>OX422218.1:308640505-309884255 GCA_949130495.1 Sambucus nigra | reverse complement strand
TATTTTACTCTCGATATACTATTCGTCAACAATTCACATAGCTTCCCCACTTAGTATACAATATACTATTTCTCACTTGAAATTCACACATCACTTCTATTTGTATGAATCGTCACTCAATTCTATTTACGTTGAGTATATTCGCTATATCCAAATGCACCTCGATCAACATTTATCATTTATATGAGATATATCCCAATTCAATTTACGTTAAGGATACTCTCTAGATTCGTATGCACATCTATGACCATTTATCATTCTCAATCCATACTATGGTTCAATCAATCGTATGAACCTTTAAAGTTGTCCACTTTGGGATTTAATTCTAAAATCCATTATCATTAAGCGCACCCTAACTCTCTCTTATAAATCCATAATTATCTCCAAATATAATTCTCAATGGTAGCGGGCTTCCCCACTAGTCAGTACGACACTCTCCAATCGATATTCTCTCGAATTGAGTCAATATGACTCCTGATGATGCTGGAATTAGAACCACCAGATAAGGTGTTTTCAAGCTCAATCTAAGAACAAAAATGGCAGCATAGTTGTATAAAAAGTAGGAGAAAGAGATGAGGAGAAGAGGAGAGAGCACCAGGACATAAGTGGTTCAGCTTAAATTGGCTTATGTCCACTGTGTGTGTGAATAACCTCACTGTAATAAGGCAATAATGGCCATGGATACAATCTCTCGAGCTTTCTCTCTCTACTGTGTATCTAGACAGAGCTTCAGCTAGGGTTGTATATCTGGATCCCTTGTAAGGTTGGGGATGACCACTATATATAGTACCTGGGGGGTGTAATGTACCCCCCATGTATGTAATGTGCATGTGTGTGATTGCCTCACCAATATGGGAAATCCATCTGTCACTGTCACATGTAGAGAATGATGATGCAATATTCTCCCCACGTGTGGAGAATAATCTTGTTATAACTGATTTGTGTCCACGTGCCCTTATCCAAATGTAAGCAGATGCTCGGTAATCGCGCCTGGTGTATGACCTCGGCCTGGTAGAGGCCGAGGTTGGTAAGTCTAGGTACTCGTTCAGTCCGAGGATTCCATGGAGGTCTCGGCCTAATGCCAGCCGAGACAATGGATAAGGTCGGCCTGAGACGAGGTTGAGCTGGAGTGTTTGGAGTATCGATTAACGTCTTGATGAGGTTGCTGGTGGATTCCTGCGAGCTCGGCCTATGTTTGGTCGAGGTTGCCATTCCAAGGTATACGAGAATGCTGCTGATCCTTGTGATGTCCCTTAGAGAGGATCATGGTAGTGTCGGCCTGGGCCTACCTCTCTATGGCCGAGGGAGGATATCGCATGTCCAAGACATGTCCAATGTCGTCCATAATCTCGGCCGAGGTTGGTGTCTCTGGGCCGAGGTCACACTTGGGCATATCAATCACCCCCCAGCCCTTAGTCATATGTGGGAACGGATGACTAGTGGATTATCACACCTCCGAGGCCTGTCTATTACGAGCCAATATTTGTTTGACACTTGTCCAATGCTGAAGTATGCTTGCTTGGTGGGCGTGTGCTGTTAGCCGCCCTTTGGGGTTCCCAAGGCAATGATGGGCCTTGGGAATTGCGCCTGTATATTTAAGGGTTTTGAACCCTATTTCCCTTTATTTCTTCTTCACTTCTCTCATTTCTAGCCAAACTCGTTCCTGCAACCTTCTCTCTCTAGAAAGATCTTTGCTGAGGCTTTTGGAAGGTGATCTCTCACGTCTTCTCGTCTCCTCCTTACTATTTCATCCTCAGGTAACCTTCGCCGTACTTTTTCCTTCATTTTTCCTGCAAGTCTCCTTATTTTCGCGTTTTCTGGCGAGTTTTTGAGTTTTCCGGTGAGACCACCATTATTTCAGGCGATCAATTCTTGCCACATTTAGGTAGTTTGATCTTTTACTGCTTTACTTCACTAGCCAATCTTGTTTGTAGTTTTAGGAAGTCTCCTAAGTGTAGTGTCAGCCCCTGATGCTCAAACCCTTATATCAGCTTCTTGAGGAGTTCCCCTCCCTTAGAGAGAAGACTTTAGAAAAGATTAGACAAATAGAAAGAGAACAGGAGGAGGCTCGTAGGTCACAAGGATTTCACATTAGGTCCGTCTTTCTACCACCTCTGAAGGTGATATATCCTGACCCCCCAGAGTTTTTCACTCAGACAGAGGTTCCTGCTGATCCCATACCGATGTCTGAGTCTGAATCTTCTACCTCAAACCCCATGTCTATGGATTCTTTTCAGGAGGCCATGAACTTCACACCTCGGCCTGATCAGGCCGAGGTCTCCAGCCGAGCCTCATCCCATAATAGCTCAAACACCTCAGCCTCTTCCTCAGAGGTTGAAATTGTTGAGCCAAGTGTGGCTATACCACCCATACTTGACGCCATCCCTCTGTCGGCCGTCACCGGGGCAGAGTTCGCTCAGAGGTTCCGAGTAACCCATCAATATCTGCTTCGGTCGACGTTGAGTTGGATAATGATGATGAGGTTGAGAGCGATGTCGACATCTCTAAGGCGACCGAGATCGAGAGTACTATTACTGAGGTAGATCTTCTCTGCTTCAGATACCTGCATGCTATCATTCCCTCAATAAAGCTTAGGATACCTCTGAGGGAGGAGAGGGCTTATCATGGTCGAAACGGCGAGATCTGCCTGTACGAGTAGATGTTCAAGTTGGGGTTTCGTCTGCCCATTCACCCTGTTGATGTAAAAAACTAGATTGCTCTAATTATTCAATCACAGCTAAATAAATAAGACAAAGATTTTTAAAGTGGTTCGGCTAGGAATAAAGCCTACGTCCACTGTTATGTTATTGCTAAGTGTTTGCAGAATTCTTGATTACAAGTTCTCTCAAGAAATTCCGGTCCCTTTGAATGAGGGAGATACAATGTATTTATATCCCTAAGGCTTACATATGAAAGGGTGGTGCATTAAATGATATACATATGAAAGGGTAACTCATTTAATGTTCTTCAAGCGTGTGCGTCAAGAATATAAACATTCAATGAATAGTTGAACTGTTGTCCATCTGATAATTAATGATACGGCCGAGATGCAGCTCGGACCGCCTTAGTTTCTCGTTGATTAAGAGTTCCTCGGGTGCCAACTAACACTCCTCGGGTACCAACTAACACTCCTCGGGTGCCGACCAATACTCCTCGGGTGCCGACTAACACTCCTCGGGTGCTGAATATTGCCACGTAGGATGACACGTGTCCTTTTCTGATTGGTCTTCGTAGATGGAGAATTTTTGCGTTAACAGAAGCCCCCAATGCTCCGTTCTTGATGGTTTACTTGAAAGGATGGAGTATTTATTCTTCAGTGTTGCTCGGTGCTCGTGAAATTCTTGATCTACCTTCTTGATTTGTTCAACATAAAGTTCATTATCTCCTAGACGAAGTATGATGCAGGCTGATCGATGGTTGCTAATCTTTCTTTAGAGGAACTCCGTGTGCTATGTATCACCCCTGGGAATTTGGATGCAGCCATTCCATAGTATGAAACTTGTAGCTTGTCATAATCTTCAAGTATGTTGATTGGTTTGCCCTCCGACCAACTGCTTCCTGTGTCGAGCAACTGAGTGCTAACTTCACGTGCTTGATTTTTCTGATTTATGCTTATCTGAATACTTTGTCGAGTAACATATAGCTTTTGAACCCAACTCTTCAATCTGATTAGTACCAAGCTAGTGGTAGACTTCGAAACATTTTCACATAAATTCTTCTTCATTATTGGTCGAGACAGTATTAGCAAAGATCTCAGTGCTATAGATGCTAATTTTGACTTCTACCTCTGCTCGGGGACGAACAAGAGGTTCTCGGGGACTAACAAGTGATTCTCAGGGACGAGCAAGTGCTTCTCGGGAATGAGCTAATGCTTCTCGGATAGATCATCTGTGATGAATATCAGAATGTTGAAAGGTCTTAACTTCATAAACTCCCCTTATATTTTAGATGATCCTCCTGCTGGCGAGGAACCTGTTTCAAAAGTAGAAGGAAAAGAAACCAATAGAATAGGAATCTCAATGTAATAGTTAGTATACATTTTCATTCTAAATGTATTTTGTTTTTTATTTTAATGAAAGACTTTCATTTTTGTTCGCAATCTTAATTGCTATTGTCTTGTAAATATCAAACACTTTACATTTATGCATATGTATCTGTTAAAAAGATAACAATATTGTGTTGTTCATCAGCTTAAAAAGTTTACAAAGTATTAGTAACGTTGCTCGATCACTTAATAATAAAGTAATGAGTATAAAAATGTTCAAACTGTTTCCAACCAACCAGGGTTAATAAATAATGTTTGTCGACCAACTACAGTTGATGGGTTTTTATCCCCGACCAGCCATACTTGGTTCAATTTCAAATATTTTCATAAAATGTGTCCGACCAGCTAAGGTCAATAATTTGTCCTCGTCGACCAACTACAGTTAGTGGGTCTTTATCCCCGACCAACTATACTTGGTGTATTTTGGAATATTTTGTTCTTCAAAGAACTTTTTGTAATAATCTTACCTCCCAACCAACATAAGTTGTAATGTGAGAGTATATTCTTATCTTACCAACCGTAGTTGATCATGCTGGTGTACACCTCCTAACCAAAGGAGTAGTAGTGGTTCTTTCGAACTGTTTGGCTCATTCGAGCTGTCCACTAGATATCTTACCAACCGTAGTTGGTCACACTAGTGTCGCCTCCTAACCAAAGGAGTATTTTTTGGCTCCTTAGAGCATTTTTTGGCTCCTTAGAGCTTTTGGCTCCTTAGAGCACTTTTTGGCTCCTTAGAGCTTTTGGCTCCTTAGAGCGCCTCCTAACCAAAGGAGTATTTTTTTTTCTTGCCCTTTTACCAACCGGAGTTGGTCATGGGTTTGAACTATCAGGTCCATTAGCTCTGGAGCACTTTTTGGCTCCTTAGAGCTTTTGGCTCCTTAGAGCGCTTTTTGGCTCCTTAGAGCTTTTGGCTCCTTAGAGCGCCTCCTAACCAAAGGAGTATTTTTTTTTCTTGCCCTTTTACCAACCGGAGTTGGTCATGGGTTTGAACTATCAGGTCCATTAGCTCTGAGGATATCCTGGCGCTGAGTGAACCTTCAAAATGTTTGACTGATGATAATAGGCAGCAAACTCCTCGTTATCAAATTGTGTTCCATGGTCTGTGATGAAGGCATGAGGGAGACCATATCGGCAGATGATGTTCTTCCAAACAAACTGGTACACCTTCCTTCTCGTATGTCATGTCAATAAGTGGCTCAGCTTCTATCCACTAAGTAAAATAATCTACTGTGATGACGAGGTATTTGAATCTTCCTCGAGTCGTCGGCAATGGTCCAACCAAATCAATCCCCACATGGAAAATGGCCAAGGATAAATGATGGGTGTCAACAATGTTTGTGAAGTTCTTCGGATGGAGGAAAAGCGTTGGCACTTGTCACATTTCTTGGCATAAGCTATACAATCATCTCTCATCGTCGGCCAGTAGTATCTCTGCGTCATCACCTTTTGCAAAAGTGTCCGACCTGCTACATCGGCTCCACAGGACCCTTCATGGATCTCTTTAATCAATTCTTTCACCTCGGAGGGATGTACACATCTTTGTAAACCTGCCATAATTCCTCGTCTATACAAAATACCATTAATTAGTACATACCGAGCAGCTTTAAACTTCCATTTCTTGGCAGTGAGCTTATCCTCCGGTAATTGTTCCTCCTCAATATATGCTCCGATGGGATCCATCCAAGATGGTCCTAAATCAAGGGTAATAATATTCATCGCCAGGTCTTCATCTATGCTCCGACTTTCTAATACTTCAATTGGTATCGTTCTTCACAGCTCGGTATGAGTAGCTGATGCTAATCGGGCCAAGGCGTATGCTCTCACATTCTCCATTCTTGATATTCTTACCAGTTTGAACAGCAACAAACTCTGATACCAACTCCATCACCTTTGCTTGATACTTGATCATCAATTCTCCCTCGGCTCATTATTTTCCCAACATTTGGTTTACGATCAATTGAGAATCACTGAAGACAATAACCTGCTGTGCCTCCATAGTATTTGACAAATTAAGACCTGCAATCATGGCCTCATACTCAACCTCATTATTAGAAGCTTTGAATTAGAAACGTATGGCGTATTCCATGTCGACCTCGTTTGGGCTGTTCAAAATGATCCCTGCCCCACAGCCTGTAGTGCAAGATGAGTCATCTACATATAGCCTCCATATAGGCAGCTTGTCTTCTAATTTCTGGTCTAACAGAGTTCCTCGGTGTAATACTTGTCGCTTTCTTTCATCATGTCTTGATATTTCTGAATACACCTCTTGAATTTCAATATACCTCCTGAACTTCAATATTCCTCCTGAACTTCAATATATCTCCTGAACTTCAATATTCCTCCTGAACTTCAATATCAAAAGTAATTCCTGAGCAAGAAAAACAACTCCTGAATGATGATTAGTCGGGGCCCTGACCGTGTGAGTTTGTGGAGTTAAATTTGATGCTCGACTGCATGATGTTATAAGAATGTGCCACCAAATGAACAAATATATCTGTAATAGAAGCCCCCAACTGTGGAATGTGAACTTTGAATGAGATTTATCGACCAATACCAACCGGAGTTGGATTTTATCTACCAATCGGAGTTGGATTTTGTCTACCAACCGGAGTTGGATTTTATCTACCAATCGGAATTGGTGGTAATTGATAATAAATGATGAAGACTTCCTCGGAGCTGACCAACAGATTGTTGGGAATAAGATAATATAAATGCTGGATACCTCCTCGGCGATGACCAACAGATTGTTGGGAATAAGATATAATAAATGCAGGATACCTCCTCGGCGATGACCAACAGATTGTTGGGAATAAGATAATATAAATGCAGGATACCTCCTCGGCGATGACCAACAGATTGTTGGGAATAAGATAATATAAATGCAGGATACCTCCTCGGCGATGACCAACAGATTGTTGGGAATAAGATAATATAAATGCAGGATACCTCCTCGGCGATGACCAACAGATTGTTGGGAATAAAATATAATATAAATACAGGATACCTCCTCGGCGATGACCAACAGATTGCTGGGAATAAGATATAATAAATTCCGGAGATATCCTTGGAGCTGAATAAGATATAATAAATGCTTGTCGAGCTCCATGCTGAAATGAGAATAGAATATGCATCCAAATAGATATAAAGAATAATTAAAAATAATAAAGTGCCTCGCTGATCCGTCGAGGTAGAATCATATAATGCCGAACAAGAATAAGATCTTTCAGAACATAAGAATATGGCCGAGAACGTTGTCAGGCCTGAATATAAATAAGAATTATCCGAACAAATGTTGTAATTCTCCTTAAAGCTGAATAAGTATCTTGTCGAGGCATAATTGCAGAATGCCGAATAAGAATAATATTTTCCAGAACATAAGAATATGGCCGAGAACTTTGTTGGGCCTGCATATAAATAAGAATTACCCCGACCAACTATCCGTTGGGGGTGAAATATAATAAATGTTATAGTTCTCTTCAAAGCTTAATATGATAATAAGTATCTCGCCGAGCTCCATATTGAGATGAATATAGAATATGAATCCCAATGGATATATAGAATCATTTGTGCTGGAGCAGATATCTGGGCCTGAATATAAATAAGAATTACCCCGACCAACTATCCGTTGGGGGTGAAATATAATAACTGTTGTAGCTTTTCCTCGGAGCCGAATATATATAGAGAGAAGAAATTTTTCGAGCTCCATGCTGAGATAAATATAAAATATGAATCCGAACGGATATAGAATAATTTGTGCTTCAGCATTCGTCGGCATTGAATCTTGTGCCTGTAAAAATTAATAATTTGCTCTACCATATGTGGAGGCTGAATTGATTAGTCATGATAATAATTTACTCATCCAATCAATATATGATATGTATCAGCATAAAAATTTCAAAATATGAAATAATATGTTTTATGCCAAATGTGTGTGAGATTATTATCAAATATGCATCATAAGTAAGACGTAAAGTTTTTTTGTAAATTTATTTAATCTCCAACAACCAATCAGGTATTAGTTGCTATTTAAAAATATTTTTGGGGTGATCATAAGTTAAAAAGACTTAAGCCCCCTGCTTGTCCCCAAGCCGAACTCGTGTTTAAAGAAATATCAGGGGTGCTTAGCATTTTTTTAATACCCCAAGATTCTACTGCTACCGACAAACGACATGGATGTTGCCGACCAACATTTAAGGATATCTCAAGTTATAGAATATATGGTTGGATGACCAGAATATCTCGAATCTTGAGATCAAAAAATAACATTCAATGTAAAATTTAAGCCTTAAGAATGTTAATTAAATGAATAAATATATAACCCACTAGATCGTGTGATTTCGTCAAAGAAACCTTGTAATGTGATGAAGGAGGGGCCAACATATCAAATTTGTGCCCAAAGTCTTGATATGGTCATGATTGTTTTACTGATCCTCTTTTACAAGAGGTGAGTAATGATTTTTCAGGTGAGAGAAAATTATTTTTTTATATTGATCCCTTCCTATTCCCAATTTGGAGAGATAAAAATATGGTGAATGATTAAAATTATTACCAAATAAAAAATCAATCAATTTGACTTTATTGACATAGATGGAAGATGAACCAAATTAATTATATAGTTCATAAAAATGAATGCAAAGAGTCTCAAACTTGAAGAGAGAGAATATATATGGGTCATGATTTCCATGAGAAGACTTTTCATTGTCTTTAACCTTTTCCCATTCTTTTATTAAAAATATGATGGGAATTTGAATTGACATCAAAGATCTTACAAAATTTATTTCAAAATCAACAATAAAAATGATCAAATCTTATCATCGTCGTATATATTGGCATATGTAATCATTTAAAATATTTATTTCATGATATAAAATTAAAACTTGAGAATCAAGCAAAGAATTATGATTTATGAAATCTACTATTTTTCAGATTTCTAAATAAGGATGAATCTAACAGTTATGATTTAAAAATCATGAGATGCAACATTTTGCAGATAAAAATTGGACAATTAATTTATGTATATAAACATAAAAATCACGATTCAATCAAAAGATGTATGTATAATTGATTATACGTAGAGAAAATAAAACTTAGCTTTTGGTGGAGAACAACGCTTGTAACACGTTCCCACAGACGGCGCCAATCTGTTGATGTAAAAAACTAGATTGATCTAATTATTCAATCACAGATAAATAAATAAGACAAAGATTTTTAAAGTGGTTCGGCTAGGAATAAAGCCTACGTCCACTGTTATGTTATTGCTGAGTGTTTGCAGAATTCTTGGTTACAAGTTCTCTCAAGAAATTCCGGTCCCTTTGAATGAGGGAGATACAATGTATTTATAGCCCTGAGGCTTACATATGAAAGGGTGGTGCATTAAATGATATACATATGAAAGGGTAACTCATTTAATGTTCTTCAAGCGTGTGTGTCAAGAATATAAACATTCAATGAATAGTTGAACTGTTGTCCATCTGATAATTAATGATACGGCCGAGATGCAGCTCGGACCGCCTTAGTTGCTCGTTGATTAAGAGTTCCTCGGGTGCCAACTAATACTCCTCGGGTACCAACTAACACTCCTCGGGTGCCGACCAATACTCCTCGGGTGCCGACTAACACTCCTCGGGTGTTGAATATTGCCACGTAGGATGACACGTGTCCTTTTCTGATTGGTCTTCGTAGATGGAGAATTTTTGCGTTAACACACCCCATTATCAAATCCATCCTTTCCTATATCAATTTGGCCCCCTCTCAACTATCCCCTAATGCCTGGAGAGTCATAATAGGGGCCATAGTCTTATGGAAGGCTGTCCACCACTCAGACCTTCCAGTTCAGGTCTTCGTAGGTTGCTATGTCACTTCCTCGGCCAAAAATCATCCAAGCTACTACCATTTTGTAGCTCGGAAGCCTGAGAATAAAATGCTTCAAACAACTCAGACTTACAACCATAACTGGAAGCCTCGGTACTTCTTTGCTTCTGGGCAATGGGAATTTGGCCTATGTGTTCCCTCATCTATTCTAGAGCCGAGGATGCCCCTTAGATGGGGTAAGGTCACAATGTCTGCGAGGGCTGACCCTGGTCTGAGCCCATCCAACCTTCAGAAGGTGAAAGCCCTTCAAGATCAGGGGGTACATGGTCTGTTCGTCAGGTTCGAACACTTGATGACCCCCCACTACCTCTCTGGGACAAGTCTAGGTGGAAGTCCCCTTACCGAGCTTGGTAAGCATTTTTGTTTCAAGTTGAACCTCTGAGTCTATTCATGTCTAATTATCTAACTCAGATCTACTAATTTTTTGCAGAGCGACCACAGGATATTTCGGACGAACTTTGGGAAATGGCTGCACCCAGCTTGACGAGACTTGCCAAGAAAGCAGGCCTTAACGCTCCTCCCCCAGCTCCCTCTACCTCTAAGCCCCAAGCCACAAAGAAGAGGGCTCCAGAAGGTCATGCCCCTGAGGATCAGAGGCCAAAGAAGAAGAGTGCTGACGCGGCCATCCCTATCTCTTCAGTTGACGCCTTGTCGGCTCGTCTAAATCAGTTGAAAATAACTGACAGCATAGTCGGCCACAGTCTTCAGGCCCTAGATGCCTTCGGCTCTGTAATGACTGAGGCTGATAAACGCTTCTTCAGGTCACTGGACACCCCATTGCTGGTTGAGTTTGGCATTCACAGATCCATTCAGGTATGACTTGATCTTTCTGATTGTTCTTCACCCCAAGTGTAACATCTGATTGTTCTTCAGCTCATTCATGATCACAAAATATGCAGGGCCTGGCAGCTATGCACCACTTATCCAACTGGACTCTGAGGAAATTGCCCCTCATCCAAAAGGGTCAGGAGGCCGAGAAGGTCCAGAGCACTCTGAACGCAGAGATTGACCGCCTTAAATCTGAGCTGAAGGATTCTGAGAAGAAGGTGAGGGGGCTGGAGAAGGACATCTCTCAGCTTGGTAAGGATCATGCTGTAGCTCTGAAGGCTAAAGATGATGTTCTGCAGCAGAAGGTCAACTCATTTGTTAGGGCAGCCCTCGATGATGCCTCTGAGAAGATAATCTCTGACTACAAGTCCTCTGACGAGTTTATAGGCTTTGGCTTTGAATACCTCGAGAGAGGTATCAAGGCTACTACCAAGTGGGCGGCTGTCAAGAAGAAGGAGGATGGCACTTTTAAAGCCTCTGACTTTATAGGCCTTAGCTTTACTAATCCTCAGCTTGCCCAGGCCCTTCAGGAGGTGGAGGAGGAGGCTGTCGCGCCTGTCGAGATTGCCACATTGGACGGCACTGAGGTTGAAAGGGCAGACCATCATGACGACGTGGCCGAGGTGACCAATGTTGTCCAGCCTAACCAAACCAAGGATATCAAAATTCCCCCCTCAAACCCTTAGATAATTTTTGAACATTATTTGTAACCCATAACATTTTGAAACTTTTTCTGTAATCCTTGATCATCTATTATTTCTGAATGTATCAACCTCTGAGGAGGATCATCCTCACTTACTTTTATTGAATGTCATATGATGTTTTCTCTTTAAGTCTTGTTGCAATGATATCTTGTTTAAACTTAATCAATGGTCTAACCTCAGATGTTATTTCCATAATTAATCTCACTAAATTAACGATGTTAAGGGTCTGAGTTTATCCCGTATGGTGTCTGACCTCAGACCTTGTCACCACTTAATGATGTTATAAGGTCTGAGGCCATCAACTAAGATGTTATCCTCATAATTAATCTCACCAAACTAATGATGTTAAGGGTCTGAGGTCGTCCAAGTATGGTGTCTGACCTCAGACCTTGTCACCATTTAATGATGTTATAAGGGTCTGAGGTCATCACCTAAGATGTTATCCTCATAATTAATCATGTTAAGGGTCTGAGGTCATCTATTATGGGGTCTGAGCTCAGACCTTGTCACCACTGAATGGTGTTATGAGGGTCTGAGGTCATCACCTAAGATGTTATCCCCATAATTAATCTCACCAAATTAATGATGTTAAGGGTCTGAGGTCATCTGAGTATGGTGTCTGACCTCAGACCTTGTCACCACTTAATGATGTTATGAGGGTCTGAGGTCATCACCTACGATGTTATCCCCATAAATAATCTCACCAAATTAATGATGTTAAGGGTCTGAGGTCATCTGAGTATGGTGTCTGACCTCAGACCTTGTCACCACTTAGTGATGTTATAAGGGTCTGAGGTCATCACCTAAGATGTTATCCTCATAATTAATCTCACCAACTTATTGATGTTAAGGGTCTGAGGTCATCTATTATGGTGTCTGAGGTCAGACCTTGTCACCACTGAATGGTGTTATGAGGATCTGAGGTCATCACCTAAGATGTTATCCCCATAATTAATCTCACCAAATTAATGATGTTAAGGGTCTGAGGTCATCCCATTATGGTGTCTGAGCTCAGACCTCGTCGCCACTGAATGGTGTTATGAGGGTCTGAGGTCATCACCTAAGATGTTATCCTCATAATTAATCTCACCAAATTAATGATGTTAAGGGTCTGAGGTCATCCCATTATGGTGCCTGAGCTCAGACCTCGTCACCACTGAATGGTGTTATGAGGGTCTGAGGTCATCACCTAAGATGTTATCCCCATAATTAATCTCTGACCTAAGAATGAAGCAAGAACTGTCATGGGAACTGATCTTTATTAATAACCTCTTCATAATAAGATGGTACATTTTCATAAAACTCTATGTAACATCATATGTAATATCTTTTTAGGTGATCAGCATTCCATAGGTTAGCGAAAGGTTCTCCTTCTAGGTTTTCTAGCCTGTAGGTGCCAGGCACAACCTCTTCTGCCACTTTATAAGGGCCATGCCAGTTTGGGTGGAGTTTGTTTGCTTTCTGTAGGGTCTTCTTTAGTACTAGGTCTCCCATTACAATGGGTATTGACTTCACCCTCTGGTTGTAGAATTTCGCTGCCCTCTGTTGGTAGGCTACTTGTCGGACCTCTATATCCTCTCTTCTTTCTTCGATAAGATCTAGGTCTAGCCTCCTCTCTTCCCCATTATTGTCAGGGTCATAGGTCTGAATCCTATGAGTTGGGAGCCCCACTTCCGTTGGTATGACGACCTTTGAGCCATGTGCCAATATGAACGGGGTTTCTCCTGTTGGTGTCCTTGCCGTGGTTCTGTAGGCCCATAACACAGCGTAGACCTCTTCAGTCCATATTCCCTTTGCATCTTCTAACCTATTCTTTATTCCATCCGGGATAGTTCTATTTGTGACCTTGGTCTGACCATTTGCCTGAGATCGGCCAGGAGATGAGAAGAATTGCTTTATTCCTACTCTTAGGCAATACTTTTCTAAAGAGGAGTTCTTGAACTGGATCCCATTGTCCGAGATGAGAGTGTTTGGGAGGTCATATCTTCATATGATATTCCTCCAAATAAATTAGAAGGCCTTCTGCTCTGTGATCGTTATCATCGGCTCTGCCTCCACCCACTTTGAAAAATAGTCGATGGCAACTATCAAGAATCTATAATTGTTGGCAGCTCTTGGTAGGGGCCCTACTAAGTTAATCCCCCATACTACAAATGGCCATGGAGAAGTGATTGACGTCATAGGTTGATGAGGCTGATGAGGGATGGTGGCAAATCTTTGACATTTCTCACACCTCTTTACGTAAGTTGCGGCGTCCTTGGACAAAGTTGGCCACCAGTACCCCTGTGTGATGATTCTCTTGGCTAAGGGTCTTCCCCCTATGTGGCTAGAGTAAGAACCCTCATGAACCTCCTGTAAGACCCGGGGAACTTCCATGGGATGTACACATCTGAGGAGAGGCAATAGAAATCCCTTTTTGTACAAGACGCCTCCTATCATCGAGAACTTGGCAGCCCTATATCTCAATTTTCTCCTTTCTAGCTTGGACTCAGGTAGCTTTCCCCCTCTAATATACTTGACGAGGGGGTCGATCCATGAGTCTCCTAGGTTCAAATTATGACACGGGTTACATACCTCTTCTTCCTCGATGGTTGCCTTTCTCAAGACCTCGATCGGAATGGTCCTTATAACATCTGTCTTCGTTACCGAGGCCAGCCTTGCCAATGCATCTGCATGACTGTTACTTTGTCGATGCACTCTCTTTAGTTTTGCCTCTTCAAAATATTCTAACATCGTTCTTACCCTCTTCAAGTACTTGGCCATCTTTTCATCTTTGGTCTCATAGATCCCCAGTACTTGATTGACAGCCAACCTTGAGTTGCTGTGGAGTAGGAGTCGCTTTACGTGAAGAGTTGTTGCCAATAAGAGTCTTGCTATCATGGCCTCATACTCGGACTCGTTGTTTGAGGTCTGGAAGTTGAACCTCAGAGCATATTCAATGTTCTCACTATCTGGAGCCAAGAGTATCAACCCCGCACCGCTTCCACTATCGCAGGAAGAGCCATCAACGAAGAGGCTCCAGATGTCTGTATCTGATGAAAAGGCTCCTTCTGTCATGACTCCTTATTTGAAGAGATATCGATCCTCCTCGTCCTCCGCAATTCTGCTCATAACTGTTTTGGATGCGACCTCTTCCAGATCTCGGAAGACACTTGGTGTTGTCTCTTCCTGCTTTCGGAAGACCTTTGGTGTCGTCTCTTCTTGATTTCGAAAGACACTGCGGTTTGTCTCTTCCATGTCCCCAGGCCTTTCTCTGCCTCGGCCTCTTCCCATGTGAACTCAGCAATGAAATCTGTGAGGGCTTGCCCTTTGATGGATGTCCTAGGTTGGTAGGCAAGATCGTACTCCCCCAACTCGATGGCCCAAGTCATCAACCTCCCAGATTTCTCAGGTTTATGCAGGACCTGTCTTAGCGGGGAGTCAGTGAGGACTACCATGGAGTGAGCTTGGAAGTAGGGCTTCATTTTTCTTCAAGCATGTATCAGGGCATAGGACAACTTTTCCATGCGAGGGTAATTTTGTTCAGCCCCTTGAAGGGATTTACTGTTAAAATACAGAGGCCTTTGGATCCCATCGTCTTCCCGTATTATGGCTGCACTGATGGCTGATTCAGAGACTGCCAGATACACATATAACTTTTCTCCTGCAACGGGTCGAGATAACAATAAGGGGGATCCCAAGTAAGATTTGAGTTGGTTGAAGGCTTTTTCACACTCTTCGTCCCATTGTAAGGCCTTTCTTAGAACTTTAAAGAATGGAAGACACTTGTCCATTGCCCTAGAAACAAACCTGTTAAGGGCAGCCACTCTCCTCGTGAGTCTTTGGACATCCTTGATACTCCTAGGAGTCTTCATGTCAAGTAATGACTTGATTTTCTCAAGGTTCGCTTCAATTCCTCTCTGGTTAACGATGAATCCCAGGAACTTCCCAGCTCCTACTCCGAAGACACACTTAGCTAGGTTGAGTTTTATTCTGTATGAGTCCATAAGATCGAAGGTCTTCTCAAGGTCTGCTACGTGAGTGCAAGCTTTCAAGGTCTTTGGTAACATATCGTCTACATACACCTCCATAGTCTTACCTATTTTCTCTTTGAACATCTTATTGACAAGACGTTAGTATGTTGCCCCTGCATTTTTCAGACCGAAGGGCATCACTTTGTAGCAGTACATCCCTTTGTCGGTAATGAAGGTTGTCTTCTCTGAGTCTTCAGCATCCATGAAGATTTGGTTATAGCCTGAATATGCATCCATGAAGCTCATGAGCTCGTGTCCTGTCGTGGCATCCACCATCTGATCTATCCGAGGTAAGGGATAGCTGTCTTTTGGGAAAGATCTTTTCAGGTCGATGAAATCAACACACATTCTCCACTTCCCATTAGCCTTGGGCACGATGACTGCATTTGAAAGACACTTCGGATAGGTAACTTCTCTTATAAACTCAGCCTCTTCTAACTTTTTGACCTCTTCTCGGATGACATCGTATTTCTTCCTGGAGTAGACTCTTCGTCTCTGTTTGATAGGCTTGGCATCTTGGTCATGTTGAGCTTGTGACTCATCACCTCAGGGTCGATGCCAGGCATATCTGTGTGACTCCATGCGAAGACACTCTGCCTCCTTTTGAGGAAGTTTATCAACTCTTCCTTAATTTCTAAATTAAGGGCTTTGCCGACCTGGATGGTTTTTTCCAGCTCGTCCTCATTGAGGACGATGGATTCTACCTCTTCCGCGGCCTCTCCCTTCTTCAGTTTCGTCTCATCCCTTGGATCAAGAGTATCAATGCTATAAGTGGTGGTTGCCCTCTTATGGGCCTCCCTCTCTTCGGTCGAGTTGAACTAACATTACCGAGCTATGATCTAGTAACCTCATACTTCCCCTACCCCATAGGGGGTCAGGAATTTTAGCATTTGATGGACCGTCGACGGTACAGCTTCAAACTCTTTTAGGGCCACTCTTCCTATGATGAGGTTATAGGCCGAGAATACATTCTCGTCCATTACGAAAAAATTTATCTTCCTCGTCAGCCTCTTAGGCCACTCATCAGCCATTCGTATGCCCATCTCATACATGCCCAAGGGGTGGACCTTTTCTCCACTGAAGCTTATCAAAGGGTGATGATAGGGTATCAACCTTGCTCTACTAAGACCCAGGCTCTTGAAGCAAGGCCAAAACATCACATCCGCCGAGATCCCCCCGTCTACCAGGATCCTCTGCACCTCACACCCATGCACCCTTGTCGTTATGACCAAAGGGTCATCCTGGGGGACGAGGGTGTCCATGTCTACCTTCTTCCTCTTCTGCACTATATCGAAAGATGTTAGATTCACAACTTCAAGCTTGGCCACTGACCTGGCCTCTGCTACGTGAGACTTCCTATTTAGCTACTTCAGAGTCACCTCCTGCAAATCCTCCACATATGGTGTCAACACCAAAGGAGATCATACCGACCCTCTTTACCGGGGTGTTATCATCTTTCAGCGGAAGATTCGAATCGTCTTCGTCATCACCTTCTGAATCATCGTCTCTTCTGGCTGGGACATTATCACGGCATCTGTCATTTCTCCTTTTCTTAGGGTCATCTCTTCCATCCTTTGGAGCCTTACCATCCACATACTTCCTCAGCTTTCCAGATTTTAACATCTTTTCAATCTCATCTTTTAAAGCGAAGCATCTATCCATGACATGGCCATGATCCTGGTGAAACTCGCACTATAGGTTTTTGTTCCTCTTATGTGGTCGGGCTTTTAGTTTCTCTGGCCATCTCAGAGTCCTTTCATTCTTAATCTCGTTGAGGATGTGCTCGCAGCTTACAGTCAGAGGAGTATAGTGAGCGAACTTGTCATCACCCGACCTCTTCTTCCCATCTTTCTTACTTTGGGACTTTCCACTGCCACCGCGGTTCTCATCCTCATACTAGGCGGCCATTGCCTCTTCCGCATTCATTACTTTCCCTGCGGTTGCTAGGATCTCCGCCATAGACCTAGGGGGTTCTTCTGCAAGTTTTCACAATAGCTTCCCCTTCTGAAGACCTCCTATAAGGGCGGTCATGGCTATGTTCTCTTCATAATCTTCAACCTCCAACTTCTCTTTGTTGAATTTCGCTATGTAGTCTCTTAGGCTCTCATCCTTGGCCTGCTTGACATACAGCAAGTGGGCAGTCTTCTTTTGAGGCCTCACCCCAAAGTAGAAGTTATGGATGAATCGTTCAGCCAAGCCTTTGAAGTTCTCAATTGAGTTCTTTGGAAGGGAGGCGAACCAACTGTGCGCTGCCCCCGTTAAGGTTCCAGAGAAGGCCATACACTTCATCTCATCGAGTATCGAGTAGATGTCTGCTGCTGACTTATACATCTCGATATAATGTACAGGGTTAGTGCTACCATCAAACTTGGGAGACACCGTAGGAGACTTGAACTTAGCTGGGGTTGGGAAACCCACTATCCTAGCCACAAATGGGGAGCCCTCTGAGTAACCCCTTTGTAATGGGTCCCTTCTTTTGATGAGGTCTCATATCTTCTCCTTAAGGCGCTGGATAAAGTCATTCCATGGTCTTCTGCCATCGACTTGGCCGAGGTTATCCCCTGCCACCTCCATGGGATGGACCGAGGGTTCCCCTGTCGCGATACGTCGACTGTTGACCTCTTCCTGTTCCCGACCTCTTCTTTTACAGTGTCGGCCTTGATCTGGCCGACCCTGCCTGTTCCCTCTCTGAGAGCCTGCTACGCTCCTTGATCTCGACAGTCTCTGTCTTAGGTCATTCATCGGGCCCAATCTCTCAAAGGCCGACCCTCTTCTCAACCTATCAAAGGCCGACCCTCTTTGTTGGGCCTCTTCACCTCTTCGGCCTAAACAACCTTGACTTTGCCTAAGAGGTCGTACAGTGTTATTTGACACCTCATACGGCTCCCAGCAGTCTTCTGGGGCTTCTTCCGCCTCTAGATCATCATACATGTCCTCTAGGTAAGGGTTTCCTTGCCTCCCCAGGCACAAGCGCCTAGGGTCAACAACATCCCTTCTCTGCTAGGGTGCAGGCTGGTCCTTCATTGGTGCCTGGGGTGGTTCCCTGGCGTTAGGATGAGGCGGAACTGCCGCCGGAGTGATCATATCCGGTGAGACTCCAGGTGGCCTCATCATAGTTTGGCTGAGCTGTGCAAATTGCTCCTGCATAGCTTGTTGTGTTGCAACTAAAGATCTCAAGGCTGCAGCTACTTCCGCCATTTCGGACTAGGGGCGCCTGACTGGAACTAGGCCCTCCACCCCCAGGTGGCTGAAGAGGCGGTGGTAATTCCGGTGCCATATGTTAACACTATAGAGCTTGAGTAGCATATGAGCTTAGTACCTCAAAGGACCTCTTTCAATGGTGAAGCAGCTCCACGCCAGGGGCGGTGCCTGGTTCACCACCAGAGTCTCCGGTGAGGTTAAGCTGAAAAAGAGGAGGAGAGCTTCTTTTCTCTTCCCACAGACGGCGCTAAAATGATGATGCTGGAATTAGCACCACCAGATAAGGTGTTTTTAAGCTCAATCTAAGAACAAAAATGGCGGCATAGTTATGTAAAAGGTAGGAGAAAGAGATGAGGAGAAGAGGAGAGAGCACCAAGACATAAGTGGTTCAGCCTAAATTGGCCTATGTCCACTGTGTGTGTGAATAACCTCACTGTAATAAGGCACTAATGGCCATGGATACAGTCTCTCAAGCTTTCTCTCTCTATTGTGTATCTAGACAGAGCTTTAGCTAGGGTTGTATATCTGGATCCCTTGTAAGGTAGGGGATGACCTCTATATATAGTACCTGGGGGGTGTAATGTACCCCCCATGTATGTAATGTGCATGTATGTGATTGCCTCACCAATATGGGAAAGCCATCTGTCACTGTCACATGTAGAGAATGATGATGCAATATTCTCCCCACGTGTGGAGAATAATCTTGTAATAACTGATTTGTGTCCACGTGCCTTTATCCAAATGTAAGCAGATGCTCGGCTATCGCGCCTGGTGTATGACCTCGGCCTGGTAGAGGCCGAGGTTGGTAAGTCTAGGTACTCGTTCAGTCCGAGTATTCCATAGAGGTCTCGGACTAATACCAACCGAGATAATGGATAAGGTCGGCCTGAGACGAGGTTGAGCTGGAGTGTTTGGAGTATCGATTAATGTCTTGATGAGGTTGCTGGTGGCTTCCTGCGAGCTCGACCTATGTTTGGCCGAGGTTTCCATTCCAAGGTATACGAGAATGCTGCTGATCCTTGTGATGTCCCTTAGAGAGGCTCATGGTAGTGTCGGCCTTGGCCAACCTCTCTATGGCCGAGGGCGGATATCGCGTGTCCAAGACATGTCCAACGTCGGCCATAATCTCGGCCGAGGCTGGTGTCTCTCGGCCGAGGTCACACTTGGGCATATAAACTCCAATAGTTTCTGATAAGGGAAACTCCCTAAAAGTCTCCAAAACACACTTCTCATAACTCATACAGATATTCCCAGTCGATAAACTCAAACGAAACTGGACGAAACTCACTCCAGAAAAACCTCTCAAAACAGCCTCATTTCCTAATCGATTCGGCCATTTCGAATCGATTGGGTCTCAACAGCGAATCCATCCGGCCCTAGCGAATCGATTCAGACCTAGCGAATCGATTCGACCGTAAAGACCTATAAGTCTTATTCCTACCGAATCGATTCGGAAGGGGCGAACCGATTCGATTTGGCCAGCAAGCTACGAAATGGGTTGATTTCTTCAAAACCCAAAATTTCCAAAAATCATTATATTCATCTTCTAACCCTTACTCATCAATCCAAACATATATATAACTTCAAAGTTCATTCTATAACTGATCCCAACTATTTTATAACCTCCAATCCATATATACACATCAAATCTAAGATTTTACCCAAAATCTAGATTTTAACATTTTATCCCAAATTCACAATTTTTATCCACAAATCATGAAATAAATGATACACAACAATTACTTAGCAAGTTTAATCACTTGCCTCAAATTCATAGAGTCTGATTCATCCTCGAAATTGCGGATTGGCCGGAAAAACCCACGTTTCTCTCTTTCTCCTCTTCTTTCTTCTTCTCTTTCTCTCTAAGGAGAATTGTTTCTCCCGTACACTTTTAATACTTATCTCCCAAAATACACAACATTAAATGATAATACACACTTTAAATGACTCGATCACTTTAATTCGAGCCAAACGAACTTAAAATATTTCAGAACCCAAATAAGACCCAATTACAGTCATTTCGACTATCTCGACCCTTCCAGAAACAATCGCACCCTCAGAATTGTCATCCGAATCTCTTTCTAACATCTTCAAATTTTGACCTCAATGCCAATTTAATTATTCTCCAAATAAAATAATATTTATTTCTCCCCAAAATAAATAAATTATTGTCCCAAAAATTTCAGGGTATTACAGACTTCCCCACTTACAAGAATTTCGCCCTCGAAATTAAGCTAAGCCTAATACTCCAAAGCTCAGCTAAATCCAACTACACTTATCCTCACTAACACTATACCCAATCCTCCCACTTCTCACGATGAATTATCTTTAAAATTTTATGAAACCAATTAAAACTACTAGGCTCCCATACATCCTTTATTCGAGCTCTACTCGTATAAACATAATTAGGCTTCACTTGCCTCAATAGTACAATAACTAGGGATATATTAAATTATACTCACAAACTAATAATATAACAATTTTGAAAGGTCCAAAGATTTAACTCCTCTCAATTCCTGACATTCGCTACTTTCATACGGGGGAGGTCTCGCAAGCGAAATCCAAACAAGTAACCCTCCCAATACACTAATATGTAGCGACGTTGTGGATTGAGAGTTAGTTAGATCGGGACTAGAGTTTAAAATATTTTTGTGTAAACCATTTTTTAAATGGCCCAAAGGCCTATAAAAAGTTTTATTTTGAAAACAACTTATTTTAAAACAGTTTATGTCTTTCAGCATTTAAATAAAATACCTCATGCCCAAGACACAACGTTTTAACAATTCTCATACTCATAATAATATAGTTCTCAAAATTAGCATAATTGTGAGCTAAAATCTATCGCTCAACAATAATCAACTAAATTCTGAATCATTTCAGTCATAATCTCCCACATCATATTAATATATTTCCATACACTAGGCTCTTCCATAACTGGAATATAACAATTATATAAGTCTAGAACGACTATAAAACAATTTACTTTCCCAGTACTACTCGACACATTACAACAATACATACATTCACAACAAAGCTATAGCTCTCTGTTAGCACATCACAAGATAATCTATCCTCTAAAAAGATAATAATATAAGAGCCTCACATGCTCAATATTCCATTCTGGGTCATTCAACACCCAATAGGGTTATAGCGCTACCCTCTCATATCTATCTTACATATGATATTCCCAAAACCTCATATAGCATAATCCTATTCACAAAGGAAAATAACTTACCCCATTCATCTTTAGTCCGATTTCATCTCCTCGTCAATGGGTTCCCACACAAAGTCTCCTGGCCTAAAATGGCCTCGAATCTGCTGTAAGGGTTTCACTTCCAAAACTTCCTCAAAACGTGGTCATTTACCTCTTTCAGGACAATCTCTCTTTCTATGACCTATTTCTCTACAAAAGAAACCTCTACTCGCAAATCCTCTCTGCCCATCTTTAGGAGAATAATGTTGTCACGACCCTCTATTATTCGACTTACACTCACTGGCATTACTGGTATTGTCTTCACCAAACCTACTTGATAAACCCAAATCTCTAGAGTTCTTACCCCCTTGCGAACGAAGATGATATTCATGACACTAGAACAGTGCCGCGTTCACTACCTCGGCAAAGGTCACTAACGCTGGGTTCCCTGACAAATGCTGTCGAATTCTCCAGTCTAAACCTCACCTGAACTTAGATATACGCTTATCTTTCGTATTTACCTCATCAAGTACTAAATTTTCCAATTGAGTAAATTCTTCTTCATACTCTGCCACCGTTCTATTACCTTGAAACACATCCATCAATTTCCTCCTCATTTCCTTCTAAATCGTGGAAGGTAGAAGGAAAATAACTTCGATCAAAGAGTTTCAAAAAATCTGTTATGGGTAATGTATCTCTCTGTTCTGATGTGGTGACAGACTCCCACCACTGGAGAGCTGCACCCTTCAACTTAAAACTGGCTAGAAATTGCTTCTGCACTTCACTACATTCAACCATACAAAGGTGCCTTTGCATACTATTCTTCCATCGACTTGCAGCCAACGCATCAACTCCTCCTGAAAACTCTGGAGGATGCCCTTGCCAAAAATCTTCCCTCACTCTTTCCCACAAAAACGGTCCTGAATGGGTTTGGGCTGCTTAAACTGCATGTTGATTTGCCATCACAAAAATGGCAGTTGTTACTGCTTGTGCCACAATACTCGCAACTTTATCTGTAGTCATAGTCCTTTGAGGTAATTGGGGTTCCACACTCTGATCCCCTTTATTTTCCATGCCTGAACGACTTATCTTCGGTGGCCTCTGAAATAAGAACAATTGTATCAGAACACCTTTCAATTGTTTTCTCATCACAGAAGAAAATATGGACGGGTAAACACTACAGTCCTAATAATAGGGCTCTACTTCAATAACGCTTACGGAAGATCGCAGTAAACACACACAGATCCGAAAGACACTAGAACCTGATGCTCAGATACCACCTGTGACACCTCATTCAAAAAAATAACGGGTGGCCATCCCTATACTAAAATAATCAGGAATCTCAAGTGGATCATTCTCAGCATCTACTGACGATTCTAAAACAAATGCGGCTATCTACCCACAATTACAAAAAGAGGGTGCCAAAAATTTTAAAACATTTATTTAACACATACTAAAACCAACCATGAAACACTAACCAACAACAACATATAAATATGATAAGAGACACACAAACTCAAATGATATAAAAGAGACTAATACATGAGTACAACAAAATCTCCAAAATAAATTACCCGAATAAGCTGTCGGGTCACAAACAATACAATAATCTGAGAAGGAAAATATTAAAGTGCTACACTATAACACTTGGGTATAAACCCGATATACAAACTGAATCCTAATCTACATACACAAAGATAGGAATCGACTATATCAAACTACCGCAATAGTCTGCAACTGCTACATCTCCACGAATACAATGGATGGATAACAATAATGGAGTCCTTGCGGAGGAACACCTAAAATAATAAAATATATACAAGGCAAGAGAAAATATAAATGAGTCAGATCCCGAGGTGTGAAAACATTTATACCAAGTGCATTAAAATGCATAATAATTATAAATTCATTATAACATGATTAAAGTGGAGTCCCACTCTCCATAAATTTCAACTCACCTCTCAACTAAAGCGCTCAACTAAACATATGCACATGATCTCAAATTAATTTCCCAAATATATCTAGGGGCAAAGTAATCTAACTTACTCCCAATTTATACTCATCTAAATCATAACCTTCAACTTCTAATATTATCGATCTCAATTATTCGTTCTCTTACTTAACATATAAAATCTACATAAACGTTGTCGTACTAGAATTTCTCATATTCTAGTTATGACATAAATATATATATATATATATATATAGATGAGTTATTACCATCTAAGTGCTAAGGACTAAACTTCTCCAAATTCTCAATACTACACTGCGTTTCGTGCGTGGGACGTCTCGCAAGCGAAATCCAAACAAGGAACCCCCCGATACACTACTCCTTAGCAGTATTGATTATCAATATTCATTATGCACTCAATGCATGAAGCGTATAACCCAAATTCTTATATAATGTAATTAATTAATTATTCTCAATTCTCAACAGTGCACAGCATTTCGTGTGTGGGACGTCTGGCAAGTGAAATCCAAACAAGGAACCCCCCCCCCCCCCCCGATACACTACTCCTTGGCACTGTCGATTGTCGAGATATACTAATATATAAATATGAGCACTAAGGAGTAACTTCTCCTCACTCCTAACATTTCACTGCGTTTCGTGCGTGGGATGAATCGCAAGTGAAATCCAAACAAGGAACCTCCCCGATACACTACTCCTTGGCAATGTTGGTCGTTGAGGTCCATTATGCCCTCGATACCCAAAGTACTATATATATATACTCTTATAATTATCTACTCTTCATTTTCTCATAATTGATTCATCATAATTTAAGTCCGGTTAAAATCTCCCAGAATGAGATTCAAGCAATCTACTTATGTCTCTTTACTCTAGAGACAAATATGATATCACATAATCATATACAATTAACATACTACTCACACAAGTATAATAATAACCATCCCAGCGAGCTATAACTCGAGGATGCAGGCTCTCAATGCTATCATCTTCCAGGAATTACTCACTTTTTCCCAGGTTACCATATATCGGACTATTATCACACCGCCATGGTGAAACAATAAATCAAAATGTATGGGAAGCGGTCATAGTTCCTCCCCGGTAATGAGACGAAACATACTCACCACGTCTCACCCCTAATAAAAACGATCACACAATAATAAATGGACGCTATGACCGGGGGACTACTGCTCCTCAAGCCAGGGGCATCACCCACATCGCGTAACTTCCCATGATAGCATAGAGGGGGTATGCTTCACATATATATATATATATATATATATATATATATATATATATATATATATATATATATATATATATATATATATATATATATATATATATATATATATATATATATATATCATTCACACAAGATATACATACATCACCACACCATATAAATGTGTACCATCACATAAGGTATATATGTATCACACTATTTGCATACTCTTATTTCGCTCTTTGGCGTAAATGAAATAATATCCTTTATTAGTATATTTTACTCTCGATATACTGTTCGTCAACAACTCACATAACTTCCCCACTTAGTATATACTATACTATTTCTCACTTGAAATTCACATATCACTTATATTTGTATGAATTGTCACTCAATTCTATTTACGTTGAGGATATTCTCTATATCCTAATGCACCTCAATCAGCATTTATCATTTATATGAAACATCTCCCAATTCAATTTACGTTAAGGATACTCTCTAGATCCGTATGCACATTTATCATTCTCAATCCATAGTATGGTTCAATCAATCGTATGAACCTTTAAAGTTGTCCCCTTTGGGATTTAATTCTAAAATCCATTATCACCAAGAGCATCCTAACTCTCTCTTATAAATCCATAATTATCTGCAAATAAAAATCTCAGTGGTAGTGGGATTCCACACTAGTCGGTACGATACTCTCCAATCGATATTCTCTCTAATTGAGTCAATATGACTCTAATAGTTTCTCATAAGGTAAACTCCCTAAAAGTCTCCAAAACACACTTATCATAACTCATATAGAGATTCCCAATTGATAAACTCAAACGAAACCGGACGAAACTCACTCCACAAAAACCTCTCAAAACAGCGTAATTTTCGAATCAATTCGGCCGTTCCGAATCGATTCGATCTCAACAGCGAATCGATTCGTCCCTAAAGACCTGTAAGTGTGCTTCCTACCGAATCGATTCGGAAGGGGCAAATCGATTCGGTCTGGCCAGCAAACTACGAAATGGGTTGATTTCTTCAAAACCCAAAATTTCCAAAAATCATTATAATCATCTTCTAACCCTTCCTTATCAATCCAAACATATATATAATTTCAAAATTCATTTTATAACTCATCCCATCTATTTTATAACCTCCAATCCATATATACACATCAAATCTAAGATTTTACCCAAAATCTAGGTTTTAACATTTTATCCCAAATTCTGAATTTTTATCCACAAATCATGAAATAAATTATACACAAAAATTATTTAGCAAGTTTAATCACTTGCATCAAATTCGTAGGGTCTGATTCGTCCTCGAAATCGCGGATTGATCGAAAAAAACCCACTTTTCTCACTTTCTCCTCTTCTTTCTTCTTCTCTTTCTCTAAGGATAATTGTTTATCCTGTAGACTTTTAAGCCTTATCTCCCAAAATACACAACTTTAAATGATAATACACACTTTAAATGACTCGATCACTTTAATTCGAGCCAAACGAACTTAAAATATTTCAGAACCAAAATCAGATCTAATTACAGTCATTTATACTATCTTGACCCTTCCGGAAACAACCGCACCCTCAAAATTGTCATCCGAATCTCTTTCTAACATCTTCAAATTTTGACCTCAATGCCAATTTAATTATTCTCCAAATAAAATAATATTTATTTCTCCAAAAAATAAATAAATTATTGTCCCAAAAATCTCGGGGTATTACAAAATAATTTCATTGCAAATGGATACTACGTTCATTTATTTTTCATTTTCATTCTCTATTATACCATGGGCCAGGTCAAGAATGGTTTGTTCCAAAGTAGGCACAAAATCCTAATTTGGTTCATAACATTCCGCGACTTCGAAAGTCTCGAGAGAAATTCGTCATCGGATTCAAATAATAAATCTAACTCATGCTCTCGACAACGATTTTCTTCCCGATAACGATTTTCAAATATTTCATTTTCAAGAATGCGCAAGCCCTCATCAGAATTCATAGGCACGGATTCTTGCGAATGAGAACTTTGAAAACTATCCTCGAAACTATAATCAAAATCATTATTAAGAATTTTGAAAGCTATTGCAATTTGTTTCAAAATTCACATCATAAGGATTTTAAGGCCCAATATCGGAATAATCATTCTCAAAATTCTCGTAATCCCTAACTTGACTTTTTTAATACTCACCCAAAGACATTTTAGATGTTTTAATTTTTTGGGCTTGTAAGTATAGACAAAAATTCTTAGGTGTAGGGGGATTTTGAGAGCTATCACTACGATTATCGAAAATATTAGAATAAGACATGCTTACCCTAAAAAAGGATCGAAATGGCAAATTCCTCAAAGTGATGTGCGTCCAGAAAATTCAAGCATTTCTTGGCGCTCAAATGTAGAAGTCCTACAAAAATTGTTAAAAAAAATACAAATAGGAAGAAAAATATTACGAAATACTAAATCAATTAAATTCTGAAATGAACAAGTCCCCGGCAACGGCGCCATTTTGACAGCAGGGGTAAATCATGATGCAAGTGTATAATGATATACGCCAGTCGTTTTACTCGGATTCCACCGCTATGCAAAAACCTAAACTATTGACTACACTCTTTTAAAGGAGTATATTGGTAAGTCCGGGTATCAAAAATCCATAGAGACTAGTTGCTAGAATTATATTGGTTTAATACTTCTCAATAAAGTGTAAAATATATCGGATAACAAAAAGAAAAGATAACTAGGCATGGAAGTTAAACTAAGATTAATAAAAGAGGAATAAAAACTATAGGTTGCGAATAATATCCCTCACCTCGGTTTAATGAATATAAATGGTTACATGGGACTACGAATTTAGTAAGATTGAATATCATTTCAACAACCAATTAAATCAAGAGTTGTCACCCCCTAAATCCGCATAAAAACCTAATATGATTTTAGCATCAACAAATACCCCAAAAATTACACACGCTAGGTCCTAAACATGGATCATACATGATATACCCCGTCAAATCTCTTAGGCATAATAACAAGAACAACCCAATCGAATTAAAGGCATAGAACCCATCACCAAAGCAAAGCAACCCATTAAAACCAAGGTGAGTTCTGTTAATCACAACCTAATTTAGGCTAGATAGAAAGCATATTAAAAAGCATGTATTTAAGGGAAGTAATAAAGGCAAGAAAGTAAAGAAAGTAAGTAAAGGAATCAATAAATCTACACTACAAAGCAAGGGAAGGAAAGGAAAAGCAAGAACTAAAGAAAATACAAGTTAAATAAAAGGAAAAGATGATGAACAGTGCTTACAATACCCAAATGGCGCAAACCCTATGAGAGAGAAGCTCCACCCAAAGAACCTATCCTTCTAACCTAAACCAACCTAAAATACCATATCTCTTACAAAATAAAAAAAAACTCTATTTATAGTAAGTTACAAAAGAGATAAAATAAAAATGGAAAAAGAAACAAAAGAGGTCAAAATGCACAATATCTGGCACTACCGGTCGACCGCAGCCAGGGGACAGTCGACTGGTACTTCAAGAAAAAAAACCACTGCATATGTTGTAAGCCTAATTATGCTCCACTGATCGATCGGGGGGTGAGGTCCGGTCGATCGGTCCCCTGTATCCAAGTGTCCTTCGGTCATAAAAAAGGAGAAAAGGATTGAAACGGAAATGGCCATATCTTTTTCGTTCAAACTCCAAATGACTTTACTTTTATAGACACATGAAGCTAACTCGATGAGCTACACTTTCGTGGAAAACCACTAAGCCAGAGATGAAGTGTGAATTGTCTGAAATGCCCCTGAAGTAGAGTCTGACGACGAAAGTTCTTGGAAACTCAACGAATCCTCACTTTAAGCATTCCAATACCTACAAAAGCTCAATTAAGCCCTGCAAAGCATATATATATATATATATATATATCCAAAACTGGGGTTGTCTGGTTAAAGAGCATAAATATAGGCATAAGGAACACAAAAAGTACGAGAATGCATAAAGATAACAGGTGCGCATATGCAATATTCGTGACTAAGCATGTAGTTCCAATTCTCATACTCTGGAACATCATAGAAGGAATAACATATTTGTACATATTGGGAAGGCCTATAGATCCATCAGTCCCCGTGTGGTTCATTATTACCCTAGGTGTGTTCATCATTCACCGCTACACAACTCTTTTAGCTAAAAGCATCAATAGGTTCATCCAACTAAATTCGAACAGAGCAGAAGATCGACTAGATCAGAAGCAAAAATGAATAGAATTGAGAGGAACGAGCTCCAGAATATCATCAATAAAGGATTTGAGAGACGAATGAAGACCAATTGAGCTTGCACTCCAAAATATCTTTCTAGGAAGGCATTGGGGCCGACACTATTACTAGACGATGTCTCTCTAAATCCATCATGGTGCCCTAAAGTGTCGGGTATTTCCTTACTCTTTGGGTGAGATTGGCCTTAATTGATTCGATAAGATGTCCCCCAAATTGATCTCCTCATTCAGGGAGTTGACCGAGCAATGCACACCTTGTTTCATCGCCAACGAAAAAGTAGTTAAGGAGGTGGACTCAGTTATCTCACTCAAAAGGAAGAAGAGAGAAACTCTCAGGAAGTACATGAACTACAACAAAATGGGAAACTTATCACGGTCAAAAACTTTGACAAGTCAAACTTATCACGGTCAAAGACCGTGATATATTTGGGGGTGATAATGTTTGTGTCAAGAACCTGTACGATTAAAGTCCATGACACATTTTTCTTTATCACGAATGTGTCACGAGCTTTGTCCATGACAAGGGAAACTTTATCGCAGGATTTGATCGGGACATGTTCCTAACAATTATTAACGTTTCATGAACATGTCACGGTTAAAGTTCGTGACAAGTTTCCCTTGTTATGAACTTATCGCGATTAAAGTCCATGAAAATACTAGGCGGTAGTCTAAAAAAACTGTTGGGCAGTATGGCCACTGCCACTGCCACTGCCCAGGAGTATATTATAACCTGTTACAATAAGTATATGATATATTTTCTCTACCAATATTCATCCATTCATAAGAAACTAATCCATACAACATTCATTGATCCATAATCAAATAATAAACAATACTTGTATGAGCGGGGGTTAAAAACCTCCAATGGGAATGGTATATATTTTTTCGCTAGCGATGAGATGCAGAGATTCAGTCTCCTTTCCATAAATAGGACACCCTAAATAACCATGTACTACACAACCTGATAATATCCCAAAAGTTGGAAAATTATAAATTTCCCACATCAATATAGCTTTTAGAGTAAACTCTTTTTTCATAAGAGCCAAATGCTTACACACCATCTTCCCATAACTCATTTAATTCTTATACCAAAGGATTTAAGTAGACACTAACGTATTCACTTCAAGCCTTTAGCCCAGGTATCAACAAAGACAACATAAAAAATTCAGGTCTCGTACACAGTGTTAGGATCACTGGCTATACACTCTGATTGGTGCTTGGATTTCCAAATGGATTAAAACCATCTATTGATATTGCTAAACGAATGTTACCCTGTTCTCAAGCAAAATCGAGACACTCACAATTCATCATCTTTCAAGTTGTAGAATTAATAGGATAGAAAATGAGATTATCCCCTACTTTTTCCCTAGCATGCCAAGTCATTACTTCGCTTCCATGGCACTGTGAAAACCTTTTCAATATAGTCCCAACGGGAAAATATTCTAACACTTTTTGAGGCACTTTTGAGCTTGTGCCTTCATTGCCAGTAGACTACACATATCTAGGTTCCTCACGTATCGAACATCGATCGAGATTTTCATACTCCTTTCGGTATAGAATGCAGATATACACATAAGCATGAATTTACGTACACTATATTCCCAAATCTTTCGAATCTTCATAGTAGGATAGCTATTTAGAAGTGTATTCTACTAGGGTAGTAAGACCTTCACCTCATTCAAAACTCCTATCATGTGATTTCCAGATAAACCATATTGGGTCTTCAAACTATGCAAACAAACCATGGCATGCAAAGTTGTTTGATCTTTGTCACAACCAGGGTAAAACGATTAGGTCACCTTAAGTTTCAAACTTTAATAGTCATCGCCAAGGTTTATCATAATATCTTAATGAGCACTTGAACCTTGTACATCGTCAATGACCTTATTTTCTTCCACTTCCTGAACTCCATACGCATTATCAACAAATCCTCTAGCATATTATGATCTATATTGTCCGTATGGCCTTGTACATTTATCCTACTTTTTGTTTGTTATGAAGATTGCTCGAGGACAAACAAAACATGAAAGTCCCCTTGAAAAACCCACAACCAATAACTATCTTGCATACCCCATCTTAACAAATGTAGTTCAACTGTTTTTCACTCAAACACATTACCATTCCTATACCTAACACACGGGCACGGGAACTCTTCATCATTACGATATCTCATTGAGTATTTCACAAATTCATTAGCACCTCTACGAAACACATCCCCTAGTCTATTTGTCTCACTCATCCACTCTTTGTATAGAGGATAACTTATCATAGCTACTACAAACAATAACCTATTAAGGGTAAGAAGCATATACTCATGGATTAGTATAAACAAAGGAAACACATTTCATCTTTCAGCGTTATTTTATAAAAATAATATAAATTAATTTTATTTTTAACATAAGATGCATTATGAATCATATTTACTCCATCTCCTCTAAAGGTTAAGTGGTCCTATCCGGTTCAAGACTACATATATATGTAATAAACTTAGCATCTCATCAACATTGTTCCAATCTGAGGAAAATTCGACAGTATCTCCCTATAGTTGTTCAAGTACACGACATAGATTCGTAAGTGTTCATGCTATTTAAATTTATCAATTGAAATAATACTCAACACTGCATCATCTAGTATGTAACTAGAGAATATTAAGAGACGGCAACAGAACTTTCCCCAAAGTAACAAGTGTAAGCCACTAAGTACATTATTATACAAAAACTATGTTGTCCCAAATTGTCCAAACGGGACAATTCAAGCGATCTCATTACAGGGGTAATGACTCTCGAACGGGTCTAAGGGATATTGAATTTGTACGCATAAGAGCTAGAAAGTTAGCATCTATGCGCACTTTAATATTTTAATATTTAAATTTTTACGATAAGTATGTTTCATTTCTGTCAGTAAGTTTCATTTATTGTCTTAGTTATATATTGTATCATGTATTTTGGAAAAATAAAGACCCATAATAATATAGCTAAGAGAACTAATAGTATATACATCATTCTATATAAAAAAAAAATCAATCAATACTTGTATGATTCTATATAAATCTTGAATAATTAAAACAAAGAATAAATATTGAATGAAGTAAAGAAACAACTATCACAACCTAAGTGATAATTCGAAACCAGTATGAAATTCCAATTTTAAATACACTATCTTTCCCTTGGTTATTAGAAGGCATTAAAAGGTTCCAAATAATTCAATACATTGAAATTATCATTAGTTAAATTGTATATAAGATAAGGACACTTCAATGTGTCCAAAAAATCACAATCATTTCTTCATATCTTGTACATATTTTATGGCTAGCATTTGACAAACCGGTGTTTAATCAGTTGCAATGAAAAAAATTTCAAGATTTGACTCCTTTAAATGTCAATAAACCTTTGCCATGCCATATTTTTACTATAAATAATTGACCTCACATTAGTCTTCAGTAATAACAAAATTACATGAAAGAAAATTACATGAAATCTAAATCTCAAAAACAATAAACAAGAAAACCATTTATTATTACATACATTAAGAGCAAGTGCAAACATTCAATAAATATACATACATAAATATATATAGTATTCAGATTCATATAAACACTTCTAAGTTCCTATCAGAATAACATGTCTTTGAGATTCATGCATTCACATTTACACACACACACACACACACACATATATATATATATATATATATATATTGAATAATAAAAACAGACACACATGTAAATTAATACAAATTGAAACAAATATAAATTAATAAATCTGAAAAACAAATGAGAGGAGACTTACCTTCTTCACCAAATGAAGAGAAAGAGAGAGAGAGAGAGAGAGATTTTGTGATTTGAGTTGAGCACCAGCGGCAGCTACGGCAATTCTAATTGAGCAGCAACGGCAGCGACCAGTGGTTATGGGGTTATGGGATTTAGCCTAAGAGACGGAGAGAAATTTTACCTGAGAGAGAGAGAGAGAGAGAGAGAGAAAGTTCGCATGAAAGAGAGAAAGAGAGAATTTTGAGTTGGGGCAAAAATGGTTGATACCTATTAGAATAGGGTCATAACATCTCTTTTGTTGTCATGATCGTTTTACGGGTTTTATTCGTGACAACATTTATTTGTTGTCACGATCAAAAACCTTGACACGACCGTGACAACTACTTCGTCAAGGTGTCTGATCGTGACACAATCGTGATAAGATATTGTCACGATCATGTCATGGTCAGAAACCTTGACAAAAGCTTCGTATTTTTTGGCCAATGTTTTTTTTACTGTGACAGACCTTTGTGAGTGGAAAATGATAAAAGGGGTTTTTGGTGTAGTGATTCAGAAGTAGTGGGAGTTGTTCAACAAGATAGATGACTGCAACAAAGAACTCGCGCAGAAGTAATGGAAGATGTGGAAGAATAACCTGGCAGAGGTTTGTGGATACTAAGTAATCCAGGGGACAGTTGTCCTCCCGTAGCTCGGGGAGGATTAATTAATCAAATAAGGTGGTTGTACACTACTCCAGACGGACATCTTATGCAAAGGTGGAGCTTAGGAAGGTAAGTAAATTGATTTAAATTACATTTTGTTTAGTGGTAAGTAAATTACTTTAATTTTGTCAAACTTTTCATTAATTTGGCCGCATTTTGCAGGAGTCTAGGATGGATTGGGGGGGGGGGGGGGGGGGGGGAAAGCCACATAGGATCGACTCCTATATAACGATTCAAATGAAGAATGGTGAGCCTGCTAATCCGCAGGTCACCGAAACAATTGTAAGTTATAATTGAAATTATGTCGTCAATTTTAAATTATTTATTCATATTATTTTTTAAAGTTGGTAAAGTTTTTTATATTGTTTCAGGAGAGGCTAAAGGCAGTGTACAACACCCAAAGTGATTCTGACAAGGCATCTATGAGTACGGATGCATTGATCCAAGTGTTGGGCTAAGATAAAAAATGGCATACCTGTGGTATCAACTCCTAGATAGAAAAGTCAAAGCTGATGGGTGTGGATTTCAGTAATAATATATGGTCCTCCAATTTCGAGACGTACAAATCAATTATAGACTTAAAATTTAAAAGTCTACAATAAATGATGAACAACATGTTCGAATGGGTCAAACGCACCATCACGAATAAAGAAAAAAGGAAGGCGTATGATAAAGAAAAGGGTAAGGATAAGGCGGGTGAAGGGGCCATTACTCCACCCCATCACTGACTCTGGCCGACTCATCATATTCATACGACATGTACTCTACACCCAACCTAACTATACCAACTTCATTTAAATTAGATGGTGAGAGAGTTTGTATCCTTGACATGTGTGGAGACGACCCAATTGCCAATGGCATGAAGGATATAGGCATCACTCTTGATACTATGGTGCATAACCATTTACAAAAAGATTTTGAGTCCCGGGTTTGAGAAACTGAGATTATGGTGGGGAAAGAGGACGAGGTATTATGATTGGATTAGCAAGTCAGTGTTCGATATATTGACGACACGTTGGGCGTGTACATCGTTTGACCGACTTTTCTCTTCCAGACTTATTAAGCTTTTGTACAAATTTGTGTATTTGAAATTGGTGTATTTTGAAATTTATAGGAATTAAATAGAAACATTAACTTGGTTTGATATATGGAATTGGTGTATTTTGGTTTTAATTTCATTGATGTGTCGTATTATATTGTTGATTATGTTGATGTTGGTTTGAACAAAAATAGGATTTATTTGAAACAAGTTTACTGTTGGGCAGGTGGTAATGCCCACAATGTTTTTTTCGTGTTCTACAGTTTTGTCACGATCCTTACCCATGATAGAAAGGAGTTTTCACAGTCAAGGACTGTGACAAGACTATAGAAAAAAATACAGGTAATTTCCATGGCCTTAATTTTGGTCCGTGCGTACGGTCGTTATATATTTCATCACTAGCTTCCTTCGTGCGCATAGTCAAAAGTCTACTTTGTGAACGAGTAAGTTTGGACTTGTCACGGTCAAATACCATGATAATACCAAGACTTCATATGGTCAAGGACCGTGATAATTATTATGTTATCTTGATCCTTAATCGTGACAAGTCTTGGTCACCCCCATTTTTTATTAATTTACTCAATGTAAAAAGGACTGTGACAAAGAATAGTTGTTACGCTCACTGACCGTGACACAGAGCATTATCACCTCCAGAATTATACAGCCCTTGACCGTGATAAATCCTTTTTTTCAAGGTCCTTGACCATGACAAAAAGGCCCAAATGGCATGGCGTGAAAATTTACGTTGAAATGAGGATAGAGTAATGATGATGATTGTCTGCCTATTTAAAAATGTGAATGGATACTTTTTGCGTATGGAAAGAAAGTTGAAATAATATTTAGTTAATAAAATTATATGACATATGTATTACCAATTTATCTACACGCATTTATATGTTATCTAAGTAGTCCTCACTAGAGGAAATAATAAATTATTATTTTATATTGACAATTATTAAAATTTTGCTTACTCCTTCAAGCGAGGACTACAAAAATAACATATATTTATGTATTTATGTATGTATTGGAATTATCTTCTTTGTATTTGGAATGATTTACGTCGTAATGATGTATTTGATTCAATACGCTGAGAGGAGGACACAACTTTTCATAGAATAATTATGAAAGGTTGAGTATTCAATAAAGTTTATTAATGATCTCTACATGGATTGAAAAGGTGGATTTGATATCTGAAAAGTTAGATAATAAAATAATGTAACGTTTGTGTTATCCCCTTTTATACGTGCATTGATTCTATTTATAAATATATATTAATCCCATTCGCAATCAGTATTTACTTACATCCTCTCTACAAGCTATGAACACTCAAACCCTAATACTCTTTGAACTTCTTTTAGTAAAAAATGGTCCAACTTATCAGAAGTTTGCAAGACTATCTGGATTTGGGAAGGAAGTGGAGACAAGAACTTGAAGATATTAAGGATGTTATTCAATAATACAATGTTCCATGATCAATGCTTACGTTGAATTTCCAAATACCTTCTTCCCTTGGTAGATTTGTTTCGTTATGAAGTAGGTCTAAAGGCCATTTCAGAAAATTTTCCAACGTCATATGGAGATATTGGTTTCACGATATTGATTTTCTCACATAGCCAATACATCAGTGCTAGTTGTTTGTACTGGTTATGTGGGAGAACAAATATTATGAAACTAATTGTTAACACCTTGCTCAAAAGAAATTGAAGAAAACTGAGGGCCTTTTTACACAGTTAGTTTTTTTACATGTATTTTTGGTTGTTATCAATGTTCCAAAAAATAAAAAGACTATTAGGATATGGAAACGATGTGGAGACACGAGCTTGAAGATATCGAAGAAGATCTAAATACCACTTTAGAAAATTTGGCATTTTGGACGATGATTTAAAATGGTTTTATGATAGTCATTTTATCCTTTGATTTTGTCGGGTTAGTGATGCTCAGAAGAACTACTTATATAAAACTAACATCTTATTTTTAATATTACTATATCGTATGCATATGTTGGTTTCACAATAGTAGTTCCGTCTGAGCTTCTCGAATCTCATATACTGGGAGAAGGCATGTTAACGGGTCGAAAACGGGTCAGGTATTAGCAAAATTATCTCCAACCCATTAACATTTTGACGGATCGGGACATATCCGAATACCCTATGGGTCCTTTTTATGTAGTTCCAAACCTGGACCCATTAAGGACCTAAGATCTTATCCAAATATCCAATCCAAAATTGTGACTGTTATAACTCCAATTTTTTATTTTTCTCTGTAATATATCCAAAAAAATTGTATTCATTTTTAATTTGATTCAAGTAATAAATTTGTGTTAACATCATTCTATATAAAACATTAGCAGCATTCTAAACATACATTTAAAATTCATGGACAACAATATTTTATCTAATTTAACATACAAAAATAACAACAAATTATCCCACTTAACATCCAAAATTTAGCAACATGTGTCCCAAATAAACAAGCAAATAAACATCCAAAAGTGAACACATTTAAAGTTTAAAAAAAACTCAATATTTTGAATCCAAATGATCTTCCAAAACCATTAAATTTCAGTAACTTTTGCCCCAAAATAGCTTTATTTCACCATCCTTTTGCCTCCCAAATAGCTCCACTTTTGCACCAATCACTTAGCATTAATTGCCCCGCTTTTTTCCACACCTACAATGTAACAAATAAAAATAAATATTAACAATTGTATTTAATTTGAAATGAAATCAAAGGAAAGATGTAGATAAATTAAAAATTGTACTTACACATTGCTTTGGTTGATTCAATCCAATTACTCGTAGTCACTAATGCCTCAACAATATCGGGAGGCAAAGAGGCCCGAGTCTCGTCAATAACTTGCCCACAAACACTAAGCGACGACTCCAATGCAACCGTAATGGCGGGAACGCCTAAGATATCACGAGCCATGTTTGCTAAAGTTAGAAATTTAGGACTATTTACTTTCCACCAATTCAAAATCTCAAAATCGTCCTTTCTTAAAAACACTGATTCTTCTAAATATTATTCTTCTTACGACTTTTGAAATGCACGAGTATTGAAAGAATGTATTTGAAGTAACTAATTATCGAAATCAACATCACCATGACTATTATGTGGAGAAGCGATGAGAAATAAGATGTACCATCGCCAACATCAGCACATGCACCTTTGGTGGCACCATATTCATGAAATAAATCAATGAAACACCCATGACCTCTAGATATGTAACCACTTGCTAACCTCCCAAAAATCCTATTTTAAAAGTACTCATCATAGACCGTTTTATACCTAGGATCTAGCACCACCACGACTACAAGTATCAAATAACTTTCCTCCCAACATTTGTCAAATTTTTCTTTCATTGATCCATCCATCAATCTAATGAACTCGTTATCACTATTAACCCATGACATTAGTAAAAGTTGCATAGAACACACATTACCAAAAAATACATTGGAAGTTGAAAAGTTACTATCACTAAAATGTCTTATTAAATCGTAAAAAAAATAATCTATCACCAAACTTGTAGCATGCCAATCCTCATCCGATGGGTTGTGTTTATAACTCCTATCAATGTCACTCAAACGACAAAAGTCTTCTTTCAATGTAATAGCTACCTCAAGCATTTTGTAGGTGGAATTCTACCTATTTTGGACATCCTTAGGCACTTTTTTCGTGCACTTCAACTTAATGTGATAGTATGCACTATCAAATCTTTATTTTCCATAGGAGAACTTACTTAAGTACCTCATAGTATCTCGAATTTGATCAAGTAGTCCCCATATTGCCTTTAAAATATCTTGTACAATCAAATTAAGAATATGTGCACTATAATGCACATGAAATGCCTCATTGCCTAAAGGGAGCAATGCCTTATCATAAATAGAACATTGCAATTGTCTAACCATAACATCATTTGTTGTTGCATTGTCCACAGCCATTAAAAACAACTTTTTATCTATATTCCACTTTAAAAGAAAATTGTAAATGAACCGATAGAGTGTTTCAACATCATGTGGATATTCAACGGATTTGTAATTAATGATTTTCTTTTTCAATTTCCAATCATCGTCAATGAAATGAGTCCTTAAACATGCATATGCAATATTTCAGTGGTCACTAGTCTATACATCCATTGTAAGTGTGAATTCTACAAGTTAGTTCATTAGAATACCATAGATTTTATCTTTCTCTTCATGATGCAAACTTATGATATCATACCTAATTTTATTTCGATATACAAGTTTAAATTCGGGATTAAGACCCTTAACAAATTTCTCAAAAAACTCATGCTCGAGAATGGTAAACGGATATTTGTTCTTAATAATCATGATTGTATGTCCCCTTCTACTTTTCTCTTCACTAAATTTATAATTTTCAAGCTTAATACTATAATTGGCCACCATGTTCGAAGCTTGTGAAATTTGTTGACCTACATCTTTTTGCCATCTTTTTTTACAGCCATTTTCAAGTGTTTTCTCAAACGACTTGTCCCTTTACTATTATCTCCACATAAATGTTTAAAACAATGATTGCATTTTGCAATATATATGCCTCGAGGAGTTCAATACCAAAGAGGTTAGTTGTATCTTGAATTCTATAAGTTAAGCATCCACACTTTCGGTGCCTCCTCATTTGTTGTATCTCCACCACCACTGAAAATACATCTAACACCAATAAGGGGTCCGTAGACATTTGTAATTATGGAAAAATAATTAAACAAAATAAACACAAATCAGATGTAACACAAAACAGATTTAACACAACAATTCCTAATTTTAGAATATAACATAAATAGTTAGAATAATTTGTGTCCTTAAATATATAAAACTCATCTACCAATTTATGAACCCAAATCAAACATGATTAAAAAACTTAAAATCAGATACTAAGAATGTTGATCTTCAAATCTTAACATAAATTAGAGTAAAGTGGTGTAAGATATCTCAAACATGAAAGAAATAATTAGCTTAAATACAAATTCAGATAAAAAATCAGAAATGATAAAACAAACCCAGATCAAAAAAAGTAAATGAGTCATAAAAAATGAGTTGAGGAATCTATAAAGGCACTTACTGCATTAGCTTCAATCTTCCATCTTTTCTGCCACCAAAAATATGTGTAAGGGCTTAAAAGAAATGGAGAAAGCAAATAGCAAAGTTTAGTCATGACCCATTATGTCCCGTTTGGTTTATCATTTCTCATATCAAAAATGAGAAAACAAAAATGAGAAAGAAAACAACAAAAGCAAAAATATGTGAGAATCACATGCAAAAATAAAAATGACAAAATAAACTCAGATCAGAAATAAGACCCGTTTAGTTTATCATTTCTCAAAAATGAGTAAACAAACTCAGATCTGATATGAGAAAACAAGAACAAACCAAGATCAGAAATGATAGAAGAATTCTGAGATGGAGAAAACATATCAAGGGATAGAGACGAGTTTCGAGATGGACATAGGAGAGAGACGAGCTCAAATAGAGGGAGTCGGAGATGAGATCAGAAATGGGATGGGAGCTCAGATAAGAAATAAGGTTGAGATTTGAAATGAGGGACTAGTTTTGGGGTTAGATTCTTAGAAACACTATTCTCTAGTCTGACCGTTGGATTAAAAATTATCTAAGGCTAAAAAATATTAGCTTAAATACACAGTGTACAAGGTTTATAATATGTATATATATTTAAAAAATAATAATATACTAGGCAGTTCGGGTCTTTGGGTTCAGGTTTAGTATAGGATCCAGACCCTACCCATGTAATAAACAGGTATTCGGGTCTTCGGGTCTAAAGTCCAAAAAATATGCTCAACCCTATTTAATGTCCTGGGTTTGGATCGGGTCCCAGCCGAGACCTTACCCATCGACATGCCTAACTTAGAGGACCAAACTACTACTATTAAACCAACATATGCATTTGATACTGTACAAGTTAAAGGAGATTATGGTTTCATACAAGTAATTCCATCCGAGCTTCACCAACCTGCCATAGTCAAAGGAGAAAATGACTATCGTGAAACAACAATCTGACACTGAAGTGCCAAAGTTGCTAAAGAGGTCTTCATTCCTTGTTCAAGAGAAAGTGAAGAACACCGGAGGACAATTTCATCAATTACCTTTATCAAATGTATTTTTAAATGTTGTTCATGTTCCAAAAAATAGCAAGAAGTTGTATTCGAAAATGGTAACATGTTATGATTATGTTCCAAACAATAGCAAGATATTGCATCAAAACTAGTAACAAGTTATGGTTATGAAACTTGTATTTTAAACTGAGAAGTATTATAGTTCACATTGCGAAATATAGTTTTTCACAATGCGAACTACTATATTTCACAGTGCAAAATATAGTAATTAAATAAAACATTATATGAAGTGTATATCATAAATCTTACATGCATTTAATTGTTATTTAAACTTAAAAGTCAATGCTGGATGTAGAAAATAAAATTTTAATTAAAATATTATAAAATGTTATGATATTAGCAAACAAAGTTTTAATTTTATTAAAATAAAATAATAAATTTTTATTTAAACATAACTCCTAACAACATAGAAATACTTGTAAAGTAAATTTTGAATTTGTATCAATAATCGCTTAAGTAAATGAATTTTTTTTCTTACAACTTACAATCATAATATATACATTTTGCACTAGCATATTACTTAATCTCCCAATGCAAAAAATAATAAGTCGCAATGCGAATTACTATATTTCACATTGTAAGATATAGTGATATCTTAGTTTGAAATTTAAAATATGGATAATTATTTGAAATCAATCAATACAATTTTTATTACTTGCTTATTTCACCGTCAGTTATTTCCTCCCTACATGTCCTACTATGATGTGATGCAAATTTTTTACATCTATCACATTTAATCAACCTTTTAGTCTCTCCTTTTGATGGAATCCTCCCTTTTCTTGGACGACCAAGTTATTTCTGTATATTTGGTGGTATGATGAGCGAATCCTTTAACTTGAACTTTGGTTTGTTAATATTAGGATTAGAGCGATGTGATCCCTATAATCATTTATGAAAGTTTTGGCATAGAAATATGGATCCACATATTTGTAATAGTTTTTATCACTTTTTTACATTGTTGTAGCAGCATGAGCACACGAAAATCCATGAATTTTCAACATCCCACAGAATAAGAAGGGCAAACCACCTCATACATTCTATTTGTGGAGTCAGTTACACACTATGCATGGCCTTCTTTTGAACTTAGTTTCAACCTCTTTTCCATGTCAAAACACAACACAATAGGCCAAGTTTTTTATTTTGTGCTCCTTTTTGACATCATGTTCATCATATTCATTATTATATGGTCGACCATTCTGGTAGACTATAAATGACGAGAATCCATAATCCACAAATTGAAATTTTCGACCACATTTGAATACATCTCGTCATACCGTTTCTAGTGAACTGTACGTGTGCTTAGTGCTTTGGATCATAGTTATCCATAAACTTTTTTATCTTCTCGCCATCATATTTCCTTAGATCATCTATACTCTTCTCAAATACCTCAATTGTATTTGCATAAGCAGTAGGTTCGAACCTTCTTACAACTATATTATGTAGAATTTTAGAGTATTCATCATCACCACTAAACAAATTCTGTAAATTCCCCTTGAGATGATGCACGTAGTAGGAGTGGTGACTCCTAGGGAAAAATTTAATCAGAAATTCTTCCAACCCATCATTACTATCAGAAATGAAAGTCAGCTCTCGGTCATAACCAATAACAGAATGAAGTTGGTTTAAGAACCATGTTCAATTTTTCTCATCTTCAATAACTACTACATCAAATACAAGGACGAGCATACCTGCAAACAGTCCAAATTAATGAAAATGTAATTCATTTCACAGTGAGAAATATTCTATTTCGCAATGAAAAATGATATATTTCTCTGTGATAAATAATACGATTCACAGTGAGAAACGATTAAATTTAAATTGTGAAATTAGTCAATCATGTTTTTTGCACCCATTTGTAACTTCAATTCATTAAATTATTTTTTCGCCAATTCCGCACATTCTAATCGCATGTTAAAAGTAGCATAAAACACTAAAGTAATGAACTATGTGAACTACAAAAATTATTATTGTTTAACTACAAAAAAAATTGGATACTTTTATGATGATTTAAACAACATGAAGCCGTTCACAATAACTGCCAAGAAATTCAATGGAAACACTGTTGAATTTATTCTTCGGATCAATTATATAGTTCACAAACAGCTATGTTTATACTACTTGTACGAAATATAAGTTGCACATTCGGTCCTAACATCGTTGATACTGGAAACGCTAAAGGGATTGCAAAACTAATTGAGCAAATCTGTGAGTTCGGATTCAAAAAATGTGGTGTGTTTAGCATGAAATTGATGTATCAGTTCTTCTCTAAATACGTCCATAGGAACCATAGTTCCTATCTTCTATAATAACAAAATGCACATATTTCCATTTTGAAGATAAAAGGGAACAAGAAATCCTATTAGGAGATACAATAGCTTCATCATTGAAAATTAATGACAATTCCTCTAGCATGGACTTCAATAACAAATGATTCAATTGTGGGAATATTTGTTATATTTGTACTGAAATCAATTACATATTGCAATATAGTATTAAGAAAACGTGACTGTTTGATAATTGATTAAATTAATTCGCATGTTTCCAATTAAACCTTATTTAATTAGAGTCTATTTTTAAACAAACTAAAATCAGCCCCAAATCATTCACTTACGTGTGTGCGTGTGTCAATCCATAAATAAATAAAGCATGTGACACAAATATTCAGGAAAAATCCCCGAAGGGAAAAACCTTTTATTTTCACTATAATTTGTAAAGAACGGTTACACGGATTACAATGAAAATAATAGTGACATACAAAATACCCGCAGGTGTCGGTTCCGATGTCGACGGCTGGAATCTCCCGCAATAACTCCAGGTGGGCAGCAATGAAGAAGAAACGGCTTCTCCACAAGTGTGAACTTTATAAGGGCTCCCTCCACAATAGCACACAACTGTCGGTTGTAGAGTTCCAATGAACCAAAGAAAAATATGTTCTTGGGTTCCACAAAATAACTCACACAAAAGTAATTGGGATTTTTGTGAATTGTAAACCAAACAAAATATTTGAACCCTTAAATTCTTGGAGAAAAACTTTGTGCCAAAAAATATTTTTCTAATTGATTTTGGGTAGATAAACAAAACAAAAGTTTTCAAAGGATAAAACTCTTTAAGGTTGAAAACTTCTCTCCACGTTTTAAAACAAAAGCTGACATCCTTTCTATAAAAAAGTTTGAGGCGGTCAAAGGGATCATCATGAAAGCAGCGTGTCATCCGAAAAGTAACCTCACTTGAACGAGAAGCCCATTTCGCTCGAACGAGATCGCGTGTCGTTCAAACGACTACGCGCGACATCCACATGTCGTTCGAACGAGATGGTAATCTCGCTTGAACGACCTTAGCGTCGAAACCGAGGTACGTTTGTTGCTTTTAAAAAATCTCCTAAACCTTTTTAAAACACATTTTTCTAAAACAGTAATAAAACCCTTTTTATAAAAAAAAATATTTATAAAAACATTTTTATATAAAAGCTTTTTAAAACTACTTTTAAAAATATTCCAACACTCTTAATATGAAATGTAAATGAAACTTTAAACATTATCTTACCAAAGTTCATATTGTTGGGCTTGAATGTTGAAGACAACTTGTAATTCGGATCCGTCTTTTGTAGATACAATCTTCTCAATTCTTCGACGACTTGTAACAGTATATGACATAATTAATTGTGACGGACTTATTAAAAATATGTCCTTACAAATCTTCCCCTATGTCTATGCCGGTATATACATAAAAACATCTGAATTATCAAAAACCAAAATGCCTATACAAATCTACCGTCCTATGAATCCCAAAACTGAAAAGGTAAAATTTGCAAGTTCTCAAATTTCTCTTCAACATTAAAACTCTCAAAGATTTTCTCATAGGGGTGTGTAACAACATGATCTTCAATCTTTGTACCTACACAAATGAGATAAAGCAAAAACCTTCGTGACGCATCGAGTTTGAAATGAAATAAGAATAAATCATTAATAAATCAAATCTCCCCCTTAATGCAAAAACCCCCCATAACATGATAATTCTTTCTCCCCCTTTTTATGATGTCCCCAAATAGACAGATAAGAAGAAACAATCAAAACATGGAGTGTCAAGACAAAAATTGCATAGCAAATATGAATCAATTAACGCGCACGTAAAGGAGTATCCCACAAACATCCACAAACTATTTTTGGATTTTTTTAATTTTTTCATACAAAAAAAAGATACTAAAAATCACACCATTGATTTAAACTAAAATAACCAAGGCATGGAAATGGAATTAATAGGTGTGAACACATTCAATAGGTAAATAAAGTCAATCAATCATATGTGCACGATGAATAGATGTACCCCTAACGAATGAATGTAACAACCCTCGATTTTGGAGACTGAGAAATTTAATTTTGGGAAAATTAAATTTAATTAAATTGGAGAATTTTAAAAATTTGGGAATTCAAGTCCAAAATAGAAGACGTTTCAAAGTATTCCGGATGATATTTTTGAGGGTACCATCGATCCCGGAAGGGTCGAGATAGTCAAAATGACTGTCATTGGGTCTTATTTCGGCTCCGGAATGTTTTTAAGTTGTTTTGACTTGAATTGGAGTCAACGAGTCATTTAAAGTGTGTATTAACATTTAAAACTGGGATTTTTGTTTTAAAAGGTTGGAGGCTTACGGATGAAGCCATTTCTCATTTGAGAGAAAGAGAGAAAAGCCCTAGAGAGAGAAGAAGAAGAGGAAGAAGAAGAAAGGAAGAGAGAGAGGAAGAAAAGCTTGGAGATTTTCGGCCCTACCGCGACATCGAGGACGATTCAACCTCTACAAATCCGAGGCAAGTGTTTAATCTTGCTAAATAGCTATTTTTGTATTTCATTTCATAATTTGTGGGTTAAAGAAATGGATTTTTGGGTATTAACATCAAAACCTAGATTTTTAGGTTTAATCTTGAAATCAATGTTTGAATTGAGATTTAATGACCTAGAAATGGTTGGGATCAACTTTGGGTTGGTTTAATCTTGAAATCAATGTTTGAATTGAGATTTAATCTTAAAATCATGATTTGATGAAGGATTGGGGGTTGGAATGAGAAATTTAGGGTTTAGAATTCGTGGGTTTTGAAGAAACAGATGAACCCTTCAAAAATTGCAGGTCCGAATCGATTCGCCCCCTCAAGCGAATCGATTCGGTTTGGTAAAATTGGCAGGTCTGCATTGACCGAATCGATTTGGACCCCAAGCCGAATCGATTCGGCCTATTGCAGAAGCCCAGGTCTTTGGACCCGAATCGATTCGCCTTGGAGGCCGAATCGATTCGGAAACAGGGCATTTTGAGGTATTTTCTCCATAGTGAATTCAAACCCTTTTTGGTTGGGTTTATTGATTTGGGGCCTTCTCTTAGGATGAAAGAGATATGTTCTTGGAGACACATAAGGGGTTTCTCACACATTAGAATTTTGGGGACTCCTTAGGGTAATTTGGGAGAAATGTATCCATGTATGTATTTGGGGTTATGTATAGAAATTTTGGGGAAAACCCTTTGGGATTGAGAATCCTAATTGTAGATTAAAAGTAGGTGTAGATGTGATGTGAGGCTAAGAACTCTTAGAGAGGTCTCAGATGAGGGTATTCACAAAAAGTGATTGAACCATAGTCGAAATCGAGGGAAATGAAATTATTTGATGATTGAAAGAATGAGCTTGAGGCTTATAGACTATTAGTCATATGTATACCGATAGTCAAAACGATTACTAGATTCTTTAATGTACTCTCAGATATAGATGAAATGCGTAGTGATGGATTCCTACGCAAACTCTTGGGTGATAGCCCTAATGTTGAATATATAGGTATAAATATATACATACGGTTTTGGGAGACTATTCATCATAGGAAAATGATTGAATATGTTTTAAGTATGGGATTATATTCGCATATCGAGGTAAATTAAAGGAATTTTGGTGACGGCTTGTATAATGAGGATTAAGTATACTTATAGCCGGGTATATATATATATATATATATATATATATATATATATATATAGGTAAATGGATTATGTGAATATATATGTATATTTATGTATATATATAGATATGACTATATGGATATATTTATGTTGTGGTCATACATGATATGGATATTTAAACCGTATATGATGGTTTATTACTTGATCATATGATTGGATCATATGGATTATATATTATGCATGTAAATGATATATATATATATATATATATATATATATATATACTTAATTGGTTAAGCATACCCCGCTCATGCTATCATTAGGAAGTTGCGCGCGTAGAGGGTGAGCATCCTGGCTAGAAAAGCAGGGTGTGGATATTCCCCAGGTCATAGTCGTCCCGTGTGTTACTATATGATATATATATTTATTTTGGGATGAGACGTGATGGGTATGTTTCGTCTCATTGCCGGTTTGGAGCTATGACCGCTTCCCGGGACGTCGTGTGCGTGAGTTTACCACGAGATGGGTGTCGTTTAGTCCCACCATGGTGGCCCCAGTTTTGCTACGTGAGCCGGGCACTGGGAAGATGATAGCATTGATGCAGTTTATCGGCGATATATATAGCCGGGTATATTACGTGCATGGCCTTGTACATCATATGTAGTATGTACACTTGGCTATTGGATTGATGATATATATATATACGGTTAGAAATAAATACCTATATATATATATATATATTTATATATATATCCTATAGATGAAAGGATATGGACTTTTATGAAGTACATCTTAGATGATTATGGTGTACTAGATTGATGGGGGTTGATGTATCGCACATAAGGTATTATTTCGGTTACATCATCCCAAGGATATTATTGGAGGTTCTTTTATTTTATCTTGTTTGTTTTCTTTCTTTTCTTTTCTTTCTTTCTTTAGGAGTTATAGTTAGTAGTAATGGAAGTATTAACTTGTATGTTGAGAATTATGGATCTCTAGGATCGACATTGCCCAGGAGTAGTGTAACGAGGTGGTTCCTTGTTTGGATTTCGCTTTGCGAGACACCTCACGCACGAAACGCAGTGCCATGTCGAGATTTGAGAGAAGTAATTCCATTGGTGGCATCACGGATCTCTGGTCTTGACCTTGTCAGGAGTAGTGTAACGGGGCGGTTCCTTGTTTGGATTTCGCTTTGCGAGACTCCCCACGCACGAAATGTAGTACAATTTTGGGATTAGAGAGAAGTCTTGCCAATATTCCATGTGCATATTATTAAGTATATTCATTCTTACGTTTTTAGCCTATATATATATATATATATATATATATATATGTATATGTATAGGGGTAATGTTTTAGGAGTTATGGTAATTATAATTCATAAGATTTTTAATCGGAATTCATTAGGCCTTTTATGGCATAATTGTTGTAATCATAATCTAATAGGATTAGAAATGGGTGGATCCTTAGATTATGACGGGAAGGTAGCTCTCGTGGGTATAGGCTAGGCCTATGATAAGTTAGGTTGTCCTAAAATCAATGGGGGTATTTAACTAAAATTTGAGGACGCGAATAGGTGCGCGCCTTTAGAGGAGAGGTGAGTTGGGTTTCCACGAGAGTGCGGTCTCACTTATTTATGAAATTAAGTACACCTGTATTTATTATGCACGGTTAACACACTTGCTAAATATTTTACACATTCGGGGCTCTGACCCGTTTTCTTTTCTCTCCTCCTTGTATATACATATATGTTACCACAGGTATCCTACCGCATGGATGCCGGATGACCTCCTATCCTGAGTCTTGGGAGCCGTGACAGGTGCGGACTGTTGCGGGATGTTTCATGTAGCCGCTTCCTACTTCTTTAAAATTCTAGGTAGGATTCATGTTGTATATCGGGTTTGTACCCAAGGGATATTTACATACATGTTTTTATTTATTCTATTCAGTTATTGTATTGGCTGTGATCCGACAGCTTATTCGGGTCTACTTTTGTAGTACATTCGGTTGTATTTAATTGGTTCATTTTATTTCTAGCATTTTAATTATTATAGTTCTTTCTTGCATCTCTCCTATTCATTAGTAGTTTTATAGTATTGGGTTGTTGTATGTTGCAATTTTTAATTTTTTATAACATCTCGCTTATATGATTTCGGGTAGTTAGTCCTATATTATATAGTACCGTTAGTTGATGTTGAGACTGGACCATCTGGAATTCCTGATTTAATATAGTATAGGGCTGGCCACCCGTTATTATTTTAGGCGGGTTGTTACAGATGGTCATCAAAATTATCCTTAGGTGTAAAAATTTGTTGAATTTAAATGACATCGTCTTATGCAAATTAACAAATCAAAGTCAAAGTGATTTCCACAACAATAACATCCAAAACTATTTAGCACTTTTTCAAGATTTTCAAGGACGTGCAAACCCGTTTAAATTCTCCAACCAAACTCCCTCAAAAATATTTTCTTTTAGATTATAAAATAAATTCTCAAACTTTGAAGAATTGGTTCAAAAACCTAAATGGCCCATTTTTGGCATGAATTTCTTTTTATTGCCTATAAATTTTTTGGGCTCTTTTAAACCTCTTTGTACCCCAGATAATAAAATTTCTCAATTTTTAGGTCCAATTAAACAGCGGCTTAATCGCAAAGGATAAATAAAAAAATTTCATAGCCCTTCACAGTTTTCAAACAAAGCACACAACCTCACAAACGGCTCTCATGCACAACTTTCTTATCAAGTTTTATCGCACTTGGTTCGTTTTAAGGACAGGATTGAAGTGAAAATACCCAAGCAACATGTGATAAGACAAGCACAATAATCAAACAAATCCGTGCACGTTTGCAATAAAGGAAATCATTAGTCAAACATGTAGGAGGTAACACTTAATTACATCTTAATGACTCCAAACATTATAAAGCACATCGATGAATTGACCTATTGTCTCAAAACACTATCAAATAGTCACATGAAAAAATGGAATGATATTATGACTCGATTATCCTAAGTATCCATCCATAAAAGGTGCAAACAAAATACAAAAATCTTGTTGAATTTTTCAAAAAAAAAATCAAAATAATTTTTTTTTGTATTTTTCAAAAAATTTCAAAAACAAAAATCTAATACAAAAAGTACATGTCAACACACTAACAAATATGAAACCACAACTAGTGTATGACAAACATTTAAACACAATTATTTATACGATATGGCAAGAGAAAAATTATGTGCAAGCAAACGGGAATCAACTTGTCTAAAATCTAGTGCCTCTAAAAGTGATTTTCTAACCCAAATAGATTTGAAACAACGTGTGGGGGATTTTGGAACCAAGGGAACACTAGACATAAACTTCCTAGGACATTTTCCAAGATTGAAACAAAATCGCCTAAGGTGACCTTTCCTACCACAACATAAGCATGTGTAAACGGGTGGAATGATACCTATGGGTTGACCTTTTCTAACATCCTTGGATTAGTTGACCCTATAAAATAAATAATGGTTTTGTCTTTAGCACTAGAAGCATGAGAACAAAACGAGCCATTATCATCACTATCAAACCTATTTGAATCATTTAAATCATTTTTCAACTTCAAAATATTTGATTCAAGCAACAAATTAGACTCTTCCAAAGACAAGGATTTTTTTTTCAAATTTTCAATTAAACTTAATAGTTTATCTCGTTCTCCGTCAATTAAAACAAACTTATCTCTAAGAGTCTTTTCACGTGTCGTAAAATCATCGATTAATTTTTTATCCTCGACGGCACAAACGGGAACCCTAGAATTTTTTAAGTCCTCCAATTCTTTTTCTAAAAATAGGACTCTCTCAACACTCTCCTTTTTGGACAATTTTAAATCATTAAAGTCACGATCCAAAGAAACAAGTTTCTCCCGATAAAAATCTCTTTGATTTTGAACCGTTTGCAAAAGATCCATTGCGGATTTAAAACAAGAATTTTCTTTTTTCAAAACATTAATTCTTTTGCAAAGATTCAAATTCAAAAGTTTTAAATTTTCACCACTATCATGAGCTTTTTCAAAAATAGGCTCCTCATTAAATGGGCGTTCCATTGGAAAAATTGCGATTTTTCACAAAACTGGTTTTTAAAAAAAAATCAATATCACACAAATTTTGCCGAAAAATAGGAATACGTGATAAATTAGCGCAACCCGCTCTGATACCAATTTGATAAAACGTGACTCTGTGATAATTTATTAAATTAATTCGCAAGTTTCCAATTAAACCTTATTTAATTAGAGTCTATTTTTAAACAAACTAAAATCATCCCCAAACCATTCACCTACGTGTGTGCGTGTGTCAATTCATAAATAAATAAAGCATGGGACACAAATATTCAAGAAAAATCCCCGAAGGGAAAAACCTTTTATTTTCACTATAATTTATAAAGAACGGTTACACGGATTACAATGAAAATAATAGTGATATATGAAATACCTGTAGGTGTCAGTTCCGATGTCGTCGGCTGGAATCTCCCGCAAGAACTCCAGGTGGGTAGCAATGAAGAAAAAACGGCTTCTCCACAAGTGTGAACTTTATAAGGACTCCCTTCACAATAGCACGCAGTTGTCGGTTGTAGAGTTCTCCCCACAAATAATGAACCAAAGCAAAATATGTTCTTGGGTTCCACAAAATAACTCACACAAAAGTAATTGGGATTTTTGTGAATTGTAAACCAAACAAAATATTTGAACCCTTAAATTCTTGGAGAAAAACTTTCTGCCAAAAAATATTTTTCTAATTGATTTTGGGCAGATAAACAAAACAAAAGTTTTCAAAGGATAAAACTCTTTAAGGTTGAAAAATGTTCTCCACGTTTTAAAACAAAGGCTGACATCCTTTATATAAGAAAGTTTGAGGCGGTCAAGGGGGTTAGAATGAAATCAGTGTGTCAGCCAAAAAGTAACCTTGCTCGAACGAGAAGCCCATCTCGCTCGAACGAGATCGCGTGTCGTTCAAACGACTATGCGCGACATTCACATGTCGTTCGAACGAGATGGTAATCTCGCTTGAACGACCTTGGCGTCAAAATCGAGGTACGTTTGTTGCTTTTAAAAATTTTCTTAAACCTTTTTAACAACACATTTTTCTAAAACAGCAATAAAACCCTTTTTATGAAAAACATTTATAAAAACATTTTTCTATAAAAGCTTTTTAAAAATCCTTTTAAAAATATCCCAACACTCTTAATATGAAATGTAAATGAAACTTTAAACATTATCTTACCAAAGTTCATATTGTTGGGCTTGAATGTTGAAGACAACTTGTAATTCGAATCCGTCTTTTGTAGATACAATCTTCTCAATTCTTCGACGAATTGTAGCCGTATATGACATAATAATTGTGACGGACTTATTAAAAATATGTACTTACAAGTATTAATGTTTTCCATCACATTTAAATTCAGATTTCGCAGTTTTATTTTCTCAAAGTTATATTTTGTAGTTATATTTTCTCCTTGAAGTTCAAATCTAAAAATTTTTGTTTCAACTTTACAATGCAATTTGAAAAAAAAATCTATAGCATTTATATTTTGCATTACAATTTCGCATAATGTATCATTTCGCACTGCAAAAATGCAATGCAAAATAGCAGTGCAAAATCACAATGCTAAATTTCATCAAAAAGAACTCTAAAATATGAATTTTAATAAGATAAAACATATCGTACATTGGTTTTCATTCTTTCTTGTAGCTGCAAGTAAATTTCCTTTGTATTTACTTTTAAAAAAGGTACCATCTAGAAAATAGCATTGGGTGACAAAATTTAAAACTGTTGATGCATTGGCCAAAAGAAACAAAAATCTTTTGAAGCTCTTTGTTGACGAATTCTAACATAAGTCAACAACACTTCTAGGTTTTCTTGTCCTAACAGAATCAGTGTACCACCTAAGTTGATAAAATTAAAGTAATGCATCATCATATAACAACTTCCTTGCCTTATCAATACTCAACCAAGTGAAATGATGTGGAATTTGTATTTTATAATTTGAGTTTAACTCCTGGATTACATCGTAAGGTTTAGTCAACGGTTTTGAACGTATTTCATCAAAATCAACTCTAAAACTAGTATCGATGTTACCCTACGATTCTTTCCAGTGCGCACAACATAACCACACGTGTGATTGCCATTGAATGTCCATGTAACAAAAAAACATTACATTGTTCATTAGAATCATGAATTCGCTATTTAAAACTAGTTTTGACTTTCATTGAACACTACGCAATCACTCTAGTATGTTCATTCTTCAAATAATCAAACTCAAAACCAACTTCAACAACGTACTTGTACAAATCCATTCTGAATTGACTTGCACCACCTTCAAATATCTGACCAACTCCCACAATTAAATTAGTTCATTCAACTGACATTAATGTCCTAGTCTGCAAAGCATTACTGTGGGATGCATATCTCTCTCAGTTTCAACATAGATGAATTATAACCTTCATCGGATTCAAACTCAGAGTCATGCCTTTCAAGACTCAATATTATATCAATCATATCCGAATCATTAGGATATATATAATCAAGCATGTTCTCCATTTCATTCTCCTCATCAAACATATAACATGGATTACCTGAGACCTCATAACTCATATAAAATGATGTTAATCTCAACTTTTATTATTTCACGCATATTTTTTCAACAAAATCTTTATATGAACACAATACATATATTACTATGGCAACACTTCATTTACCATGCTTGATAAAACATGTAATAAAATTATTTTCCACCATTAACTTATTAATAAAGATTGAATTCTTAATATGCAAAAATAATAAGAACCCTAAAACACTCGTGATATTTGAAAAGGAAGAAGAGTTATGTATATAAGAAGATCTTATATAACCTAAAGATTTCAAAAATAGCAAAAGTAATATTTTTAATTCCATAATTAAGCTGATCGTTGAATCCAAAATGATATTGGACACGTGGCTTGTCATTAGAATCACATGCATTGTGTAACTTGTTATTAACTGGTTACCATGCAAAGGGTATTTTTAGTAACTTGCGTACTAAAAACATGTGCAGGGGGCCTTAGACTAAACTTGTTTTAAGATAGGTCCAATAATTCTATATGTTTCATGCCAGGTTGGATCACTTAATATCGCTTAAAAATAATACCAATATGATTAGCTAAATATACCTAAATAACATATTGATTTTTACAAATATTGAAAAAATGAATATTTTAGTCAAACTTTGTATAGATGGTTTGATGAGAACATCCATAAAAAGTTTCATTAAAAAATAACTATTTAGGAGGTAAAATTGAGTATATATGTGCAATTTCGACCGTTTAAACTTTTTATCATTATCTCACGCATGGTATGTTGTTATTTCAACGGTGTATATTTTACTAGCAATTCAATAAATTAAAAACAAAAAATAAAACTTACAGTTAGTAATTAAAAATAATCACTAGCATTGGTAGAAGACCTAGTTGAACATGTAAACTGTTAGAAATGGGGTTAAATAAGTAACAATTAAGCTACTTTAAGCTCATATTGGAGTGGGGCTCGCATGTCGATTTTAATGGGATCTAGCATAATCGTGTACTCCTCTGAAACGAATATAACGTGGTATATTTACATATCTAAACCCATTAAGTATTCAATGAGAAAATTATCTCCAAAGTCACCCACTTGAGTCCCACATATGAAGAATGTGGAAAAGTGAAGAGTTAATATACTCCTAGTTTGGGACTAAATTTTGGATTCCTTAGAGGTATCCCAACTCTTTGAAGGGGAAATGACCTAAGTTATGCATAAGTAGACTTTAGGCTAAAATCCCACACATGCGCACATCGCCGCCACTGTACATTCGTCTAATCATCCAGACAGCTCAACTCAGCCCATGTCTGGGTTCTGGGCTTGTGCTTGTCCTAATAGAGTATAGTGTTTTCAAATTTTTTGGGCCAAATTTTAATTACCCAAACTGTTTGGGGACGTTTGGGCTTTAATTAATTTGTGAAAAAATTATTGAACAGTCACATTTTTTCGGGTGAAAAGCTTAATTAATTAAAATACGTTTTAATTAATTACAAAAAGGTACGTACTCTTTAATTAACATTAAATAATCAACTGGTTAGTGAAAGAGCGTGATTGTTTGTAAAAAGACATTGTGCCAGTTCAAATGGCCATAACGAGCACTATAAAAAGAGTCCTTCACACTCAGTTTTTCACATGAAAAATTTCCTAACCAATCTCTCTCCCTCATGCATTTTGTATTCATAATTCTTCTCCTATTTGAAGTAGAATTCAGTGTTTGAAGTACAAATATTTGTTGAGTTCATCGAAGGCTTGACAGTTTGAAGTGCTACTACCGTCAAGGATGAAAAATTCGTTTTATCCTATGAGACGATTGCTTACAACCTTGAGCATCTACTGAGGAAGCAAAATCATCTTAAGGACACAACGTGAATTCATTGGGCTTAGATTCTATTATCAACTTTTAAGTCACTATCGTCAGTATCATTTAACAAATTACTTGTAAGTTTCTTTTCTTACTATTAATAAATATTGTATAGTTGTTATTGTTTGTTTTATTTGATTTTATGTTATTAAAAATAGTTTGTTTTATTTTCTAAAACAAATATTTGGAACAAAAATCTTAAGACGATTTATTTATTTATTTTGTTTGTGGATATGTTTAAGGAGCCGTTTTAATAAAATTACATAACAGAATTAGTTTTATTTATTGCAATTTTTATTTTGCATAAACAGATTCTTTTATGTATTATTATTATGTTATATACTTATTACTTATATTATTTCTATATAAAATAGTATTTGTTACTATTGTAATTGTGAAAAACACATACATTCTGTGTTTGTAACATAAATTGCTTCCTCAAAATTAGAATCTCCTACCCTTGATGAAAATGAGACGAGTATGGAGAAGGTCACTACCATTGATGCGTGAAAACACGTTGATTTCTTGTGTATAAATTATGCTTTAAATGGCCTTAACAATAAACTATATAGTGTGTATTGTAATGCTAAATCGGCTAAAGAACTTTGGGAGTCTTTGGACACCAAATATGAAATCGAGGATGTCGGCATGAAGAAATTCATTGTCGGTCGTTTCTTGGATTATAAACTCGTGGATGTTATAATTATTATATCCCAAGTTCAATAACTTCAAGTTATTCTTCATGATATTATTGCCAGGAGTATGTTTCTTAGCGAATCATTTTAAGCAGTGGCAATTATTGAAAAATTGCCACCTTTTTCAAAAGAATTCAAAAATTACTTAAAACATAAACATAAAGAGATGAAAATTGAGGGATTAATTGTCCTTTTGAGAATAGAAGAATACAACCGCAAATCTGAGAAAATAAATGGAGAAAATAAAACCTTTAGGTGTAAGGCTAATGTAGTAGAAGGCTAATCGAAAGCAATAAAAAAAGAAAGCACAATGGATAAGGTTAAAGCAACGGATCTAAAAGTGATAAGAAGTTCAAAGGCAAATGTTACAATTGTGGTAAACCTGAACATCATTTCAGGGACTCTCGAAAGTTGAAGGATGCCAAGAAACAAAATGCTCAAGAAAATTTGACGAAAATAGATGAGCTCTCAGAAATGTCAATGACATCAACCTCTCGGTTGTGGTTTTTGAATGCAACTTCATTGGCAATAACAAAGATTGGTGGGTTGACACTAGTGCTACGCGCCACGTATGTTCCAACAAACGAATGTTCTTCTCTTACAACTTCGTTGAAAATGATGATCAACTATACATGGGAAATGCCTCAACTTCAAAGGTTGAAGGGCATGGAAAAGTGGTGCTGAAGATGAGAATCGGTAAAGATATCACTCTTAACAATGTGCTTTATGTGCCTGATATTCGTAAGAATTTAATTTCTAGATCTCTGCTAAGCAAAAATGGTTTTAAGTTGGTATTTGTATTGGATAAATTTATCCTTACTAGAAATGACATGTATGTAGGCAATGGTTATCTCAGTAATGGTCTCTTCAAAATAAATGTAATGAATGTGGTACCAAATACTAATAAGAAATCTATTTCTTTTTACTTGCCTGAGTCCCTTAATATTTGGCATGAAAGATTAGGGCATGTTAATCATGATACATGGCGTAGATTAATTTCTTTAAATTTTTTGCCTAAATGTGAATTGGATCCTAATCATAAATGTGAAGTGTGTGTAGAATCAAAAATGGCAAGAGCACCCTTTCGTTCACTCGAAAGGAGTACCGAACCTTTAGACTTATTCACGCCGATATATATGATTTGAAATTTGTACAAACTAGGTAAAAAATATTTCATTACTTTAATTGATGACTGCACTCGATATTGTATGTAAATTTTCTTCGAAGCAAAGATGAGGCAATTGAAGTGTTTAAACACTACAAGACTGAAGTTGAAAATTTACTTAGCAAAAAAATTTAGGCAATAAGAATCGATAGAGGTGGTGGATTGGAATACCCTTTTGAACAATTTTGTGTGGGACATGGAATCATTCACCAAAATACCGCTCCTTATTCACCTCAATCTAATGGTATTGCTAATGCAAAAACCAAACATTGAAAAAATGATGAATGATATGTTGATAAGTTCTGGACTAGCACAGAACATATGAGGGGAATCATTACTTTCCGCCAAGTATATTCTTAACAAAATGCCTCATAAGAAAACCCATAATATACCTTATGAACTATGAAATGATCATTGACCCAACTATAAATACTTAGAAGTGTGAGGGTGTTTGGCAAAGGTAGAAGTACCTAAACCTAAAAAGGTTAAGATAGGACCAAGACCATTGATTGCATATTCATTGGTTATGCCAACAATAGTAGTGCATATCGATTTCTTGTCCATAAATTTGATATTCTCGGCGCGCATGTTAATATAATTATTGAATCTAGGGATGCTACTTTTTTTGAAAATGTTTTTCCTTATAACATGCAAAGTGAATCGAATTCACATAAAAGACCTCATGATGTTATAACTGGAAATAAAGAGATTATAGATAACAATGCTATAAATGAGAATGAAATTAGGCATAGTAAAACATCAAGGACGTCAACGTCATTTGGTCCAAATTTCTAATATATATATTAGAAAATGAACCACAAACGTTTAAGGAGGCAATGTCCTCTACCAAGGCTTATTATTGAAAAGAAGTTGCCCATAGTGAAATTGAATCCATACTGTAAAACCACACATGGGAACTGGTAGATCTTCCACCTGCCAAAAAGCCATTAGGCTGCAAGTGGATCTTCAAATGAAACATAAAAGCAGATGGTTCAATTGAAAAATATAAAGCAAGACTTATAGCAAAACATTACAAACAAAGAGGATGACAAGATTACTTTGATACCTATTCACCAGTTACAAGAATTACATCCATACAAATATTAATAGCAATAGTAAGATTAAATGGACTCGAAATACTTCAAATGGATGTAAAAAAGACATTCTTAAATGGTTAATTAGACGAAGATATATATATGAAACAACCTGGAGGGTTTATTACTTTTGGACAAGAGAAAAAGGTTCGTCGATTGGTCAAATCTCTTTGTGGGTTAAAGCAAGATCCCAAACAATGGCATGTTAAGTTTTACAATGGCATGATGTCAAATGGATTCAAGATCAATGAATGTGACAAGTTTTTATATGTTCAGAGCACTCAAAATGGGTATGTTATAGTGTGTGTGTGTGTGTATACGTTACTGATATGCTTATAATTGGCAGCAATAATAACATAATCAAATATACAAAAAGAATGTTAACTGATAAATTCGACATGAAGGACATGGGTGTTGCTGATGTTATTTTATGAATTAAAATTTCTAAGACAACTGGTGGTTTAATATTATCTCAAACACATTACATTGAAAAAATACTTAATAAATTTAATAAGTATAATATTATATCAACTAAAACACTGGTTGATGCTAACATTCATCTCACCGCGAATAATGGTTAAAGAATATTACAACTAGAGTATTCTCGTATAATAGGAAGTCTCATCAATGTCATGAACTGCACCAGATCAAACATGGCCTACTCCATGAGTAGACTAAGTTGTTATGCGAGTAATCCAACTAGTGATCATTAGAAAGTCGTTGTTAGGGTTTTAAGGTATTTAAAACATACCAAAAACTTAGGATTGTACTACCCTAAATATCCAGCTATACTTGAAGTGTACAGTGATGCTAATTGGATATCTAATTCTAAGGACTCTAAGTCCACTAGTGGATATGTCTTTACTCTTGGTGGTGTAGTCGTGTCTTGAAAATCTTCAAAACAAAAATTTATTGCCAAATCTACTATGAAATGTGAATGTATTAGTTTGGATAAAGTTGGAGAAGAAGTCGAATGGCTAAGAATCCTCTTAGAGGATATTCCAATAGATACTCACTAGGGAAAGTTAAAAGTCTCTGGCTACTTATCCCGATGTTGTTTTCTTTTATTGTACTCGAATATGAATATGTTTCTTCTGTTGAATGGTATACCAAACAAAAATTTTATTACTGTAGGGGATTGTTGGAATTATGTTAAAATAAGTCGCAATTAAGCTACTTTGAGCTCAAATTGGAGTGGACACACATGTCAATTTTAGCGGGACCTAGCATAATCATGTACTCCTCCGAGAGGAGTATAACGTGGTATATTTACATATATAAACCCATTAAATATTTAATAAGAAAATTATCTCCAAATTCACCCACTTGAGGTGGAAAGTATATAGTAAACTCGATGTAGGACTTTTGTCCCCCATCAGAAGAATATAAAAAAAGTGAAGAGTTATTACACTCCTAGTTTAGGATTAAGTCTTCGATGCCTTGGAGGTATCCCAACTCTATAAAGGGTAAAGGAACTATGTTATTCATAAGTGGACTTTGGGCTAAAATCCTACATGCATGCGTGAACCGTCATTGTCTGTCCTTCCGTCCGATCGGTTGACCGACTCGGCTCGGCCCGTTCTCGGATTAGGGTTCTGAGCTTGGTCTTGTCATAATGGAGTATATTCTTTTTAAATTTTATAAGCCAAGTTTTAATCAACCAAACTATTTGGGGACGTTTTGGATTAAATTAATTCGTGAAAAAATTGATGAACAGTCACATCTTTTCGAATGAAAAGTTTAATTAACTAAAATACGTTTTAATTAATTACAAAAAAGTACATCCACTTTAATTAACACTAAACAGTCAACTATTTAGTGAAAGAGTGTGATTGTTTGTAAAATGACATGATGCTTGTTCAAATGGCCATAAACATCACTATAAAATGAGCCCTCCGGAGTTAGTTTTTCACGTCAAAAATTTCCTAACCATTCTCTATCCCTCCTACATTTTCTATTGATAATTATGCTCCTATTAGAAGTATAATCTCTACACCAAAATGGTCAAATTGTCACCTTTTAGCCGGCCACCCTTGTCACAGTCATTGACCATGACAACAAACACGCGTTTTGTGTCACGGTCATTGACCGTGACAATACCGTGACAAAGAATTGTCACGGTCAAGGACCTTGACACGACCGTGACAATGTCGTTAGTAAAATAAGCCCTCGGCTTTTTTTTCCACCGATTTTTGGTTTTCCCTCTCTCTCTCTCTAAGCAATTTCAGCTCTCGCTCTCTCTCTCTCTAAGGTATGTTTTTTTCCTCTCTTTCTCTTTCATTTCTATATGTGTGTGTATGTGTGTTTATATATGTGTGTTTATATATGTGTGTATATGTATGTGTATATGTGTGTGTATATATGTGTGTGGTGGTGTGTGGTGGGGGTGGGGTGGGGTGGGATATGTGTGTACAAGTGTGTGTGTGCAGGTGTGGTGGGGGTGGGGTGAGGGGGGGCAGGGGGTGGGGTGGGGGGAGGGGGCAGGGGGTGGGGTGGTGGGGGTGGAGGTGTGGTGGGTGTGTGTGTGTGTGTGGTGGGGCAATCTAAACAATTGTATAGCTTTAATTAATAAATTGTATAGCTTTAATTGTAATTTTAATTGTATAGTTTTAGATGAAAGTAAATTAATAATTAGTGCTCATTTGATATGAAAGTAGGATTGCCCCTCATTGTAAATTAATAATTGTATACTTTAATTGTTAGTTTAATTGATGAAATAAATTAATTGAGTAGATGAATTAGAAGGAGTACGGGATACACATTTGTTGTTGACATTGCTGTTGGATTATTTTGTTTAGTAAATGTTGGGTTGGTTAGTTTTAAAAGTGGCATGACCACTGAATTATTCTCCATATGGGGGTGGGATTTTTTAACTTTTTTTGAAAATTACTTTGTATATCGAACAATATATATATAGTATGTGCGTGTGTGTGTGGCGGGGGGAGGGGGCAGGGGGTGGGGTGGTGGGGGTGGGGGTGGGGTGGGGTGGGGTGGGTGTGTGTGTGTGTGTGGTGGGGCAATCTAAATAATAATATAGCTTTAATTAATAAATTGTATAGCTTTAATTGTAATTTAATTGTATAGTTTTAGATGAAAGTAAATTAATAATTAGTGCCCATTTCATATGAAAGTAGGATTGCCCCTCATTGTAAATTAGTAAATTAATAATTGTATACTTTAATTGTTAGTTTAATTGATGAAATGAATTAATTGAGTAGATGAATTAGAAGGAGTACGGGATACACATTTGTTGTTCACATTGCTGTTGGATTATTTTGTTTAGTAAATGTTGGGTTGGTTAGTTTTAAAAGTGGTCTGACCACTGGATTATTGTCCATATGGGGGTGATATTTTTTAACTTTTTTTTTTAAATTACTTTGTATATCGAACAATATATATATATAGTCTATGCATGTGTGTGTGGTGGGGGAGGGGGCAGGGGGGTGATGGGGATGGGGGGTGGGGGGGGGGAATCTTAACCATTTTATAGCTTTAATTAATAAATTGTATAGCTTTAATTGTAATTTTAATTGTGATGGGGGTGTGGTGGGGGTGTACGTGTGTGTGGTGGGGAAGGGGGTGTATGAAAGTAAATTAATAATTAGTGCTCATTTTTATTTGTAGTAATTGTACATATTTGCATGTCTTCTTCTAATTTTTTTTATCTGTACTAATAACATTTTTTTACCGCAAATGTCTCCTTCAGGTATTAAGGCGAGGATGATGATGCTGGTTATGATGATGTCGTCTGGGTTCGGAGGGTAGCGGAGAGGCTCCCCAAATATGGCAAATTTGGGATTACCATCGAGAACAGGTCGGAGCTATTAGCGAGATCCCTCGAGCTGCTAAAGACGGTCATCGGCCCGGGGTTTATGAGTTGGAAGGAGGTGTCATATGAGCTCAAGTTAGCTGTTTGGGCGGCACTACAGGTAATATATTTATATTTATATAAATATTTCAATTTTGATTTCGATTTCGATTTCGATTTCAATTTCATTTTATATTTATATTTATATTTATTCGCAACTAACATTTTATTTGTTGGACAGGAACAATTCAACTTGGAGCAGTTGAGGGAGCAACACAAGACGTGGAAGAAAAATATGCAGACACGGTACTTTGGGAAAACACGAGAGTCCATTATATAATGACGTGAATCCATCCCGCCGAAGGAGCTGATCTCATTGGTACAATGACAAAAGTTCATTGATAATGAGATCGGGGAGCGAAAATTGGCATCTCGCCAATCGGGGAGCGAAAATCGGGCAAAAAAGACGAACGTGCACTACTCGGGCCGGACGTCTTACGCCGAGGTGGAGAATAGGATGAAGGTAAGATTTAATTTTTTTATAACTACAGAAATATATTATTCTGCATTATTTTACTTTGCGGGGCCGATACTAATTTTACTTTATTTTATTTCAGGGGGTAGGGAGTGGACCTAGGGGTAAGCCACATAGGCTCGATACTTATGTGGCTCTTCGAACGAAGAAGAGGAAGGACAAGGAGGTGTCCCCGAGCATCGCGACCACGATTGTAAGTAATCCGACAGTTTACTTTTGTTAATAACGTTATAATTTTTTAGTTTACTTATTTTACTAATCATGTGCTTTTTATCGTTTCAGGCAAAGCTTAAGGAAGTGCATGAGTCGCAGTCTGATGCCGACAAAGCATCTTTGTCCACAGACGCACTCAACCAAGTGTTTCGCTCTGATAGCAAGGGGAGGACATGGGGTGAGCTTGCAGGTGTCCAAATCTAGGATCATCAGATTGGAGATGAGCGACACCGGGTTGGCTCAAACGGTGGATTCACATGACGCAAAGATATCCCGTTTGTAGGCGACGGTCCAAGATATGTACTCATTCATGAAGCGTACGTTGGGTGGAGACCGTAAGGGGAAAGGGAAGGAGAAGGCGGTGGAGGAGGAGGTGCGAGAGGACGAGGCGCAGGATGACGAGGATGTGGACCTCACTGCTTCATCACTGACACGTGCATATTTCGATGATCCACTTCCCTATTTGGCCCCCTTCAACAGACCGATGTCAACACTTGGTTAGCCGAGCATGTTCATATTGGACGTATTTGATGGCCAGCGGATAGGGCGGGGGTTGAGGGACCCGAATATCGTCCAGGCTGGAATAGTTCATAGACGTGAGCTTCAAGAGATCGAGCTCAAAGTGCTCGTCATGCATGTGATACCCGGGAAGGAGAACTCCCTATTGTGGTTGCGCGAACAATGCGGCACGATGTATATTAGTGGGTGTGTCAATTCGTATATCGTGTGGCCTACTCACCTCCTCACATTTACCCCAGACCTGTAGTGACATTATTTTAAGTTGGTACATTTGAATTATATTATGGATTATATCGTCATGTATATTGTTTCTATTTTGAATATATATTTGCATTATCTTTAGTTTATTTGGATATATGATGTTGCTATAACAGGTACAAATATACTACTGGGTAGTGGCAGTGGCCATACGGCCCAACAGATTTTTTTTAAATTCTACCCAGAATTGTCACGATCATTGACCGTGACAATTTTTTTTAAAAGGGTCAAGGCTTTGTCACGGTTATTAACCGTGACTAAACGTGTCACGGTCATGGCCCGTGATTCGACCGTGATAATTATAACGAACTTGTCACGATCAATGACCGTGACACGTCCGTGATAAAAAAATTTGTCTCTCCCCGAATTTTCACGGTCATTGACCTTGACAAGTTGAACTTGTCAAGGTCAATGACCATGACAATCAGGCAAATTTGGTGTAGTTTAATTCAATGTTCAAAGTACAAACATATGTTCAGTTCGCTAGAGCCTTGACAGTTTGAAGTGCTGCTACCGTCAATGACGGAAAATCCGTTGCATCCAGATAACCTATTGAGGTAGAAAAATCTTCTTTAAGGATACAACGTAAATTCGTTGGGCTCGAATTTTATTATCAACTTTCAAGTCAGTGTCGTTAGTTTCGTTTAACGGATTACTAGTAAGTTTCTTTTCATACTGTTAATATATATTGTATATTTATTATTATTTATTTTATTATATTTTAAATTATTAAAAATAGTTTACTTTACTTTTTAAAATAAATATCCGAAACGACATAAACACTATTTTCTTAAGACAAAATTCACCCCGCTATGATGCATACAACAAAGGGATTATGGGTGTTTGCCTCCTGGGGTGAAACGATCCACAACAAGTGTAAAAAGTATTGTAATGTATTTACCTCGCGAATCAAAAATAGAGAGACTTCCTATGATCTTATAAAGGAAGAGATGTGCAGAAGGGCATAACTTTTTTAGATGATAAAAAAATGGAACAAAGGTTGTTATTTATAAGTTATAAAAGCATCTTCCCAGGAAGTAATGTGTCTGGGGTGCGCATACACTATATAAATCATCTCCCCTTCAAAGACTTGGGATACATAAAGGATTCCAAGATCTTAAGTCAATTTTTGGGCATATATATACTACCCATTTCACATAGTTATCCAATGTTGGATCCATTTTACATAGTTTTTCAACGTGAGACAAACTTTGTATGTTAAGTGCACCAAGTAGTTGTTTAGCGAAAGGGATACTTTATAGCCATATATCTCATTAATTTCTTATTTATTTTGATCAAATGAATATACCACTTTGTTACCCGTTCGGAGAGGAATACGTACGTACCTTGATCCACAACATTTAATGTGTGTCCTTTCATCCGATCGATTGGTCGGCTCGGCCCATGCTCGGGTTCGAGTTCTGGTATTAGTCTTGAGCTTGGGATTTTCCTGATGGTGTATAATCTTTTTAAATTTTTTGGGCCAAGTTTTAATAACCCAAACTGTTTGGGGATGTTTTGGCTTTAATTAATTCGAGAAAAAATTATTAAAGAGTCACATCTTTTCGGGTGAAAAGTTTAATTAACTAAAATACATTTTAATTCATTGTGAAAACGTATGTCCTCTTTAATTAATACTCAATTGTTAACTGTTTAGTGAAAGAGTGTGATTATTTGTGAAAAGACATGATGCTTGTTCAAATGGACATGAACAGCACTATAAAAGGAGTCCTCCAGAGTCAGTTTCTCACACCGAAAATATCCTAGCCATTCTCTCTCCTTACTGCATTCTGTATTCATAATTATGTTCCTGTTCGAAGTACAAACATTTGTTGAGTTCATTGGAGCCTTGAAGGTTTGAAGTGCTGCTACCATTAAGGAAGAAAAATCCATTATATCATGGAAGACGATTACTTACAACCTTGAGCACGCATTGAGGGGCAAATCGTCTTGAGGATAGAACGTGAATTTGTTGGGCTCGGATTTTGTTATCAACTTTCAAGTCAGTGTCATTAGTTTCGTTTAACAGATTACTTGTAAGTTTATTTTCATACTGTTAATAAATATTGTATATTTATTATTTATTTATTTTTATTCTATTTTAAATTATTAAAAATAATATATTTGATTTTCTAAAATAAATATCTGAAACAATATAAACATTATTTTCTTAAGACAAAATTTTCCCCGCTATGATGCATACGACAAATGGCTTATGGGTGTTTGCCTCTTGAGGTGTAACAATCCACGACAAGTGCAAAAAAGTATTGCAATTTATTTACCTCGCGAATGAACAATGGTGAGTCTTTATATGATCTTATAGAGGAAGAGATGTGCAGAAGGGCATAACCTGTTTATATGATCAAAAAATGGAACAAAGGTTATTATTAATAACCTATAAAAGTTGTTTCCCAATAAGTGATGTGTTTGGTGTGTGTGTACACTATATAGATCATCTCCCCTTCAAAGACTTGTGATACTTTAAGGGTTCTAAGATCTTAAGTCAATTTTTGGGCATATATATACTACCCATTTCACATAGTTATTCAATGTTGGATCCATTTTACATAGTTTTTCAATGTGAGACAAACTTCATACCCCAAGTGTACCAAATAGTTCTTTAGAAAAAAGGGTTTTTTAAGCCATATATCTCATTCATTTTTTATCTGTTTTGATCAAATGAATATACCACTTTGTTCACCTTTCAGAGAGGAATACGTAGGTACCTTGATCCGTCACATTTGATGTGTGGGTCACATATTAATTATGTCTCTAACTTTTTGAAAATATTAATTTGACCAAAATTATAAAATTGTGTGCAACCCACAAGTTTTTCCTAGAAGTGTCGATCTTTCATCTTAGTTTTTATTATTTCATTTTCAATAATTAATTTGGACAAAAAAATCTTTGGCCTTTGTTGGAGTTAAAAATCGATCATCAACTCCTCGAGCGATTCTTACCCAAAATATTATGTCATCTAAAACTATCTTAGCGGCTAGTTAATCTGACTGATTTTGATAGTTTAATTGATCAACTACCTAAAGATATTTTTGAGTAATTCCTACTAAAGACATGTTTGCATGGTGATAAAAAAAATCCTCTTATTAGCTAAAGTGACCCAACTTCGGACACTTTTTTACTGCCAACTTCGGACACTTGAATGACAAACATAACTGGTCCTCACTTAAGGTATAAAAGGTCATGTTGTCATAGATCGACACTAAAGTTCAATTGTATAGGCACCATACCTTTAATCGATATTTTCGAGGTGAGATAAAATTCATTTAGGTTTGGCACTTATTATGGGGTTTCCTCTTATTAGGAACTTCATTTGATAATTCATCCCATTTTATGGATTTAAATTGATAAAATTGTTCAATCTTCCAGACTTCGTCATATAATTGTGTATATCATGACAAATATAAAAGGAAACAATAAAAACCTTTTATTCATCAACTAAAAGAGTTTTCAAACATAATTTATGCTCAACAGACAACGATGGAGAAATTGTGGGAGAGGTGAAGATTTAAATTGTTTCCCTAGGTAAAAATTGTGTTAGTGTATTACCCAACCCAATTAAAAAAAATCTTTAGCGAAGACCAACCCAACCTAATAAACTAAGCCTACAGTAAACAAAAAATAACCTAACCTCTCCTTGTCTCTCCCTCGTCTACAATGGTCATTTTATCCTTTTGATGATTTAATTGAAGGTTAAAAAAAGGAATTGAAATATTTCATTACATTTCCATATATACACTTTTTTTTAATATAATTTGATGTATCCCTCACTTTATGAATGGATTTTGAACTAATTTTATGATGGTCATGACTACAAATTATTGGATGCCGTGTGATAATAATTTTGAGGAAATAATATTGAACTATCTTATAATTTAATCAAGAAGAGAGAAGAAAGTCATTTATGAATATAGATTTCTATCTGTTTCAATTGCAACAAAAAATAAGCTATATAAATAGCTATACAGAATTAGGGAGATAACAAACTAACAAACTGAGAAATGTTGTCCAACAGAAAATTGACAGCTGTACAAGCTTAACTAACTATCATTTTCCTTACTAATTCTATTACTCCCCCTCAAGATGGACTTAAGATTATTAGGATCATGTATATCATAAATGGCCATCTTGCTTAACAAAGGAAAAAATAAAGAAGCTGGCAAAGCTTTTGTAAAAATATCATCAAGTTGATGATTAGTTCTAACAGGCAAAAGCTTGAGAAAACCTTCAGAAAGTTTATCTCTAACAAAATGACAATCGATCTCAATGTGTTTAGTTCGTTCATGGAATATTGGATTAGTAGCAATGTGAACTGCAGCTTGATTGTCATAAAAAAGAAGAGTTGGAGCAGAAGACTCAATCTGAAAGTCTTTAAGAAGTTGATGAAGCCAAATAATCTCACTAGTTATTGATGCTAAAGCTCTGTATTCTGGTTCAGAAGAAGAGCGATAAAGAGTGTCCTGCTTCTTAGCTTTCCAAGAAACCAAAGACTCTCCTAGGAAGACACAAAAATGAGTGACTAATTTCCTAGAGTCGAGACAAGCACCCCAATCAGCATCAGAGAATGCACGCAGCTGAAAAGAAGAAGAGGGGGGAATAACAAGCCTTGATCAGGAGTTGCTTTCAAATATTGAAGAAGGTGGTGAGCAGCATCAATGTGAGGTTGCCTAGGCTGAGAAACAAATTGACTAAGCTTATGAACAGCAAAGGTTATGTCAAGTCTGGAGATGGTGAGAAAAAGTAATTTTCCCACAAGCCTTCGATACAATGAAGCATCATCAAGAAGATCGACTTCAAAAGAACTGAGTTTGGTTTTAGGGTCCATAGGTAAAGTTGTAGGTTTGGAAGTAAGAAAACCAGTATCTTCAAGTAATTAGAGTGTATAATGACGTTGAGAAAGAAAAATTCCTTTAGTAGACCGAGCAATTTCAAGGCTAAGAAAATACTTCAACTTTCCAAGATCTTTGAGTTTAAATTGAGTGTTAAGAAAGTCTTTGACGGAACTAATAGCTTGAGGATCTGAACCAGTGATGATTATATCATCAACATAGATAAGAAGAGCAAGGAAATTAGCTTCAGACCCTTTAGTAAATAAGGAGTAATCAGACTTGGATTGGTGAAAACCATGGTGAAGAAGAGCTTGGGAGAACTTGGAGAACCACTATCGAGATGCTTGTTTCAATCCATATATGGATTTGTGTAATCTGCAAACTAGTTTCTCCCCCTGACCAACAGAATATGATGGAGAATAACCAATAGGCAAGTCCATATAGACCTCCTAAAAGAGATCACCGTGCAAAAATGCATTATTAACATCAAGTTGGATCAATGGCCAATTGAAATTGGAAACAACAGCCAAGAGAACTTTAACAGTCACCAACTTAGCAACAGGTGAAAAGGTCTCAATGAAATCCAATCCTTCCTGCTGAGTACATCATTTAGAAACAAGCCTTGCTTTATGGCATTTTATACTCCCATCAGAGTTATACTTGATCTTATATATCCATTTACAACCTATAGAATGCTTGCCTTTAGGTAAAGTAGTGATAAACCAAGTGTGATTAGATTCCATAGCAGTTAACTCAGAATTCATAGCTTCTCTCCACTGAGCATTCTTAACAGCTTAGTGGTAATATTGAGGTTCAAGATTAGCAGAAATATTGAGAATAAGAGAATTGTGCGAAGGAGAAATTCTATCATATGAAATATAATGAGTTATAGGGTATGGTGTGGAGCAAGAAGGAAGAGGTGTGTTTGTCAAGAGATTACAATGAAAATCTTTCAAGTAAGTGGGGGGTTTGACCACTCTAGAGGACTTTCTGTGAGGAGGATTAATGGGAGTAGAAGATTCAAGAATATGATCAGGAATATGATCATTAGGAGGCTCAATGATTGGTATGGTTGTATCAAGAGTATTAGGATCAAGAATATGAGGTAAAATAGAACTATTTGACTTATTAAAAGAAGAAATGTCTGAGAAAGATTGAGGTAAAACCAAGTCTGGAAAGGGGTCTACAAGATCTGTATTAGAAGAGATCGAATGAAATGGTAATAGATATTCATGAAAAATAACATATCTGGAAACAAAGAAAACTTTAGAAGCAATATCATAAAGTTTATAACCTTTGATACCTGGTGGATAGCCAACGAAAACACAAGCAGTGGCCCTTGGTTGAAACTTAGTCCTGTGAGAAGGTAAAGTGGAAGCAAAACATAAACTTCCAAACACTTTCGGAGAGCTACAATCAACAGGAACTTGATAAAGAAAAGAATAGGGTGTTTGATGTTGTATGATAGGAGAAGGTGTTCGATTAATAAGAAATGCAACAGTCAAAATGCATTCTCCCTAGAACTGTATGGGAACTCTAGACTGGAAAAATAAGGCTCTAGCAACATTGAGGAGATGCTGATGCTTCCTTTCCACAACTGATTTTTGATCTAGCCTCTCAACGCAAGAGAATTGATGTATAACACCTTTAGATTGGAAGAATTCAGTAAAATGCAGTTGAGGAGCATTATCACTTCTAAACTGTTTTATTGTCTTGCCAAATTGAGTCTCCACAAGTTTGAAAAATCTTGGTACAAGAAAGCTAACATTAGATTTGTATCTCATAAGAAAAATCCAAGTAAACCGAGTGTTGTCATCAACCAAAGTGAGAAAATACCTATATCCAGCATGAGAAGTGACATGATAGGGACCCCAGGTATCACAATGAATGACATCAAAAGCATTCTTGGACAAATTGTTATGAGAAATAAAAGACAATCTGCGTTGTTTAGCCAAAGGACATATAGAACAAGGTTGATTCAAACCATTCTTATTATAAGAAAAATGTAATTTGTCTCTTAATAAATCCAATCTTTGAAAAGACAAGTGGCCAAGCCTTTGATGCCAAAGTTCAGAAGAAATAACATTAGCAACAGAAAATTTCGAATTACAATCATCAGAGACCAAAGCAGCCTCATTTTGATCAGAAGCAACTTCAAAGATATAAAGGTCTGCAAGCTTTCTACCCCTGCCAATCATCTTCTGGTTGTGCATATCCTGGATAACACAAGAGTCATCAAAGAATCTGACATGAATTGATGTATCCTTGAGTAAAGAACTAATAGAGAGAATATTGAACTTGAATTGTGGAACATAAAGAACATCCTCAAGAAGTAAGGCAAAATTGAGTTTTACAGTGCCGATATAAGATACTGGTATCCTACCATGATTAGGCAGAGTAACAAACGTATTCTGGACAGAATGCATGTGAATAAAAGCAGATTTGGTGAAGCAGATATGACTTGTAGATCCAGAATCCAAAATCCAAATACTTGGGGAATGAAGGATAGGATTGAGAGAAACTGAAAAACAAGTACCTGAAGTAGTAGAGGTACTAGAAATGGCCTTATCATTGACTTTAGCTGCACTTAAATGATTAGAGAGCATGGACATCAAATTTTGATATTGAGCAGGATTGAGCATTTGCATAAAATTGCTCATATGCTCCTGATTATCATTGGATTGAGAGTCAGAAACTTGATCGACAAGATGAGTAGAGGTCTGAGAGTTAGATTTCTGCCTTGGTTTGTATCCATGAGGATAACCATGGAGCTTGTAACATTTGTCAATTGTATGTCCTGTGTATCCACAATGAGTGCAAAGAGGCCTATCCTTTTTCTGAATCTTATTTGGATTCTGAGAAATAACAGACTTAGAAACTTCATTTTTCACAGCAAATGCCATAGTGTCTTGTCCATTAGAACCACTAGTCATGATATTAACACTCCTTTATTGTTCTTCTTGAGAAATGAGTGCAAAAACCTTATTAATAGGTGGAATAGGATCCATGAGGAGAAGTTGTCCTCTTACTTGTGCAAATGAATCATTAAATCCCATCAAGAATGACATAACATATTCCATTTGATGATGATTAGCAATGGATTTAATTCCTCCACAAGAACATCGAGCACAAGTACAAACAGGTTTATAGTTGCTAAGCTCTTCCCAAATAGTCTTTAGCTTAGTGAAATATGAACTAAAAGGCATCTGACCTTGAGAGAGATTCATCAATTCACTCCTAAGTTGGAAAATTCTAGGGCCATTTTTCTGAAGATATCTTTCTTTAAGATCGATCCAAATTTCACGAGCATAATCGGAGAAGATAACACTAGCAGATATTTCTTCGAAAACTGAGTTTAAAATCCAAGAAATGACTATATTATTATTCCTAATCCATGAGTTTATATAAGGATCAGTATCTTCCGGACGAGGAATAGAACCATCGATAAAGCATACTTTGTTTTTGACAGAAAGTGCTATAAGCATAGATCTACTCCAAGAAGCATAATTCTCTCCAGTACGAGGCTGAGAAACTAATACCAGACCAGGAGTATCTGAATGATGAAGATAATAAGGACTCGAGACATCATCAATGTTGGAATTGGTCATCAAAGATGCAAAAGAAGAAAACGATCCAAAACCAGTTGAATTTCCAGTAGTCATCAAGAGAAAAGGATCAAAAATCAAAAATCGTAGAAGAAGAAGAGAAGAAAATAAAAGTTTGAAGAAGAAGAAGAAGCACGCTAGTGCTTTGATACCATTTTAATCAAGAAGAGAGAAGAAAGTCATTTATGAATATAGATTTCTATCTGTTTCAATTACAACAAAAAACAAGCTATATAAATAGTTTTAGAGAATTAGGGAGATAACAAACTAACAAACTGAGAAATGCTATCCAATAGAAAATTGACAACTGTACAAGCTTAACTAACTATCATTTTCCTTACTAATTCTATTAACTTACTTATTTTTATTTTGTATTGAATTTTTGGGTTCCTTTATTTAACCAATATCCAGGTTTGCTTTCATTTAATCAAACTATTGGATTGGTTAATATTTGTGTTGCGTGTATGTATAATTGTTAATGTTGGTGATCAGTGATGTTTTTGAAGTCGTTAGATTTAGTTTAGTTTTGTTTATTTAAATTAATTTAATATGTTATAAATAAATACACATAATTAAACCCCACCTAAGAGAAGAAAAACTATTTTCTAAATTTATAAAATGAGAGATGATGAATATAAGGGGATACATTTGTTTATACGCCTATTGATAGCTTAATTTTGGGGTTAGATCTCCACTAAAAAATGAAGTACTTGAACCAAAAAATTTTGATCCTAAAACTATTGAACGAAATTTGAAATGCAAGGTAGAAATTCTATACGATAAGTAAGGAAGAAAAATTAGATAGGGGAAGAGTTGATGGGTTTAATAGGAGGAGGAAATACTGCAATGGGAGTGGACATGTCTAATTTACCTCAAAGCCATTGATCTTAAGGGGTATATCCAAGAAACAAACATTATCATATTCGTTGGAAGTTCACATAATTTCTTGGACCTAACGAAAACCAAAAAAATTGGGACAAAGGCCACAAAAAATATCTTGGTGACTATCGGATAGGAAATAAAACTTATACTAGTTACATTTGCCCAAAGTTTGAATGGAAAATGTGTGGAGAGGAGTTTTAGGCTGAATTAAGTTGACTGCCGCTAGGGCTTGTGATGTAGTCTTGAGTAAAGAGTGGCTGGAAAGTATAAGCACCGTGTCGTTGGATCTCGACAGACTATTTAATATTCATCAAGAAGAAGAAGAGGGTTATGAATCTAGAGAAGATTCACAATTCCAGCTAATCAATGGGAAGTCCTTCAAGAGGGTCTACAATTAAAAAAATAGGGTATAGTGTCCATATTATACATTATACTTTATTTCCAATCAAAAGTAACTATTCCCTCTTCCATTAGCAATGTCCAAGCTAAATTTGATGATGTTTTTAAAGAATCTAAGGGTCTACCACCAAAAGGATCACATGACCACCTCATTACCTTAAAATATAGGAGTGAACCAGTGAATGTCAGACCATATAGATACCCTCATGTGCAAAATCCTAAAATATATAAGGTTGTAACTGAAATGTTAACTAGTGGTGTTATAAGTCCTTTATGCAGCCACTATGCCCACTAGAATTATTGAAAAAGAAAAAGGACCATTCGTGGAGGTTGTTCATCAATTATAGAGAATTAATGAATGTTACATTGAAAGAAAGGTTCCAAAAATATTTGACTGAACAATTATTAGACAAACTTCATGGTTCAAATATATTTTTGAAATCAGGCTTAAGAGATCCATGAGCTCAACATGTGTATTGGATTCACCATACTTCAAAAGGCCCTTTATTCTCGAGAGAGATTCTAGTCAAAAAAGGATTAGATGAAGCAAGAGGGAAGTCTCATAGTCTTCCTAAGTAAAACATTACCTCCAATAAATCAAGCTATGTCAACTTATGAGGAAGTATTATGGTCAATTGTGTTGCAATTGATTAGTGGAGACTATATTTTTTTTCACCATTTAATTATTAAAACAAACCATAAAAGTTTGAATTGTTGGTTAGAATAATGGCTTACTGTAATGATCCAATAAAAGTCTCTTACAAAGATGTTGGGGGTTGAACTATGAGATTCTTTAAGAAAGGAGTTGAGAATACTATAGTTGGTGCTCTCTCTAGAAAGACAAGGTCATGTGAAGAAAGACAACTTAGTACACTTTCAACTATTCAGTCTACTTGGGTATAAAAAAATAAAGTAAGCATACTTGGAGATGAATTTGTTTAATAGGTCCTTTTCAAACTCAACAGAGGTTCGTGGCTTCACTCACAATGGAGAGACATCAAAATACCACAAAATTCTATGTGTGGGTTGGTTAGGGAAGCTAAAAAAAATTATTGATGAGTTGCGTGCCTTTGGCACGGGAGGCCATTCAGTCCAAAAGAACCATAAAAAGAGTTTAACAATTTTTTTTACCATCCCTCTCTAAAGAGCATGTATGTGAAATAAATAAAGTGAACCCTTACTGTAACGATCCGACCCGGATTTACGGATTTTTTTTGGGTCAACCCGATCCGAATCGGACGTTAAGAGGGAGGTGCAATGAAACAACCTCAAAAAATATTTCTAGTCCGGTTTTAATCATGCTAACGTTTCACCTTCTAGCATGCGATCTTAAATTTTAAGACAAACTACATGAGGGACCCATAGGGATCACTCCGAGGTTCAAGTAAACAGATCTACTAATGTAAACATGAATAAAATATACTTACCTACAATACGCCCTCAAATTACGAGACCGCTTCCAATCTACCGTAACAAAGTGGGGACGTAAGCATATGCCCGGTGGGATTTATACAAGCAGTATAGAAACGAATGGCAGAAAGGAATACTCACACGCTACAACCACATGCATGCGAAAATATGTATATATCTACATACGTATACCTTTGAAATACACATGCCAATGCATTACCTTAGTATTTTCAAAAACCTTATTTGCCCAGATTAATTAACCTTAATCTTGTTAAAGGTTTTCTTTACTCATATTTAACAATTTTCCACTTTATTTAACACACCCAGTTCAATACTTGAAATCATTGCACTTGATTTACCCCAAGTCATTCATTTACCGGAATTTAACCCTTTCATGTAGTTTAACGCACTTAGTATTTTTATTGAAAATTATCATTTCAACACACGCCCTCATCGCGTAAGAAAATACTCATTTAGTCTTTGAAAATCTTTTTTACAACACAAACTTGTGTTAAATATGGGTTTAACCAATTAGGTTTCTTAACCACCCAATCATCCACTTTCTTTAGCCTTTTCCTCATCTTATGGACATTAGTACTTTTTACGCATTAACTTGTCCATTTAGCCTTTACTGCCATGTTTATTCCATTCATTCAAGTTAAGATGTATTTACACATATATCACCCAATCCATTTCTTGATTTGTATTCCACATTTCATTTAACTTTTCTTGGAATTTTCCTACACTGCATACTTACACAGGCTCTATATCGACGGCTATGTGCACCATATGCTTTGGTCAGTGGTTTAGGGCTTTTGGTTCGGGAACCTTTCTTGCTTTATCCTGGTGTCATCCGAGTACCATTAATGAGTTTTAAAATTTTCAAATGTCCACATTAATTCCTTTCTTTTATACCCGGCCGCCGAAGCCAAAATCCAGGACTTTGCTGTCCCAATTTGTGTTACACTTGAGAATTTATCATTTTGTGTCCTTTACACCTTAACCTTTGTAAGGATAAATTTCCAATCGAGTCATTTGTTATATTGGCTATATTCCGTTGGATAAAATAATTTTGGGTCATTCTGCATCAAGCATCATTCAACCTAAAGATTCAAGCATCGCATCCAAAGTTCACGCGTCATCAATATGCATGCCATGCTAGCTATCCTAAAAAGGTATATGACCAAAATAAATTTTATGTGTTGGAGTATTTTGTCTAATTAAGAAATTTTCATATCAAGAAATGTTCTTAAATAAGTAATTTTCATAAAGAAAAATCTTTGAAATAAATTTGAACAAATTTGTGCAAAATATGAAATCTCGTTGAAAGTTTATCCAGGTCGTTCGAACGACCTAGATCTAACGACTTTCCCCAGGCTATACTGGAACTTCGTTAGAAGTTCGTTAGAAATATCGTTCAAATGATCTCGTTCGAACGAGGTTTCTAACGACCTATCTAATTCGAAACTGGTTCGAACGAGTTATCTAACGAAGTTCCAGTTTCGAATTAGATAGGTCGTTACGAGATCGTCCAGATCTGATTTTTTAAACTTATTTTTTAGGCAGTTTTTTTCACAACTATTTTTGTCCACTACTTTTTCAGTTGTATTATATGGACGAAAATCAGTTTCAAAGGTCAAGGAAGTTTATTATTCTCTTGAGAGCTTTTTCCATAACTTCCCTCTTTTTGGTAAAAATTATCTCCAACACTTTTATCATCTTTTGAAACAAAACCCCTTCAATCAATTTGACATTCAACAAGCAAGTTTGAGGTGGATCTCTGCATTCAAGCTTTGAGGAGACGGTGATTTTGGGCTTCGGTGGATACCACGACACGAGGAGTGTCGAGCAACGCGTTGGAGCTTCGCGTACTGCAAATTCAGAGGTCGAGGACGGCATAAGCAAGTCTTGAGTGAGTCAATGTCTGTAAGTCTTTTGAGTCTCTTGTAAAACCTATTTTTGTAGTGGATTTTGTCTAGGCCCAGCCGTCCGAGGTTTTTCCCATTTGGGTTTTCCTCGTACATCGGCGTGTTGTGGTTGGAATTTTCGCATTTTACTTTATTAAATCACCTAGATGTATGCTTAGGATAAAATGAATAAAATTGGAATAATTTTATCTTAATTGGTCAAGTCATCAATCCCATTGCATTAATTGAAATTTGTTCTTGCGAACTTGTGAATCTTCTTTTAAATTGAAATTGGAGAATATCACTTTATAGCTAATATTAAAATTGGGTTGCGTGTGTGTATTCTACGAATTAAACTAAGAACATATAACCTTGCAACTTCAAATTGGTATCAGAGCTAGTCTCTAAAAGTTATTTAGATGAATCCTAGAGGTTATATGGATAGTTTTTCGTCGAATAGACTACCTTTATTTGATGGAACTAATTACACCTATTGGAAAGCACGTATGAAATCTACTCTTAAATCAATTGATGAACGTGTTTGGGTTACTGTTGAAAGAGGATGGTCTCCACCTACTATGGTTGTTAATGATGAAACTATTTTGAGTCCCGTTGAACAGTGGTGTGAGGAAAAACTAAAATGGTGTAACTTTAACTCTAAAGGATTAAATGCCTTATTTGGTGTCGTGTCTCCCGATGAATTTCATCGTATAATGACGTGCGAAATGTCAAAGGAAGCTTGGAACATTCTCCAAGTTACTCATGAGGGAACCAGTGTTGTTAAAGCATCAAAACTTCAAAATTTAACTACACAATTTGAAACGATCACCATGAATGAAACTGAAGCATTTGATGAGTTTTATGCTCGTTTATCAGACATAGTTAACTCTTGCTTTAACTTAGGTGAAAAAATACCTGAAAATCGTGTTGTTAAGAAAATACTTAGACGTCTTCCTAAGCGATTCATTCCTAAAGTCACCGTTCTTAATTCTTTAGGAAACCTAAATACTTTAAAACTTGAAGAACTTGTTGGTGATCTGCAAACTTATGAACTAGATATGTTTCCTAAAGATAACAAAGGCAAAGATAAAGGAGTTGCTTTAAAAGTTAAGAAAGTCGATGTGTCTGATTCTGATGAGTCTGACTTTGATCCTGATGATATAGCCTTATTTGCTAAAAAAATTTAAAAATTTCTCAAGTTTAAAAAACAAAACTCTAAATTTGAAAAACCTAAATTTGAGAATAAAAACAAAGGAGGAAATAAAAAATTCAATAATCAGGATCCAAAGAAGTTCAACAAAGACAACTTTAAAAATGATGATTCGGAGAGATGCTTTGAATGTGAGGGACGTGGTCAAAGAGCTTTCGAGTGCCCTACAAAACTTAAAAGACAAGGCAAAGAAAAAGCTGTTTACAATGCTACTTTAAGTGACAGTGATAATGAATCTGAAGACCCTGATGACTCTAACCCGTCTAGAAATAACTTCACTGCCTTTATGGCAAGACATGCTAGTAATTTGAGTGTGTCATACCTTAATGTTGAAAATTCCGAACAAAATCTTGAGGTTATTTCTACTCATTCTACTAGTAGTGATGAAAAAGAGAGTGATAGTGATATAGATGAGAGTGAACTACAATCTTCTTATTTCGAACTCTACAATGAATCTCTTCGCATTCAAAAAGTTAATAAAAGATTAACCTTTAAAGTCTTAACTTTAGAAAAAGAGTTAAAAGGCCTGAAGGAGAAGGAGGCTTTAGTTAGTCAACTCGAGGCAATTAAGATATCTCTTTCGGAAAAGCTTATCGTGATTGATAAAGAAAAATGTGACTTAATTATCTCCTTGGAAGGTGTTAACAAACATCTTAATGAGTATTTAGAAATTAGACCATCTCTAGAAGCTAAAATTGCCCAACTTGAAAAAGATCTCGAGTCCTCTCGTGAAGTTAAAGTCACACTCGAGGATAATTCAGGAAGAATGGGAAAATTATTTCTAGGTCCTGTTTTAGGATATAAGGAGAAAGGTTATCAAGAGAGAAATGGTATAGGATATGAAGAAGGAAATTCTTCAAAAGTCAAAACCGAACTTGTTGCTAAGTTTGTTACAAAATCTAAAGTTCCTAAAATAAATCCTTCTAAGCAACCTTTAAAAGTTGGCCCAAAACAACCCTATGTATGCACATATTGTCACAAACGGGGTCATCTTAAAGATTTTTGCTACAAACTTGGAAAGAACCCTCAATTCACAAATTCTAAACAACCCTATAGCTCCTTAGCTAATCTTAAAAGTCAAGTCGAGTATCTAGTCAATACTTCTAAAAGTCTAATGGAAAAGTTTCTTAGGTTTTCTAAAGTCCAAAGGAAATAATTATAATTATAAGACTAGAGCTAATCAAGGAAAGAAAACAACTCAAGCTTGGGTTAAGAAAAATCAAACCAAGAAAGCTTTTGTTGCTCATGTTGCACTTAAGGCTCAAAATACCTCTCAATGGTACTTTGATAGTGGTTGTTCAAGACATATGACTGGTGATAAATCTCTATTTACCACTCTCGAAAACTATAAAAATGGTAAAGTCACGTTTGGGGATGGTAGCAAGTCTCAAATCATGGGTAGAGGGTCTATTGAAATCTTCGGATTTCCTAAACTTGAAAATGTTCTTTATGTTGATGGTCTCAAGGCTAATTTGATAAGTATTAGCCAACTATGTGATGAAAATCTTGATGTGAAATTTAGTCAATCGGAGTGCACCGTTTATGATCAGTCAGGTGAACCTATTTTACAAGGTGTTAGAACTAGTGACAATTGCTATGGAATCATTCCTAAATCATCTTTAGTTTGCAATAATGCAAAAGCCTCATCTACCGATCTTTGGCATCAAAGATTAGGTCATGTAAACTTTAGAGATCTTGACAGACTAGTGAGAAAAGAGCTAGTTCGAGGCTTACCGCCACTAGGAAAGCCAACGTCCACCATTTGCGGACCGTGTCAATTTGGAAAACAAATTAAAAGTCCTCATAAGAAGTTAAACTCTATAACAACATCTCGTGTCTTAGAATTGATACACATGGACCTTATGGGTCCCACTCGTACCGAGAGCATATGAGGAAAAAGATACATCTCAGTTATGGTGGATGATTTCTCTAGGTACTCTATTGTAGGCTTTCTAAGAGAAAAATATGAAATAGTTGATTTTCTTACTGTTAAATGTAGAGCTCTTCAAAATCTACACGGTGTTACCATAAATCGCTTTAGGAGTGATAATGGAACCGAATTCATGGAATCTAGTGTGAATGGCTTTTGTAATGAGATAGGAATAAAACATGAATTCTAATGATATAGTTGAAAGAAAAAATCGAACGATCCAAGAAATGGCAAGATCTATGCTCCTAGGAAGAAATGTGCCCCGTAGGTTTTGGGCCGAAGCGGTTAACACTGCATGTCACACAATAAATAGAGTTTATTTGCGTCCTAACACTAACAAAACTCCTTATGAATTGTGGATGGGTAAGAAACCTAATTTTTCCTATTTTAGAGTGTTTGGTAGTCCATGCTATATTCTTCGAGATAGAGAACTTCTAGGCAAATTTGACTCAAGGAGTGATGAAGGTATTTTCCTAGGATATTCTCAAAATAGTAGAGCCTTTAGACTTTTCAACTTAAGTAACTCTAAAGTCATGGAATCCATTAATGATGTCATAAAAGATGATGCTCCGGCCACATCAATTGATAATGACGAAGATTTGTCATGTGAGTGTGATGTTGTGTCAAATGTTGAAAGTATTGAGTCTCAAGATGATTTGGTTGTTCCAACTGCCGAGAAAAAGGATCCTACTCCTTGGGTGCGTAAAAGTCATGACACTTCTAAAATCATAGAAGATCCCGAGGTAGGTGTCAAGACTAGGGCGCAATTAGAAAATGAAGTTACCTATCTATGCTATACTTCTAAAATTGAACCTAAAAACTTTAAAGAAGCATTAAAAGATGAACATTGGATTAATGCTATGCAAGAAGAACTGTTTCAATTTAAGAAAAATGATGTTTGGGAATTAGCCCCTAGGCCTTCTAATACCAATGTCATTGGCACTAAATGGATTTTCAAAAATAAAATGGATGAAAATGGTGTCATTGTTCGAAATAAAACTAGATTAGTTGCTCAAGGATGCACCCAAATAGAAGGTGTTGACTTTGAAGAAACTTTTGCTCCTGTTGCTAGGTTAGAATCGGTTCGCCTTTTACTTTCCATAGCATGTCACCTTCAATTTAAATTATATCAAATGGATGTAAAAAGTGCTTTTTTAAATGATATTATTCAAGAGGAAGTCTATGTTGAACAACCAAAAGGGTTTGAGGACCCAAAATATCCTACTCATGTCTTCTTCCTAAATAAAGCTCTGTACGGCTTGAAACAAGCACCCCGTGGTTGGTATGAAAGACTCACCTCTTATCTCCTTTCTCATGGTTTTTTTAGAGGGGGAGTAGATATGACACTTTTTGTTCGCCGTGATGAAAAAGGTATCCTAGTTGCTCAAGTTTATGTCGACGACATAGTGTTTGGGTCTACGTGTGATAAACATACTAAATTTTTTTCAAAAGAAATGCACAATGAATTTGAGATGAGTATGGTAGGTGAACTTACTTTCTTTCTAGGTCTTCAAGTTCGTCAACTCAAAAGTGGGATATTTTTGTCCCAAACTAAGTATGCTAAAGACCTCGTTAAGAAATTTAAACTCGAATACGCTAAACATGTTCGTACTCCTATGAGTTCATCTATTAAACTTAGTAAGGATACCGACGAAAAGGATGTAGAGCATACTCTTTTTAGAAGTATGATAGGTAGTTTACTTTACCTAACTGCTAGTCGTCCGAATATTTCCTTTAGTGTAGGAGTTTGTGCTCGTTATCAAACCGCTCCAAAAGAGTCTCATTTACTTGCTATCAAACGTATCATCAAATATGTTAGTGGGACCCTATCTTTTGGAATTTGGTATTCTTTTAACACCAATGATTGTCTATCGGCATATTCAGACGCCGATTGGGCAGGAGATGTTGATGGATGTAAAAGTACATCTGGCGGTTGTTTCTATTTTGGAAGTGCACTTGTCTCATGGATGAGCAAGAAACAAAATTCTATTTCTTTGTCCACGGTGGAGGCCGAATACATTGACGTCGGGAGTTGTTGCACTCAACTCATTTGGATGAAAAAAATATTGGAAGATTACGGTATTTCCCAAGGCACTATGACTATATATTGTGACAATACTAGTGCAATTCATATTTCCCGTAATACCGTTCAACATTCTAGAACCAAGCATATTAAGATCCGTGAACATTTCATTCTTGACTTGGTTGAAGAGAAAATTGTTTCTCTAAGCTTCGTTCCTACCGATCAACAATTGGTCGATATCTTTACTAAACCTCTAGATGCCCTTAGGTTTGAAAACCTTAGGAAATCAATTGGGGTTTGCTCCATTGATTCAGATCGAAGCCGTTTATCTAGTTTAGGTTGCTTCTTTTGTATATTTTTATACCTATGAACTAGATTTCTTTTGTATATATTTTATTTAAAATCTCAAAAATATTTTTTTTCTTATTTTCAAGGAAAATGGGAATGGCTAGAATAGCTTTCAAAATTTTTGTCCATATGGCTTTGTGGTCGATGTATTCGGATCATTATCTTTTTCCATATCCACGTGGCTTTCGATGAGTAGTTAATCCAGACCTTGTTTATCTTGTGCATAAAAATGTTTTTTTATGATATATATTGTTGGGATTTCTTCACACCTTTGCCTTTTGCACACACCATTCACGAAATATTACGGATATCTTGTTCACATTGTACTTGAAAAGTGAGATTTGGGGTTGTCTTGTCAATCCTGTCACATCTGTTATAAGCAATAGAACTTGTGCATGATCATCCGTTGCCCGGATTGAAACAAAAGTGATTATATTCTTTCGGTTGGTTACCGTTTCAAGCAATGGACTAGGGCTGCGAAAAACATAAAGTTTTTGCCTGAAATGCCTCCATTTGCATTCTCAGTTGTGTGCCCAAAATAGAAGCATTGAACTTGATATATAATGCCAAGGCCAAAATTATTAGCTTGATTGATTCTTCAAAAATAATAGTACCAATCTATTGTTACTCATGGGAGACATAAGTTGAAGATCAATGGGCATGCACATGTAATCGATTCATTGCTTTCTCAGTGTGACATTATTGGCGAGAGAATCATCTATTTTGTATGCTTGTTACATTCGTGTTTAAGTGTTCAATAATATTTCCTTCTTGACACAAGGCTAATGTGAGTGAATATTGCGCGTATATATTGTTTGGCATTACACACTTGTACATTGTTGTGGCTAAAAATTCTCACTCGTATTGTTCATGCCCCTACATTCTCGCTCCCACCATTTGGATATGTTGACTCAAGTTCGGACTATCAAAATCACATCTTGGCATTGTTCTGGCCTTCCCAATTCCTGATATTATGCTATTTTTAACCCTATTTTATTTTATTTTTATTTAAAAATTATTGATTTTCGTCAGAAATTCTCGTTCGAACGAGATTTCTAACTACATTTATCACCCTCATTCTGTCACTTCGTTCGAAATGTCGTTCGAACGACAAAGTTCGTTCGAACGAACTTCTAACGAGTTATCTAACTAAGCGCTACTGTGACTTCGTTCGAAATACCTCGTTCGAACGACCTGCGTTTAAATCGTGCAGTTCCTCTTCCCAAAATTGCCGCCTCTCTCTATCCACTCACCACGTTTTCCCAAAACCCCTCTTTCCCAGATTTTCTCTCTCCCACATCTTCCATTTTGCACTCTCTTTCCTCTATCTCCCACGATTTTCCATTTTCCATTTTCCCTATCACCCACTATCTTCCTCTTCCCACGATTTCAACCTCCATAAAACCTTATTTCATCCCCCCATTTGATCTGCAGATCTGTGTTTGTTGTTTCCATCTTCTCTTCAAGGTATTTTTTTACATTGCTCTCTCTCGGTATATATATACATATATACTTATATATCTCTACCTATCTATCTATATTTATATATATTTATATATACCTATATATGTATATATATTTATATATAGATGCACACACACACACACACACACACACATATATATATATGCTGTTTGGGTCTAATAATAAAAATCTAATCAATTTCATCTTTTTCTCAACATCTATATATATGAATGTGTGTTTATATCTCCACAAAATTTTTTTGGGGCTATCTTTTCATTTGATTTAGTTTGTGCTGCCCCTGATTAAAAATATATTCCATGATAATATTATTTTTCTCAAATTAAATTTCAATTACTTTCATGGAATTTATCTTAATCAAATTTTATTAATTTTATTTTATTCCTAACGGAGGATGGGATTATTCTGATTGGTTGTTGGATTGTTGGTGTCTGGTGGTTTTGGTTGGAATTTGTTCGAGTAGGTTCTAGTTTCCTTCGTTTTTACCATGGCCCGTAACCGTCGCCAACGCCGTATAAGCGATTCCCTCAAGGAACGCTCCTCGTCCTCTGATGAGGAGACCCGTGCCATTGCAGCTATACCCGACCTTAGGCTGCGTTGGAGGACCCTTTCCAAACACACTCTTTATCACACACAAGGTTTCGCTAACCGTTCTATCGTTAGGGAGAAAATTATTAATCTCCATGGCACCACTGTGCATTCGTGGATTTTAGATTTAGGATGGGACCTTCTCTTCTCTCTCACGGATGCCGTTTTTCCAGACCTTGTTCAGGAATTTTATTTGGGATGGACGAAAAGAATAATCACATTTATTCTAAGGTGCGCGGTAGGGAGATTATTGTCTCTCCTGACTCGATAGCTCAACTCATCCCCCTCCCTAGGGTCACTAATCCCTCATTCCCTTGGACATCCGATACACGTCCCGATCCATCTCTTGTCCTAAACACAGTTTTCAGGTTCCTCCCTCCCGGCACTGTCATTAACTTTCATAAACATTTACATCCTGACTTTATGGTCCTTAATTGGATCGTATGTGCCTGTTTTCTTCCACGTGCAAACACCACACAAATCACCAAACATCACGTGGATCTTATGTTTGCTATTAGCATTCGGACTCACATCGACCTCCCCGCCTACCGTTTTAGTGTCATTCGGACTGTTAGGATCCTGCCCTCTAGTCCCGATCGCCAAGCCCTCCTTTTTGCGACCATTATTACCCGTTTTTGTCTTGTCGTCGGCTGCCCCCGCGTCTCCACCGATATCCCCGTCACTAAATATCAAACCGTTGACATATCCTCGATCAGCCGCTCTCGTGGTCATTTGCCACCGGACACTCCTCACCTCACCCCATCCACCTCTTCTCACTCCACCGCTTCCTCTCACCCTGCCCCCAGTCGTCCCGCCCCTCCCGCTCTATCCATCGCCCATCCCCTTCCCATATTCCCGCACCCGTCGAGTCGGAGAATTTTTTGTTTGTCCATTCACAGGTTGAACAGATTCAGGAGGATCGACGTCAGGACCGGGCGCTTATGCAGGAGCTTTTACTTTCTATGCAGTAGGACCGCGAGGCACAAGCGCGTCGAGATGCAGCCCGGGAGGAGGCACAAGCGCATCGAGATAAAGCCCAGGCTCGTCGGGACTCTCTCCTTTTAGCGCATCTTGATGCCATTCGCCGTATGGATATGCGCCGCGGGGCAGACTCTTCCGGCACTGGCTCTCTTCCCGATGATACTCCACCTGATGCTCCTGGCTCTTGATGTGCTATTTTTTTCATTTCCTGTTTACTTGTATTTGTGAGGATGAGTGGTTCTTTTATTTCTTGTATCGTTTTCATTTGGTTTGGATATTTTCATGTATGAACCTTAACTATTTCCCCTTTCCCCTTACTTAATGCATTCTCCTTATTTCCCTTGTCATTCTTATTTCTTCATATTTCCTGATTTGTTGCCTATTATCCTTTATCATGCAGGCCCCTTATCCCTTTGTCTTTTTCGGGCAAAAAGGGGGAGAAACATTAATTAATGGAATTCACATTTAGGGGGAGACTTCATATTTAGGGGGAGTTGAATAAATTAATTGGATTTAATATTGATTTTAATATTGATCATATGCATAATTTAGGGGGAGTTAAATTCTTAATATTGAATATTGAGACTTTCATTTACCATTCACAACATATGCTAACACATAGTTTTATATATAATTTATCCTCTATTTCCCCATGCGTTTATGAATTTGTTGTTTCATGTGTGTAGGATACATCTCCTACTCCTTTGCAGCTCGTCAGTCTTGTCCTTGTGTCTGTCTATTTTTTTGGGGTTTGGGGACGGGCCTTAGAAACGGCTTGACGGCTGGCTTAGCAAATTCTGTATTTTTATTTATTTTTTATGATTCTGTTTTGTCCCGGAATAGCCAAAGGGGGGGATTTGTAAGGACAAATTTCCAATCGAGTCATTTGTTATATTGGCTATATTCCTTTGGACAAAACAATTTTGGGTCATTCTGCATCAAGCATCATTCAACCTAAAGATTCAAGCATCGCATCCAAAGTTCACGCGTCATCAATATGCATGCCATGCTAGCTATCCTAAAAAGGTATATGACCAAAATAAATTTTATGTGTTGGAGTATTTTGTCTAATTAAGAAATTTTCATATCAAGAAATGTTCTTAAATAAGTAATTTTCATAAAGAAAAATCTTTGAAATAAATTTGAACAAATTTGTGCAAAATATGAAATCTCGTTTGAAGTTTATCCAGGTCGTTCGAACGACCTGGATCTAACGACTTTCCCCAGGCTATACTGAAACTTCGTTAGAAGTTCGTTAGAAATGTCGTTCGAACGATCTCGTTCGAACGAGGTTTTTAGCGACCTATCTAATTCGAAACTGGAACTTCGTTAGATAACTCGTTCGAACGACAAGTCGTTCGAACGACCTCGTTCGAACGAGTTCTGCCAGATCTGATTTTTTAAACTTATTTTTTAAGTAGTTTTTTTTCACAACTGTCTTTGTCCACTACTTTTTCAGTTATATTATATGGACGAAAATCAGTTTCAAAGGTCAAGGAAGTTTATTATTCTCTTGAGAGCTTTTTCCATAACTTCCCTCTTTTTGGTAAAAATTATCTCCAACACTTTTATTATCTTTTGAAACAAAACCCCTTCAATCAATTTGACATTCAACAAGCAAGTTTGCGGTGGATCTCTGCATTCAAGCTTTGAGGAGACGGTGGTTTTGGGCTTCGGTGGATACCGCGACACGAGGAGTGTCGAGTAACGCGTTGGAGCTTCGCGTACTACAAATTCAGAGGTCGAGGACGGCATAAGCAAGTCTTGAGTGAGTCAATGTCTGTAAGTCTTTTGAGTCTCTTGTAAAACCTATTTTTGTAGTGGATTTTGTCTAGCCCCAGCCGTCCGAGATTTTTCCCATTTGGGTTTTCCTCGTACATCAGCGTATTGTGGTTGGGATTTTCGCATTTTACTTTATTAAATCACCTAGATGTATGCTTAGGATAAAATGAATAAAATTGGAATAATTTTATCTTAATTAGTCAAGTCATCAATCCCATTGCATTAATTGAAATTTATTCTTGTGAACTTGTGAATCTGCTTTTAAATTGAAATTGGAGAATATCACTTTATAGCTAATATTAAAATTGGATTGCGTGTGTGTATTCTACGAATTAAACTAAGAACATATAACCTTGCAACTTCAACCTTGATATTTATTCCAAAATCATATTCATTTAGGACCACTTTGTGTAACACCCTTTCCAATATTTTTTATTTCATAAAAATGTTATTTTACCCATTTGTTTCCAAATCACACTTTTACTCATTTTTCACAAGTGTTAATCTCGCCCAAAACACTATTAAGTTATACACACCTACTTCTTAAATGTTTTAACCCTTTAACACCTTTTTATAATCCCATAAGTGTTAATATTTCAAATTATTAGTATGTTACACTCACTAACCATTCCATGTTTACCAATTAACACTTAACTAATACTTTTTTTACTAAGATTCATATTTCTTTACTTCTTTATTCAAGAAATACATGTGTAGTACATTATGTTTTTAAGTCCCAATCACAACTACTTAATAGACTAAAATTCTAACTTTTATTATTTCATGTTTAACCCAATAAAGTCTTCTTTAGACTTGTTCACATATTTATTACCAAAATATTACAAGTTTATATGCATAGAAAGTGGACTTTAAATACTAAAATCCTACCAAATGGGTTAAACACACATTTCAAGAAATAAAGACATTTCATCAGTTTCTTTAAACTTGGCAAATGTCCATTTATTCATAAAGTCTCCATTTTGCAAGAAACTTAAAAATATTTATTTCATAGATATTTTGACAACATTAACATCATTCCACGTTTTTATTTCATAAAAATGCCATTACTTCTTTTCACTAGAAAATATGCACAATTTATATTTTCTTATATTTTTATTCCATAAAAATGTCCATCATTTCTTTTTACTAAAAATATGCCCAAAATGACAAATCTTACGTTTTTAATCCATAAAAAAGTCAATTTATCTCTTTTTACTACAAAATATGCACAACTTATATTTTCTTACATTTTTATTCCATAAAAATGTCTATTTTCAGATTTACTAGAAAACACACATAAATAATATTTTCTAACATTTTTATTCCATAAAAATGTCTAAAATTAAGATTGCTAATAACACATCATTTTCTTATATTCCTACTCTTAATCATACACAACAATAATACTACAACATTTATCAAATGGATTCTCAAATGCACTAAAAGTAGGTTACCCACTTTAATAATTTGTTAAGAGCCTCCAAAGATGACCTTAAAGAAAGTCGCAAAAAAATTCATCAAAGAGTCTATATGGAAGCTCCAAGACACTCCAAAAAGACCCCTCTACAAAACCTCCAATAATGCACTCTTCTTCATCTAAAATAACCCCCTTAAACTGCTCATCCAAACCTCCAGCAAACAACATCTATGTATATATTTTCGCAACTCTTATTTTCTTTACAGTGGGAATATAGTTGTTGTGGTGTGAGTGTATTTTTGCTACACCTAGAGAGATGGAGGAAGGCAGTGTATAGAGGGGGATGGGAGGCTTTGAGCTCTACACAAAAATGAGGTCTAGCACCCCACGTTTCCTTCTCTTTTATACAAAATAAAGCCTTAACAACACACAACAACTTGTCTGATCCATCTAGATTGACCATCTTTAAGGGCAACACGCGTTTAGATCCACGGCCCTAAGGCTGCCAGTGATTTTGGCAGTCTGCCTCATACAAATCCCATATTTTTGTTTACTGATATAAACCGATACCCCAAAGATTTCACACATCACTGACCAACTAATCAAACCCACCTCTCTTTGTACAAATCATACAAGAAGAATTCAAGCTCAGTGCTAACATGGAAGGAGTTGGACGAACGAAGGTTTGACAACGAAGAGAGAGAACAGTTCTTATTAGTGTCATTTGAACCACCTTTACCGTCATTCAAATGAGTTCCCTTACTCGTTCGAGCAACATCTTCATCGTTCGAGCGACCAACATTTCTAAGTTGCAGATTTCCTCACCAGCTTCTGAATTCTCACAAGGGGATCCTTAATGGTGCCAATGAGATAACAGCACCTATATAAAATACCAAATTTCTTAACTTAATTTAATCTTTCTTCAATATTTTCACTTATGCCCCAATAGTTTCCAACTTTTAGGAAAGGCATATATACCTAATTTAAATCTTCAACCCATTATTTCTCTTTACTTAATCCAATTTGTTACCCATAATCTTCTAAAATCACAATTCGTTCCTCCTCATATAAAATCAATACATAATTTAATTATATCACCGGGGCGAGGTGTTACACTTACCCTACCCTGGACTCCTCCAACTTAAACCAATACCCAACCAACATTGGCAAGACAACCATGGATTTTGTGGAGGATTTGCCTAGTTCAGAAGGGAAAACTATATTCTAGTTGTGAACGATAGATTAAGTATGGTCACTTCGTTCACTTAACCAATCCTTTCAATGCTCGATTAATTGTTCAAATATTTTTTTAATTTAACTCCTATATGACTGGACCCACCTTCCTCCATTATATCAGACAAAGACATAATTTTTTTTAGTTAGTTCTGGTCTCACCTTTTTAAACTTGTTGGTAAAAAACTCTTACATTCCTCCTCCTACCACCCCAAACTGATGGGCATACCGAAAGATTAAAATAATTTTGGAAAACTATTTGAGATGTATGACTAGAAATTGTCCTGGTATATGGGTTAAATGGCTTCTTATGGCCGAGTGGTGGTATAATACCAACTACCACACTTACCTACAATTTACCCCCTTTGAGGCTTTGTATGAGTATAAGGGCCATCACTTGGTGATTTCACAGCATTACCCAAGAAGCATCCCCTAACTATAGGAATTTATGGAGGAAAGAAAAACAGCTTTAAGTCTACTCAAAGATAGATTGGCACAAGCTCAAAACAGGACGAAGACATATGTGGATAGAGGCGGGTCAGAAAGAAGTTTAAGAGTAAATGACTGGGTATTTTTAAGGTTGCAACCCTATAAACAAAGTACTATTTTATATATGATAAGAAAATTGAAGTTGGAAACAAGGTTTTTTAGCCCCTATAAGGTGGTTGAAAAGATAGGTAAGGTAGCCTACATGCTACAATTACCCACTGGTTCCTCCATTCATCCAGTATTTTATGTACCAATGTTAAAGAAAAATTTGGGTACCAATTTAGTATCACAACAATAACTACCAAGAACCAACGCTCAAGGTCAGTTAATGGTGGAGCCTTTGATAATTCTTGATCGGAGGACGGTATGTATAGGACCTAAAGCAGTGGTTCAAGATATGATCCACTTGTTTAACACAGCCGGATGATGCGACATGGGAGGATTATGATGTTTTGGCATATCAATTCCCTGCCTTTGATCCTTGAAGACAAGGATCATTTGAAGAGAAAAGAACAATTGACACTTATGGATTGTGTTGCAATGGAAGATAGTTGGTTTTTAGGCTAAATTGTAAATTGTTAGTTTGTTGTAATTGATTGTGTGTGCCATTATACTTAGTAATTGATTAGTTGATTAGTTGTAACCAACTCATGTTAAGGCTAAATAATTCTATAACACTTGTAATTATATCATCGGAGTTAATAAAATTACATTCCTTTCTTGATTAATTTCTTATCTCCTATCTCCATATTTTCTAGTCTTCTCGTGTCTTTCCGTTTTTCTCTCTATTCAACTTCTCCCGCGATCTAGTTTTTTGGTGAATTGTGTAAGTCATCCATAAACAACTATGGCATGACAAATTAATTTTAGAAAATTTGATGGTTTTGGCATTGGTTATATTTGTTTTTTGAAAAGGAAAGAGAAATGGCATTGGAGATGGTTTCTGCTTGGGGTGGGGAAGGGAAGGGGTGGTTGTGTTGATAATGTTTTCCTATTTTTTATTTTGTCATTCTCTACCTTTTTAATTATTTTATTTTGTAAATAGTCATGTTTCATAAAATACAATTCAAGATCCGACGTCTATTTTTCTTAAATATTATGCATATTTTAGCATTTCCCACTAAATTTTATTAAGCCAAATTGTTAAAAGGGTGATTATTGTGTACAATACAATAGAAGAACATGTCATAATAGAATTTAGTGAATTCTAATATTTCAAACTTCGTATTTCTTAAATAGGTGTGTGATCGGCCTATACCTTTGAAATTAAAGGAAAATTTTATAGGACGGAGTGTTGGGCAACAAAAAAATAAATTTGCAGAAAATGAGTGTGGCGGAGATGTGAATGCTAAGACGAATTTGTGGTAAAATTCGAAAGGATAAAATTAGAAATAAACAAATTTTTGAAACAGTAAAAGTAGTTCCTATAGAAGATAAATTGAGAGAAAATCATCTTAGATGGTTTGGACATGCCAAACGTAGACCAATGGATGTCACCGTAAGGAATAATTATTTAGTTAGTATTAATGGTAATGCTAGGATAGATGTAGGTTCAAATTAACTTAGTGGGAACTGTAAAAAAGGACATAATAACATGTGTGTTAACCAAGGATATTATGATGGACAAAGCAGAATGAAAAAATAGGATTTATGTAGCCGACCCCAAATAATTGAAAAAATACTTTGTTGAGTTGAATTGAGTATTATCATTAATTTTCTCCTGGGTGGAATATCATTTTCTCTTTAACAAGTATAATTGCATTTAAATTATAAAAAAATGTCAAGAAGATCTTATTCTACGACCTTCTTTAAAAAAAAACACTTCTAAAAAGATTTCTCAAATTGATCCAAAATATCCTAAGATTTCTCAAATCATTCCACAATGTATGATCCATTTAAAACTACTAATGGTTCTCGCTAGAGGCACTTGAAGGAGAATGTGTAATATTCTACAAATCGATCTTATATTGTCTACCAATTTTGGAGGTTTTGAGAGGTAGACATTGTTTATAAAATAACGTTGTAGAATGACCGTTTTGATATTAGCCCTTAAATCCATGAGCGTTTTCTATTTTTTTTTATTCTGTCATATCTCTAACTTTTTAATTATATTATTTTGTAAATAGTCATGTTTCATAAAATACAATTCAAGATATGGCGTCTATTTTTCTTAAAGATTATGCATTTGTTAGCATTTATTGTGCCAAATTGTTAAAAGGATTATTATTGTGTACAATACAATAGAAGAACATGTTATAATAGAATTTAGTGAGTTCTAATAATTCAAACTTTATATTTCTTAAGTAGGTGTGTGATCGGCGTATACCTTTGAAGTTAAAGGAGAATTCTATAGGACGGAGTGTTGGGCAACAAAAAAATAAATTGTGCAGAAAATGAGTATGGCAGAGATGTGAATGTTAAGATGGATTTGTGGTAAAATTCGAAAGGATAAAATTAGAAATGAACAAATTTGTCAAACGATAAAAGTAGCTCCTATAGAAGATAAATTGAGAGAAAATCGTCTTAGATAGTTTGGATACGTCAAACGTAGACCAATGGATACCCCCGTAAAGAATAGTGATTTAGTTAGTATTAGTGGTAATGCTAGGGGTAGATATAGGTTTAAATTGACTTGGTGGGAACTGTAAAAAAGGACATGATAACATGTGGTTTAACTAAGGATATTGCGTTGAACAAAGCGGAATGAAAAATAGAATTTATATAGTCAACCCCAAATAATTGAAAAAAAACTTTGTTGAGTTGAATTGAGTATTATAATTAATTTGCTCCTGGGTGGAATATCATTTACCCTTTAACAAGTATAATTGCATTTAAATTAATAAAAAAGTGTCAAAAAGATTTTATTTTACCACCTTCTTTTAAAAAAAACTTCCAAAAAGATTTCTCAAATCGATTCAAAATATCTAAGGATTTCTCAAATCATTCCACAATATATGATCCATTTAAAACTACTAATGGTCCTCGCTAGAGGCACTTGAAGGAGAATGTGTAAGATTCTACAAATCGATCTTATATTGTCAACCGATTTGGAGGTTTTAGGGAGGTGGACATTGTTTATAAAAACACGTTATAGAATGATCGTTTTGATATTAGCCCTTAAATCAATGGGTCGGGCCTACCATTCTGTAGGAGGTCATTCTCATACTCATCGGATATAGAATTCAATTCTCTCCAACAACTCTCACCATACCCCTTAGATATTATGGATAATGATTTTTTGAGGATTTGAAGTAAGCATTCTCAATTGGTTCGCCTAAATAAGAGCAGTTTGTGTTTTTTTCGTGTAAAGTTGAAGGATGGGGTATAGTCATTCTGGAAGTTTTGTTGATGGAGTCTTTGCAATTTGGGGGTTAAATAAAGGCATTATTATGGTGTAGTCCTATTTATTGAATTAAATATGCATAAAATTCCATTGACTTTTCTTTAAAGCACCAAGTCATTTTTCATTATAGAGCACACATATATTTAGATAAATGTACCCCTCACCTATACCCATTTTAAACTCGCGTACTCTCTTTATAAAGACAAACAGATAACCTCTCTCTCTCTCTCTCTCTCTCACTCTATCAGTCAGACCCCCCAACGCAACCCACTGGAGACTCGTCGGAACAGTTCGCCGGAGAAGCTAGTCGAATGCCGCTGGATTTCTGTCTCTCTCTTTGTCTATTTCATCCGCGACAGAGCCACCATCGTTGAAACTGAAGAAGGTTTTTTTACTAGAAAAAATAGTTATACAGAAACAATAAATTTATTTGTTTCGATTTTTCGAGAAAAAAATATCAAATACGAGTGTTGTTTGATAGATCTTGATGAGGAGATTCCCAACATGTAAATTTTGTGAATTTTGAATTTGTAGATTTGAAGTTATTGTGCTCTAAAGATTTTATGAGTTTTTCTTTCTTTTTTTTTGGCAAAAAACAAGGTAGTTGACTGTCAAAGATATTTTGAAGTTACGATAATCATTTTCCTTCGTTGAGTTCACAAAATAGAACATTTAACATTATTGACCCAATCAAAGCATAATTAACCAAATCAATGGGACTTGGTACCAATTACCCCTAAAATAAAACAGGTTTATTATAAAGCGTATGTTGTCACGTGAAATGGTATATAGAGGTGACCTATTAACTCAAAATAATATAGGACAGGTATGTCCACAGACCGGATTCTAACCGGATCAAAATAAATTCAAATCCATTTATGAAGAAAATTAGAGGAGTTGGCGGCTCAGCTTCGGATCATTAATTTAAAACTCTAATTCTAAATCCAAACCCTAACCCTAACGGGTAAATGATTGCCATGCATTAAATATTTATTTTACCCTTTGGTAATAAGTTGGCATGCCTTTAACATATTTTTGGGTAAATTTTTTACACCATATGTGAACTTTATAGATAATTCTGTGAATTTAAAAACATATATACAAATTTCAATTCATGTTATTGGATTGAATATAAACGGAAATTAGATTGATTCTTTGAGGTTGATGATCTTAGCACGAAACAGTTGTCCCAGTCCTCCCATTTCTTATCATATCGTCTATATGATATATGCATCAAAAACTACAATGTCTATCTGAGCACATTAAACTGAGTTGGCGAAAGCTATATAACCTATTGCTGCCTAATAATACACATTTACCCTGTTCTTCTATAATTTCTTTTGACTACTATACAACAGACATATGTGACTTGAGAGGAAAAATAACATTGTTAATTGAATTTGGTTTTTACAATACAACAGCAGCCATACTGGAGCAGTAACTCAATTACCTCTGTACCCGGTTTTGACTCGATGTTTTCCCACTAACCCCGGATATCTGTTTAAGGTTAGTAAGAACTTCCTGAGCATGCTGCTTTGTGATGCTATTTCCATGCTTAAATGCTTCAATCAACGCTCTAACTAAAGACTGGTTGAGCGAGTACCGATTGATGAGGCTCTCAGCTCTCAACATCCTCTCTAACATCCCAATCGTCTTCTCTTGAAGCTCACCTGGCCTAGCTTGCGTGAAAAGCCCAATCACACCTTCTACCACTCCGAGCTGTTCGAGCTCATCCATGGCTCGCCTAAAACCACTCGAGGAATCCAACACTAGAGTGGAAAGTGTTTCCACAACAGCGATTTGGACATTTGTGTCCTCGTCCTTTAAGAGCCCGACAAGTGGCTTAATGCAGTTGCTCATTAACAAGCAAAACTGGCTATCTTCTTCACACGGGGAATTGTGGATTGGACAGGTGGACGGCGATGGAGGTGATCTCCTGCACGTGAAAAACGGTGAGCAAAACCATCCGCGGGTGGGCTCGGGCTGTGGGTCCGAGGCAGTAAGTGTGTTACAAAATTCTGACAAGTATCTCAATCCTAGGGCGGCTAGCTGTTTCTCTTTCGGTTTTGAAGCGAACATGAGCTGCTCGCGAAGTACGATCATGAGGCTGTCCTCTTTGATGACACTAATCGATTGCTGATCTGGGTTTCGAGCGAAGTGGAGTAATAGGCCGAGAAGCCCTTGGGTCCTAATTGACGTGGTCTGCGGCATTCTACCGTTGGAGCTGTGGTGCTTACCTTTGAGGGAAACAACGATCCATCGTAGGAAACCAGGGCCCAATACTGTTTTTACTTCGTTTTCTGAGAGGGGGAGATTAGCGAGTATGCAGGCAGCATCGGATCTCTCACTGTCTGTAGATTGGCTGTCCAATACTTTGTCTTTGACAAAGGAGAACTTGTTATGAGATTTCAGTTCATTGGTTACATCCCCATGGAGCCTTTCGGAAAGTACTCTCGTAAGCTTAAAAGCATATATTCTGTGTTCGACTTCCGCGTGATCCAAAAAGGTTATAATGGTTTTCAGGCCATCGCCAGATTTTATGTGAGCAGCGACTGATTCTGCACGAAAAATAATTTTATAGATTCAACATTATAACTAACAGCAATTTGCTATGGATATGTTAGTTCATATATGTCAATATCTGATAGCTCTTTTTTTTTTGTAAATATATATCTTTATTGGAAACATCGGAGATGTTCAGGCCCTATCTGTAAAATTCTACCTAGGATAATTGGCAATAATAGCAACACCCAAAATATTGCAAATCAGTAATAAAAATAGCTTTCTTGATAAACAGCGTGTACTGTTTAAGAGGGGGCGCTCAATATCAAGAAAGCTATTTTAAGAGGGGGAGCTCAACATTCCATAAACTGATTTACTAGAAAGTTCAGATAAACAGCGTGTGCTGCCTGGAACAGGGCCAGTACTGACAATCCAAGAACCCTGGAGAAATTTTAAGAAGGGGCACTCAACATCGCCATGCTTTCCCCCATATCGATGGCACGCCCATGGCATACGACTTATGTATATCATAACCTTTGGATAAATTTTTAGATATATCTGATCTTTTTTTAGACTCTTAGTGTTTCATAGGTTAAAATAATATATATTTTTTTAATTTAGAAAAATATATTTTAAATAATTGAGCATTTTAAAAAAATAGGATTGAGGATTCGGAGGCTCATTTACCACATACACGGCATGTACCGTGCCTAGAGTACATCCTCGTGCATTTGATGTCTTTTAGGAACAATTTTGTATTTATAATATTATGTTCAATTATTGGATTAATTAAATTTATTTTTTAACCATTGAGGAGCCTTCCTGCATCTGCAATATTGACTAGTCTCTAGTTAGCATAATTAATAAGTAAAGAATTTGGACTAAAAGTAAACTAATTTAATCAGAATATTTTGTGTTATTTTGTTCTTGTAATTAATAACTAAACCCTAAGTTTGGGTCCCTGTCTAAACGGAGGCTTAGGCGACCACCTACGTCGCCTATAGTAAGGGCCGGCCTTGCCATCTTGGAAATAATGTTCAACGGTCAGTATTTTTCTGTAAATTTGTAGTGTAAGAATATTACCTGACGATTGAGGAGAGGATGCTATTCCATATAGAATCCGGAGAATAGACATTTGACATTGAGGAAGTTCAATACAGAGAAGACCCAAAAGACTAAAGACAATCGATTCTGACTGCATTGAATTCCCCTCACTGTCAGCAGATGCTAATTCCCAATGCCCTGGATTTGATACTATGTTGGAAATAATCGATGCAGACAATTCCTTCAATTCGGACAATACATCTTGGCTTTTAAAAAGTATATCTGTAAGAGCTGGAAGCACTGCTGAATCAACAAGGATGGTTGCATTGTCATCCAAGGACGATAGATTATACAAAGCTTGCAAGCTCGGTGCTTTTCCTTCTGGCTTAGATAGCAAGTCGACAAGTGTTTTAGCACTTCGGCGTGCAATTTGTTCCTTGATACAATTGGTCAAGGTCAGCCTCCCCACCATAGATGCCATCGATACTTTATCATCGTCAGAACCTGTTTCCCAGACCCAATTAAATATGATCAAAGAGCTTACACTGTACACTATAAGCTGTCAAGAATAGATGAGATTAATTGCAAACTAGACACTGATGTTAGGGATCAATTTCAATGTCTCCCTCCATATTCAGCTCTTGTAATAGCCTCTAAATTTCTTCATTGTTGCAATCTAAACCCTAGCACCAACTCTGTTCTAAATCAAAGATGGAAAGTTGATATGGCACACAAATTAGGGTTTACAATGTAAAAGAATTCATACTTTAGGGTTTAAATGCAAAGACAATTTTTTAATTAACAAGGTGACACAACTTTCTGCCTTTGATTTTAACGGGGTTAGAGCCGAATGTTTTACTGACACACTAATGACACATGAAGGTTAAAATTGAAATAATTGAAACATGGAAAGAAGCATTGAAATCGACCCCAACTTCAGGATCAACTTCGAATCCTGCGAGACTTTTTTTCTCTCTCCTCCCATTTATCAATTCATATGCAGAGAAAGAAACATTGAACATATATCTCAAAACTAGAAACAGTACCCAGTATAAGACTCACCTTCACATAACCGGCTAAGTAATGGTTCAAATCTTCCCGCTGCTGCTAAATGCTCAACACTATCCTCCACCCGCTCCATCCTCTTCAAGACCTCCTCAGCTAAATTAGATAATGCAGGATGTTCCAAATTTCCTGCTATGCTTGAGAGAAGAACTAATGCCCCTTTTTGTGAAGCAATTTTAACACAATAAGCTTCATCGCTTGAGAATTCAAGTAACAACTTCACAGCATATTCCTTCTCTTTCTCCAAGCTCCCAATAAGACCGTGTACAGCCAACCTAGTAATACCCTCTTCAAGCATTATTTTCTGGGAAAATTTAAGATATATTAGAAGAAACTATAACATTTATGATGTCAAATATAATAAGAACCTAAATTATACAACTGCCATATTTAATAACCAGTGAATAAAAAAAATAACACAATATATTCTATGCAAATTCACTATCAACAAATATGTTAGAGAGACAATTAAAGTAGCACAAATTTGTGATAAGATAAAGAGGAAACGCGCTCCCGAACTAAGTGATAATCTAGGTTGATGTATTTAGTATGACCCCAAAACATAGGGTTAGCATCACTCTAAGTGGCACTAATATTACACTGCAACAAATTGATCAATTAGTGTTGGACTTCATGTTATTTTAGTATTTTTCCATCTGTATTGGGCCCTCCATGCTTTGGGCCTTAGTTGTGTAGTCTTAGATAATCTCTAGAACCTTCTAGAATTGTAAATTTTTTAGTATAAATACAATTATTGAGCTCCCAACTGAGTAAGCCATCACGTCATAAAAATCTTCTTGGTATCAAAGCCAAAATAAAATCTCTCTATCTTTTCTCCTCAACCCTAACCCTAATATTGTTCACCATTAACGTTCACTTTTACTGTTCACCGGATCCAAACCCAAATTCTTCAACCTTTTAGGGTTTGTTAATGTTCTTTAAGAAGTACGGAACTGTTTTTTTTTTGGTTGGGGCTTCCAGGTTGTTCAGCAGCGTTCTTTTGGATATTATGCAGTATTTTTAGGTCACTTGAGGAGTAGTTTAATAATATGACTCCTCCAACAAATTCTTGGTGATTTTTCGATAATTGTTGTTGAGTTATTGTTGTTTTTAGTACAAGTCTACCCTTCAAGAATTTCAATTTGTTGTTTGGTCCATTTTTTGGCATTTTTTAAATATTATGGGTGATTCGGGTATTGGCAAAGATGTTTTTTCATTGGCAAAATGTAGGCTGGTTCAATTGGCTACGAGTCTCCTCGTGAATGGGTGCAATTTTACTTTCAGATCCTGTTTTGGTGATAAGGAGATTGTGGTCATCATTCATTGTTGAAACATAAATTTGCTCAGATGCGACTATTTGGTTTATCTAGCATGGTCAGAGATGCGGATGCCACTTGTTCTCATGCGGCTACTACGCCGGTTGTCGATTCTTCTCTCGGTGTCAGTGCCACCTTTACTTTATGTACCCCATCCGCTTTTCATGTCAGACTTGGATTCTGGATTCCGTAATAAGTGATCACATGACGGGAGAGTCGTCTCGTCTGCAACCCTTCCCATCTTTACCCAAAAAACAAACTAATCCTAGCCCCATATACCTCCAAGAAGGCACCACTAGGTCCGTAAACTGATATTCGAAAATCCGCATCCGTCCGATATTCGAATTTGAATTTGCGGATATTTATCCGAAAAATGAAAACGGATACGAATATGGATACTCTATAAAAATATCCGAAAAAATGGATACGGATAGTACTTGTATCCGACACGGATAATCCGTATCCGATGCGGAGTATCCATTTTACCGAGTATCCGTATCCGTCTAACATTAGTTTAAAATATTACTTATATAATATTTTAGGTGTAAACTAAAACTTAAAATAAAAGTTGGGGGCATAAGTTTAATTATGAAAGCTTTAAAGTCTAACCTAATTTCCTTCCTAATAAACTAAACACAAGCGATTTTTCCCCCATTTTCCAAAAACATAAAACACACGCCGAAACCCTTTCTCTCCCTCCTGTCCAGCCGAAACCCTTTCTCTCCCTCATGTTCCGCCGATCGCCGCCGTTGGTCGTTGCCTCCCTTCAGTCCCGCCGATCGATTCCCCTATCCAACAGGTATGAAAAGTAATACCCGATCTGAAATTTTTATATTCAGTACAGGACGATGGATTTGATTCAGAGTCCGCTTTTAGTTGGGGGCGTCGGATTGTGGATGACTCACGTTCATCGTTGGTTTCAGAGACCGTTGAGACTCTTATATGCATAAAAGACTGGTTGCCATCAATTGGTGACAAACTAAGTAAGTCAAATAATTATTTATTACATATTAAAAAAATTTAAGTAGTCAATTAATTTTTCATTAGTTCATAATTTTTTTCCAGATACTTTGAAGGTCACAAGGGATACTGAATGACGACTACCGAAACGTTGCAAACTTTTTGTTTATGGAGCGATGTTTTTTTTGGCAAAAACAATCTTTATTGTTATTTCAATTCTTAGTATGTATCGTGGGATTCGTGGCACCACTTTATGGACGTTGCAAACTTGACTATGTATCGTGGCACCACCTTTTGTTATATTGCAAAACTATTTGCACTTTGTTCAAATCATTTACTTATTATAGTATTTTCATTATTAGTTGATTTTATTATTGTATGCACTTCGTCTTTTACCAATCAACAGATTTTTTTGGAACTTGATTGTCATGCTGGTTTAAGGAAACAATGTGGACACACAAATGATTTATGAGTATGGATATTAAAGGTTAGTACTTCATTTATTCCTAATTTTCTATAGAGTTTATATTGCAACTTTTTTAATAGTTATTTTTTGCGATAGCTAAACAATGTAAACGGATACGGATATTATCCGAATCCGAGGTATCCGAGAGGATACGAATACGGATAGTTGTTTTAACTATCCGGGCGGATACGGATAGTATCCAGATAGCGGATACGGATATGGAAAATATGGTATCCGATCCGTATCCGTCCGTTTACCACCCCTAGGCACCACCACAAAGGGTGGCGCCCCACCATCACAAAACACTGACTGGATAGCTCAACACCCACCCAATGCAGGCCGAAACTGCTCAAAACAGTCCCGCCCAGCAACAATGCCAAATTCCGACCCTAACTTAACTCAAAATCCCACCAATCCAAGGCGGATTGTACCCCAACTCACTGGAATTCAAGCCTTGACCACTGATTATAACCTCCGAAGCAGGATGACTCATATTCCAGGCCAACCGGGTCAGATTCAACCGCCGACTGTTTCTGGTAAGATCGTCGACATGAACCGAGGCCACTTATGGCTAGACGATCCTACCGAGGGTCCAACACCTTTGGTTCATTCCGAGATCCCACCAGTGGTCGGCAACACTTTTCCAACCTAACAACAGCCGATCAAGGCAAATCACCCTCCAATCTAAACCAGCAGGCCACGATTGAACCCTCTAGCCTTCATCCGGCACCGTCGAGGCTATCCGAGCAGCTTTTAGTCTCCAAAAGTCCCGACCAACCTCTGATTCTGGACAGCACTTCCTATCAGGCTCCACCCAATGATTCCGTCAAAAATCCGGCCATAAAAAAACCTGTTTCAGTGGAGAAACCCTAGGGTAGCCCTGTCATCCCTTAATCCCTGATCGGATCATCCAAACGATGGCCGACGACAAATTTTTTGATCAAGAACCTGTGTTTCTTCACCCCGACCCCTTCAAGATCCAACCGAAAATAACCAAGAACCGTTCTCCCCCAAAATCAATCCAATTTCAACCCTTTTTTATCCATTCCCCTTCCATACTACCCAATCAATCTTTTGTCCTAGATGAAACCCATCAACAATTGCAAGAACTAGGGCTTTGACACCAAAACATTGGTTTTTTATCCGGGTGGTAGATATTTTATATGTTGGACATGAGCGGCAAGAGGAAGAAGATGAAGATTAATGCAAGAATTGAAGACTTCCTCAAAATTTTCGGAAATTACATTTTGCCCCCTTAAGTTTTGCCTCTTCCGCAATTTTGGGAATCTTTGCATTCGACCTCCCTCTTAAAGTTCGAGAACGAACCTTTTCGAAGGCGAACAGAATAATGTAAATGAAGAATTAAGGGTTATTTTTAGTATTTTTAGGGTTTTATTGTATTTTTGTTATTTTTTAATCTTTCTTTTAATTTTAGTATTTTATTGTATTTTCCTTTTTCGTTAGTATTTAGAAGAAGGAAGGTTAATTGACACTTACGGACATAAATGTACTCATATTCGCAAAATCATTTTTTTAGCTTCATTCACATATTGGTTATTTTATAAAATGACAGTAAATTAATCAATGCAACTTAACAAGCAAATTTATTAAAAACATTGATTTTCAAGCTAAGATTAAATAAACAGCAATTTTATTAAAAAAATTAATAAAACATATCAACCTAAGTTTATTAAAAAAAACAGCAACCTTTAAAATATATTAGTTTCTTAATATATATTCAGTTTAGTTAAAGATAACATATTAATCTAAGTTGACAACCAAAAAATAGAAAACTTTTAAAAAAAAGTCATATTGAAGTTAATTTAGTACATTTATTTCAAACAAAATCAAACTGATAAAATCAGTTTTTTAGGTTTCATTCACATATTGGTTATTTTTAAAAAATTTCTCTCAAGTTACAATAGTAAATAGTATAAGTTAAGTGCAGTTTTAAAACAAAAAAAAGGACAAGTGTTTTTTTTTTTGCGCCTCAGCAAAAAGGCGTGAGGCGCACCGAGGCGTAAGCCTCGAGGCGCATTGAGGCGTAAGCCTCAAATTGAACCCTAAGGCTTAAGCCTCGAGGCATTTTTTGCCCGCCTCGCCTCGAGGCGAGCCACGAGGCGTAAGCCTCAAACGCCTTTTTAAACATTGCGACTAATCATAATATTTCTTAAAGAGGGCTAAACCACTTTTATCATAGTGAATACTAATACTACTAGCATTCTCAGTACAAAACAGAAGACTCAATCAAAACAAAACTATAAAATCTGACATTTAACCCTTATCTACATGATCCTCTCTATCATTCACTCACATCGACCTCTCTCAAACGCACAACTGTCTCTTACGAACCCCCTCTCCTCTCTATCTCTCCAATTTTATTTCGACCGCTCTCTATTAGCTATTCAAACTGACTCTACTCCCAACGAATCTTTATCTCTCTTCGTAAAGAGTCAATCGATTCCCCCCGGTCTTTCTCTCTTTCAAACCTTCTTAAATATATACATATGTATGTATGTATGTATGTATTCTCTATCATTTCGCGGTCATTTCTGCTAGGACCATTGCACAACCTTGGACCACTAATGCTAATATTGTCCCCAACTTAGCCACCTGAGCCCAATGGACAAGCCCATCCACAGGTGTGGATTTTTCCACTTAAAAGACTTTGGCGCTAATAAAGGTGTGGTCCCTTCCTTATATATAGATGAGTTCTCTCCTCTTTTTCCAATATGGGATGTACCCACTTGTGCTCCAACAAATCTCCACCTTAGTGAAATTGGAGCCACTTGTCATCTATTGTCGCTACATCTCGAGCTACACCAACTGGAGGAACCAACACAACTCCACTTGAGCAGCTACTTAGGTGTATTTTTTTCCTTTGGGCGGATGTGACTCCCATCTGGAACTCTACTCCACCGGACCATCACAGACTTGAACCTTTGATACCACTTGTTAGGACCATTGCACCACCTTGGACCACTAGTGCCAATATTGTCCCCAACTTAGCCGCCTCGGCCCAATGGGTAAGCCCATCCACAGGTGGGAGGTTTTCCACTTAAAAGGCCTTGGCACTAGTAAAGGTGTGGTCCCTTTCTTATATATAGATGAGTTATCTCCTCTTCTTCCAATGTGGGATGTACCCACTTGTGCTCCAACAAACCAACCACTCACAATTTCAACTTTTGTTCTCACTCCAATCTTCTCTATCATTTGGAATTTTTTCAAGTTCTACAACATAGGGATGTTATAGTGGCTTTATGGTTTGTTTGGCTATTTTGGGTGTTTAGGGATGGATAGCAGTGGTGTTTGACGGTGGCGCCGCCCTTCTGCAAGTGCATGGTGGGCGGACTATGGCCGCTAGTGACCTATTTGCTAAAACTTATACGCTTAGCCTTTAGACCCAGAATTTCACGTTAATACCTGTAAAAAGGCCTACATATAAATTCTGCACATGGCCTTTTTAAATATTTTGAAATTTCAGGACAGGTCCTGTTTGAGGGTTTTTAGAGGTGGTGATGGGGCGTTACAGCAGACGGGGTGCCAACGTTGAGGGTGGGAGTGCCACGGATGATGGACCTGAGATGGACTTGTTCGCATGAGTGACAGGCTTCGGAGATGGCCAAAAGCGTACGGTCAGCCCCACATGTATAATACACAAACCAGTATTTGCCCCGAGAGAATCAACACTAAAACTAGTACAACTTCTCATGTTGTGAAATTGTTACCTCCCTGTAATTAACCCACGCAGGCCTCAAACACCCGCATGTGCTGGGTTTTTAACTTTTTCATATATAGTTCTACATGAAGGTATTTAAGGTTGTTTTTATGTAGATGAAGGGGTTCTGATACTATGTTGCAAATATTCTTAGATGAAGTTCCATTTGTTATTTGAAGGATAAAAGAAAGTGTTCAGCTTTTTTTTCAGGTTCTATTCTTTTTTTAGATATATTTGTCTACTATTTACCTGTGTTTTAGGTTTATTTATGATATCTGCAATATATATATTTCTTTGTGCTTTTACATTATGCCTTGCTTTATTTCATCTACTATTTTTAGTTTGGGTATGGCTAAATGCATTCCTAATGAATACTCTAGCACGCCAAAATGATATTTAGCGACACCTTTAATGATCTTTTGGGGTACTTTTGAACTTTTTATGACACTTTTCGGAGTGAATTAATACTTAGGTGGAGTACATTTAACAACACCCTTTAGTTTTTGTATATTACTATTTAATAATGCTTAATTAGACATAAACCCTACTTTTATAATTCCTTTGACTTCGGTCGTAATTTTTAATAGCGTTTACCATCGGATAGAAAGTCCTTGTTGTAAAATTATATTAAACCTCCTATATAATTTTTGGACCAAAATACCCTTAAATCTGACTAACTAAAATACTCCATTCCAAAACACAAATATCTCAAACCCATCTACCAAATATCCATCTTCTTCACTTGATATACCTTAGGAAGCACGGACACTTCCCCGGAGGTGACGTACCCGTGTCGAACAATCCGAACACACCGACATGCATACAACAAGACTCGAACATATGTCTGTGGTATGTCGGACTTGTTAAGACGAAGACTTTGCGGGCTCAGCTTCGACGATCCGTGAACATGGTGTGCACCCAAATAATAAATTTTAAGAAATTCTAATGTCATCATGTAAAAATAAATGTTTTAGGAGTGAAGTTAGTTTCTCAATTCATGCTTTGCCTTACGGTTTAACTGTTATTATGAAATATTTAGATGAATGAAATTATATATATATATATATATATATATATATATAAGTATGCATACATGTAAAAAATATATTTATTTGGCATCGCGTCTCTGCATTGTCATATCTTAAGTTTTTGAGATTTTCTATGTCAGCGAGTCCATGTCGTGTAGGACAAGATCCCCGCACTTGTATCCATGCTGTACAGTATATACCCTAACCATATACCACCTCTACCGGTGAACCCAAGCAAACTCCAGAACCTTTAAAAATCAAGACGAACAGGCGTGAAACACAAAATCAAACCCAGACTATACACAAATCATGTAAACCCTCAATGGCCAACAAATTATACCAAAGGCGAACACCAACAATTATGTAAACCTAGAAATATTAACAGCTCAAACCAAGCATAGAACATTTAAAAAGCAAACACACCGTATATATCCGTATCTATTTAACTTAAAGGTATTTTGGACAGAAAAGTTGGTATATGTATGTGTATTTTTCGACGAAGTTAGGTTGCCGTAAGAGAATTAAGGAGTATATCAAAGGAATTATGAAGTGGGAGATATATTTCATTACGCATTATTAATTAAGGGGAAGGTTTGAAATCCCTTGTATTTTTAAGTAGATCGAAGATATTTGTGTGCGTATCCTAATGAAATGGCAATAAACAGTAACCAACAGAGAAGATAGAAACGGTAACAAATTCAATGAGATTATATCCATAGAAGAAGAGACAGCACGAAATGTACCTTACTTTCTTCATCCTTGGCCAGGCTAAGCAAGGCCATAAGAGCTTTGCTTCTCAAATGGGATCCTATACTCTTTGAAGTGTTCCTAAGCATCTTAACAATGAGAACAACTAGTCCAGCATTCCTCACCTTGTATCTACTAGCCAAATGCTCTTCCGAAATCTTATAAACATTATCCAATATCCTTTCAATGTGATCCATTGAAGGAGAATCCTCACTTAAACACTGAACTGCTGACTTAATATAAATCTCAATATTTCTATTAACCCACTCTTCTATTGCACCAGCTAGTCCAATATTTGGCTTGAGTTCCAAAGACTTGAGAACCAACCCAGTAACAGGACAAGTAGGGTCCCTTCCATCTTCTAGACAACGCTCAAACCAATATTTAATAGCACTTCGCTCATAGTTTTGTGATGACTCCAACACAACAGGATCCTTCATAACCTCTTTAGTCAACGGACATAAGAAGTTCTTGAAAGGTGAAATGTTAGCTTCATCGTCGAAATCAAGGTCCATGTTGCAAGACAAAATGTCTGGCTGAGTAGACCAATTATCCAAAATTCTCTCTAGAGAAGTTAAAATTCGCCTCTCTGAAAGCAAATTTGAAATGGAGAGATCGTTCTTTAAGAGCTTGACCTGTTTAGATAACTCCTCGCAATCGTTGAAGTCAATTCCGAGAGCTCTAGCTAAATCCATTACTATAGCACTTTGTACTACTTTGCTAGTTCGTCTTCCTTGTCCTTCTTTCTGTAGTGTAAAATACACTCTCTCTTCGTTCTCCGTCACCTAAACCATCACATAATATGTTAGTAGATAGGGGAGAGAAAGAGGGGGGGGGGGGGGGGGGGGGGGTATGGTAATCTTCGACACTTTTATAATTAATGTTTACTTCAGGCCCTTTTATTTTGTTTCAAAAAGTTCCTTACCATATTAAACACTCACAAACACTCTTTCTTCTCTAACTCTAAACCCAAAGGAAAAAATGTCAAAAAAAAAAGACAAGGGACTTTTTGGAACATAAAGAAGAGGGGGACTAAGGGCAAAATGTCCTTAGCTCCTAGAGAGAGAGTAAACACAAATAGTCCCTTGTTTTTACTTGAAAATTAGCATTCAACATTAAGAGGCAAGTCCTTGAACATCGAATGAACGCTGAATTTTTTTAATGAAATTTCATTCTAATACCCTTATTATGTTTACTATAGGACATTGATATAAACCAGTTTAGTAAATATATATCAATGGTAAAATGGTCGAATTATTTATATTGAGCATTCAAAACTAAATAACTAAATAAGTTTAAAACATTCATTAAGATAAAAAAAAATTAAAAACATACTTTTCAGTATTTATGAGGCTAAAAAAACAAATGCCCCCCTAAATTATCCCGGTGGCCCTGAACTTCAACCATTGTAAGTTTGTAACGTTTTGGCCACCAAACTTTTTTTTATAATTAAACCCCTTAAATATTGTTAACACTGCCCCGCTGACTGTTCCATTAAATTTTCCAACAAATCCAACGGATTTTTTTCACGCATCCTATAAATCAAAGGAAAACATCTTTTATCGTCCCCATATCCAATCTAATTAGTTAGAAAGTAATACCAATGCTTTACCCAAGTAATTTTTCCCCATGAGTTTGGGTATCGTTAATACTTATTCATGGTACAGGCGTTAAGTGAAAAAAAGTAAACGGAATGGCCAAAGGTGAAAAATTAACATAGTTAGGGGTTTAAGAGTTATAAAAAGGTAGCTCCACAAATAAGTCATGTTAGTCCTAAAGGTGATATTGGTAGACATATTAAATATTCAATACATGTAAAATGTATTTTCACGGGACACGTGAGACCTATTTGGGTACATTGGCAAAAAATTGAAAGTGGGAGAGAAAAAGATTGATACTTTGAAGTGAGCTTGCTTCATATCTGTAGAAAGATCAACAATCTTTTTATGAAGATCAGGAAATTCCTGGAGAGAAGAATGAAGTAACGCCAACCACCCTCCAATTGCCAAACTACAATCTTGCAAAGAGTTGCAGAGAGTTTGAGAGTTAATGAGCACAAAGATTTTACATTTGTTGTTGTAGAGTGAAACCACCTCAGCAGCTTTACTCAAATCCCCGGCTATACCCTTTAGCGACGTTTGCAGCGAGGGTGAAAGATTTTCGGTGGCACATGAGCGGAGAAGCTGGTTGAGTATAAGTTGGAGTCGTTTGGCATAAGTTGAAAATCTTCTGGGATTTTCCCAAGAGTAGTGAAAGTCGTCGTGGGTGCAGATTTTTGACAATAAGTTGTTGATTGATTGTATTGCTGGTAACGATGAAATCATTTCGGAGAGAGAAAAAATGGGCTAAGTTGTCAAGTGCGTTTCTGGGTATGTTTGTACGTAACGCGTTTGAGGTCATGAAGGATCAAAGCTTGACTTGAGATGGGAGCAGTCTCCGGTCTACCATCACGACGATGTCTTCAACCCGAATCCACTTATATGGGTGGGTCGACCCTCTTCACCTCTCTAGATTCATTCACAAATATAATTATAGCTTAAAATATATCATAAATAAAATTTATAAGAAAATAAACTAGAGGAAATATTGGACATTAATACATTTTAGAGGATTTTTGGTATTCAAAACTCAATTGAAATTCAAACTTATATATAATCTATTATATGAAAATGATATGTACGCTAAATATTTTTTAAAGTGCATTAAGTGTTTGTATCTTATGTGTGCATCATTTCAATTTGTAAACACGTAATGTACTTTGGGAATGTTTGAGTACATATAGTTTTTCAATGTATAAATATGATTAAAAAAAATCAATCACTTTTAGTATGAATGTTAAAATAATTGTAAGCTAAAATACTTATATACACATACAACGAAACACCACCTAAACATTCTAGTGTTATACAATAAAGGGAGATAAATAGATAGTTTGGAGAATAGTGAATGTGTTCAGAAACTATCAATTTTTATACATCTTCACAAATAGAGAAAGAGAGATAACTTGAAAAAATTAATTGCATTATTCTTTCTAACAACTAAATTAAAACATCTTGAGTCCCTCCCTCTCTATCTCACTTGATAAAATGTCTCTTATGATATGGGTTTTCATGAAATATAAATGGTATCTTTAACTCTGGCATATCTCTACACCGGTGAATATTCCAGAAATTTGAGTTTGATGTTTCGTACTCCGATAAAGCAAACCTTAAACATGGAGTTTAAAAGTAATTGTCAGAGGCGAGATACTCCGGAATCAAAGACGGCGTGGAGGTTCATCAAGATCCAAATCTAAAGAAAAAAATACAACCAAACTCATCACCGCCATATCCTGGTAACTCTAAAGAGGTAGTAAAATGGAAACTCTCCTTCAGATTCTCCATGTATACACATTTAATATTTAAACAAATCTAAAAAAAATCACCATCCCTCAACACATATCTGAAATCATATTCCAAATAAAAAAAGACTATAAATGGAAAATATAATATGGTTTTCATTGTGACATGTCACACTCATTTAGAAATAATTCTAGATCATATAACGAAATCATACATCAAAGTGGAAGACGAATTCACTTATTCAGTAAGTGTCATCGATTTGACATAAACATGTCAAATACAATCATTCAAATTCTTAATATTTGCATTCATTGTTCAAAAGTTCAGATATTATACACCTCAAATGATCAAAAGAAAGAAAAATTTACAATTTTTTCTTCTACATATTTAAGGTTTTACTTCATTACCATCTCCAAAACAAAAAAATGTTCTTCCTTACCTAATCAGGATTTTAAGTCAGATTTAAAAATAAAGTAACAAATCATGTAATTATAAACATAAAAATGTTCGTTGAAGAGCTTGTGGAATGAACGATATCCATGCCAGTCGTAATAATTGTCGCTTACCGAATGTTGTGAACCCATAATTTTATGCTTCCTTTCATCCCTACCAAAATCCTCGTCATTTCTAGTTCCTATACCACCATCGCTCTTCCAAACAAATGTCGATATGGGGTTACTATATTTTTTATGGGAGAGAGAAAGAGAGATGAAGTGGTGGATGAATGCATAGAGGTTTAAAGGATATTTAAAGGGGTAGGATTGAGAAAACTAAGAAGAGTCATGAAGAATGATATGCTTGAAATAAGAGTGAGCGGGTGAAGTAAATGGAGGAGAAAAAGGGTGAGGTTTCGCTTTGGAAAATAGAGAAACGTGGAATTTAGAATTGAGAGAAGGAATATATAAAGCAATTGCAAAGTGATAGATAAAATAGGGTCTCCTCATTTAATAACGCCACATGTCAACCTACGATAAGAGGCACTATTTATAGATATATTTTATAAATGCGAATAATAAAGAATTTGTTAAAAGCTCAATTTGCCATATAAAAAAATTAAAATATCAAGCCTACTTTATATGACCCATGTACGTACTGTAGGCCTTTCACATGATAAAATTTGGTCAAGTAGCCCACCTTAGCAAAGTGATCCACGGTCACTTATCCAAGCCCTCACTTACCAAGTCCATGACACACCCCACCCTCATGATCTTTCCTAAGTTATGCTACAAAATTTAAAAACCCCTAAGGACAATAAATGGAATGTTCAGATATGCCAAGTTTTCACACCATAACGACATATAGTCAACACTCTTGACCCTATACCTTTTTCCATTTGGTGTTTACTCTTAAAGCTGATGAGAATATCAAAAGGATGTTAAGGCAAGGTGTATGTTTGTTCATTGCAGTCAACCCCACTATTCTAGATGGACAATCTCGACATTAAACATGTAATCAGAGGCAAGAGTTTACTCTAACCATCCTCATGCCTATTTAATAACCAAGACTTGAGCATATGGCAAAAAATACCAAGATTCATTTATGGCTAAAAACAACTAACTCAAGCATTAAATGTGCATTTATGCCCTCTCTAATTATCTTGTAATAGTCCTTATTCTTGTAACATGACCTATGGGCACTTGTAATTTGGCTTTTCGGACCCATATTAATACAAAGAGAGAAAGAGATCATTTCAGCGATGGACATAGGCCCAACACACTGGGCTTAACCACATTACATCCTCGTGTCTACATTCATACTTCATTTTATTCTCTCGGTCCATCTCACACACTTCACATTTTGATGGAGCCCAAATTGCACCTGATTTTGGCTACATCACATACAATATATGTACAAGTACACATGTATAATATATACATATATTATTACGACATTGCATATATAATCAAGGATCTAGCCACATTGGGCTGAGTGGGGGTTGAAGCCCCCATAACATTTTTGAAAAAAAAAATATCACATATAAGGATTTTGGAAAATATAAGGGTAAAAAAATATTTTTTGAATTTTTCTAAGGAATATATATAAATAGCCAAGACTTTCAAGTGACTTACAACAAAACCTTTCAACATCACAATCGTATGTCTCATTATCAACATTTCTCCCTTCTTTCTCATTTCCAACGTTCAGCCCATTATGTTTCCATCCTCCTCTCTTCTGTTAGTCGACTCCCTCCCTCCCTCCCTCCCGTCAGCCATACCTAACCTCACCGTCTCTATTATCTCTGTTATTTTTCTTTCATACATCTTTAACTAATTTTTTTAGGGTTGATATTGTCAAGAAATTGGGGATTATTTTGGGTGAAGTTTTCAAGAATTACAATTACCACCACAAGTTAATAAAGACTAGGTTTTGTTTATCTCCCTCCATTTTTCTTGATGTTAAATTTTGGGTTCATATTAGGGTAAATGGTTTATGTTTGTTAAAATTATTTTAGGATTATTTCTGGTATAATATTTAGTGTCAATTTTATGATTAATTTTAAATATATTGTTGGTTTGAATTTGAATGGAATTTGAGATTGATGAAATTATTTTTGTTGTTAAAAGAGTTAACTTATGGAGAATGTTTTTTTAAAGAAAACATATGTGTTGTTTCTCTCAATTTCTATTTATAAATATATTAAAAAATTTATTTTGCTTTCATTTTTTAGGGTTTAAAATCGTAACACCCCGCTCATTTAAATACTGGGTGATCAGTCCTTCATTAAAACAAACAGGAATCTTATCTGGATCATCCTTAGCATCACTGTCGAAAACTTTTTAAATTTTACTAACCATTTAGTATTCAAAAAGTCGGTGCCAAAATTTATCTTCTTATTCAACAACAACAACAACAACATGCGAAAGTAATTACAATAACCAAACCATCCACGCAATAATAATAATCTGAAACAATCACCAATTAAATAACTAAAATAAAAATAATTTCGAATAAACCATCAGTTCCCAATACAAAAGTCCAACTAACATCTAATGAAATCAAACTGAGTCCACAAATACAAAGTCTGATAAAATGAATAAAAGAAATAGTTGAAGGTCCAACGTGCCCAAATGAAATGACTTAACCGCATCATACTCTATGAATGATGTAACCGAAACAACTAAATTCAAATCCTGCAAGCATCCACAAGTGTTGCAGTTACGCATCCCGTAACAAATCATCAACCTTGGCGTCCTTGTGGCTGAACGCCTAAAAAGATTTGAAAATATTTTGCATACGGTTCAGAGCCCAAGTAAAACTATTTGAAAATATTTAGCAAGTATTTATCACAAGTTTAAAACAATTATTAATTACACATGTTAGGTTCATGTACACTCTCTTGAGTTTCCTTACCTCTCAACTATAGTGCACACCTAACGCTTTCTACTTAGTCCACCTAAATGTACTACCCATGCTAACTAGACATAAGTATATAACTCACTTGCGACACATTTATCCCCATATCGCCCATACAGCACGCTACCCGATAATTAACGTTTCTTGTACGTTATTAGTGTTGATATTAACATTTCTCTTATGTTCTCATTTAACACATTAATTAAGTTTCTTTTTAACTTATCCGTACTGCCCATACAGTACTATATCAGTCTAATCAATAATTAACATCTCCCTTATGTTATTATTAAATTCAAGTTAACATTTCACATATGTTATCGTTCAAACCTTTTTATTGAGTTTCTCTTCTTAACTTTTAATTTTAGATATACATTATATATCTTTCCTAGTATTTACACATTAGTAGATTTAGCCTTGTTTAGATATACACTATCTAGTCTCCCTACCATCACATATAAGTAGATTACACATTGCTTTAGATATACACTATCTAGTCTCCCTACCATCACACAGTAGTAAGATATTCACCCATGTATATATATATATATATATATATATATATATATATATATATATATATATATATAATCTACTATCTACCGGGGGCTGGCCACTGTGATGCACACTTGCACACTCTGCTATCAAGTCTATGTACCTCTCGTACCAAATCAAGGACTATCGGTTTGAATGTCACCCTCGAACCATAAATCAAATCAACACACATCGGAGGTGAACATAGTTTTAAGCCTTTGGGTACGCACATACCTAACATACCCAAATGACCTGCCAATCCTACTAATACACACACATAGTGAGACGCCCTATGTTCTGTATTTTGGGGTACTAATCTTGGCCTCACTAGAATCATCAAGGTGGGATTGCCCTCTGCGCGAAACCTCCGTCATAGCAGGCAGCGTAGGTATGTTAATATAGAACGAGCATATAGTAGGCATACACACAACCTTTTCCTATGTATATTCAATATAGGCATACACACAACCTATAACAATAACCCATATAAGTATACACTCCACCTATAAATATAATCATTATAGGTATACACTCAACCTATAATAATAACTCGTGCGTAATATTAATCCCTCGAATACTTATCGTATCATTAATTAACAATATTAACTCACTATCGTATATTACCGAGTATTATTATTTACCCGAAGGGCCCATAGTTACCCCCTAAGTTAATTCATTTATTGATTCACTAATACCCTACTGGTCTACATCCTAGTTTCACTCTTAACCTTTCTTTAATCCATTCTCAGTCTATCGAATTTATTACGTTAATAATTTAACCCAACTAATCTTCACCTTAAACTCTCTCATATATGAATAAGTCTTACTTACCAAGGCCTACTGTCATCCAAAATATACCTCACTATATTCTAAGGATGTCTCAAAAAGTTCCTAATTAATAAATCACATTTTGAGGGCTTAAAAAAGGGAAATTTCACAAATCTGGCTAAACTGGATCAATTCGGCTTGACCCGAATCCATTCGCTAGTTGAATCGATTTGGTCAAGGAGCCGAATCGATTCGAAAATATGCAAAAGCCTTCTTCTTCCTCTCGACAGTTGCGTTTTTCATAGTTTTCATTCATCAAAACTTCACTATTCCGTACGAAACTTGAAACCAACATTACTAAAACTTATTCCAGTACATAGGGATGATTTCTAATGAAAGATTTACACCAAAAACATTAATGATTCAATCCAATAATCAAATTTTTTTTAATGAACATAAAACCATAGTTTCTGATTTTCTTCATCTCTTTAATCAAGAACCCAGATTTCATTCATACAATTTATCCATGACTCTCTAATTTTGTGTTACCAACATAAAGGAGTATAACTACATGCAAATCCTACCCAAAACATGTGTTTAAATCATCAAAACCTCAAGATTCGATTTAAACCATCAAATATAAGACCCTACACTACATTGGTATTATAACTCTTTAAAAATAAGCAAAATAAACACTTGCCTTTGGTCTACTAGATCTGATTTCGTTTGATGATGATGGATTTGTTTGTCTTCCCCTTTAATCCACTCCCCAATGATGATGGTGGTGCAAGAACAAGGTCAAATCCTTCAAGAACTGTCTCTTAAGCTTCAAAAATGACTTCTCTTTCTTCTCTAATGGCCGCTCTCTAATTTTTATCTTTCTAACCCTAGTTTGTCCTAACTATATGCTGATAAAGACTTTGGAAGTTCATAGGTCTCTTAACCCTTGGTTACCAAATGATCAAAATGCCCTCATACGGTGCTAGTTTGGTCTAAAATCGCCCCGGAACCCAAGTTATGCACTCGGGTATATTATTCCGACTATTTCAACCCTTTCAGAACCAATCCTGACCTCTAAATCATCATTCGAGTCACTTTATACAATTATCTTATTTCCACCTCAAAATATGACACACGTGAAATTTAAAGATAAATCGAATTAATTAAATCTAAATCACCAGATTAAATAAATTCTAAATCATCAATTAAATCACTAATTGAATTAAATTATATATCCTCAGAAATACTGGGTATTACAAAAATATGTAATCAATCATATTTATTTATATTTCCATTATATTAAATTAATATTAGTAATACTTTGATAAATACTAAAACTAACCTAAAAAATCGGCTCTGGAGCTCTTGCCCCGAACCCCCGGATATCGCCATTAAATTACCCCCTGGAAATCCTGGCTCCGTCCCTGTGTATAAAACATAATTAAAATTATATACATACATACATTAAAGTATAAGATATACATAAATATCATGTTATATACATACATACATTAAAGTATAAGATATACATAAATACCATGTTTAAATTAACATTGTTATTTAATTATATATGTTACTATATATACTTGAATATACATGTCATCCCAGGTGCGGACATAAGACGAAGACCTGTGCGTACCATTTTTTAAAATAGTAAAAAGTTGAATTTCATTGGATTGTTAAAAAATTCAATCAAAAAATAAGTGAGATGATCATCTAAAGTTTCGACGACAAAAAATGCACATATTCATCATTTTGCATATCGTTTTCTAAAAATAGTAAAAAAAATAATTTTTTGATGAAACCTTCTTTAGATGATCTCCTAATGTACAAAAAACTTTCACAAAAAAAAGTTTTTTACTATTTTAAAAAAATTGTTTCTAAGGGGGTATGTATATAAGAAAAGTCTTTCAAATGCAAACTATAGCTAAAATTTTGTTTAAAAAAAATTCAAACACATAATCGAACATGTCCTTACATACTTAACTTATATTTAGACTCAATAATGCTTTTAAAGAAAAGTATGTCAACTGCAAACTATAGCTAAAATTTTGTTTAAAAAAAATTGAAACACATAATCGAACATGTCCTTACATACTTAACTTATATCTAGACTCAATAATGCATGATCTCCACCGTCAATTTTTTCCACCTTGTAATAACAATAGTGTGCATAGATCGCATTCAACCACCCACCATGTCGCGACATGTCAACGACGTTCATATTTTAACCTTTGAAACTCTTCAAAATCATCTTTAAAGTTATTGTAAACTTTGTTCCAGGTAAAAAGAACTAAAATTAGCCAATAAACTAACAACTAGGATAGCTAGGATGTGTGAGAATATCCTAAAGGTTGTGTGAGAGGGTAGTGAGGCTGGAATTTATGAATAACTGGAAAGGGTAAGGCGTGACCCACTCCAATGGACGTTTTCTGCAAGGTTCTCAAGAACTTCTGGAGCAGCTTCTGATGAAACCTTCTCCTTTTGGTAAAAATGGAGCTCAAGCTGGAACTCCCTCCCTGCAAGAAGATGAATATCCACAATAATAATAGTAATTTTCTCGAGAAGAGCTCCTGAGAATGATGGTTGTTAGTGAGGAGTGAAAGAACAAGGCACTTAGCACTAGAGAGAGAGCATGGAGAGAATACTAGGAAGTTCTAGCGTGATTTTGGACAGAGTAACAGTGTTATTGAGTTTTTCTATATCTCTTTTCCTGACCTTGCCCAGGGGTCCTATTTATACTTGGGCACTAGGGATGGGTTGGCACTTTTGGAACCAAAACTTAGAGGGTTGGTGAGGTACAAGGTCTGTAGTGTACTATTTATTCCTACCTGTGTGCAACAGCCTGCCCCCTCAAGTAGGTGCCACCTAGTGCAAACCAAAGTCAAAAAGCAAATATGTCTACTCTAGATGATAAAATATCTCATTTGGTAAATATCTTTTAGAATGTTAACTTATGGTACAATATGTGTAAACTTGAGGGGCGGAGGGGGTCTCAAGGACCACCTCCTCTAAAATCTTTATAAACTTGAGGGGGGGTTTGAGGACCCCCTTCTAAAATAATTTTCTTGAGAGGGTCCTAGAGGACCCTCTCTTTTAAAATCATTTTATAAATAATTATTTTCTTATAAGCAACCCTTTAGCTGCTTACCCTGATTGTGTCTGACTGTGAGTTGTGTGAGGATGGGTGACCCTAGGGTCTTTCTACTAGTATTCTCCCAATCCTAAAGTTCTAAGTGGTTGAGCTTGCTCAAAAAACCTTGTTCCTCAGTCGCCAAGCTAAAACTACCAAAAGATCCCAACTGGCCTATTTGAGCCCTTCCTGCTCAACTAGACTACCTGTACAAGAAAGTAAAGTGTTAATACTATTGTTCTTTAAAAGAATGACTTTTCATGATGAGGGGTTTCTCATGGTAGCCACTCCTTCATTCTAGGGTCTCTGCCCCAGGTTTTGGTTGAGGGGGCCTAGGTTCTCGGACCAATTTGAATTCTCTGCGGTCGAGGGACCTTGGGTGCACTTTCACCAATTATGCATTTTTTGAGATCAGGGGGCCTAGGTTCCCCCACTAATATGTATTTTCTGTGGTCGAGGGACCTTGGGTGCTCTTTCACCAATTATGCATTTTCTGCGGTCAAGGGGCCTAGGTTCCTGCACCAATATGGATTCCCTGCGGTCGAGGTACCTTGGGTGCACTTTCACTAATTATGCATTTTCTACGATCAGGGGGCCTAAGTTCCTTCATCAATATGGATTCTCTGCGGTCGAGTGACCTTGGGTGCACTTTCACCAATTATGCATTTGCTGTGGTTAGGGGGCCTAGGTTCCCGTACCAATATGGATTCTCTGTCGGGACCCTGGGTGGGGTTCATTCTCAACATGATTTTCTGCTGGGACCCTGGAGGTTCCTTTTCAATATGAATTTTTGTCGGGACCCTGGGTGGGGTTCCTTCTCAATATGAGTTTCTACCGGGACCCTAAGGGGTTCTTCTCAATATGAATTTATATCGGGACCCTGGGGGTTCCTTCTCAATATGAATTTCTGTTGGGGCCCTGGGTGGGGTTCCTTCTCAATATCAGTTTCTGTCGGGGCTCTGGGGGTTCCTTCTCAATATGAATTTTTGTCGGGACCCTGGGTGGGGTTCCTTCTTAATATGAGTTTCTGTCGGGACCCTCGGTTCCTTCCCAATATGAATTTTTGCCAGCACCCTGGGGTTCCTTCTCAATGTGAATTTCTACCGGGACCCTAGTTTTCCTTCCCTGGGGTTCCTTCTCAATATGAATTTTAGGTGTTCCTCAACCTCATATTTTCTATAAGCTGAAGGGGGGACGTTGAGGAACCCTCACCCTAAAATATAGTGGTCAAGCTTGAAACACCCTTATATATTAACCCCTCGTGCAAAGTCTTTTGTGTTAGGCAGACCAAAAGTCTTTGTACGGCATAAATTCAAATTTTAAATTTGAGGGACCCTAGGGTTCCTTCATCCTTCCCCTAGGGTCATTGAATGCTCTATCACCTCATCCCAATTTTGTAGATGAGACTACTTATGGTGGACCTCCTTATCTGGGTATAAACTTGGGCAGAGGGGTTGCTAACGATAAGCCCCCTTGGCCTTAGCCTTTTTCTGTAGCCTTCTATCTTGTTTAGAGGGGTTACTCATAGTGAGCCCCTCGTCCTTGGCCTTCTATCCTATTTATAGGGGTTGTTCATGATGAGCCCCTCCTCCTTGGACTTTTTATGTGGCCTTCTATCTTGGGTACAAGGATTGATCGTGGTGAGCCCCTCATCCTTGGCCTTTTTTATGGCCTTATATCTTAGGTAAAAAGGTTGCCCGCGGTGATCCCCTCGACCTTGGACTTTTTTCGTGGCCTTCTCTTTTGGGTAAAAGGGTTGCTTGCGATGAGTCCCCTCGTCCAGGTTTTACACCTCATCACAGGACCACTCAAGGTGGATCCCCTTGCTCTAAATATTTTCTTGCTAACTTGGGCAATAGGATCCCCTCTATGTGGGCTCTCTCTCCCTTAGCTATTCTAGAATAGCAGCTGGACACCCCTCTACATTAGTCCCCTAGTATAAAAATCTCTGTATTGGGTAGACCAAATAGTTTTGTACAAGATAATCACTTCATCTTGGGATGCAAAAGTTTTATGCCTTTATATCATTACACTGTTCAATTTGGAGTAACTGAGGGGTCCCTAGTGGTGGACTACCTCATCCTTAGTCATTCTCTTTTCTGCATCGGTTTTAGGCAGAGAAGCCACTCTAGGTCAGTCCCCTCGTGATAACTCATTTTTACTTGTTTCCTGCAGTGAGGGGGGAGACCTTGGGGTAGACCCTCTCGTTTTTATGTCTGTCTTTAGCAGATGGGTCAATTATCTTAGACTCCCTCGCACTGGGTTTTCCTCTTTGTATTTGCCTTTGGCAAAGGGGGTCACTTGAAGTGAACTCCATGATAATAAATTATTCGTGCCTTTGATTGTAGCTAAGGGTCCACTCGTGGTAGTCCCCTCGCCCCGAGTCCTTTTCTATAGCCTCCAGTTTGGGAAGAGGGGCCACTCAAGGTGGATCCCCTCACTCAAAGTAGAGCACTCTAAGTGGATCCCCTTGCCCTATCTATTTTCTATTAAACTTGTAATCTTGGGCAGGTGGAGACACTCTAAGTGGATCCCCACGCTCCAGGCTATTTCACTCTTTGTTCATTTACTTGGGGACGTCTCAATATTAGCCCCCTCGTGCAAGATTGTCTTGTAGTGTCGAGAGACTTGTGCACAAAATATCAAGATTTCACTTTTTTTTCACTGGCTTGAGGACTTCTTAGCATTAGCCCCCTCGTGCAGAAGTGTCTTTAGTGTTGAGAGACTTGTGCCCAAAATATCATAATAAAGATTTCACTATCTATTCACTGGCTTGAGGACTTCTCAACATTAGCTCCCTTGTGTAGAATACAGGTTAATAGTATGAGAACTCCTAATCCCTTGGAGCCTGAGGTACTAAACAATCGTACCTTTTATTTATACTTGGTAGTTTCTTAATACTGTGAGCGCTCTATTCCCTTGGAGCCTGAGGTACTAAACTGTCATACCATTTATTTATACTTGGCAGTTAGTCAGTACTGTGAATGCTCTGATGCCCTTGGATCCTTATGTACAAATCTATCATACCTTATATTTATACTTGGAACTTGCTCAAGACTGTGAGCGCTCCAGTGCTCTTGGAGCTTTAGGTACTAAAATATCGTACCTTATATTTATACTTGGCATTTGCTCAAGACTATGAGCGCTCCGGTGCCCTTGGAGCCTGAGGTACTAAATTGTCGTACTTTATATTTATGCTTGGCACTTGTTCAAGACTATGAGCGCTTCGATGCCCTTGGAGCCTTAGGTACTAAAATTTCGTACCTTATATTTATACTTGGCTTTTATTCAAGCCTGTGAGCGCTCCGGTGCCCTTGGAGCCTGAGGTACTAAATTATCGTACCTTATATTTATATTTGGCATTTGCTCAATACTGTGAGAGCTCCGATACCCTTGGAGCTTTTAGGTACTAAACTTTCGCACCATATATTCATACTTGGGACTTGCTCAATACTGTGAGTTACTTTATTTTCTAAGAGAACCTTAAGATATAATTTCCCCGTAGTTTATGGGGTACTTTGCATATGATATGAGTAAGTTATCGTTTCAGAGTTACCCCCTCTATCCGTGGGGTACTTGTATGAGATCTGAGGAGGTTAAAATTTCAAAGCTACCTCTCTAACTACGGGGTACTTGCATATAACTGAGCAAGTTAAAATTTTGAAGCTTCCCCTCTAACTGCGGGGTACTTGCATATAACTGAGCAAGTTAGAATTTGGAAGCTGCCCTTCTAACTGAGGGGTACTTGCATATAACTGAGCAAGTTAAAATTTTAAAGCTACCCCTCTAACTGTGGGGTACTTGAATATAACTAAACAAGTTAAAATTTGGAAGCTTCCCCTCTATCTGCGGGGTACTTGCATTGAAGTTGCCCCTCCAACTGCAGGATACTTGCATAGAACTGAGCAAGTTAGAATTTGGAAGATGCCCCTCTTGTTGTGGGGTACTTGCATATAACTGAGCAAGTTATAATTTTTTTAGCGCAACCCCGTGTGACTGTGGGGTATTTCATTATGCACATTCATTTCTTAGGGAGCAACTAGGAGATGGGTTTATCCCTTTTCCTTCCCACAAACCTTGAATAAATTTTCACATACATCATAAGTAAAGAAATAATTATTTCTTTATACTGAAAATTTCCCTTGGTCTGCAGGGTCCTTGTTCCAAACTTTCATTAGGAACCTTTTTTGTCTTAGAAAAATAACAAGTTTAGAAGGGGGGGGGGGGGGGGGGGGTAGACCCGCTTCTCCTTATTTTTTGAAAATTGGTCAAGTAAATTTTTTTATTGAGAACAGAGGTTAGGACTTGTTCTCTAGGCTATAAATCTATATGGAATAATAATAAAAAATGTAGTTATTTTTTTATTATTATTATTACTAAGAGGATAACCTCTTGCTGGTCTGGTGTAAAACAATTTATTTGTTATGTCCGTAAGGACTTTGCTCAATATACTTTTCCCTTGGTATGGATGGATATTCCCCAAAGTATAATGAGGAAATACCTTCATGTCGTGGACCCTCTTCTAGTCCAGTGGAAGTTCTACTATTCTCTTAAAAAAGAGAAAAACATTAGTCTGGTATACCTTGGCACTTGCTCAAGACTGTGATCACTCTAGTGACCTTAGAGGATTTCTATTCCTCCTAGGGACCAAACGATCAAAAGGAGAGACTCTACTCAACCTTTCTAGAGCACTAGTCCTTTCTGGAGATAGAGTGACGTTTCGCTGAGAATCTGTAGCTCGTACTGATGAGGTTCGACCAGGTCGATAAGAAGGATCATTAGATCTCTCAGTACGGTATGATTCTGCGTGTCTACATCGTGATTCCACTGCGAATAGCATTCGCCTAGTTCGTGAAGAGGGTAGGCAGGTATTTCTTTGGACATTTTGTTGTCCTGATTGAGCCGGGACTCCTCCTTGAACAGTTTGTATAAGTTGACGCATGATTTCTTGCATGGTCGTCTGGCCTTGAGCCAGATTAGCCATTATACCAGCCAGATCTTGGACATTTAGGGGAGAAGAAAAGTTTGGAGGATCCCCAATGTTTCGATTACTGGATTCAGGATTATCAGCCATAGATGATGAGTTATTTTAGTGAAAAATGATAATTACAGTCGTTTTCCACAGACGGCGCCAATCTGTTGATGTAAAAAATTAGATTATCTCTAATTGATCAATCACAGTTAAAATAAATAAGACAAAAAGATTTTTAAAGTGGTTCAGCCTTGTAAGAATGGCTTACATCCACTGTTTTTGTTATTGCTGACTGTTTGCTTGGAATTCTCGATAATGGATTTATCAAGAAATTCCGAGTCCCCTTCTAATGAGGAGGTTACAATGTATTTATAGCCTTGAGGTTGTACATGTGAAAGGATAATGCGTTTTTATCTAGTAGACATATACATCTGTACAATAATAATGAGCATTTAATGCACAGTCGTCTCTTTGATTATCCTGGTTTGAGTGCTCTGTACGCTAAGTAGCTCGGCACGCTTGAGCTGCTCGGACCGCCTTAGTAGCTCGGCACGCTTGAGTTTCTCGGGGCCCATGAGTTTCTCGGGGAACTTACGTTGATCGATACGCTTGAGATGTTCGGAATGTATGAGCTGCTTGTGGCGCTTGAGTAGCTCGGTGGTAGTGAGTTGATCGGTAGAAGTATTTGTAATTGCCACGTTAATTGACATGTGTCTTCAGGTGATGGGTCCACATCAGCAGACTAAATTTGGTATCAACAGAAGTCCCCAGTGTTTCATAGTTTGATGTTGAAGAAAATTATGGAACATTTTTGCTTGAAAATTGCATAGATTATTGGTTTGTATGGTTTTTAGAAAAATATTCGTTGTATATAACTCCTTTTTGAGTGCATAGTATCAGGCTTCATAAATATTTTGAATTTTATGACCGCTTCAATATTTGTGCTCCCTTTTCTTCTTTTAACCACCAGATACGTAAATATCTTCCCTTGTAATCATTGCTTTTCTTCATTCCCGAGGTAAAGTATTTAAGCGCGGCAGAAATCCTATCGTCTTTCACTTTTCAAATCTGTATCTTTGAACTCTTCATTTTCTCTCTGTCTTATGCCTTTGTTCTTTCCGTTGTTCATTGTCACCTGATCTCTTTCTCCTTGTAAGATTTTCTTCCCTTTCTGTTATTTACTTTTGTAAGGACACAAATTTCTAATTGAGTCCATATATAGTTTTGGCTCAATTCCGGACAAAAACATTTATTCATAGGATTGTATTTAATTGTAATATTCTCAAGCCTATGAAGTGTTTGTTGAAGACGTAGCGGCAAAGAGTATAAAGCTTCATCATCATACCGGTTTCGTGCCTCGTTTATACGTCATCAACCATAGTTCCTTGCTCCCAAGGTATGAATTCAATTATATATATATATAGGAGCTTGGAACTTGTTTATTGGGTGTTAGGTTTATATAAAACTGTTGTTTTAATTTCAGAAAGATTTTATCAAACTTTAAAATAAAGTATATAAAGTTTCTGGGCTAAAATCGAAATTTATGAACTTTCTGGAAGTTCGTTCGATATGTCGTTCGAACGAGTTTTTTGTTCGAACCAGATGTCGTTCGAACGAGTTTGCCAACGAGTTCCCAGTATAGGCCTTTGAAATGTCGTTCGAACGAATCTTATGTTCGAACGAGATATCCAACGAGATTTCTAACAAGTTCAATCTGGAGCTTCGTTAAAAGTCTCGTTCGAACGAGATTTCGTTCGAACGAAATGTCGTTTGAACGAGATGCCAGGCGGGAACAGTTTTTGGCAGTTTTTCACCCACTTTCCCACTTGCTTCTTAACCAACTTTTTCAGACTTTATTATGTGCGGGAATAACATTTTCCAACTTAACTTTTCCATTCTAATTCATCTCTTAGAGAGAGTTTGAGAGCAAAATTGTTTAAGGAAAATGTTCTTGTTTTGAGTGTGTTTTTATCAAAGAGAAAAACTTATACCACTCTAGTTTACACCCAAATCAGTTTATTTCAAGTTCCCATATTCATATATCTTGCTTGGAGTTTGGCATCGGCTTCATCTCTTCTGTTCAAAGAGAAGTTTCGGGTTTTCTTCTATATCCCATAAAGAAAGGAGAAGAGTTTTATTACTACATTGCCCACTTGGAGAAAGGCTCCTTGCTCGGGTGACGGTGACCATATAAAGTTCGATCGGTGGACTTCGAGACCGTGGTGGAGTTCCAAGGTTATCCGCTAGGAAGAGGTATCTACAAGAAGAAACGTCGAGGCTTGAGAGGGATCGAGTCGTGTGTTGTAAGTCTTTCTGTCTTGTATTTGTAATTCTGTGTCTACTGGATTTGAGGCTAGGGTTGTCCGGGGTTGTTTCCCGTCTTGGGTTTTTCCTCGTACATCGCGGCGTAGTGATTTATTGTTTTTATCTTTCCCACTCACCTAGAATGCATGCTTAGGTAAAAAGATAAAATTGGTTTAATTTAATTTCTACGTGTTTAATTTGGGTAATGTGTAGTTAATTAATTCATGTCAATTAATTTAATTGTTAAAATTGGTTTGGCCTAATTTGATAAAATTACAAAATATGATTTAGGCAAATTCTAGGGCTTGGATTAATTAACTTGGTTTAAGTGAAATTGATTTTAATGGATTAATTGATTAAGTGCAATTAAGACTTGTGTGTGTTTAAGTTGAACCATCACATTTTACGCTTCCTCATAGTTAACAAGAAAATGAAATATACTTTTAAGGAAATAATATTTTAATTGAGAAAATTAAAATCCGGGGATCCACATCCTTACAACTTTGTTCATCATGGTTTATCTTGTTGAGTCATTGGATAAATTTCGGTCTGAATTTTCAATCCCTTCGTGGGTTATTTTAGAAGAACTTTCTGAACCTTCTGATTATTTTTCTTTGGCTGAGGTCCCAAGTCTCTTTGTGGCCAAATGTGGTGTTGATGTAAAAAATTAGATTATCTCTAATTATTTAATCACAGATAAAAAATAAATAAGACAAGAGATTTTAGAGTGGTTCAGCCTTGAACGAATGGCCTACGTTCACTGTTTATGTTATTATTGACTGTTTGGGAATTCTCGAAATAGGGTTTATCTCAGAAATTCCGATCCCCTTACAATGAGGATGATACAATGTATTTATAGCCATCAGGCTGTATATGTGAATATGTAATACATAGCTGTTCAACAAGCGTATACATCCGTATGATAATAATCAGCATTAAATGCGCATTTAATCCTATTAATTGTTTGATAATAAATGCTCTGATCGAGGTGCAGCTCGGACCGCCTAAGCTGCTCGGACCGCCTAAGTATCTCGGTATCCATGAGTTGCTCTGTGTAGTAAGGTTCCTCGGTGAGCGCCTACTGCTCGAAGTATCTGAGTTGGTCGGGGAAATTGAGTTCCTCGAAGTCATTGTATTGTTCATAAATATTTATTAGTGCCATGTAGATTGACACGTGTCACCACTTCATGGTGCCATGTCAGCAGACTAAAATTGGTATCAACAGAAGCCCTCAATGTTTCACAGTTCGAGACTGAGGAATGTGGAACATTCTTCTCGAAATATGGAGGGATTAAATGGTCATCCTGAATTTTAGGAGCGTGTTCTTTGTATTTATTTTTCTTTTCGAATTCATAGAATCAGACTTTTCGAATTTTTCTAACTGCTTCGATCTCCGCGCCCTTTTTTGTCCTTTTAGCCACCGGTAGCGTAAACGTCTCCCTTTGTAATCATTATTTTTACCTTTTCCCAAGGTAAGGTATTTAAGCGTTGCAGAAAATCATATCGTCTTTTACTTTTTCAAATCTGTATCTTTAAGTTTTCCATTTTCTCTCTCTCTTGTGCGTTCATATTTTTCATCGTTCGTTGTCAACAGATCCATCCTTTTTCTGTAAGATCTTCTTCCTTCTCTTTTATTTCCTTTATTCGTCATGGTTTACCTTGTTGAGTCGCTTGATAAGTTTCGTTCTGATTTCTCTACTCCTTCATGGGTTATTTTGGAGGAACTTTCTGAGCCTTCAGATTATTTTCGTTTGGCTGAGGGACATTGGTTCCCTAGTCTCTTTGTTGCTGAATGTGGCTTTTCTTTTCCCCCAAACCCTTTGTGTCTGGAATTCTGTCAACATTTTGACGTGGTTCCTGCAAAAATAGCCCCCAATACATGGAGAATAGTTAATGGAGTTCATAGATTAAATCAGATTCATGGAACTCGTATAGGAATTCCAGAAATCATGTTTTGCTATAGATGGGCTGTCAGCAACAGTACTTTTTATTTGAAAACTAGGTTTTTAAATAGGGCTTTAGTGGTCAATCTCCCAGATGTCAATAGGGATTATTTCGAGCATAGTGTTGTTATGAAAAATTGGCAACATGCTCAACTAACTGGAGATGATGTGTATCAGGGTCCCAGATGCCCTCCCTATGGCAATGGGATAGGTTGTTTTTATTTTACTTTATTTTTGAAATTATGCTTTCTTGGTGTTTGATAAAATGTGTCACTGATATTTTAATTTTCATTTATTTGCAGTTGACAGCAAAAGAAGGTCTCCAAAAGAGACATAAGTTAATTTAAAACATCTGAAACTTATCTGGGGTTTGCATCAGATTGTTGCCGACGAGCATATCAGATCAACTTCATATTTGCTGCAGTAGAAGAGTTACACCTCGTCTTTTACTTCTCGTCCGGTGATAAGTGACCTAGAACCAGTACCTGCTTCTGCAAGTTCTTCACCTGAGTCACATATCCCTCTGAGTGAAAGAATGAAGAAAAGAAGAGCTCCTGCCCTCTTCGAAAAAGTTGCCTCTGTTGCTGGAGAGGCAAAGAGAAGCAAACATGATGTCCCAGAAGAAGGGACAAGAAAAATCGATGCACCTCCTCCGGCTGCTCCTGTGAAGGTTGTCGAGAAGCCCCTAGTGGCTCCGAGTAAGGCTACTGCTCCAAGTGATGTTATAGTCATATCCCCGATTAAGACTACATCTTTGGTCGAAACCATTCCTGCTCCTGCTCCTGCTCCCCCGAGGAAGCTGAAGAAAAGCTCCCCGATCAATTTAGCTGAATCCATCTCTCAGCCCCCGACTACTGGAAGTGGTGTTCCCACTTTTGTTGCCCCGAGCTCTGCCATGAGCTCGGTGAAGTCTTGGATCATTCCCGAGATCCAAGGTATTGAAGAAAATCTTTCTCGGGATATGGTTACCACATTGGCTGCTCTTCATATTGCTTCAATAAGTATTATTGTCCAAAACTTTCATTTTTCCACTGTTATATTTTTGCACTGACTTGCTATTATTTTCTTTTCCCAGTTGGTAACCTGTTTTAATACAATTTTGAAGAAAGATGAAGCTATTAAAGCTTCAAGTTCCTCGTCAGGTGTAGAGGAAGCTTTGATGGGTCTGACGCGGTCTCTGAAAGATTCTCGTCAGAAGTATGTTGATGATAAAGCTGCCTGGGAGAAGCAACTCAATTCGATCGAACAGGAGAAGGATCAGGTTGTTGAAGTCTCTAAGGGTTTGGAGAAGAAAATAAAAGACTTGGAGGAGAAGAATAAAGAGCTTGAAGGGAATCTCCAAAATGCTGGGGAACTTGAGGGTAAGATCAAGGCTGCGGAGGAAGAGTTGAATAAGCTTCGTGAAGTAAGTCGTCAGAAGGAGGAAGTGGAGAATAAATTAAAGGCGATCGAGGAACTTCTATCCGAGAAGATTTCCTCGAAGAAGGTGAAAAGAAAGTTAGTTGTGAAAAAGTCCTTTAGTACTGGCTGGGATAAGGGGTGGAATAAGGGTCTGGCTGCCATGATGTCACAAGTGGAATATGGTAGCCACAAGTACTTTAGGGATGGCTGGGTCGCTGCTCTGCAAGAGATGAAGGTTGATGAAAATTTTGATCTGTTTTAGTGACACATCCCTGGCCTCTGTCCAACTCCTGAAGAAGAAGAAGAGGACGAAGCTGCCTCTGAGGAATCCTTCATGGTGATGGGTAGGGGTGTTAAAAAAAACCGCCCGACCCGAAAACCGAACCGAACCAGTCCGAACCGAATCGAAACCGCCGTTTTTTTAGCCCGGTTCGGCCTATGGTTTACGAATATAAAAAACCGACCATGTCGGTTTGGTTGTCGGTTTATACGTGGGAAAAACTGACTCAAACCGAACCGACCCAAAACCAATATATATTAAAAAAAAACTAAATAACTTATATTTTATATCCAAAAACCATTACCCACCTTTAAAAACCGACCCAAACCGAAAACCGCCCTTAAAAAATCCGGCCCAAACATGAAATCATCGAAAACCGACCCGAAACCGAATCGAACCGAAACCGCCGTGAATCGAAACCGACGGGTTTTTTCATAGTTGTTTCGGTTTCGGTCTGACCTTTTCCAAAATCGAACCGATCGGTTCGGTTTGAATTAGGGTCCAAAACCGACCCGAACCGACCCGTGAACACCCCTAGTGATGGGAGATCAAATTCCTCATCCCCCAGTTGTTCAGCCTTCCTATGAACAACTTCAACCATCCATTACTTCAACCGAGCAGCCTTTAGCACCTCGTCCCAGCCTCCCGAGAAAGTTTTGGGAGATAAGGAAAAGGTGTAGAGTTGTTCGGATTTTTCTCTCTATTTATTTTTGCCAATTGTAACTCTGAAATATGTACTTATCTTTTATGATGTAATAAAATTTGAAGTTTTTCCTATTCATACTGTTGTCTCTCTTCCTCTTGCTCCTTATTGATTCTTGCCATCTCTTCTTTTTACTAGTTTATGGCCAGGATGGAATTATTATCTGCTCATGATACAAAATTGATGAAACAGTGAAACGAATATTTCAAGGTTGGCCATGCAGATTTGACTGATGCTCAAATCGTTGATATACTCGGTCCAAATGCTTCAGAACGAGCAGTTGAAGCCTACCAGTATTTGAAGTGCCTGCTCGACCGTGCAGTGGCTAACAATGTAGCGTATTATGAAATGATTGAAGACCTCCAGGGCACTCTTGAAGAGCTTCAACAACAATATAAGGAATCTACAGCCCTTTTGCACGAGGGATACGAGAAGAAGTATCATCAACTCAGTGCTGATAAGGGGTATGATAAATTGTTTGCTGCTTACGACGTGAGGGAGAGAACTTTGAAGGCTGAGGTCGAAGAGCACAGGCAGATAGCTGAGTTGTTGGAGCAGGAAAACAATAACTTGCAAAGAGAAGTATCTCAGTTGAAATCTGTAGCCTCTTCCTCAAACGTTTTGGTCCCTGTGAACGACGAGGGGTTCTCTTTCTTGGAGGTTGAAAATGCCAATCTGAGAGATAAATTGGAGACCTTAAAGAGAGCTGGACCTTCTACCTCTGCTCGGGGATGAGCAAGAGGTTCTCGGGGACGAGCAAGGGCTGCTCGACTTACTGTTGAAGAGGCAAGAACTCAAGCTTCTCTGGAAAATCAAGCAGTTCAGTTAGTTGCGAAGAATAAAGCTCTGGCAGAGATGTCCAAGAAGATCCGAAATCTGGACGAGCAGCTCTCTGCACAGAAGTCTGCCTTGGAGAATAAAGAACTCTTTGTTAAAAATCTTCATGAGCAGCTGTAAAGGTTGACTTATCAATTCCACAAGCATCCCAGAGAATTCTGGATGGCTGGCTATAATGAGGCTCTCTACCATTTGGATGATCGGATCCAAAATGCGAATAATAAAGGTTACAAACAAGGGTGGTTGAATGCCTTGGGTGTACTGCAATTGGAATAGGGTCACTACTTGTCAGATTACCATAATCCTGGATTGGTCGACCTGCCAGTGCCCCCATTCAAACTCGACATGAGCTGGATTCCTGCTCGGGCAATCCCTTAGTGTTTGATTTCCAAATACCTTGGCGATTACAGCCTCCATTCCAATGTTGAGATATCTCGTCCCGAGCACCTACTCGATTGACCATCTGTGATGAACATCAGGATGCTCAAAGACCTTAATTTCACAAATTCCCCTTATGCATTAGACGATCCTCCTGCTGGTGAGGAACCTGTTTCAAAAGTAGAGGGAAAGAAACCCATAGAATAGGATTTCTGATGTAATAATTTTTATGTATTTTATTCTCAATGTACTTTGTTTTGGATTTAATGAAAAACTTATATTTTTCTTTGCCACTTTGATTGCCATTGTCTTGTAGATATTTTGTAACACACTTTACTTATTTACTAATGAATGTACATGTATATCTGTTAAAAAGATAACAACATTGCGTTATTTGCCGATCAATTAAAGTTGGTGAAACTTATTGTCGACTATCCTGAATTTGTGATAATCATTTGACGACTAACCAAAATTGATGATATTTTGTTTCTAGACCAACTTGTCGTGGTAATTTAAAATGTTACGAGTATCTAAAATTTTGCTTGATCACTTTTTTAATTCTAAGCCATTAGTTGACTTTTATCACATACTCATGCTTTAAAATGTTCCCGACCAACTGTAGCGGGTGACTCTTCTTCCCAACCAATCGGAGTTGGTATTTCTGGGAATATTTTTTCTTCCCAACCAACCTGAGTTGGCACTTTTGGGAAATATTTTTATTCTCGACCAACCGGAGTTGATGGATCTTCTTACCAACCAACCCGAGTTGGCACTTTTGGGAAATATTTTTTATTCTCGACCAACCGGAGTTGGCACTTTTGGGAAATATTTTTTATTCTCGACCAACCGGAGTTGGCACTTTTGGGAAATATTTTTTATTCCCGACCAACCGGAGTTAGTGGATTTTCTTCCCAACCAACCGGAGTTGGCACTTTTGGGAAATATTTTTCATTCCCGACCAACCGGAGTTGGTGGATTTTGCTGAGTAGTGTGTAACACTAGTATTCCGCGAAAAAATTTCAACAAAAAGGAGAGAATTGGGTAGAATATCCACATTTTATTTATACTGATGAAACCGCATTACATTAGAGTTTACATTACTGATAATATTTGCGCAGGTGTTCTGCATTCCATGCATTCTTAAACTCCTCCCCCTCTAAAGTTTCTATTCTGTAGGTTCCTGGTCGAACAACTTTTATAACTCGGTAAGGTCCATGCCAGTTTGCTTCTAGTTTGTTGTGCTTTTGAATCACTTTCTTTAGCACATAGTCTCCTTCTTTCAAGTCGCACTTCTTCACTCTCTTATTGTAGAACAAAGTTGTTCGTTGCTGGTAAGCAGCATTCATGATGACTGCTTCTTCTCTGACTTCCTCAAGCATGTCCAAGTCTAACCTTCTCATTAAATCGTTGACAAGGGAATTGAAATTCAGTACTCTGTGTGTTGGGAGACCCAACTCGGCAGGTATAATAGCTTCACTTCCAAATGCCAGCATGTACGGAGATTCTCTTGTTGCTTCTCGGGGAGTAGTACGATAAGCCCACAGTACTGAATGTAGCTCGTTGATCCAGTTTGCTTTCGCGTCATTTAGTCTTTTCTTCAATCAATTTAGCAGCGTTCTGTTTGTCACTTCAGTTTGCCCATTGCTTTGGGGATGGCCTGGTGCCGAGTGGATCTTCAAGATATTTGACTGATGACAATAGGCAGTGAACTCCTCGTTGTCAAATTGTGTTCCTTGGTCGGTGATGAATGCATGGGGAAGACTATATCTACAAATGATATTTTTCCAAATAAATTAGCATACCTTTTCGTATGTCATGTCGACAAGAGGCTCGGCTTCTACCCACTTAGTAAAATAATCTACTGCGACGACGAGATATTTAAATCTTCCTCTAGTCGTTGGAAGTGGCCCGACCAAGTCAATTCCCCACATGGCAAATGGCCAAGGGGAAGTAATGGGTGTCAACAATGCTTGGGGAGTTCTTCGAATGGAGGAAAAGCACTGACACTTGTCACATTTCTTGGCATAGGCTATACAATCAGCCCCCATCGTTGGCCAGTAGTATCCTTGCGTTATTATTCTTTGCAGAAGTGTCCGACCTACTACATGGGCTCCACAAGACCCTTCATGGACTTCTTCAATCAAATCCTTCACCTCGGCGGGATGTACACACCTCTGCAAGCCAGCTATGGTTCCTCGTCTGTATAGAATACCATTAGTTAGTACATAACGAGCAACTTTAAACTTTAATTTCTTGGCTGAGAGTTTGTCAATCGGTAATTCTCCCTCCTCAATATATGCCCTAATGGGATCCATCCAAGATGGCCCTAAATCAAAGGTAATAAAATTCATCGTCAGATCTTCATCTATGCTCCGACCCACTAGAACTTCAATTGGGATTGTTCTTCGTAGCTCAGTACGAGTAGCCGATGCTACTCGAGCTAAAGCGTCTCCTCTTGCATTATCCATTCTTGGTATTCTGACCAGTTGAACAGTAACAAATTCCGATACTAACTCCATCGCTTTTGCATGGTACTTAATCATCAATTCTCCTTTTGCTGCATATACACTAAGCATTTGGTTTACAATCAACTGTGAGTCACTGTACACGACTACCTACTCTGCCTTCATGGTTTTTGCCAGACTAAGACCTACAATCATCGCTTCATATTCAGCCTCATTATTAGAAGCTTGAAATTGAAAGCGCAGAGCATATTCTATATCGATCTCATCTGGACTTTTCAATACAATCCCAGCTCCACTACCCAAGGTCCATGATGATTAATCCACATATAGGTTCCATATAGGTATTTCGTCCTCAAATTTCTTATTGGACAAAGTTCCTCGATGGAATATTTGTTGCTCCTTTATCTCCATTTCTACCACACTTCAATGCTCGTCGACCTTCTCTTCTTGCTCTCTGACCAACTTAAGTTGATCGAGGTTTAATTTTGATCATTATGTGACATCCACAGGTTGGTCAGTGTTCAGCTTTTGCTCCTCGGGGGTATCAGGATAAGTGAATTCTGCTATAAAATCTGCTACTGTTTGCCCTTTCAGTGACGATCTAGGCTCATAAATTATATCATATTCACCGAGTTCTATTGCCCAATACATCAATCTCCCTGATTTTTCTGGTTTATGAAGAGCTTTCCTCAACGGCATATCGGTATATACGACTATGGTATGAGCCTGGAAGTATGGCTTCATTCTTCTACTGGCTTCGATCAGTGCCAGTGCCAACTTTTCCAACTTCGGATATCTGATCTCTGCTCTTCAGAAGGCCTTACTAGTGTAATAAATTGGCTTTTGTACTCCATCCTCTACTCTTATTAATGCAGAGTTAACTGCATTTTTTGAAACTACCAGATATAAGTACAATCTTTCGGTGCTCCCAAATATTTCTTCAATTCTTGAAAAGCTTTCTCGCATTCTTTATTCCATTCAAAAGTCTTTCGGAGCGTTTTGAAGAATGGGAGGCATCTATCAATTGCTCGCGATACAAACCTATTAAGTGCTGCTACTCGCCCTGTAAGACTTTGCACTTCTTTCTTCGTCGTTGGAGATCGCAGCCCTAACAAAGCTTTGATCTTTTCAGGATTTGCTTCAATGCCTCATTGATTGACAATATACCCGAGAAATATGCCTTCTCGTACTCCAAATATGCACTTAGTCGGGTTCAGTTTCATTTGATATTTATCTAATTGATCAAAGGTCTAACCTAAGTCAACTAAATGGTCAGCAACTTTCTTGCTTTTTGTCAGCATATTATCAACATTGACTTCCATATTGCAAGTGATTTTTTCTGCAAACACCTTGTTCATCAGCCGCTGATATGTCTCACCTGCATTTTTCAAACCAAAAGGCATAACATTATAATAATAAGTTCCCCTAGGGGTAATGAAAGAAGTACTCTCCCTATCTTCAGGTTTCATTTTAATCTAGTTGTAACCAGAATAAGCATCCATGAAGCTCAGCAGCTTGTGTCCCGAGGTAGCATCCACTAGTTGATCAATTCGGGGCAAGGGAAAATGATCCTTTGGACATGCCTTGTTGAGGTCGGTGAAGTCTACACACATCCTCCATTTGTTGTTCTTCTTTTTCACCATCACCACATTTACTAACGAGTCTAGATACTTAACATCTTCAATAAAGCAAGCTTTCTGGAGCTTCTCGACCTCCTCTTGTATAGCTTGGTTCTTCTCGGGGCTGAACACTCTTCTTCTTTGCTTCACTGGCTTGATTTCCTTATTCAAATTCACATTGAGCTCGTGACATAAGAAATTTGGGTTTATTCCGGGCATATCTTCATGACTCCAAGCAAAAGTTTATTTTCTGCTTTTTAAGAAAGCTATCAATTCCTGTTTTAATGAGGCATCAAATGACGAACCTATCTGAGTTATTCGTTCAGGGTGCTCGTCGTCCAGAATGATGTTTTCAGTAGCTTCCACTACCTGACCTTTCACGAGTTGCGACAAGTCTCTAGGATCCAATGTTTCAATTTTTGCACCTTCATCCACCTGATAGGTAGTAGTCTTTTTCCTAGATTCCTCCAATTCCTCCTGCTCGGAAGATGAATAGTAGTATTCCCGAGCTCCTTTTTTATCACCCTTCACAACTCCTACTCCAAAATTAGTTGGAAACTTTAGGCATTGATGTATCGTAGATGGTACTGCTTTGAACTTCTTTAATCCTACCCTTCCCATAATGATATTGTAGGCTGATTGAACATTCTTATCCATCAAGAAGAAGTGTACTCTTTCGGTTCGACAAGCAGGCCATTTACCAATGAACATATCCAACTTGATCGTCCCAAGTGGAAAAACTTTCTCGCCAGCAAAACCGAGGAGGGGCCTATGATAAGGCTCCAACTGAGACAACTTTAGATTTAAGCTATTGAAGCACGAGTAGAACATAATATAAGCCGAGCTACCATTATCAACCAATACTCTCGAGATCATCACTTCCTTCATTCTCATTTTGATCACCAATGGGTCATCATGAGGATACAGCACACCTGCGAGGTCGTTTTTTGAGAAACCGATAACCAATTTTTCTTTGTTGACCTTCCTCGGGTGATCATCTTTAGCCAAGTTTATTCGTTGATTGTATGAACAGGCTTGAGCCTCATTGAGGTAAGCTTTTCTTTCTGCAATAAGGTCTCCACCTCCTGCATCTCCACCTGTAATAACATTACAATCAAATGATCCAAAACGTATTGAAAATACCTCACGTTCTGGCTGCCTTGGTCTTTTGGAAAGATCGGGGTCGTCTTCTGGATCATCTTCATAGTCTCTTTTCTTGTTCTCCTCTGCTCGACGAGGAGATCTAGACCTCTCTCTTGCTCGGTCGTTATTTCTTCTTTCATTTCTACGATCAACATACTTTGCCAGTTTTCCTCGTCTAATGAGTGCTTCGATCTCATTCTGAAGAGCTATACAATTTTTCGTCGTGTGGCCATGATCCTTGTGGAACTCACAATATTGGGCCTTATTCCTCTTGTCAGGGTCTGACTTCATTTTCTCTGTCCAGTATAACTCCTCGCTGTTCTTGATTTCTTCTAGAACATGGTTGATGTCTACCTTCAAAGGAGTATAATTTTCAAACTTCTTTAATACCTCCCATGATATCTTCATTTTTGAGTGCTTTTCACCACCATTGTTCTTATGCTCTTTCTTTTTTACCTTATCACCCTCTACCTTGGTTTCTTTAGTATCCATATTCTTCTTTGCAGCCATAGCCTCCTCGGCGTTCATGATCCTGGCCGCTTTTGCCATCAATTCTGACATGGTTGTGGGTGGATCTTTAGCCAAAGTGTAGTATAACTTATTGGGCAACAGCCCACTCATCAGAGCAGTAATCGTTGTCTTTTCCTCGTAATCAATAACTTCGAGTTTCTCGTTATTGAAACGATTCATATAATCCTTAGTGCTCTCACCTGCCTTTTGACTAACACTTAACAAGTGTGCTACTCGTTTAACTGGTTTTGCTCCAAAACAAAAGTTTCCAATGAAGAGCTCGGCCAATTTAAAGAAAGTTGAAATCTTACCCCGAGGAAGATTATTATACCATATTTGATCAGATCTTGTAAGAGTTTCCTAGAATGCCCTGCATCTCATCTCATCTGGCACAACATAGATGTCGGCAGCAGCTTGGTATTGTTCTATATGGAGGACAGGGTTGGTTGTTCCATTATATTTAGGAGTCACAATAGGTGCTTTGAACTTTGATGGTGTGGGAAAATCCACAATTGTTTGAACAAAAGGTGTCCCTTGGACACAAGTTCTTTTTAGAGGATTCTTGGACTTGGCCATTTCCCCTAATCTATCCTCCAGCCTCTGAATAGAGCCTTTCCACGCATCATTTCCCTCCTCAATCCTGTTGGTACGAGCAACTGATCGTGTTGATGTAGCTTCCTGGGATCTATCTTGTCGAGCAACTGGTTGTGATTGGGCAGAACCCTCTTTTAGATCAAATGGTCGTCGAAAGTTTCTCGACACTACCTTAGGAGGACTTTTATTCTTCCTAGGGCCCAATCGATTAAAAGGAGAGACCCTGCTTAATCTTTCTAGTGCACTGGTCCTTTCTGGAGAGAGAGTGATGCGTTGTTCAGTATCTGTGGCTCGTACTGACGAAGTTCAACCTGGTTGATAAGAAAAATCTTCAAATTTATCAGTGCGATATGAATCGCCCTGCCTAATGCGTAAAGAAAGTAAATGAGTATTTATTTGACCACTCCGTTGTCCTGAATAGGTTGATGCTCACCCTGGATAGTTTGCATGAGTTGTCGCATTGTTTCTTGCATGGCTGTCTGACCTTGAGCCAAAGTGGCCATGATTCCAGCCAGATCTTGGATATTTGGAGGAGTGGATGGATTTGGGGGGTTTCCAGCATTTCGATTACTGGATTCAGGATTGTCAGCCATTGGTGATGAATTATTTTTGGTGAAAAACAAAAATTACAGTCGTTTCCCACAGACGGCGCTAATCTGTTGATGTAAAAAATTAGATTATCTCTAATTGTTTAATCAGAGATAAAAAATAAATAAGACAAGAGATTTTAGAGTGGTTCAGCCTTAAACGAATGGCCTATGTCCACTATTTATGTTATTATTGACTGTTTCGGAATTCTTGAAATAGGGTTTATCTCAGAAATTCTGATCCCCTTACAATGAGGATGATACAATGTATTTATAGCCATCAGGCTGTATATGTGAATGGGTAATACATAGCTGTTCAATAAGCATATACATCCGTATGATAATAATCAGCATTAAATGCGCATTTAATCCTCTTAATTGTCTGATAATAAATGCTCTGATCGAGGTGAAGCTCGGACCGCCTAAGCTGCTCGGACCGCCTAAGTATCTCGGTATCCATGTGTTGCTCGGTGCAGTAAGGTTACTCGGTGAGCGCCTACTGCTCCAAGTATCTGAGTTGGTCGGAGAAATTGAGTTCCTTGAAGTCATTGTATTGTTCAGAAGTGTTTATTAGTGCCATGTAGATTGACACGTGTCTCCACTTCATGGTGCCATGTCAGCAGACTAAAATTAGTATCAACATGTGGCTTTTATTTTCCTCCAAATCCCCTATGTTTGGAGTTCTGTCAATATTTTGACGTTGTACCTGCAAAAATAGCTCCAAATACTTGGAGGATAGTTAATGACGTTCATAGATTGAATCAACTCCATGGAACCCGTTTAGGGATTCCAGAGATTATGTACTGCTATAGATGGGTTGTCAGTGATTCCACATTCTATTTAAAAATTAGGTTTTTAAATAGGGCGTTAGTTGTCAATCTCCCTGATGCCAATAGGGATTACTTTGAACATGGGGTGGTAATGAAAAATTGGCAACACCCTCCCTTGAATGGAGATAATGTATACCAAGGTCCCAGATGTCCTCCTTATGGCAATGGGATATGTTGTTTTTGTTTATTGAAATCTTGTTTTCTTTGTGTTTGATAAAATGTATCACTGGCATTTAATTTTTGCTTATTGCAGTTGACAGTAAAAGAAAATCTCCAAAAGAAACCGAGGTTAATTTGAAGCATTTAAAACTTATCTGGAGTTTGCACCAATCTGTTGCTGAGGAGCATATTTGGTCTGCCTCTTACTTATTGTAATACAAGAGCTACACTTCATCCTTCACTGCTCGTCCTCGTCCAGTGGTAGTTGACATTGACCAGGTACCAGCTTCTGAAACTGGTGTAGAAGGTTCTTCCTCTGAGTCAAACATTCCCATCAGTGATCTAATGAAGAAGAGAAGAGCTCCTGCTTTCTTTGATAAATCTGCCTCTACCAATGTGGAGGCGAAGAAAAGTAAGCAAGATGTCCCAAAATAAGGGATAAGAAACATTTATGCACTCCCTCCTGTTGCTACCAAGAAAGTTGTTGAGAAGCCCCCTGTGGCTCCGAGCAAGGCTGTTGTTATCTCTCCCTCGAGTGAGATTATTGTTATATCGCCAACAAAGACAACGTCTTTGGTTGAAAAAGCTCTTGATCCTCTGAGGAGGTTAAAGAAAAGCTCTTCTGAGAGACCTTCTGAACCTATCTCTCAGCCTTTACATGCTGAAGGTGGTGTTCCAACTTTTGTTCCTCCGAGCTCTGCTATGGGCTCGGTGAAATTCTGGACTGTCCCAGAAGTCCAAGGCATTGAAGACACTCTTTCTTGTGACAGAGTCACTACCCTGGCCGCTCAACACATTGCCTCAGTAAGTATTATTAACCTGAGTCTTTCACTTTCTAGTGTTATGTTCCTGTATTAACTCGAAGTTATTTCTTTTTTTAGCTGGTAACGTGTTTCAATAGCATTCTGAAGAGGGATGAAGCTATCAAAGCTTCAAGTTCCTCGGGAGGAGTAGAGGAAGCTGTTCTTGGGCTGACCCAATCTGTCAAAGATTCTCGTCAAAAATACGAGGAAGATAAGGTTGCTTAGGAGAAGCAATTCCATTTCATTGAGCAAGAAAGAAATCAAGCTGTGAATGCCTCCAAGGATTCGGAGAAGAAGTTGATGGAGTCTGAGCAGAGAAACAAAGTCTTTGAACAAAGCAACAAGGAGCTGGAAGTTAAGCTCAAGTTTGCTGAAGAGGAAGTTGATAGACTTCAAGATGTTGGGCGACAAAAACTGGAGGTGGAGAAGAAGTTGAAGGCTGACGAGGAGCTTCTTAGAGAAAGGACCTCCACGGAGAAGGCAAAAAGGAAGAAGGCAATTAAAAAATCTTTCAGCGCTGGTTGGGACAAGGGCTGGAATAAGGGCCTAGCTGCCATGTCCTCTCAAATGGAGTATGTAGGTGTCAAATTCTTTAGGGATGGATGGGTGGCTGGATTGAAAGAGATGAAAGTTGTTGAGAATTCTGAATTGTTCCAGTAACACACTCATAGCCCTCCTCCCTCTCCTGGAGAAGAAGAATATGATGAAGCTGCCTCAGACGAATCTTTAATGATGAGTGGAGATCAGGTCCTTATTGTTCCTATTGTTCATCTTTTCGAGCAACCACAATCAGCCAGTACTTCTGCCGAGCAGCTAATCTTACCCTCTGAGCAACCAGTTTCTTCCTTAAAACCTTCTCAGGAAGTCATAGGAGACAAAGAGAAGGTGTAGAGTTGCTCGGGTGTTTACTTTATTTTTCTATTGAATGTAACCTCTGATTTTGTATTCTCCCCTTATGATGAAATAAAAATTCAAACTTTTGTTATTCATCTTGACCTTCTCTTTTACTTGCTTTGTCTGCACCATTATTAATTCTTTTTATTTCTTATCTTTTGCTAGTTTATGGCCAGGATGGAACTCTTATCATCACATGACACAAAATTGATGAAGAAATGCAATGACTATTTTAAAACTCGTCATGCAGATCTTAATGATGCTTAAATTATTGAAATCCTCGGTCTAGATGCTTCTGAACGAGCAGTCGAAGCTTACCAATACCTGAAATGCCTGCTCGATCGTGTTGTTGCCAATAATGTGGCTTACTATGAGATGATCGAAGATCTCCAAGGGACAATTGAGGAACTTTAGCAGCAGTACAAAGAATCCTCCATACTTTTGCATCAAGGATATGAGAAGAAATATCAGCAATTGAGTGCTGACAAGGGGTATGGAAAATTCATCTCTGCCTATGAGAAGAAAGAGAGTGTTTTGAAACTTGAGGTCGAAGAACACAAGCATATTGCTAAGTTGTTGGAGTAGGAGAACATTGACTTGCAAGAAGAGATAAAACAACTTAAATCTGCCGCATCTTCCTCGGGAGCCTTGGTTCCTATTAATGACGAAGGTTTCTCTTTCTTGGAGGTAGAAAATGCTAACTTATGAGATGAGTTGGAAACTTTGAAAAGGGATGGATCCTCCTCATCTACTCGCGGACGAGCAAGATCTTCTTCTCGTGGATGAGCTAGGGCTGGTCGGGTCTCTATTGAAGAAGCTAGAACGCAAGCGGATTTAGAAAATCAGGCCTTTCAGTTGGTGGCGAAGAACCAAGCCTTAGCAGAAATGTCTAAGAAGATTTTGAACTTCAGCGAACAACTATCTACCCAGAGTTCTGCCTTGGAAAATAAAGAACTTCTGGTGAATAATCTCTACGAGCAACTGGAGAGGTTAACTTTTTAATTTCATAAATAACCCAGAGAGTTTTGGATGGCTGGGTATAATGAAGCTCTTTACCATCTTGATGCTCAAATCCAGCAATCAAATAACGAGGGAGCAAGGGATGCACTATACGTGCTAAAATTAGAGCAGGGCCACTATTTATGGGATTATTACGACCCTGGAGTGATCGATTTGCCTGTGCCTCCTTTTAAGCTTGATATCAGTTGGATTCCTACTCGAGCAATTCCTCAATGTTTGATCTCTAAGTATCTTGGTGATTACAGTCTGCATGCAAACTTCGAGATATCTCGCCTAGAGCACTTGCTTGAGCGACCTTCTGTAGTGAATGTTAGAATGCTTCGAGATGTGAATTTGATCAATTCCCCTTATGCATTAGATGATCCTCCTGCTGGGCAGAACCTGTTTCAAAGGCAGAAGGGAAAAAACCAATAGAATAGGATATTTTATGTAATGAAGTGTATTTTTCACAGCATATGTAATTCTTCTTGATTTGAATGAAGAAATTTGTAGTCTTTTGCCATTTTATTTTCTTCTAAGTAATTTGCAGAATGTCCATGTCTGTTTGTTTGTGAAAATGTGTACATTCTGCTTTGTTTTTGGATAATGGAATTTGTCCCATTTGTTGTTTGATTATAGTGACTTATCACTCTTCGGGTCTAAGTAATGAAATGATTTGCATCCCATGTTCATGCTTAGTTTAACCAATCGGAGTTGATTGTAATTGACTTACTGACCAACTTGAGTTGGTGGTAATTGATTTGCTGACCAACCGGAGTTGGTGGTAATTGGTTCCCGACCAATCGGAGTTGGAGGAGATTCATTCCCGACCAACCGGAGTTGGAGGAGATTGGTTTCCGACCAATCGGAGTTGGAGGAGATTGGTTCCCGACCAACCGGAGTTGGAGGAGATTGATTCTCGACCAATTGGAGTTGGAGGATATTGATTCCCGACCAACTGGAGTTGGAGGAGATTGGTTTCTGACCAACCGGAGTTGGAGGAGATTGGTTCCCGACCAATCGGAATTGGAGGATATTGGTTCCCGACCAACTGGAGTTGGAGGATATTGATTTGCCGACCAATCGGAGTTGGAGGAAATTGGTTCCCGACCAACCGGAGTTGGTGGAAATTGTTCTGAACTTGATGTGTAGTGTGTAGCACTAATACTCCAAAAAATTTCAACAAAAGAGAGAACTGAGTAAAACATTCAATACTTTATTCATACTGAAGCAACTGCATTACATAGGAATTTCAACTAATGATAATACTTGCGTAGATGCTCTGCATTCCACGCATTCTTGAATTCTTCTCCTTCCAATGTTTCAATTCTGTATGTCCCTGGACGAACAACTTCTGCTACTTTGTAGGGTCCATGACAGTTGGCTTCCAGTTTGTTATTCTTTTGGATCACTGTCTTCAGCACATAATCCCCTTCCTTTAAATCACACTTTTTCACTCTTTTGTTATAGAACAAAGCTGTTTGTTGTTGATACGCTGCGTTCCTGATTGCTGCTTCCTCTCTAACTTCTTCGAGCATATCCAGATCTAATCTTCTCATCAAATCACTGACAGGAGAATTGAAATTAAGCACCCTATGCGTGGGTAGACCTAATTCAGCAGGTATTACAGCCTCACTCCCAAACGCTAGCATGTATGGAGATTCTCCTGTTGCTGTTCGTGGGGTGGTACGATAAGCCCACAGCACAGAATGTAGCTCGTTAATCCAATTTCCTTTTGCATCATTTAGTCATTTTTTTCAAATCGTTCAGCAGCGTTTTGTTTGTCACCTCAGTTTGCCCATTACTTTGGGGATGGCCTGGTGCAGAGTGGATCTTCAGTACATTGGATTGATGACAATACGCATCAATTCCTCATTATCAAATTGGGTTCCATGGTCTGTGATGAATGCATGTGGTAGACTGTATCTGCAGATAATATTCTTCCAAATGAATTGATAGACTTTGTTGTATGTCATATCGATGAGAGGCTCAGCTTCCACCCATTTAGTAAAGTAATCGACAACAACCACGAGGTATTTAAATCTTCCCCTGGTCATTGGAAGTGGCCCGACCAAGTTTATTCCCCATATGGCGAATGGCCATGGGGACGTAATGGGTGTTAACAATGCTTGGTAAGTTCTTCGGATAGAAGAGAAGCGTTGACATTTATCACACTTCTTTGCATAAGCTGTACAATCATCTCTCATCGTCGGCCAGTAATACCCCTGCGTTGTTATTCTTCACAAAAGCATCCGACCTGCTACATGGGCCCCACAAGACCCTTCATGGACCTCTTCGATCAAATTTTTCACTTCGGAGGGGTGGACACATCTTTGCAACCCCGCTATAATTCCTCGTCTATATAAAATGCCATTGGTCAATACATAACGAGCATCTTTAAACTTCAATTTCTTGGCTGCGAGTTTATTAATTGGCAAAGCCCTTTCTTCAATATAGGCCCTGATGGGGTCCATCCAAGATGGTCCCAAGTCAAGGGCAATAAAGTTCATCATCAGATCTTCGTCTATGATTTGACCAATTAGGATTTCTATTGGGATTGTTCTTCGTAGCTTGGTGCGTGTGGCTGATGCCAATTGGGCTAGTGCGTCTGTTCTTGCATTATCCAATCTTGGTACTCTAATTAACTGAACCGAAGTAAAACTTGATACAACCTCTATTGCTTTTGCATGATATCTGACCATTAATTCTCCTTTTGCTGCATATACCCCCAGAATTTGATTTACAATCAATTGAGAGTCACTGAATACAACGACTTGTTCTGCTTTCATGGTTTTAGCCAGGCTTAGACCCACGATCATAGCTTCATATTCAGCCTCATTGTTAGAAGCCTTAAGTTGAAAGTGCAAAGCATACTCCACATCAATTTCATCCGTACTGTTTAAAATAATCCATGCTCCACTGCCTGTAGAGCACGAAGATCCATCCACGTACAAATTCCATATGGGTATTTCATTATCAAACTCTTGATCAGAAAGAGTTCCTCGGTGGAATATTTGATACTTCCTTTTGTCATCCTCCGGCACTTCTCGCTTCTCGTCCACCAATGAAAGTTGGTCGGGGTTTAAATTTGACGATCCTGTAATATCCACGGGTTGGTTTGTATTCAATTCATGTTCGTTCGAGGAATCCTCCTGAGTAAATTCTGTGATAAAATCTGCTACTGCCTGCCCTTCGTGCGATGATCTAGGCTCATTAATTATATAATATTCTCCAAGTTCTACCGCCCAGTACATCAACCTTCCTGATTTTTCTGGTTTGTGCAGAGCTTGCCTTAATGGCATATCTGTATACACAACTATAGTATGAGCTTGGAAGTATGGCCTCATCCTTCTTCTTGCTTCAATCAGTGCTAGTGCCAACTTCTCTAGCCTGGGATATCTAATTTCTGCTCCTTGGAAAGCCTTGCTGGTGTAATAGACTGGTTTTTATACTCCGTCCTCCACTCTTATCAATGCCGAACTCACTGCATTTTCTGAAACTGCCAGGTACAAGTATAGTCTTTCTCCCACCACTGGTCTAGATAATAGTGGTGGTGTCCCCAGATACTTCTTCAACTGTTGAAAGGCCTCTTCGCATTCATTATTCCATTCAAACGTTTTTCGGAGTGTTTTGAAGAATGGGAGACATCTATCATTTTCTCGTGACACAAATTTATTAAGTGCTGCAACTCGTCCTGTAAGACTTTGCACTTCCTTCTTTGTCGTTGGAGATCGTAGCCCCTATAGCCTTGATCTTTTCAGGGTTCGTGTCAATACCTCATTGGTTAACAATATACCCGAGAAACATGCCTTCTCGTACCCCAAATATGAATTTGGTGGGATTCATCTTCATTTGATATTTCTCTAGTTGATCAAAGGTCTGACCTAAGTCAACTAGATGATCAACAACTTTCTTACTCTTCGTCAGCATGCCATCAACATAAACCTCCATGTTATGACTGATTTGCTCTATAAACACCTTATTCATCAGCCACTGATATGTGGCACCTGTATTTTTAAGTCCAAAAGGCATAACATTATAACAATAAGTTCCCCTTGGGGTGATAAAAGAGGTGTTCTCCCTGTCTTCAGGCTTCATCTTAATCTGGTTGTAACCAGAATAAGCATCCATGAAACTCAACAATTCATGCCCCGAGGTAGCATCCACCAGTTGATCGATTCGGGGCAAAGGAAAGTGATCCTTTGGGCATGCTTTATTAAGATCAGTAAAGTCTACACACATTCTCCACTTGTTATTTTTCTTCTTTACCATCACCACATTTGCTAGCCAATCAGGATATTTGACATCCGCAATAAAAGAGGCTTTTTGTAGTTTCTCCACTTCTTCCTGTTTAGCTTGGTTCTTCTCAGGACTAAACACTCTTCTTCGCTGCTTCACTGGTTTTATTTCCTTGTTCACGTTGAGCTCGTGACACAAGAAATTTGGATCTATCCCTGGCATGTCTTCATGACTCCATGCAAAGGTCTGCTTTCTTCGCCTTAGAAATGCTATTAATTCCCATTTTAATGATACCTCCAGCGATGCACCAATTTGAGTTGTTCCTTCTGGATGCTCGTCGTCTAGAATGATATTTTCAGTAGCCTCCATAACCTATCCCTTTACGAGCTGAGACTCGTCTCTAAGGTCTAGCATTTCAATCTCTGCATATTCTATTTCATCTACTTGATAGGTAGTAGTTTTCTTCCTGGATTCTTCATATTCCTCCTGCTCGATAGATGAATAGTAATATTCTCGAGCTACTTTCTGGTCACCTTTCACAACTCCCACTCCAAAATTAGTTGGGAATTTTAAACATTGATGTACAGTAGATGGTACTGCTTCAAACTTCTTCAAGCTTACTCTTCCCATGATGATATTATAGGTTGATTGGACATTTTTATCCATTACAAAAAAGCGCACTCTTTCTGTTCGACAAGTAGGCCATGTACTGATAAGCATATCCAACTTGATCGTACCAAGTGGAAAAACCTTCTCGCCAGTAAAACCAAGGAGGGGCCTATGATATGGCTCCAACTAGGCCAACTTCAGATTCAAACTATCAAAACATGGATAGAACATGATATCTGTCGAGATACCATTATCCACCAGTACTCATGAGATCACCACTTCCTTTATCCTCATCTTTATCACTAATGGGTCATCATGAGGATATAATACTCCTGCCAGGTCGTTCTTAGAGAAACCAATGACCAATTTGTCTTTATTCACCTTCCTCGGGCGATCATCTTCAGCTAGATTTATTCACTGAATGTACGAGCAAGCTTGAGCCTCATTGAGGTAAGCTTTCCTTTATGCAGTAAGATCTCCACCTCCTGCATCTCCACCAGTAATAACATTACATTCAAATGATCCAAAATGGATTGAAAATACCTCACGCTCTGGCTGTCTTAGTTTTTTAGGAAGGTTGGTATCATCGTTTGGATCGTACTCGTGGTCTCTCTTCTTGTCTTCATTTGCTCGATAAGGAGATCTAGACCTTTGCCTTGCTCGGTCGTTGGTTTTTCCACCATTTCGGCGATCAACATACTTAGCTAGCTTTCCTCGCCTGATGAGTGCTTCAATTTCATTCTGGAGAGCTATGCAATTTTTGGTGGTGTGACCATGATCTTTATGGAACTCGCAATATTTGGACTTATTCCTCTTGTCAGGATCTGCCTTCATTTTTTCTGGCCAGTTCAGCACCTCGCTGTTCTTAATCTCTTTCAGAATATGATTTATATCTACCTTCAAAGGATTATAATTTCTAAATTTCTTCAACTATTCCAATGCTTGCTTTGCTTTTGATTGGCTGTTACCACCCTTATTCTTCTGCTCCTTCTTCTCAATCCTATCAGTCTCGACCTTGGTCTCCTTAGTGTCTGTATTCTTCTTTGCAGCCATAGCTTCCTCGGCATTCATGATTTTGGCTGCTTTTTCCATCAATTCAACCATGGTCCTAGGTGGATCTTTGGCTAAAGTGTTGTATAATTTATCTGGCAATAGTCCACTCATCAGAGCAGTAATTGATGTTTTCTCCTCGTAATCAATTACTTTGAGTTTCTCGTTATTGAAACGATTAATATAATCCCTGGTGCTTTCACCTGTCTTTTGTCTAACATTCAATAAGTGTGTTACTTGTTTGACTGGTTTTTCTCCAAAATAGAAGTTCCCAATAAAGAGCTCTGCCAGTTGAAAAAAGGTCGCGATCTCCCCCCAAGGAAGGTTGTTGTACCAGATTTGGGCTGATCCGGTAAGAGTTCCTGAAAAATAGCCCGCATCTCATCTCGTCTGGAACTGCATAGATGTCAACAGCAGCTTGGTATTGTTCTATATGAAGGACAGGGTCAGTTTTTCCATCATACTTAGGCATCACCACAGGAGATTTGAATTTTGATGGTGTGGGAAAATCCACAATAGTTTGCACGAAGGGTGTCCCTTGGACAAAAGTTCTTTGTAGAGGATTTTTGGCCTTAGCCAGTTCTCCTAATCTGTCATCCAGCCTTTGAATAGAGCCTTTCCATGCGTCGTTTGCTTCCTCATGCCTATTGGTTCGAGCAGCTGATCGTGTTGAATTTACCTCTTGGGATCTTTCATTACGAGCAGTTGGTCGTGATTGGGCTGAGCCTTCCCTTAAATCGGATGGTCGTAGAGAATTCCTCGATGCAATCCTAGGAGGACTTCTATTCCTCCTAAGGCCCAAACAATCAAAAGTAGAGACTCTACTCAACCTTTCTAGAGCACTAGTCCTTTTTGGAGATAGAGTGATGTTTTGCTGAGAATCTGTAGCTCGTACTGATGAGGTTCGACCAGGTCGATAAGAAGGATCATTAGATCTCTCAGTACAGTATGATTCAACGTGTCTAGATCGATATTCCTCTGGGAATAGCGTTCACCTAGTTCTTGAAGAGGGTAGGTGGGTATTTCTTTGGACACTTCGTTGTCCTGATTGAGCCAGGACTCCTCCTTAAACAATTTGTATAAGTTCACGCATGGTTTCTTGCATGGTCGTCTGGCCTTGAGCCAGATTAGCCATTATACCAGCCAGATCTTGGACATTTGCGGGAGTAGAAAAGTTTGGAGGAGCCCCAATGTTTCGATTACTGGATTCTGGATTATCAGCCATAGATGATGAGTGGTTTTGGTGAAAAACGATAATTACAGTCGTTTCCCACAGACGGCGCCAATCTGTTGATGTAAAAAATTAGATTATCTCTAATTGATCAATCACAGATATAATAAATAAGACAAAAAGATTTTTAAAGTGGTTCAGGCTTGTAAGAATGGCCTACGTCCACTATTTTTATTATTGCTGACTGTTTGCTTGGACTTCTCGATAATGGATTTACCAAGAAATTCCGAGTCCCCTTCTAATGAGGAGGTTACAATGTATTTATAGCCTTAAGGCTGTACATGTGAAAGGACGATGCGCTGTTATCTAGTAGACATATACATCTGTACAATAATAATGAGCATTTAATGCGCAGTCGTCTCTTTGATTATCCTGATTTGAGTGCTCTGTATGCTAAGTAGCTCGGCACGCTTGAGCTGCTCGAACCGACTTAGTAGCTCAGCACGCTTGAGTTGCTCGAGGCCCATGAGTTGCTCGGGGAACTTAAGTTGATCGATACGCTTGAGCTTTTCGGAATGTATGAGCTGCTCGTGGCGCTTGAGTAGCTCGGTGGCAGTGAGTTGATCGGTAGAAGTATTTGTAATTGCCGCGTTAATTGACACGTGTCTTCAGGTGATGGGTCCACTTTAGCAGATTAAATTTGATATCAACACCTGGGTGGGGTTCCTTCTTAATATGAGTTTCTGTCGGGACCCTCAGTTCCTTCCCAATATGAATTTCTGCCAGCACCCTGGGGTTCCTTCTCAATGTGAATTTCTATCGGGATCCTAGTTTTCTTTCCCTGGGGTTCCTTCTCAATATGAATTTTAGGTGTTCCTCAACCTCATATTTTCTGTACGCTGAAGGGGGGTCTATGAGAAACCCTCACCCTAAAATATAGTGGTTAAGCTTGAAACACCCTTCTACATTACCCCCTCGTGCAAAGTCTTTTGTGTTGGGCAGAACAAAAGTCTTTGTATGCCATTAATTCAAATTTTAAATTTGAGGGACCCTAGGGTTCCTTCATCCTTCCCCCTAGGGTCATTGAATGCTCTATCACCTCATCCAAATTTTGTAGATGAGGCTACTTATGGTGGACCTCCTTATCTGGGTATCAACTTGGGCAGAGGGGTTGCTCACAATGCGCCCCCTTGTCCTTAGCCTTTTTCCGTGGCCATATATCTTATTTAGAGGGGCCACTCATAGTGAGCCCCTCGTCCTTGACCTTCTATCCTATTTATAGGGGTTGTTCATGATGATCCCCTCCTCCTTGGACTTTTTCTGTGTCCTTCTATCTTGGGTACAAGGATTGCTCGTGGTGAGACCCTCATCCTTGTCCTTTTTTATGGCCTTATATCTTAGGTAAAAAGGCTGCCCGCGGTGATCCCCTCGACCTTGTACTTTTTCTGTGGCCTTCTCTTTTGGGTAGAAGGGTTGCTTGCGATGAGTCCCCTCGTCCTGGTTTTACACCTCATCACAGGGACACTCAAGGTGGATCCCCTTGCTCTAAATATTTTCTTTCTAACTTGGGCAGTAGGAGCCCCTCTATGTGGGCTCGCTCGCCCTTGGCTATTCTATAATAGCAGTTGGACACCCCTCTACATTAGTCCCCTAGTACAAAAATCTCTGTATTGGGTAGACCAAAGAGTTTTGTACAAAATAGTCACTTAATCTTGGGATGCAAAAGTTTTATGCCTTTATATCATTACACTGTTAAATTTGGAGTAACTGAGGGGTCCCTAGTGGTGGACTCCCTCATCCTTAGTCATTCTCTTTTCTGCATCGGTTTTAGGCAGAGAGGCCACTCTAGGTCAGTCCCCTCGCTCTAACTCATTTTTACTTGTTTCCAGTAGTGAGGGGGGAGACCTTGGGGTAGACCCTCTCGTTTTTATGTCTGTCTTTGGCAGATGGGTCAATTATCTTAGACTCCCTCGCACTGGGTTTTCCTCTTTGTATTTGCCTTTGGTAAAGGGGGTCACTTGAAGTGAACTCCATGACAATAAATTATTCGTGCCTTTGATTGTAGCTGAGGGTCCACTCGTGGTAGGCCCCTCGCCCCGAGTCCTTTTCTATAGCCTCCAGTTTGGGAAGAGGGGACACTCAAGGTGGATCCCCTCACTCAAAGTAGAGCACTCTAAGTGGATCCCCTTGCCCTATCTATTTTCTATCAAACTTATAATCTTGTGCAGGTGGAGACACTCTAAGTGGATCCCCACGCTCCAGGCTATTTCACTCTTTGTTCATTTGCTTGGGGACGTCTCAATATTAGCCCCCTCGTGCAAGATTGTCTTGTAGTGTCGAGAGACTTGTGCACAAAATATCAAGATTTCACTTTTTTTTCACTGGCTTGAGGACTTCTTAGCATTAACCCCCTCGTGCAGAAGTGTCTTTAGTGTTGAGAGACTTGTGCCCAAAATATCATAATAAAGATTTCACTCTCTTTTCACTGGCTTGAGGACTTCTCAACATTAGCTCCCTTGTGTAGAATACAGGTTAATAGTATGAGAACTCCTATGCCCTTGGAGCCTAAGGTACTAAATAGTTGTACCTTTTATTTATACTTGGTAGTTTCTTAATACTGTGAGCGCTCCTATTCCCTTGGAGCCTGAGGTATTAAACTGTTGTACCTTTTATTTATACTTGGCAGTTAGTCAATACTGTGAATGCTCCGATGCCCTTGGATCCTTATGTGCTAAACTATCGTACCTTATATTTATACTTGGAACTTGCTCAAGACTGTGAGCGCTCCGGTGCTCTTGGAGATTTAGGTACTAAAATATCGTACCTTATATTTATACTTGGCATTTGCTCAAGACTATGAGAGCTCCGGTGCCCTTGGATCCTGAGGTACTAAATTGTCGTACTTTATATTTATGCTTGGCACTTGCTCAATACTATGAGCGCTTCGATGCCCTTGGAGCCTTAGGTACTAAAATTTCATACCTTATATTTATACTTGTCTTTTTTTCAAGGCTGTGAGCGCTCCGGTGCCCTTGGAGCCTGAGGTACTAAATTGTCGTACCTTATATTTATATTTGGCAGTTGCTCAATACTGTGAGAGCTCCGATACCTTTGGAGCCTTTAGGTACTAAACTTTAGCACCTTATATTTATACTTTTGACTTGCTCAATACTGTGAGTTACTTTATTTTCTACGAGAACCTTAAGATTTAATTGCCCCGTAGTCTACGGGGTACTTTACCTATGATATGAGCAAGTTATCGTTTCAGAGTTACCCCCTCTATCCGTTGGGTACTTATATGAGATCTGAGCAGGTTAAAATTTCAAAGCTACCTCTCTAACTAGGGGGACTTGCATATAACTGAGCAAGTTAAAATTTTGAAGCTTCCCCTCTAACTACAGGGTACTTGCATATAATTGAGCAAGTTAGAATTTGGAAGATGCCCTTCTAACTGCGGGGTACTTGCATATAATTGAGTAAGTTAAAATTTTAAAGCTACCCCTCTAACTGTGGGGTACTTGAATATAACTAAACAAGTTAAAATTTGTAAGCTTCCCCTCTATATGCGGGGTACTTGCATTGAAGCTGCCCCTCCAAATGCGGGGTAATTGCATAGAACTGAGCAAGTTAGAATTTTGAAGATGCCCCTCTAGCTGTGGGGTATTTGCATATAACTGAGCAAGTTATAATTTTTTTAGCGCAACCTCGTGTGACTGTGGGGTATTTCATTATGCACATTCATTTCTTAGGGAGCAAGTAGGAGATGGGGTTATCCCTTTTCCTTACCACAAACTTTGAATAAATTTTCACATATATCATACGTAAAGAAATAATTATTTCTTTATACTGAAAATTTCCCTTGGTCTGCAGGGTCCTTGTTCCAAACTTTCATTAGGAACCTTTTTTGTCTTAGAAAAATAACAAGTTTAGAAGGGGGGGGGGGGGGGGGGGTAGACCCGCTTCTCCCTATTTTTGGAAAGTTGGCCATGGAATTTTTTTTGTTGAGAACATAGATTAGGACTTGTTCTCTAGGCTATAAATCTATATGTAATAATAATAAAAAATGTAGTGATTTTTTATTTATTATTATTACTAAGAGGATTTCTGTTGATCTGGTGTAAAACAATTTATCTGTTATGTCCATAAGGACTTTGCTCGATATACTTTTCCCTTGGTATGGATGGATATTCCCCCAAGTATAATGAGGAAAGACCTTCATGTTGTGGACCCTCTTCTAGTCCAGTGGAAGTTCTACTATTCTCTTAAGAAACAGAAAAACATTAGTTCGGTATACCTTGGCACTTGCTCAAGACTGTGATCACTCCAGTGACCTTGGATCCTTAGGTGCTAAACTTTCACACCTTATATTTATAGTTGGCACTTGCTCAAAACTGTGAGCGCTCGGGTGCCCTTGGAGCCTTAGGTACTAAATTGTCATACATTTTATATATTTTAATTTATACTTTTACAAATACTTTTTGTGTTCTCACACCTGTTGTTCTATTTTATTTGGTGGCGGAATAATAACAAGTAAAAAGTCATTAAGCACCATGGCCTATATAGGATAACTTGACATTTTATAAGCATTAAACTTTTCTAAGAAAAAATAGTTGATACCACATAGTTTATGCTGTTATTGGAGTCGAGTATACTTCCAAAACACCGTCAATGGCTTCATCATCGCCCTATGCTTCTTCAAATGTTGATGCTACCGTTATTCCCATCATTATAGGATCTTTTCCTGTCTTTATTTCTATATCCATGGTGGTGGCTACCAGTACCACTATTATAACTAACACCCAAGACCATTCTGTCACCTCCGCTCTCTTAGATTCCTTTTCATCCATTGGCGTTACCACATGTTCCTCATGACTAGAGTCTTTTTCTTCTGACGCGGATCTGCAGAAATGAATATGTCTATTGGCGGTGAGTTGGCTCTTGGGACGATCGTCCGTATGGGTCTTATGTCGTTGTTTAACATGAAGGGGGTTCCTCGCGTCCGCGAGTTTTTGAGGACGACCCCTTGATTCCAAGTTCCTCGTCTAAAGTTGGTGCGTCTGAGGGCACCTCACAAGGGCTATTACCCATTGGTGATTTCTCGTAGACATATGACATTAGCAAGGGTTCCTCGTGTCTAAATTCAATATCCGGAGTTCACACTGCTAGGGGCTCCTCGCAAGTGCTTCTATCAACGGGTGGTTCCTCGCAAGCATTGCTTCTAGCAGAGGGTTCCTCGTTTGCGAGCGGGGGTTCTCGCTTGTTGGTTATCATTTTGAGGGTTCCTCGACTGATTTTTCTATATCTTTGGGTTCTATACCTATCCCCTCAACATTTAGTGGCTCCTCGCCCACAGCTCTGCTAACGACAACCTTGGGTTTCTCGTGTGCTCATCTTATACCCAAAGGTTTGGAACTTAGGCGTTGCTCGTCGGATGGAATTTCAAATAGGGGGTCTACTGCCAAGGGTGTGAGTTCCAAGGGTTCCTCGCCAATGGCCAATACTTTCAGGGGTTCCTCGCCAACTGTGGGTACTATGAGGAGTGCACTGGCGACCGAGGGTTCTTCACATCTCACCTTGTTGGTGGGTTCCTCGCCAACTATAAATTCCTCACCCATTTTTTTCTGTTGAGGGCTTTCACCCTATGGGTTCCTTGCAAAAAAAAATAGTTTTTTATGAGGGGTCCACATGCGCCGCTGTTGATGGAGAGTTTAATTTTGGCAGTATGGGTTCTTTTCCATTTACATGTTTCTCGTGTTCCACTATCAGTAGTGAGTTTGGTTTTAGGAGTATGAGTTCCTCACCAGCTATAGGTTCCTTGCGACACCAAAAAGTTGACATGATTTCCTCATAGTTGAGTTCCTCGCCACTATCGTTATCTAGGGAAGGTTCCTCGTTAGAGGATTTTATGATGGGTTTCTCGATAATGCTTTCAGCCATGAGGTGTTCCTCACCAGGGGCTTTTGCCACTGAGAATCCCTCGTTTATGGGTTGCTCTCCGCTGGGTTCCTCGCAACCGCTAAAGGTTGGCGAGGTTTCTCGCTTGGATTATTGAATATAAGGGAGTCCTTGTATCTATCTTCTACAAGTGCGGGTTCCTTTCTTGAACACATGGACAATGACATCTCTTTAACTACTTTATCTTCTTCTTAGGCTTGGGAAGATTATATGCTCCCCCGTTAAGGGAGGGACTTTGGCCTCTACCGCCATGCACCCCTTCTTTTTTGACCAACTGATAACTTTGTGGCTTATCTTAGGTATTACCCTTTGCCATTGAATTTGAAAAACTTGGGCGGAGTATACCCCTCATGACATGGCTTCACATTTACACTTTCTGGATAGGGGTTCTCTAACTCATCATACAAATGAGAGGACTCCTTCTTGGAAAGGGGAGAGTAGCTTCTTAACCTCTTCTATAGTAAGAGCCTTGGAACTTAACAATGTTATGACTTGTTCCGGTACCACCTTCCGCGGTGGAGCCACTTCTACCGGAAGCGCTGCTGCAGTGGTTGCCCCTCCAGAGGGGGCTACTGTTGGTGTTACACAGCATTGACCCAAACTTACAAGGTCTACATTGTTTTGTTTAAAAACTCAAAAAAACATACTCGTGAGGTTTCTATTCGCCATCGGAGCCACCACCGGTGAACTGGTTTGCCCTCCCCGAGGAGAAGTTACCCTAACTCCGGTCACCACCACATCCTCCTGAGTGGTTTGGCCATTTTGAGCTCCATTCCCAGATAGAATGTCTCCAAAACTAGCTGCTTATAAACATTAAAACCTTATTTTTCCATGGAAGTGAGGATACCTCCCTAGCGGAGTCGCCAAATATAGGAGGGTAGTGAGACTGGGGTTTATGAATAACTGAAAAGGGTGAGGCATGACCCACTCCAATGGACATTATCTCCAAGGTTCTTAAGAACTTCTGGAGCAGATTCTGATGAAACCTTCTCCTTTTGGTAAAAATGGAGATCAAACTGGAACTCCCTCTCTGCAAGAAGATGAACTTACACAATAATAATAGTAATTTTCTCAAGAATAGCTCCTGAGAATGATGGGTGCCAATGAGGAGTGAAAGAGCAAGGCACTTAGCACAGGAGAGAGTAGGGAGAGAATACTAGGAAGTTCTGCTGTGATTTTGACAGAGTAACAGTGCTATTGAGTTTTTCTATATCTCTCTTTCTGACCTTGTCCAGGGTTCCTATTTATACTTGGGCACTAGGGTTGGGTTGGCACTTTTGGTGCCAAAACTTAGAGGGTTGATGAGGAACAATATCTGTAGTGTACTATTTGTCCCTACCTGTGTGCAACAGTCTGTCCCCTCAAACAGGTGCCACCTGGTGCAAACCAAAGTCAAAAAGCAATTGTCTACGCTAGATAACAAAATATTTGATTTGGCAAATATCTTTTAGAATGGTAACTTATGGTACAATATTTGTAAACTTGAGAGGGGGGGGGGGGGGGGGGTCTCAAGGATCACCTCCTCTAAAATCTTTGTAAACTTGAGGGGGGTCTTGAGGACCCCCTTCTAAAATCATTTTCTTAAGAGGGGCTTAGAGAACCCTCTTCTTTAAAATCATTTTATAAACAATTATTTTCTTGTGAGAAACCCTTTGGTTGCTCACGCTGATTGTGTCTGACTGTTAGTTGTGTGAGGACTGGGTGACCCTAGGGTCTTTCTACTAGTATTCTCTCAATCCTAAAGTTCTAAGTGGTTGAGCTTAATCAATAAACCTTGTTCCTCAACTGCCAAGCCAAAACTCCCAAGAGATCCCAACTGGCCTATTTGAGCCCTGCCTGCTCAACTAGGCTACCTGTACAAGAAAGCAAAGTGTTAATACTGTTGTTCTTTAAAAGAATGACTTTTCATGATGAGTCTCATGGTAGACACTCCCTCATCCTAGGCTCTCTGCCTCGAGTTTTGGTTGAGGGACCCTACAAGTTCCTTCACCAATATGACTTTTCTGTATTTGAGGGACCTTGAGTGTTCTTTCACCAATTATACATTTTTTGTGGTCAGGGGGCTTAGGTTCCCGCACTAATATGGATTTTCTACAGCCGAGGGACATTGGGTTCTCATTCACCAATTATGCATTTTTTGCGATTAGGGGGCCTAGGTTCTCGGACCAATATGAATTCTCTGCGGTCGAGGGACCTTGGGTGCACTTTCACCAATTATGCATTTTCTGTGGTCAGGGGGCCTAGGTTCCTGCACCAATATGGATTCTCTACGGTCGAGGGACCTTGGGTGCACTTTAACCAATTATGCATTTTCTGCGGTCAGGAGGCCTAGGTTCCAGATTCAATATGGATTCTCTATCGGGACCCTGAGTGGGGTTCCTTCTCAATATGAATTTCTATGGGGACCCTGGGGGGGGGGGGGGTTCCTTCTCACTATGAATTTCTATCGGGACCCTGGGTGGGGATCCTTATCAATATGAATTTCTGCCGGAACCCTGGGTGGGGTCCTTCTCAATATGAGTTTCTGTCGGGACCCTGGGTTCCTTCCCAATATGAATTTCTGTCGGGAACTTGTGGTTCCTTCTCAATGAGAATTTATGTTGGGACCCTGGGGTTCCTTCTCAATATGAATTTTAGGTGTTCCTCAACCTCATATTTTCTGTAAGTCGGGGGAGGGGGTCTTTGAGGAATCGTCACCTTAAAATATAGTGGTCAAGCTTGAAACACCCTTCTACAGGTTGATAGTGTAGAAAATGTTTGGGCTCAAGAAAAGTATAATAAAGTGTATAAAACTCAAAGAAGGAAAACAATCGAGAATAGGATGAAACTTTAGTTTTAAGAATAAACTAAAATATTTCAATATTTTTTCTCGATGTGTCGCGGAGGGTTCTTACACACAAAGAAATTTTAACTCTTTAGAAATCTATTTTTTTATCTTGATAAACTCTTGAAAACCTTTTTGAAAACTATTTTTTATGGAGAGAAGACTCGCTTATATCACCAAATTCAAACTATTGGAACAAGATTTCATAGACCCTTATGTAGTTGTACACCACACAAGCTATCATCAGCCAATCAATCACAAAGATGTAGAAAAAAGGGTGAATTCGCACAATTTTCAATGCAATTTAACCACTAAAGATAACCAACTACCAAATCTAAGAAGTTTCGATAACAAGTTCATGAGTTGTCCGTGCAATAAAGCGCTTAGCAAACATCTGACGAATATATAGGTCATGGAGGTCTTCTTTTATTTTTGGAGGCAACCATTATGGGATTGCGAGCGATGAAGAGTTATTTCATGGAACAAGAGAAGTATTCTTTATGGAGAACCACCAACGAATGAGGTTGTGAATGGAGATAAGAATTTTTATAAGTTTTGAAAAACTAGTTCATAAGAAGTAAAGGCAAGCTTCACTATAACAAAAAGGGAAAATTAAGAAACATGTGTTCCAATATATGAACTATGTCAAATCACAACAACAAAATAGTAGACTTGTCACGGTCCTTGACGGTGACAATACATAATTGTCATGATCAATGATCGTGACAATTCTGGGTGCAACAACAAGACGTTACTTGTCATGGTCCTTGGTCGTGACAAGTTTGTGACAGTGACAATAGAGGTCTTATCATGATCTTGGACCGTGATAGGAATCATGAACTTGTCACGATCTTATCAAGAGGGAAAAGAGAAAATAGGGGGGAGGGTTTTATTGTTGGATTTCAGTAAATCTTTATCGCGGCCTTGTCACGATGAAGGACCTTGATAAAAAATGGGTGTTTTCTTAATCACCGTCCTTGACCATGACAAGCCTTACCCAAAAAGTGAGACAATTTTATTTATTCGGTGTAGTACAATGTAATACCCATTTCTTGGGTATTTATTTAATGATTATTAATTGCGAGAATAAATTAATAAATTTCAATTAATTATTCGTTTAGTGAATTGGTAAGAATAAAAATGCATATTTAGATGAAGATTAAATTTGCATGTTATGTGATTTATTTGTGTCGAATGTTATATTTAATTCATGGGTGTAATTAATTAAGTCTGGACTATATGAGGTTATGCATAAAATAAATATGTATGTGTTTTATTTTACGTTGGGAGCTCTTACCGTGACTTATGAGATACTACCATTTGGAGCGGACTCTAAAATGATACGGAGGTCCGAATATGTATTTTATCATTCTATGTTGGTCCAAGGGTAGGTATACCCTTAGGTGAAGTTTTAGATTATCTTGGGTAGCATTTTGGGCTCATTTGGAGGCCTAAAAAAGATTTTATTATATACCTACGAATTTAAGGACTAATTAAGAGAATTAGACTTCATTAATCACATACTTTACATCAGATAAATAAACCTTTGCATCCTTAGACCCTTGGGAGATCTTAAGAAAGATTTTGGGAGAATAAGAACGAGGATCGTTGCATAGAGATTCACCGTTCATACACTCACACAAGAAACCTCTTGCTTTATCACGGATAATACGTGATTAATTTATAATTCATGTTATGTATCAAGTCTGAGATTTAAAATGCATGTTTAGAATAGTTACTTAAAATCTTAAAAACATGTTATGTTAATGAATTAATTGGGATTATTGTTGAATTAATTCTGACTTGAAAAACTAAAGCTTTTGAAGAGAAAACCTTAAATCAAATCATTGTGGACTATGAATCTATGATTAGAACTCATTTTTTGGATTTAATTTCATATATAAGTTGAATACACAAGTTAATTTGATGATTGAGTTTAAAATTGTAGGTCTATTAGAATCTATTCAATGTAAAAGATGAACTATGTTGTAATAGCCCGTAATTTTACTGATTTTAATTAATGGGATTAATTAAATTAAATGGGAATTAATTGGAAATTAATCTGGATTTAAATACTAGCAAGTTCTGAGGTGGTATTTGATTATGATGATAATATTGAGTATTACTGAGTATATATGGTAATATATGATTATTGAAATTATTAAAATTATCGCGAGTCATAAATACGATAATTCGGGAAATTAAATTGGGACGCGCGTGTCAGTAGCGTCAGGAATCGATTTAATTAGATTAAAAAGTAAATTATAATGTTATAATCTATATGGTCATTTTGAGTACGCCAACGTGTCCGGAGGGGTCGATATAGTCAGAAAACACTAGCCGGGGGTTTAGTTTGGGTCCAGGAGTATTTTTAGGCCAAACAGGCAACCCGGGAGGATATTTTAGTCATTTTAAATTTTAAGTAAATTAGACCCACGAATTTTAGGGCTTATTTAATTCTTATTGTGTAGAACATTAGGGACATTATCAGCCAAAAAGTAAGAAGTGTGCTACGTGAGATAGAGGAGAGGTTACAAGAGGGTTTCAAACCATAACCACCACCCACCACCACCACTTTCGACGGAATTGTGATCGGAGAGGAGGAAAGAGCCAACCTTTGTCATCACCAGCAGATCTGAACATCAATCCTAAGGTAAGTGATTTGGTTTTATTAATTTTCAGCGAATAATTCTTCCATGCTAGTGTAGGGTTTGTTAATAGCCTTGAAAGATGATGAAAACTCATGAAATTGGAGTAGAACCCTAAATCTTTTATAGGAATTGCATGTAGATTAGTTCTGGACGAATTTCAGTAACCAAAACATAACCCTTGTGTAACACCCCGTATTTTTGATGATTTAAATAATTATGTGATTAATTATTATTATGGGAATAAATATGCGATTAATTATTGTTGTTGGATTGATTAAATTAAAATGTGAGAAATTAATTTGTTATTAATCCGAATTAAAATAATTATTAACTAGCGTGCCAAGGGTTAATACTGATTGTTGTGAACCATTAAATATTACTGTGTGATATGTAATATGGAATTATGATATTTGATAAATTGTCGGAAGTGAGAAATACGACAGTTTGTTAATTTAAGTCTGTCATGTGTGTGAGTCGTGTCGGGACTAATTGAATGGAATAAAAAGAGAATTTATTTTTATTAACTCGTATGGTCATTTCGAGTGCGCCATTGAGTCTGGGAGGGTCGAGATAGTCAAAATAGTATACCCGGGTGTTTAGTTTGGGTCCCGGGGCGATTTTAGGCCTAACCGGCACCCCGAGAGGGCATTATGGTAAATTATATTTTTGGGCTAAATTAATGGACGAAAATTAAGAGTAATTATATCAGCCTAGGAAAGTCCATTAGGGTTAACAGGTTACATAAAATAAGAACGGCCATGGAGGGTGTGAGGGAGAACTAAATTCCAAGAGAGAAGGCTCGATTAGCACCACCTTGCATAACCGTGACCACCAACGCGTAGATCGCGAAGAGAGGAACGCGTATATACCAACATCACCAACGGATCAGTCCGTTATATTCGAGGCAAGTGTTTATTACTTGCTTTCTTTTAGCAATAATCATGTTCATGTTAGTATAGGTGAATTTAATCATAATTTATATGTTAATTGGGTGAAAAATGGAGACTTAAATTATGATTAAAGATTGGTTTAATTAATGGTTGGAATTCATTCATGTATGTATTGATGAACGAATCTGGGTTGATTAGGTTTTTTAATTGAAAATTTAGAAACAAGGGTTCATATGAATTGATTTGGGGATTTTATGTAATTATGATGATTAATGACGAATTAAGGGTCCTAGGATGATAGAAATGATCTATAACCTGTTAGGGGTTGATGGGTATTAATGATGAGTTGTTGGGAATTGAATCTTAGAGGTTTTTAGGTTAAAAAATGATGAAAAACGTTGAAGTTTGGTGAAGAAGACGAACAGTGCAATCTCGCGCGATCTCGCGCGAAGTGGTTCAAACGAGATGGAGATCTCGCGCGAAGTGGTTCCAACGAGATGGAGATCTCGTGCGAAGTCGTTCGAGCGAGATGGCATCTCGCGCGAAGCCGCTCGAACGACACGTGGAAGTCGTTCAAACGACAACCCTTTTTATTCAAGCGACAGAGGGAATTTTTGGGGATTTTTCTCAAAGTCTAGTTTTGAGTTTGCCGGTTTATTGGAGTGAGAGAAACTGTCAGATAATAAATTTCAATAAGATGGAATTTCGGAAAAGTATGTGAGAATAAATACTTAATTATTTCAGTATAGAGAGAGAGTATACCTTGGAGATTACATCTAAATATTTATACTATACGTAGAGATGAGATTAAAATACGTATGCGGAGTATATATGTAGGTTGGAGAAATACCTATAATTTATAATAGGATGTGTGTATGCCTATTATGTAATATTATTGTAAGAGAACTAATGAGTGATAACTCGGGGGTGAAGAAACTCTATTGTTAAGTGTTCTAATGGGTGATAACCCGAGGGTACAAGGATGATTATTGTTAGGCGCACTAATGGGTGATAACCCAGGGGTGTTGGATTATTATTGATAAGTGCATTAATGGGTGCTAACTCAAGGATGCAATATTCTATTGTTAGGCGCACTAATGGGTGATAACTCGGGGGTGCTGAATTATTATTGATAGGTGCATTAATGGGTGCTAACCCGGGGATGAATGATTTTATGTATATGTGCACTAATGGGTCTTAGCCGGGGGTGCAGGATTAGTATGTATATATATATATATATATATATATATATATATATAGAGATGACGTGACTATATAAATATATATGGACTTGTGAATATTGCTACTGTGTGAAATTAGTAGAATTGGTAATAATAATAATTATTACATTGCACCAAGCGGTCTTATCCTAAGTGTGCGGGAATAGTGTACATATATAAGGATGATGAGACTATATATATGTATGAGTGTACTTGGGTAACTTTCTACTTTGTGAGACTAGTAGATAAAATGAAAATGAGAAGTAAGATAATCTTAGTGAATAAAGGATTAACCATTCAAACGATGTATAATGAAACTTAGTATGTGAGATAAACTGTCTGAATAGCGTATTGTATGGGCGATACGGGAATACTACTAGTGAGCATAGTTAGTATTAGTATGGTTTCTGACTAGTTAGACTGGGAGGTATAACTAGGGGGAGATTAGATGTACGTTAGGCGTTCACAATAGACGAGAGGTGAGAAACTCATGTGAGAGTTCGATAACTAACATGCGTATAAGACTTGTTTTAAGAACCAGATTTAAATACTTGCTAAATCATTTTTTTTACACATCGAGCTCTAACCTGTTTCTTGTATCTCTTCTCTCTTTTGCTATATATATGTATTATATCAGGTGCTCAGCCACAGGAGTATCAGATTTGAAGATTTGGATTGCTTGACGTGCTGCAGCTGCTGTGGAAGCTGTAGGTCCTTGCAGTAGACGCATTTATCCTTTCCATTCAGTTTTATCTAGACTTCTTGTTTAGGGCATATGTCGCCCACTTCTAGTTCTTTCATGAGAGATATTGTATTCAATTTATTGTTTTGGAGTTTTGAACTGGGAGGTTTTATCCAGTCTTATTTATTTCAGTACTTGATTCATGTTCAGTATTTATTTACATTCCTATGTGTGGTGAATGGTTTATGTTTTAAGATGGAAAGAAATGGATTTACTTGGTTTTATTAAAATTGGAAATGTTTTGACACCTAGCTTAATTTTATATTAGGTGATTAATATGTGAAAAAGTTTTTCGACAGTGATGCTGAGAATGAACCAACTAAATATCCTGTTTTAAATTGGTAGAGGACTGATCACCCTATATTTAATTGGGCGGGGTGCCACACCTTGATGAACTAAAAACGGATTTAAGGAAAAGAAATATTATGGTTCTTGAAGAAAATAGAAAAACTAGGGTTTTTATGAAGATGTGATCCAAATAAGACTAATTGATGATGGTTTAAAGGTTTTGGGACGTTAGAAATCATGTAATTAGGTTGTATAATGATCCTATGTGATTATATTAGAATTTCACATCTTGTAACTAGGTTTTGGGACAAATCTGGGACTGAAAAATGAAGAAGTCCGTAGCCTCATCTAGTATGATCGATCGATCGACATTCATAGGTCGATCAATCGACCATCGATTGATCGACGATCATAATCGATCGATTCATCCTCCCATAAAGGATGCTTTTTCCCTTTCTGATCTTAAGTGTTTCCGGCCTTCGAATGTTGTAGTTGGGGATTATATGAATGCATTAGGACTTGAAGAAGACCAGTAGGGTATTATATTTGAAAACCGGGATACATTAGAATTGGGTTGAATTGTCGCATTAAATTATCGAGTGTCCGACGAGTAATTGTCTATGTTAAGATGTGAGAACATGATTTAAATCGTTACGACTAATAAGTTAGGATTTGGGGAATAAATAAGGAGTTAAGAGTACTGAAATAATATGTGAGAATAGTAGGAGACGTAGTAACCTCTTTCATTAGATTGAAGTACTCGAAACTATACGACGTACGACGTATCGGTGGATTATATTATATATTATTCGAAAGTATAAAAATGTACTAATTGGAGTAACGGTATAGGGATTGAGAACATACCTTTAAAAATATTATAAGTTATCTAAGTTGTGTGAATGATTAGTATATGGATTATTATGTGTATGACATACCTACCATACTTGCTATCACGGGAGGTCGGCTTTCGGAATAGGGCCATCTAATCTTTGTGTGCCTACGGGGGGATTTAGATTGGTACCTTAATGACATAGGGATGTGAATGACTTATTTGTGAGTTAATAAGTCAACTGACCATGGGAGCGTAGGTATGTGCGTGACCCATGGGTATGTGAACTATGTTCGCCTCCAATAGGTGTGATTTTGCTTATTGAAACGATTCCTGAGAGATTCGGAACTCGTAGTCCTTATGTACGTGATGTACCGGGATTCGATAGCAGAGTATGTGTGCACCGCAACTTAGCCTAGGGGTTCCCTAATTGTATATTTATGTTGAGATTAATATACTTGTAATTATAACAGATTCTTTGTTAACGTGATTGTGAATACTTGGGACATTTTGAGAAGGATTAAAAAGAGGAGAGTTTCCTATAATAATTATTATAAATTAATCTGGGAAATAAAAAGGTGAGATACACGTAGGTTATGTTAGAATGTCTTGAATAAATCCCTATATTAGAATGTGAGGACAGGAAGTGGTACAGACTAGATAGTTAACGGCATAACTAGGAAGGGATACGAATATACGTTAGGCGTGCACACTAGCTGAGAGGTGAGAAACTCATGTGAGAGCACGTAACTAACATGCATTTAATATTCACTGTTTAATGTAATTAAACACTTGCTATATTTTAAACTATTTTCACATCGGGCTTTGACCCGTTTACTTTCAAATCGATTTTTCTTGAAAAACCTTTTAGGTGCCCAGGGACGCCAAGCTTAGGAGTTCCATTTCAGTGACGTACTGTAGCTGCTGTGGAAGTTACAGGACCTCGATAGTAGACGCCTCCACATTCTACATTGATTCTATTTCAGATTCATTCATCTGTTAGGGCATATTGCCCCTTTTCTTTTAGAGACAGCTTTATCATACTCAGTTTCATTTCAGTTTTGGAGTTAATTAATTAATTATTCAAACTTTCTATTTGGTTTTATTCAGAAATTGGATTATTCAGAGGAGTGTTACTCCAGACTCATTTATTATTCCATTTATATTTTGTTGTTACTATGATGTGATTGTGGTATCATTAGTTAATAATTTAATTGGTTGCATGTTAATCTAATTTAAATAAAACTTGACAACTCTCTTTTTAAATATTAGGTGGCTAGTAATTGTTTAAAAATATTTTCGACAGTGATGCTATGAACTGAACCAACTTGACATTTTGTATTAATTTGAATAAAGGAGTATCTACCCGGTATTTAATTAGTCGGGGTGTCACAGGTGGTATCAGAGCATCAGGTTCTAGTGTACTTAGGATCTGTACGGGTTGTTATGTTTCCGCGTAGCGTCCTTTGATATAGAGCCCTATATTTTAGGATTGTTGTACTCTTTTGTTTATCTTTCGCTCTTCAGCGATTTTATATATTAACTGTGGACTTATAAGACTTCTCTCTCATTTCAGATGCCTCCACGACGTGCACAGAAAGTTCCCAGGGGTGCCCATACCGAACCACAACCTGCACCAGTTCAGGGTTCTATGAACGTTGTAGAAGTTGCCGCCATTGTAGCCTAGGCAGTAAATGTCGCTTTAGCAGTTGTGTAGCAGGCACCACCTCAGGCACCTTTGGTAGCCCCATTTCAGGCTCATGCATTTCCGTCTGCTTGGGAACGTGTCCGTGATGCTTTCCAGAAATCTCACCCTTCAGAGTTTGCAGGTAGATCCGACGTCGTTGTGTCCAGTCAGTGGAAGAAGGACATCCAAAGACACTTGAGGATGTACGAGTGTACGGATGTACAGTGGCTACTTTTAAGCTGGTAGGAGCAGCATTGCAGTGGTGGGAGTCTATTACCACCCCGGAGGAGAGAGATGTTCTTACCATTCAGGAGTTCTGGGTGCGGTTCGACCGCAAGTATTTTCCTTCAGCAGTTCACACTGAAATGAGGAGAAAATTAATGAACCTCAAGAAGGAGGGGAAGATAGTGGCAGAGTATGAGGCCGAGTTCACTAATCTTCTGAACATCATTTCCAACGAGATCCCTTCTGAAGAGAAGAAGATCCAGAAGTTTATGGATGGGTTGATATGGAGGATTCGTCAGCACTCGCTAGGTAATCTCTCATTGGCCACTTTTTCTGATGTGGTTAACGCAACATTGCTTCACTGCCAGGACCACCACTTTCACTTGTCAGAGGGTAAGAGAGAAGGAGAGTCCAGCCATCAGGGCAGGACAGGGGGGAATGGTGCCAGCCGGGCACAATCAGCTCAGGGTCAACACAGACAGGGTAATCAGAGTTCCCAACAGGGGAATTCTAAGAGATTTAGATCTGGAGGTTTCATAAATGGACATGGAGGTTTTTGGCATGGCCAGCAGGGTCAGCACGACCAGCATGGTCAGGATAGGAATGGTAACGACCATCACGGCCTCGGGCAGTAGGGATAGAGAGGGGGAAACTTTATGGGGAAATGTTTTATTTATGGCAAGGTTGGCCACAAATGCCAGGAGTGTCCTGAAAGGGGCTTGGCCCCACAGCAGCAGCAGAAGGGTGTTCGACACGAGCCCCAGAGACCTATATTTCTCGCCGCCCTCCCAGCACCACCGTAGATGCCAGCTTTACCACTCATCCCAGCCCCAGTCCCACAGGGATAGCTTCACTACGAGTGAGTTTATCAGCTCCAGCAGGCCGCAGTCCCCCAAGATCCACCCGCTATTGAGGGAATGTTTTCTATTCAGGGGACTATGGGGCGTATTTTATTTAACATGGGTTCCACACACTGTTTCATTGCCACGAGATTTGCACGCACTATGGGGTTGTTAGATATCGTGGAGAGCACTGTTACTTGCGTAGAGTCACCGTTCAGTAGGGGTTCTGTGATTTCCCTTATATGTAGAGGTGTGGGTGTAGAGATCGAGAGGTTTACTTTACCTGATAATATGCTAGTGTTAGATATGACCGAGTATGATGCGATAATTGGTATGGATTAGCTAGTTGCGTATCGATCCATGATTGATTATTTCAGTAGGAGTATTATTTTTTCCATACCGAGACACAAGATGTTCCTAGTGGAAATACCTCATCCTGAGGGAGGATCATCCACTCACTTGTACTATATAGAGGAGGAGACCTCTAAGGAGGGGTTAATACCACTCGATTCGATTCCAGTTGTTAGAGAGTTCGCTGATGTATTCTAGGATATTTCGGGATTACCTCATAGTAGAGAGATAGACTTTGTTATCGATTTAACGCTGAGAACTCGGCCTATAGCCCGCGCACCTTACCGTATGGATCCAGCGGAGATGAGGGAGCTACGGGATCATATAGATCAACTGTTGGGTCAGGGGTTTATCCATAGGAGTACTTCGTTGTGGGGTGCCCCTGTGCTGTTCGTTAACAAGAAGGATGGATCTTTGAGGTTGTGTGTAGATTACCGTGAGTTAAATAAAGTCACGATACGGAATAAGTATCCACTACCCCGAATCGATGACTTGTTCGACCAGTTGAGAGGAGCTTCCTTCTTCTCAAAGATTTAATTGAGATCTGGATACCATCAGTTGCGAATGAGGGAGCAGGACGTCTCGAAAACTGCCTTCTTGACGAGATATGGTTCCTACGAGTTCAGGGTTATGCCTTTTGGCCTAACCAATGCCCATCCATGTTTATGGACTTGATAAATAGGGTGTTTAGAGAGTTCCTAGACCAGTTCGTCATCGTCTTCATTGATGACATTCTGGTTTACTCCCAGATAGAGGAGGAAGAATATGCCGAACACTTAAGGCAGGTTTTGTAGACGCTGCGTTAGAACGAGTTATATGCAAAGTATGAGAAGTGTGGGTTCTGGATGAAGGAGGTTCTATTTTTGGGGCATATCATTTCCGACAGGGGAATATCTGTTGATCTGGGGAAGGTACAGTGGTGAGGGAGTGGGTACAGCCCATGACACCGACTAAGATACGTAGTTTCTTGGGCCTAGTAGGATACTACAGGAGGTTTATTCGGGGGTTCTCAAAGATAGCTGGTCCTTTGACACATCTGACTCTCAAGGGTGTGCCATTTACCTAGAGCGATGCTTACCAGGTTGCATTCGACGAGTTGAAGGACAAGTTTACCTCAGCACCAGTGTTAGCATTGCCCAGACCGAGAGTTGAGTATCTAGTCTACACCGATACGTCCTTACTAGGACTTGGGGGTGTACCGCAACAGGAGAGTTAGGCTATAACTTATTCTTATCGTAAGCTTAATCCTCATGAGAAGAATTACCCCACCCATGACTTGGAGTTAGCGGCAGTCGTATTTGCTTTTCGAATTTGGAGACATTATCTCCCGGGGGAGAAATTCCGTTTATTCACGGACCAGAAGTCCCTACAGTACCTATTCACACAGAAGGAACTAAATATGCGTCAAAGTAGGTGGCTTGAGTTCGTGAAGGATTATCAGTTTGATATCCAATACCACCCAAGGAAGGCTAACGTGGTAGCAGACGCGTTGAGCCGTAGGCCAGTAGGTGAGGTGGCTGAAGTGTAGAAAGAAAAGTGGAAGGAGTTGGGACACCAGGATGCAGTGGACCGATCATTCATGTCTATGATGATAGTTATGCCTCAGATCATTATGAGAGTGATATAGGCCCAGGCATCAGACTCGTTCTGTCAAGAGAAGATGGTACGATTACTAGAAAAGGGGGCCAAGTCTTATACCGTTAGTTCAGACGGGGGCTTACGCTTTAATGGAAGACTGATTGTTCCTGAGGGGGAAGATTTGTGACACGAGGTAATGATAGAGTCACACGATTCACGGTACATCCTGGTGGGGATAAGATGTACCAGGATATGAGGGGACAATACTGGTGGAGCGGGATGAAGAGAGACATTGCCGATTTCGTTTCTAAATGTGCCACTTATCAGCTGTTAAAAGTGGACCATCAGAGACCAACAGGACTTCTACAGCCATTAGAGGTTCTTATATGAAAATAGTAGAGCATTTACATGGACTTCATCACGGGGCTACCTACATCGTAGAGGGGTCACGACTTCATATGGGTAATCGTGGATCGATTGGCCAAATTTGCTCATTTTCTGCCAGTCCGGACAGACTACACTACGGGATAGTATGCCCAAATTTTCATAGAGGAGATAGTGATACTCCATGGGGTGCCTCTTGATATCATGTCTGACAGAGATAAGATATTTTTTTTACAATTTTGGGAGAGCTTCCAGGAAGCAATGGGTACGAAGTTGCGGCTGAGTACAACATATCACCCGCAGACAAATGGGAAGACTGAGCGGACGAATCAGATGTTGGAAGATATGTTGCGGATGTGCATCCTCGACTTTGGAGGTGGTTGGGAGTAGTATCTTCCACTGGTGGAGTTTGCCTATAATAACACCTACCAGTTCACTATTGGCATGACTCCATTCGAGGCATTGTACGGTCGACCTTGTCGTTCCCCAACAGGTTGGCTAGAGGTGGGGGATAACAAACTCCTTGGGTCGGAGGTGATTCAGGATACTTTGATGAGGATAGAGATGATACGAATCCGTATTCGGGTAGCTCAGGACCGACAGAAGAGTTATACCGATGCCAAACGGTTCTTCAGAGAATTCAAGGTGGGGGACCAGGTGCTGCTCAGAGTGTATCATATGAAGGGGATTATGCATTTTGGGAAGAATGGGAAATTATCACCTAGATATGTGGGGCCATTTCCTATCATCGAGCTAATTTGGCTAGTTACGTATAGACTTGGGTTATTAGAACACTTGCATAGGATCCATGACATGTTCCATATTTCCTCACTATGGAGATATCTTAGGGATGATTTAGCCCATACCCACATTGCTTTAGAAGATATCGATCTATAGCCTAATAGTTACTATGAGGAGGGGCCGGTTGCTATTCTGTACCACAACGAGAGGAAACTGAGGTCGAAGATAGTACCGTTAGTACGTGTTCAGTAGCAGCATCATAATACCGAGGAGTTCACTTGGGAGCGTGAGGATGAGATGCGCGAGCGTTATCCAGAGTTATTTTTGCCAGGTATACTTTATTTCTGAATTTCAGAACGAATTTGTTTTATTGGGGGGAAGTATGTAATACCCCGTAATTGTACGGATTTTAATTAATGGGATTAATTAAATTAAATGGGAATTAATTAGAAATTAATCCGAATTTAAATACTAGCGAGACGTGAGTTGGTATTTGATTATGATGATAATATTAAGTATTACTGAGTATATATGGTAATATATGATTATTGAAATTAATAAAATTGTCGCGAGTCATAAATACGACAATTCGAAAAATTAAGTTGGGACGCGCGTGTCAGTCGCGTCAGGAATCAATTTAATTAGATTAAAAAGTAAATTATAATTTTATCATCTATATCGTCATTTTGAGTGCGTGAACGGGTCCGTAGGGGTCTATATAGTCAGAAAACACTAGCCGGGGGTTTAGTTTGGGTCCAGGGGCATTTTTAGGCCAAATCGGCAACACGGGAGGGTATTTTAGTCATTTTAAATTTTAAGGAAATTAGACCCACGAATATTAGGGTTTATTTAATTCTTATTTTGTAGGCCATTAGGGACATTATTAGCCAAAAAGTAAGAAGCGGGCTACGTAAGATTGAGGAGAGGTTACAGGAGGGTTTCAAGACATAACCACCACCCACCACCCACCACCACCACTTTCGAGGGAATTGTGACCGGAGAGGAGGAAAGAACCAACATTTATCATCACCAGTTGATCTGAACATCAATCCTAAGGCAAGTGATTTTGTTTCATTAATTTTTAGCGAATAATTCTTCCATGCTAGTGTAGGGTTTGTTAATAGCCTTGAAAGATGATGAAAACTCATGAAATTGGAGTAGAACCATAAATCTTTGATAGGAATTGAATGTAGAATAGTTCTGGACGAATTTCAGTAACCAAAACATAACCTTTGATGAACTAAAAACGGATTTAAGAATAGAAATATTATGGTTCTTGAAAAGAATATAAAAACTAGGGGTTTTATGCAGATGTGATCCAAATAAGACTAATTGATGATGGTTTAAAGGTTTTGGGACGTTAGAAATCATGTAATTAGGTTGTATGATGATCCTATATGATTATATTACAATTTCACATCTTCTGATGAGGTTTTGGGACAAATCTGGGACTGAAAAACGAAGAAGTCCGTAGCCTCATCTGGTATGATAGATCGATCGACATTCATAGGTCGATTGATCGACCGTCGATCGATCAATGATCATGATCAATCGATCGAACCACCAGAAAGGATGATTTTTCCCTTTATGATCTTAAGTGTTTCCGGCCATCGAATGTTGGGTGGCAATTCGGGTTAGTCGTGTTATTTTTGAGTCACGTTGATTTTTATTTGAGTATAAGTTTTGGATAGTCTTAAATCTATACAAGCTAATCATGTCAATTTTGGGTCATTTCGAGTTATTACCTTAAACGGGTTATCGTGTCAAAAATTGCCAGCCCTAAATGTTGTAGTTGGGGATTATGTGAATGCATTAAGACTTGAAGAAGACCAATAGGGTATTATATTTGAAAACCGGGATACATTAGAATTGGGCTGACTTTTCGCATTAAATTCTCCAGTGTCCGACGAGTAATTGTCTATGTTAAGATTTGAGAACATGATTTAAATTGTTAGGAGTAATAAGTTAGGATTTGGGACATAAATAGGGAGTTAAGAGTACTGAAATAATATGTGAGAATAGTAGGAGACGTAGTAACCACTTTGGTTAGATTTGATTACTCGAAACTATATGACGTGACACGTATCGGTGGATTATATTATATATTATTCGTAAGTATTAAAAATGTACTAATTGGAGTAACGGTATATGGATTGAGAACATACCTTTAAAAATAGTATAAGTTATCTAAGCTGTGTGAATGCTTAGTATATGGATTATTATGTGTATGACATACCTACCATACTTGCTGTCACGGGACGTCGACTTTCGGAATAGGGCCATCTAATCTTTGTATGCCTATGGGGGGATTTAGATTGGTATTTTAAGGGCATAGGGCTGCGAATGACTTATTTGTGTGTTAGTAAGTCAGCTGACCATTGGAGCGTAGGTATGTGCGTGACCCATGGGTATGTGAACTATGTTCACCTCCAATATGTGTGATTTTACTTATTGAAACGGTTCCTGAGAGATTCGGAACTCGTATTCCTTATATACATGATGTACCGGGATTCGATAGCAGAGTATGTGTGCACCGCAACTTAGCCTAGGGGTGCGCTAATTGTATGTTTTTGTTGAGATTAATATACTTGTAATTATAACAGATTCTTTGTTAACGTGATTGTGAATACTTGAGACATTTTGAGAAGGATTAAAAAAAGGAGAATTTCCTATAATAATTATTATAAGTTGATCTGGGAAATAAAAAGGTGAGATACACGCAGGTTATGTTAGAATGTCTTGAATAAACCCCTATATTAGAATGTGAGTACAGGAAGTGGTACAGACTAGATAGTTAACGACATAACTAGGACTAGATACGCATATACGTTAGACGTGCACACTAGCTGAGAGGTGAGAAACTCATGTGAGAGAACGTAACTAACATGTATTTAATATTCACTGTTTAATGTAATTAAATAATTGCTATATTTTAAACTGTTTTCACATCGGGCTCTGACCCGTTTGCCTTCAAATATACTTTTCTTGATAAACCTTTTAGGTGCCCAGCCACAGGGACGCGAAGCTTAGGAGTTCCATTTCAGTGGCGTGCTGTAGCTGCTGTGGAAGTTATAGGACGTCGATAGTAGACGCCTCCACATTCTACATTGATTCTATTTCAGATTCATTCATCTGTTAGGGCATGTCACCCCTTTTCTTTTAGAGACAACTTTATCATACTCAGTTTCATTTCAGTTTTGGAGTTAATTAATTAATTATTCAGACTTTGTATTTAGTTTTATTCAGTATTTGGATTATTTAGAGGAGTGTTACTCCAGACTCATTTATTATTCCATTTATATTCTGTTGTGACTATGATGTGATTGTGGTATCATTAGTTAATAATTTAATTGGTTGCATGTTAATCTAATTTAAATAAAATTTGACAACTCTCTTTTTAAATATTAGGTGGCTAGTAATTGTTTTAAAATCTTTTTGACAGTGATGCTATGAACTGAACCAACTTGACATTTTATATTAATTTGAATAAAGGAGTAGCTACCCGGTATTTAATTAGTCGGGGTGTCACATATGTTTATTTTTTGAACTATGTTTAATTTTTTAACTTTGTGAAATTAAACCCATATTTAATGTGTTTAGAATAAAATCGTTGTAGAATCTATGTAGTATTGTCAACCCGTGACTAGATTTAACTATAGTTATAGTACCCTGTATTTTTATGGAATTTAATTATGGGATTAATAAAATTAAATTGGGATAAATTAATTTAATATTAATCCGGATTTTAAATAGATATTTACTAGCGTGACGAGAGTTAGTAATAATTGATAAGAATTATGTTAAATATTACTAGATGAGTATAGTAATATATGACATTGAATTTATTAAAATTGTCACGAGTGAATAACACGACAATTACAAAAATTAAGTCGGGATGCGTGTGTGTCCTGTCGGGACAAATTAATGGGATAAAAAGTAAATAAATTACAATTTGCCCGTATTATCATTTCGAGTGCACCAATGTGTCCAAAACGGTCGAGACAGTGAGAAAAGTGTACCCGGGGGTTTAGTTTAGGTCTCGGGACTTTTTAGGCTAACCGATAACCCAGGAGGGCATTTTAGTAATTTCCAATTTCAGGCCTTAATCAATGACGAAAATCATAAGGCTATATCTGTTGTTAGAGGTTGTCTTCTAGGGTTAGAACAAACACAAATCACAGAAGCCATTAGAGGAGAAGGGTCAGGAGCTTTTCCCAAGGCTAGGATCGTCCTAGTTGCACTGTTCTCATCACAAACACCGCTGGAGTATAGATAGGAGGAAGAGGAATTCAACCACACCGTCAAATCCCAGAAATTCAGACCATCATTCTTGAGGCAAGTATCTATCTTGCTGTTTTTATGTTGATACAACAACCATGTTAGAATAGGATGGACAATTGCATGCTTTTTGGAGATTTCATGTAATTAGAAGAATTGAATTAATAGGTTTAAGTACAAACCAAACGAGGCTAATATCCTTATTATGTGTAGAACCATAATCATAAATTTGCATGATATTTAGAGGAAGAAATTTGGTAATGATTAAGAAGTTCTGGAATTTATATAATCAATTAGGGTTTGTGATAACTTCTTGAATTAATCCCATTTAATGATGATTACTTGTATATTTAGTAGAGATTTTATGTTAGAAATTGTTCATACCTATTACTATAACATTTGTGATACTTGGTTGGGAGTTTGGGCAGAATTAATACAGGTTTTGAGGATTTTTGGTGATGAAACCCGTAGGATAGTATATGCAGAATCTGGGAAATAATTGGGAGATCGATCGATCTTGAATGTCGATCGATCGACTGGATCAATCGATCGACTCCTTCCCTTCGATCGATCGACCCTTCCTGGAATTTGAAACTTGTTACCTATTTAATAATTAACTCATTGTCGCTTTATGGAAAACCTTATACCTAATTTAAATATCATAATGGGACTTGAAAGGGACTAGTAAGGTTGTGGACAAGGTCCGGGTAGTAAGATTTCATATGGAATTGAACCGTAGGGTTAAGAGGGTATAAAATGGGTTATGATTGCGTGTGTGATAAATTGAGGATTGTGCAAGTCAACGACGACTTAGACCAGTAGGGTAAAGAGGGTACACCTACTGATTTGATATTTATTCAAATGAAACACTTCGAGAGACGAGAAGCACTTAAGAACTCAGGGTAACTGGGAAAATAAAAGAATGGTTTAATTATACGTAGGAGTCGGGCGTTTTGTGCCACGTATGGTCAGAAAATTTTATGGGTCGTGGGCGTACCTAGCTGAATATGTGAACATATATATGAGTGCATGTATATATATAGTATGTGAATATTTGTGTGTAATCATACCCGCACTACTTGCCATCATGGAGGTTTTCGCGTCGGGACAGTCTTATCTCGATTGGACCTTTATGGGGGATATTGACTTCTACCCTAGAACATAGCATCCTTGGTACAGGCTATCCAAGAATGGTAGTTAGACGGTGTTAAGATACGTGAGGGTATGTGCTGACCTCTTAGTGACTTGGAATTATATTTCGTTTCCAATATGTGTGTTTTGTGTTAATACAGTTCGAGAGTGATTCCGAACTAGTATTTCCCTTTTTGTACGAGAGATATGGGGACTTGATAATAGAGTATGCCAACACCATAGATTTTATGTGGGTTGCCCGATTTGTATGTATATTATATGAGTGATGAATATATATATATATATAAATATATAAATGGAATAAATTATATTAAACTAATTAAGTGTCGGGGATCTTAAAGCTATATTGTGACGTACATAACCAACTTGGTAAGTTCATAAGTAAGGTTATCTTATATAAATCCTAGTTATGCGATCACATGAATTGGGATTGATAAGGGGAGATTGGGTTGAACTAGTGAATTGGGTTAGCTTTATCTAGTGTGATTCAGTAGTACGTTAGGCGTGCACATTAGTTGAGAGGTGAGAATTCTCAAGTGAGTGTCGAAATACTAACATGTCTGTCATATCAACTGGTGAGCATTTTAAATACTTGCTAAATTATTTTCAAGTTATTTTACACTCGGACTCTGACACGTTTCCTGTTATCTCTTCCTTCTCTTATATATATATATATATATATATATCTGTGTGTGTGTGTGTGTGTGTGTGTGTGTATTACAGGTGCCCAGCCACAGGTGCGTCGAACTTAGATCTTTGGGCGGGTGACGTGCTGTAGCTAGTGTGGGAGTTGCATGTCCTTGCAATTAGACGACTTCATCCTTGTCATCTCAGCTCCTCAGTTAGTCATTTTAGATAGGGCATGTGCCGCCCATTTCCAGTTCTAATGAGTTCAGGGAAACCTTGTACTCGGTATTTACTTCAGTATTCAGATTTCATTGGGATAGTTTTAATTATTGCATTCTACTTCAACTTGAGATATTTTATTGGGATGTTATTCCAACCTGTTTAATTCTGTTGCATGGTTTGGCATTCAGTACTATAATTGTGTCCATTTAAATGGTTTATGTGTAAAATTATTATCGTTGGGACTTAATCTATAAAATGAAATGTTTTGACACTTAGCTTAATTATTTATTAGGTAAAAAAAATGTTTTTCGACAGTGATACTAAGAATGAACCAACCGATCACTTTGATTTAATTTAATAAAGGACTAATCACCCAGTATTTAATTAGGCGGGGTGTCACAGGTGGTATCAGAGCATCAGGTTCTAGTGTCCTTTAGGATCTGTGTGGCTTATTATGCTTCCAGTGTAGCTTTCTTTGATATAGAGCCCTATATTTTGGATTGTTGATTTCTTTGGTGAGATTTTGTTCTCCTGCTATAACGTATATATTAGGGAATATTATTTGCGTTCGGGTGTGTTCGTGTGCCGAACAATGAAGTATGACAAACGAGGGTTATTGGGCGGCCAACACGAGGCAGGGCTTAGTTGAGGTTGTAGAGTATATTCGAGGATGATGATCGTAGACCAGGTCACTCCTATTATGACATGAGAATCCAAGATTGTAAAGACGGCTAAGGCGCATCATATGATTTCCAAGTGCTACTATAGTCGAAAGTGGTGCCCAATTAGACTCACCCAATGTGGTAGGACTGGGAGAGCGTCAGACGAAGAATGGAGGAGAAGAATCAGTGGAAGTTCTAGAAATGAGGGAATTGTGTGTGTTAACCAACGAAGGAAAAATATCCAAAGGCTTGGGAATATGGCGGAGTGTGGTTACCCGCAAGTGAAAATTTGGGGTAAAATTTTTCTTAACACGCCGGAGCAAAGTTATAATGGTGGGAGTCAACCACCATATTTAGAAATGAAATGTTGTGTCAATGGAAGGATCTTAAGTATGGTTTACGGTTGATCGCGAGTTCTTTCATCAGATGTTCAAGTTAAGATGTGAATGTTGTTCTGAACTCATCACAGGAGGGACGGACAGAGGTCCATGTGTGAAAATGAATTTAATTAGTTAGCGAATCTTATGCCGGATGAAGTAGATATAAATGGAGAAGAGAATTTCAAGTGGGAGATCGACTCATAAGAAAAGTTGGCAACACTTAAATAGAATTCTGCTGGACAGTCAATCCATATAGTGATAATGTCACTCATTGTCCGTAGAGATATTAACGCTTCTTTGTGAAGGGAGATAAAGGAATTGAAAGATTTAGTTGGGGAGTAAGACTGGATGAGACGCAGTTAGCAAAAATCCACAAGAGGAAGACCCATCCGGGGACCCATTTAAATGATTCAGATAGTTTAATCCTTACCAAGCAATGGTGAATTCGGTAAGGGCTGTCGAAGCCAGTAGTGTGTTCCTTAGGGCCAACAAAGCTAAGGGAATAACGGGGGTAGCCATCAGAAATCCAGACTACCAAGGTCCGAGAAAAGGACAACCCTAATATGGTCAGTGTGATCGGTGATAAGTGGACTGTGCGTAGAGGTATTTAGTGGAGAGTGAAATCAAATGCATTATTATTTCTCGAAGCGAGTTAAGGGATAATAGTATAGTGCCTAGTAAGGGGCAATGATTAAAGCAGTTTTGTTTTGGTTCGGACAGGCACATTTTATCCGAAAACCATTTGAGCAGCCATTGCGATTGACAAGGTAGAAGTATGATTTTTACCCTTGGAGGATGAGGCGTGTTTTATGTGACACGAGCGAGTCATTATATTTTGATTACTGCTACATTCGCATGCAAGACGAGTTTAATGCTTATATCGATAATATTATTATTATGTGAATATTTTTCCGGGTATTACGGGATTATCTTTAGTGTCATCCGAGGAGGATGAATGAGTGTATTGCTAGTGGCATATACCTTCTTGAGATTACTCGTTTTAATGATGTGTTATACGAGTACGATATTATCTTGATTATGGTTTTATAGTAATAATTAGACCGATAGTGGGCGGATATCACAAGTCTATCGGGGTTGCTGCCGTAGTGCAGGATGTTCTGTTTTGGCAAAGCCTCACTTACGAGAGAGTCGGGCTCGCATTTATACCATATATTATAGAGACTTCGAAGGATATAGTGGTATCAAAATGTGTAATTCTGGGGTGTGTAGGGAGTTTATTGTCATGATTCAGTATATATTGGGTTTACTATTGAGCGAAAAGATTTAACTCATTATTATGTTTAGCGCTCAGGACTTGGTGATAGGAAGAGCGCATTGTTATATCTATCCTTTAGAGATGTGGGAGTTAAGACTTATATTCATATGTTTGGAGATAGGATTTCGAGAGTCCCGATTGTATGTGTACGAGGTTTATGGAATGTGATTACCACCAATGCGGAGCGATAGTTCAATTGGCAAAAAGTTCTTTGTTTAAGTGAAACTGCGGGAGGAGATGTAGATTTTATGTCAAGAGACGGGAATATAGGGGTACATGTTATGGATGGAGGTCCTAACGGATTTTGATAACCGACAATGCTAGGTAGTAGTGTATCAAGGGGTTCCTTATTTGGATTTCGCTTTGCGAGACATCCCACGCATGAAACTTAGCGTAAGGTTGGAAATAGGGAGATGTTTGGTCATTAGTCTTAAGTCCGGTACCTCGGTCGTTATAGGAGTAGGTAGTTATAACTGTAAGTTGGAAGTTAAATTATAATTTAAGGCCAGTGGAGCCAGTTGTGTGGTAAGGAAGCATTGAAAAATTTGTTTTATCGCCACGAGTTGAAGGGTGGAACGATGATAAGGAGGATTTAAAATTTCCATTTCTGGGGTGATTGGGAATACCCAAGTGTAATAGCCACGTTGTGAATACAGGGGCAATAAAGAATTGAGTGTTATGTCTGAAGCGTATATGATGTTTATAATAGTATGCACGATTTATACGGTGTGTGGGCATCCTGGTTAGCTGATGTCAGAATCGTTCGGGTTAAAGGGACGTGAGAATAGATGTGTGAAATATATGCCTGAGGGACTAATATAACAAAGTAAAAATGGAAGAGTGGATTAAGCATCATGTAAGAAGGACGATAATCCATATACGTGTGCAATCAGACTAGCACATCCGAATTTGGTTGAAAGGTTGTGGGAAGCCAATTAAAAAGGGGTATTCCTTGAGAAGGGTAAAATTTAACTATTATGGAAAACACTTGGAGCGGAGTTTTACCTAGTCAAATGTGGAGAGAGACTTGCACGTAGATAGAATGATGATTTTAGTAAGGTATAAAAAGTCTAAAAGTGCACATCGTGGAGAAAAGTTGATGGGTCAAAAATTTCAGTATACGCCGAGGAAATAAGGGGAGTACTAAGTATCACTTGATGTGAGACATTATAAGTGGAAGTCGATGTTGAGTGGGACATAGCGAGTAGTCTCGGCGTGCATCAGTCATATATAGAAATCGATTGGAGCAAGAGGATCAGCCATAAAATTTTATAGCAAACCGACGATTCCTGTAATGGAAGAGGGCAGTCAATTTGGTAAATTTCTTTGATGGGTTACCAACCTTAAGATAAGGTCACGAGTTACTTCAAATGTGTGGAAGAAGTTGACTTAAAAGAAAGTAATTATTATTCTTTTGGGTGATTTACACTATTAGACGGCATACCCCAGTCCTTATTTGAAACGAAGGATCGCGCCAATAAGTGGTCTTGCCCAATATTGTTCTGAACTAGGATGAGATCCCTGAACCCCACCTTTAATACGGTATTTTAGGAAGCAGTGGGGATAACATTTTGTTTTGAGCAGGTTGTATCACTGATAGCCCGAGGAATAGGCAAAAGGTGATAAACAACTAGTGGAGCTGTACGAATGTAATTTTGGACTCATTGTGATCACTTCAGTTCCACAATGGATATAGATAGTAAGTGAAGTATATTACAGTAATTGGGAGAAGGTATTACCATATGGTAGAGTTGTGTGTAAGCACTCATACCTGTTTATTATGGACAAACTACTTATTGAGGTTTTGGATCGGTCGAGTTAGAGTCCGATGACTATAGTGGAATTACCACAGACTGTCTCAGGTGGCTTTTGACTATCGTAAGAGCTACGTCACTGGAAATCGAGATTCAAAGATCTGACAAGAGTGATCAAATGTTCATGTGGTATCTCCCAGGATGGGAGTTTTGTGTTTAGATGAATATGAGTAGTTGATACGTAGTAGGTGCGTCCTCCCAATAATATTGAGATAATGGGGGCCAATGACGTATAGGCTAATCTTATTCAAATGTCGTCGGGTAGGATCAATGTAAAGTTCCGTTATTAAGGTGTGACCCTATAACTGATAAAGTGTCATTAATATTAAACTAGCTTGCTATGAGGCGGGGGCTAGAGTGATTGAACGCCTTACTTTGAAGTTGGTTTTGCGTACTGATAAAGTATCCAGAATCGTTTTTACCAGGTGCGCCTTATTTTTCGAATTTCAGGATGAAATTCTGTTATTAGGGGGAAGTATGTATTACCCCGTATTTTTATGGCATTTAATTGTGGGATTAATGAAATTAAATTGGGATAAATTAATTTAATATTAATCCAAATTTTAAATAGATATTTACTAGCGTGGCGAGAGTTAGTAATTATTGGTAAGAATTATGTTGAATATTACTAGATTAGTAAACTAATATATGACATTGAATTTATTAAAATTGTCGCGAGTGAATAACACGATAATTATAGAAATTATGTCGGGATGCGCGTGTGTCTTGTTGGGACAAAATCAATGGGATAAAAAGTAAATAAATTATTAGTCGCCCATATGGTCATTTAGAGTGCGCCAATGTGTCCAGAAGGGTCGAGATAGTCATAAAAGTGTACCCGGGGGTTTAGTTTAGGTCTCGGGACATTTTTAGGCCTAACCGATAACCCGGGAGGGCATTTTAGTAATTTATAATTTTAGGCCTTAATTAATGATGAAGATCATAAGGCTATATCTGTTGTTAGAGGTTGTCTTCTAGGGTTAGAACAAACACAAATCATAGAAGCCATTAGAGGAGAAGGGTCAGGAGCTTTTCCCAAGGCTAGGATCGTCTTAGTTGCACCGTTCTCATCACAAACACCGCCGGAGTGTAGATCGGAGGAAGAGGAATTCAACCACACCATTAAATCCCATAAATTCGGACCTCCATTCTTGAGGAAAGTATCTATATTGATGTTTTTATGTTGATACAACATCCATGTTAGAATAGGAAGGACAATTGCATGCTTTTTGGAGATTTCATGTAATTGGAAGAATTGAATTAATAGGTTTAAGTAGAAACCATACGAGGTAGATATCCTTATTATGTGTAAACCCATAATCACGAATTTGCATGATATTTAGAGGAAGAAATATGGTCATGATTAAGAATTTCTGGAATTTATATGATCAACTAGGGTTTGTGATAGCTTCTTGAATTAATCCCATTTAATGATGATTCTAGGGGTGAAAATTTTTGACACGAAATGATAACCCGACACGAAATTAGCGGGTTAGGGTTGAGGATTTCTTGACACGAACTCGAATATGACATGACATGCCAACACAAATAATAAACGGGATGGGTTAGTGTCTAACATGTATACTCGAAAATGACACGAATAGACCCGTTTAACTCGTATTTATGGAGAATATATCAAATAATTTATATATCTTGATAGACATTGCATAAAATTCATGGAGAATTGAATGATAAATTATTTATGTGTGCAAGAAGTTAAAATTAATCAAATTTTAAGTTATTGTAGGCTATGAGTGTTATGATTGGTTAAGAGAGAAGAAAAATTTTGTTTTATGTTTTACTTAATGGGTTATGTAGGTTAACCCGAACTCGACACCATAATTAACAGGTCGGGTTAGTGTTTGCTCATCTGACACGATTAGTTAAATGGGTCGAGTTAGGGTTGACTAATACTTAACACGAACTCGATATGACACGATCCGAACACGACACGGCACACACGAATTGCCACCCCTAGATGATTCCTTATAGATTTAATGAAGATTTTACATTACAAATTGTTCATACCTGTTACTATAACATTTATGATACTTAGTTGGAAGTTTGGGAGGAATTAATAGAGGTTTTGAGGATTTTTGGTGATGAAACCCGTAGGATAGTACATGCAGAATCTGGGAAATAACTGGGATTTCGATTGATCGATCTTGAATGTCGATAAATCAACTGGATCGATCGATCGACCCATTCCCTTCGATCGATAGACCCCTCCTGGAATTTGAAACTTGTTCCCTTTTTAATAATTAATTCGATGCCGCTTTGTGGGAAACCTTATACCTAATTTAAATATCATAATGGGTCTTGAAAGGGCCAGTAAGGTTATGGACAAGGTCCAGGTAGTACGGTTTCATATGGAATTTAGTCATAGGGTTATGAGGGCATATAATGGGTTATGATTGCGTGTGTGATAAATTGGGGATTGTGCAAGTCAATGACGACTTAGACCAGTAGGGTAGAGAGGGTACACCTACTGATTTGATATTTATTAAAATGAAATACTCCGAGAGACGAGAATCACTTAAGAACTTGCCATAACCGATAAAATAAAAGAATGATTTAATTATACGTAGGACTCGGGCGTTATGTGCCACGTATGGTCAGAAAATATTATGGGTCGTGGGCGTACCTAGCTGAATATTGTGAATATATATATGAGTGCATGTACATATATATAGTATGTGAATATTTCTGTTTAATCATACCCTTGTTACTTGCTATCACAGAGGTTTCCGCGCCGGAACAGTCTTATCTCGATTGGACCTTTATGGGAGATATTGACTTGTACCCTAGTGGTACAGGCTATCCGAGAATGGTAGTCAGACGGTCCTAAGAGACGTGAGGGTATGTGCTGAACTCTTAGTGACTTGGAACTATGTTTCGCCTCCAATATGTGTTTTTTGTTAATACAGCTCGAGAGTGATTCCGAACTAGTATTTCCCTTTTTTATACAAGAGATACGGGGGCTTGATAGCAGAATATGCCAATACCATAGATTTTATGTGGGGTTCCTGAGTTGTATATATACTATATGAGTGATGAATATCTATACCTATAATTCATATATTGTGCTTGTAGGTAGATAAAATGGAATAATTGATATTAAACAAATTAAGTGTCTGGGAACTTAAAGCTATATTGTGACGTACATAGCCAACTTGGTAAATTCAAAAGTAAGGTTAGCTTATATAAATCCTAGTTACGCGATCACATGAATTAGGATTGATAAGGGGAGATTGGGTTAAACTAGTGAATTGACATTATTTTAGAGATGAAAATTCTCAAGTGAGTGTCGAAATACTAACATGTATGTCATATCAACTGGTAAGCATTTTAAATACTTGCTAAAGTATTTTCAAGTTGTTTTACACTCGGGCTCTGACCCGTTTCCTGTTATCTCTTCCTTCTCTTGTGTGTGTGTGTGTGTATATATATATATATATATATTACAGGTGCCCATCCGGCGTCGAACTTAAATCTTTGGACGGTTGACGTGTTGCAGCTAGTGTGGGAGTTGCAGGTCCTTACATTTAGACGACTTCATCCTTGTCATCTCAGCTCCTCACTTAGTCATTTTATATAGGGCATGTAATGCCCATTTCCAGTTCTAATTAGACAGGGAGACCTTAAACTCGGTATTTACTTCAGTATTCAGTTTTCATTGGGATTGCTTTAATTATTGCATTGTACTCCGACTTGAGATATTTTATTGGGATGTTATTCCAACCTGTTTAATTCTGTTGCATGGTTTGGCATTCAGTACTATAATTGTGTCCATTTAAATGGTTTATGTGTAAAATTCTTATCGTTGGGACTTAATCTATAAAATGAAATGTTTTGACACTTAGTTTAATTATTTATTAGGTGAAAAAAATTATTTTTCGACGGTGATGCGAAGAATGAACTAACGGGACACTTTGATTTAATTTAATAAAGGACTGATCACCCAGTATTTAATTGGGCGGGGTGTCGCAATATTATAGTTGGGATTTATGGTCAAAAGCTTTTGGGGTTAACAATGGATATTTATTTTCTAACTTGCATTTCTAGGACGAAGGATGCGATTTACACCTATCTCATTTTAAACGAGATGAGGTGTTTCGTTTGAATGACCTCGAGGTCTCCTTCGAACAATTTTGAGCTGTCAATGGAGTATGGAGAAGCAAAAAATGGTTTTGGATTTTAGGTACATAATAAATTCTTGGGTAATTCTTATTCACTTATTTTACTGTTTAATATGAGGTCTAAACTAGATTATCACTATAATAGATTTTGATGCAGGTTTTTAGGAGAATAGACCTTTAGTTAGTTAGCACAATCCGGTGTTAGGGATTGGGACAATTGAGGGTATATGTGGGAGCGATGAGACACCATATAATATATATATATATATATATATAAAGTCTCCTGTAAGGACTCCTTATGGTGCAAACTCCGGTACATACCATTTTTTTTTAAATAGTGAAAAAATGAATTTTTTGATGAAACTTCATGGATTTGATCTCCACGGTGAGAAGATCATATCCAATTTTTTTCATCAAAAAATTCAATAAAAAACATTGAGATTCGGTGATATGTAAAAAAAAGTATATATATGCATTTCAACAGTTAAAATGTTAGGTCGACGCTAGCCATTTTATTGATTGAATTTTTTTATGAAACTTCACGAATATGATATTCTCAATGTCGAGATCATATGAGATCATACCTAGACTTAAGTCCACTAAGTATGGAATTAATGTTACAAGACAAATGACTTACTACACATGGCTTGACTCCGTCCAAGCCTTGACGCGTCTTCTTCCAACTACCTCCACCTAGCCTACAATCCCGGACTCCACTGGAACCTTGGAATCCTCCAATGAAGCTTTTGGACAATCGTTAACCCGCACCCGAAGCCTTTCTTCAAGTGTGAATGCTGTAGTAAAACTATGCCTTCTTCTTTATGGGATATAGAAGCAAATCCAAACTTCTCCTTCCTTGTGGTAGAGATGAACCAATGGTGCCAAACACTCCAAGCAATGATATATATATATATATATATATATATATATATATATAACTTGGATTTAACAAACTATGGGTGTAAACAAGAGTGTTTAAGAATGATTCTTTAAGAAAAACAAACACTCAAAACTTGAACTTTTTTATGGAGGAATTAAGCTCTCAAAACTCTCTCTTACAGATTATAGAAGATGAAAAAGTTAGAATGAAAAAGTTGGTTCCCGCACTTAATCAAGTCTGGCAAAATATAGTGGGCAAAAAGTGGGAAAAACTGCCAAAAATAGTTCCCGCCAAATTTCGTTCGAACGACTTTACTAACGAAAAGTCAGTGAGAAAAATGATAAAGTCGTTAGAAGTCTCGTTCGAACGATATCCCAAATTCATTCGAATGACTTTACAGAAAATATAAAACCCTGTTTTAAGCCCAAAACTTTTATGAAAACATCTCAATAAATATTTTCTAATAAAAATAAAGTCGCTAAAAATATTTAATAAAATACACCCAATTAAAAATATCCAAGGTCCTAAATATACATAATTGCATTCATACCTTTTGGAGACCTTGGAACATTCTGATGTTGATGACGCATAAACAAGGCATAAGAAATCGACAAATAATGTCCACTTGAAATGCTGGCCGCTACGTCTTCAACTTCTTCAAACGTCAGAGGCTTGGAAGAATATGCCATGAACATCTATCCTGTGACACAAACAGTTTTGTACGGAATTGAGAAAAAACTACAAAGGACTCAATTGGAAATTTGTGTCCTTACAAATATCCTCCTTTGGCTATTCCGGGACAAAACCAAACCAAAAAGCCTAAAGGGTCATCAATCTTGTCTATACACACATCCCACCCAAATAAAATAAAAAAAATACAGACGCTGACTCGACCCAAGGATGCTTTTTCATTTTAAATAAATGCCGCTAAAAGAAATTCCTGCACACTTAAGCAAACCATTAAATGCATACGAAATATCAAAATATTAAATACAATTTAAATAAATACTAAATACTCCCCCTAAATTAATTCTTCCCTTTATCAAATATGATCTACCTAAGAAGGTCGCGACTCCCCTTAAGATAAATCTCCATTAAATGCATAGGGAATATCAAAATATTAAATGCAATTTAAATAAATACTAAATACTCCCCCTAAATTAATTCTCCCCTTTATCAAATATGATCTACCTAAGAAGGTCGCGACCCCCCCTAAGATAAATCTCCTAAACTAAAGGTTTAGATACCACCTCTCCCCCTTTTTGTTCAGGAGTAGACAAAGGATAAAGAATTAAAACATTACTTATTTCTCCCCCAATTTAAAGTACCATTTCTCCCCCTAAAAACTAGTAAAACATAAAGGTGCATAAAGTGATAAGAAGATAAAAACATATAGGCAACAATGAAGTTTGACTAATCCATTCAAACAAAAATATCAACTTAGATGCGATGACAAAAGATACCACTAAAATGTACTATTATAAGCATGGGATATCAAACAAGGTTCGCAACAAGATAGATACCAATTTTGAATTAAAAGCACACATGGACTAGCTAGCATGGCAAAGACTAAAAACAAACAACATATCAAATATGTGAATACACAATAGATACAAAATAAGCATAAGCACACATATATAGATATAAACACACACATTACACAAAATAAAATAACTAAAATGAGTTTTCCACACTCTTATAGCATAAATGTGTCATATGAAAATATAAGTGAAGGGGTGTGAATAAGATACTAATGAAGTAAAACCCAATCACTTAGACATGTTCACGAAGTTCTCATTTGATTACAAAACTTTATCAACTTAGACTTAGCCTTATGTGATCAGATAAATTGAACTCTATGAAAAAACAAGCCCAATGCATACAAGCCTAGCATATTGATGATTCTACAAATCAATAGAGTCATGACAATGATAGCTCAACTAGGATAAATGGACATTGTGCAAAACCGTTGATATACCATCCAAACTCCCTCAAAATATGCATATAATATTTTTGAATGAATATATCAAACTAAACAAAATAGGCCTTGGCAAATATTTTTCTTTTAGGTCTTTGGACCACGTATTTCTTTTAGGTCTATTGCAATTGGTGGCTTACTCACAAAGGATAATATTTCCTTTCGGATCCCTTCCCCGTGCACATTCATATATCATTTTTTATGACACAAATCTAACGTGTAACGGAATTAACATGCACAAATCCTCCTAGGTCAAAAGATATTTAGATGACTAGATTGGTAGGAGAACACCTCACAAAACTCAAATATACATGTGAAGATAAAATTTCAAATGAGCTCGTGCATGTGTGTGAGAAGGCATATAAAAGCGAATCCATCAAGAAAGTCAAACTTAAACTACTCCATGTAACCATGACAAAGAACATTTTAAGGATTGGAAATTTTAACCAAAAGTTCTTACCACATGGAAGCGAAAAGAAGGATTCAACACAAACATATGCCACAAAAGGTGTGTTAAACTAAAATACACACACAAAAAAAATCTTTTTGAGTTTTTGAAATTTTTAACCACACATACAAAAATATTTACTCAAAAGACAAACTAAAATCATTTTGTATTTTTCATTAAGCCTAAATTACTCATAAGGTAAAACACAAATGATAAACAAAATCTTTTTGTATTTTTCATTTAATGCAAACTAAAATGAAAAGAATTATAATACAAAAGATAAACACAAATCATAATTCTAGCATGTGATTACGCATGAAGCATAGACTAGAAAATGACAAACAAAACATACAACTAACAAAGAATTTATCATGAAGCACATAGGCTAGAGTATGAAAAACAAAGCTAACACAATTAACCTTTATATTTTGCAAGGGAGGAAGCGTGTGAAAGTAAGTGAGACTCAAAAATCCTGTTTTGTAAAGTAACCAAGTCTAACTGCCTAACCCAAACTAGTGAAGAGTGACAATCTCGAGATTTGGGAATCTTAACTACCTCGATTACCTTACTCTTGGATTTCCTAGAAATTCTTTTAATATCAAAACAAAACTTTCTAAGATGACCTTTTCGACCACAATGTGAGTAAGTAAAGACACGTCGAAAAGAAGTACCTAAGAATTGACCTCTAGAAGTGTTCCTTGGAGATTCTTTTAAAAAATTGGTTTTTGCTTTATTATTGGAATCATTAAAAGAATCGAAGCCTAAACCACAAGTGTCATTTTTGACTTGGACGGTTCCTAATATTTTGTCTAATTTAGCGGACCTACATTCCAAATCAAATTTGACCTCACTAGAGTCTCTTAATTTTTCTTCTAATTCTAAAATTTTAGACTCTAGCAAAACATTTCCCTCTTCAAACACGAGAAGCTCCTTTTTCATTGATTCCATTAAACCCTTAAGGCTATCTCTCTCGCCTTCTATATATTCAAGCTTTTCACGAAGAGATCTCTCACGTGTCCTAAGGTCTTCAACCAATACACTCTCATCAAAGACCTTGGCATGCTCTCTTAAACTAGCTTCTAACTTCTAATTTGCTCTTTTTAATTTAATAAATTGTTCATATAAAAATTTAAATGCAAATTGAAGTTCACTCTCATCAACCTCTTCATCACTTTCACTTTCTCTCTCTTCTCCACTCTCATAACCATCATCTTTTGGGGATTCACAAACAAAGGCCTCGGAAGAGTCATGTACATGTATATCTTCATGGGAAGATTCATTATCGGTGCTCACATGACTTGCCATGAACGCGATAAAGTTACGCTCAATGGGGGAATCGGGTCCCTCTTTCTTTTCACTTTCATCACTAAGGGTGGAATTATAAAAAATTGGATGTTTGCCTTCTCTCCTTAATTTAGTGGGGCACTCTCTCCCCTATGACAATAACCCTCACAACTATAGCACCTATTTGACTCGTCCCTATTAAGATTTTCATTATAAGTTTTAGGGATCTTTTCGGCTTTGTCATGCTTAGATTTTTCAAACTTATTATAATCATTTTTAAACTTATCTTTATTAAATTTAAGAAATTTTCAAAATTTTCTTGCAAACATAGCCAAGTTCTCCGAGTCACTATCACTCTCATCAATCACAACTTGTTTTTCCTCCTTTCGGGCTTTCAAAGCAATGCCCTTATCTATTTTCTTTTCATTTTTGGAGGGGAACATATCTAGTTCATAGGTTTGCAAATCACCTACTAATTCCTCAACTTTGGTAGAGTGAAAGGTGGGTAAAGAAGTTAAAACGGTCACTTTAGGGATAAATCTATCGGGTAGGTACCTTAAAATTTTCTTTACTACACGATCGTCGGGTATTTTCTCTCCCAAATTAAAAGATGAATTAACTATATTGGAAAGTCTAGCATAAAATTCATCATAGGTTTCATTTTCAAGCATTTTGATGGTTTCAAATTGAGTGGTGAGGTTTTGGAGTTTAGAAGCCTTATCGACACTAGTTCCCTCGTGAGTGAGTTGTAATATATCTCAAGCTTCCTTAGCGGTTCACAAGTCATGAAACGACGAAATTCATCTGGTGTCACTACACTAAATAAAACATTTAAGCCTCGAGAATTAAAGTTGGCTTGTTTAAATTCATTCTCACTCCATCTATCTACGGGTTTGGGGACACGCTCATTTTCAACCAAATATGTGGGTGGAGTCCATCCATTAATAGCTGACAACCAAACCCTCTCGTCTATAGATTTTAGTGCTGATTCCATACGCGTAATTGGAACCATCGAAAATATGAAATTTTAAAAATGGGAAAAATTCCATTTTAACAAAAAATTCTAAAGAAAAGGATCTTAACGCAATAAATTAGCGCTCCGACTCTGATACCAATTTGAAGGAATAGTAGACCCCCAATTTTAAAATCTTCTTTTAATTAAATATTAATTTCCTTACAAGTGCGGAATATGATGGTTCAAATTCAACATACCTACACAAAGTATAAATTTAATTTCTTCACAAATTAAAACTCAAGTAAACCAAATTTTAATTTTCACATAATTAAAATTACTCTTAAGACAAATTTGTGAATTTTTACTTTTAGCTCAAAACTTAATTTAACCCGAGTCCTAAAAATTTGCCTACACAAATTAATTCATTTTTTCAAATTAGGCCAAACCAAATTTTATCAAAATATCTACACTTGAATTAAATTAACTCAAATTTTACCCAAACTAATTTTAGCACCAAATTAAACTATAGTGTTATTAAACCCAATTTTATCTTGACTTTCCTAAACATGAATCTAAGTGAATTTTTGCAAGATAAAGTAAACAATATCACACTACGTCGCGATGTACGAGAAAAACTCAAAACGAGAAAAATCTCGGACGACCCCTAGCCTTAAGTCCACTAAGTATGGAATTAATGTTACAAGACAGATGACTTACTACACACGACTTGACTCTGTCCAAGCCTTGATGCGTCTTCTTGCAACTACCTCCGCCTAGCCGAGAATTTCGGACTCCACCGGAACCTTGGAATCCTCCAATGAAGCTTTTGGACAACCATCAACCCGAACCCGAAGCCTTTCTTCAAGTGTGATTGCCGCAGCAAAACTAAGCCTTCTTCTTTATGGGATATAAAAGCAAACCCAAACTTCTCCTTCCTTGTAGTAGAGATGAACCAATGGTGCCAAGCACTCTAAGCAATGATATATATATATCATTCTTAAGCAAGGGTGTTTAAGAATGATTCTCTAAGAAAAACAAACACTCAAAACTCTCTCTTAGAGATTGTAGAAGATGAAAAAGTTAGAATGAAAAAGTTGGTTCCTGCACCTAATTAAGTCTGGCAAAAGATAGCGGGGAAAAAGGTGGAAAAAGTGGGGAAAATTGCCAAAAACTGTTCCCGCCAAATTTCGTTCGAATGACATTTTCGTTCGAAGAACTTTACTAACGAAAAGTCAGTGAGAAAAATGATAAAGTTGTTAGAAGTCTCGTTCGAATGACGTGGTAATCTCATTCAAACGAGATCCCAGATTCGTTCGAACGACTTTACAGAAAATATAAAACCCTATTTTAAGCCCAAAACTTTTATGAAAAGATCTCAATAAATATTTTCTGATAAAAATAAAGTCGCTAAAAATATTTAATAAAATACACCCAATTAAAAATATCCAAAGTCCTAAATATACATAATTGCATTCATACCTTTTGGAGACCTTGTAACATTGTGATGTTGGTGACGCATGAACAAGGCACAAGAAATTGGCAAATAATGTCCACTTGAAATGCTGGCCACTACGTCTTCAACTTCTTCAAATGTCAGAGGCTTGGAAGAATATGCCATGAACATCTATCCTATGACACATACAGTTTTGTTCGAAATTGAGTCCAAACTAAAAAGGACTCAGTTGAAAATTTGTGTCCTTATAACCTGCAACTTCCACAATAGTTACAGTATATCAAATCATCCAATAGCCTACGCTTGGCATCCCTGTGGCTGGACCTAAAATAGATTGCAAAGGAGAAAAGAGATTTGCAAAAACAGGTCAGAGCCCGAGTGAAAATTGTTTAAAACAGTTTAGCAAGTATTTAAAAATGCTCAAAAGCAGATATTATATTCATGCTAGTTATGCAGACTCTCTCTTGAGAAAACTCACCTCTCAACTAATGTGCATGCCTAATGTACCGCTAAGCCATTCTAGTTATTAATAACACGCCTAACTAGTTCAATCTCTATAGTTTTCAATCCATCATCTCACAATAACTACCCGTCTTTCCCACGTAATACGTAAATAAATATGTTCACATCTTTTATCTCGAGCGAGAGAGTTTTCACAATTAGAGTTAAGTATTCACGCACTTAAACTATTTTAGTTTTCAATATCTATCTTATCTACTAATTTCACACAGTAGAAGATATCACAAGTGTATATATATATATACAAATACGGCACGCTTAGGCTCAGCTGCAGTGCATGCATACTCTGCTCTCTAGTCCCAGTACATCTCGTACTAAATAAGGACAATCGATTCGGTGTCTCCCTCAAACCATAAATGAAAATCACACACAAATGGAGGTGAACATAGTCCTAAGACTTTGGGCTATGCACATACCTACGCACCGAAATGACCATGCACACCATTGTTCTCACAAATAGTGATCCAACCTAAGTCCTATGTTTTGAGGCACCAATCTTAGATCCCCTATAATGTCACATCAGGATAAGATTGTACATTTCCTAACCTCCTGTGATAGCAAGAAACATATGTATGTCATATACATAATTAAACATATAATAGGTATACTCACAAGCTATCCAAATCAGTAGGTATACACACATCCCGATAATAATTTAGTACTTAGTATATTCCTCTCTAATACTCACGGTATTCTTTGACTTACGATTGTTCTCTCCATCGTATTTCCTAAAGTATGGTTCACAGCCCTAAGAATCTTATACAGTAGTTAACCTAGTGTTTTACCACTACTAATATACACTAAGAATCATCATACATCATTTTCCATCTCTCTTGAATTAATAACATTGCAAAGTTCAAAATTCCCTCGAATAAAATTTTCAAAATTCTGAAATCTCGTTAGAAGTGTCAGAAATTTTGTTCGAACAAAGTCGTTTGAACGAACTTCGAAAGAACTCCGAATGCATTTTACTCTGAATTCTTGTTGGTAATCCCATTGGTAATATTGTTGGTAATCTCATTTGAACGAGGGCATTCGAATGACTCTCCAGGTTGTTCAAACACGATTTACCTAGTTCGTCCCCTTCCTCAAGAAACTTCATTTTTTTCACCATTTTTAATCACGAAAACCACCACAGATAATTCCCAAATTCTCAATGAACAATCCTAATTTTTATCTAACACGCACGGGTGATTTATAATGTTCCAGAATCATCAAATTGTTAATTAACTTTAATTAATTTTGAAATTCCCAAATTTATTTTAACCCTAGTTAATCAATTTGTATTTCAAGATCACTAAAAACTTAGATTTCTTCACCAAGATAAATCATAAATTCGTTGGTTCACACTACATGTAAGGTAAACTAACCTATATTAATTTATTTTTCAATCTAAGATCATGATAATTACACCCAAGTTCATTCAAGGGCACAATTTCATAAATAAATCAACCTAGACTAATATGGATATCATACATGTTAAAAATTTGCAAGTTTAAATACTTGCCTCTATTAGTAGGTCTAATCCGTTGAAGAAGAATGGTATGGCTGTTCTTATCTCCTCACAATCTATGCGATAAAGGTACTTTTAGGTGCAAGAGTGGTATGGTTTGGCTTTGGGGTCTTCTCTCCTCTTCTTCCTATAGCCTCTCTGTAGTTTCCTACGTTCTAACCCTAACATCTTTCTATTATCTAATATTTTTAATCCCTAATTTTCGTATGTTATGTAATACACCGAATTTCTGTGTATTTTTATTTAATTAATTTGAAGAATTAATTGAGAAAAATACGTTTTAACTAAATTACGCGAGTGAAGTAATTTAAAATGAATAAATGGTAAATGTGTTTAACTGGATATTAATCGGGTGTCAAATACGAATTAATATTACATGATAATATTTACTAAGTGCAAAGATTAAATAATTGATAATTATGGTGATACGACATAGCGAGTGATATGCGCGTGTTTTTACTTTATTTCACCGGGAGTCGTGCGTGTAGAGTATTTTATGGTGAGAAATGAGAAATATATTTTAAGTGACTCAAATGATAATTTAGAGGTCACGTATGGTTTCGGATGGGTCGAAATAGTCAAAATAGTGTACCCGGGGGTATAGTTTGAGTCCCGGGTCAATTTTGGACCAAATCAGCACTTATCGAGGGTGTTTCGGTCATTTTTATAAAGTGGGTTAAATGACCTACGAAATTTAGAGCCTTAGATCTGATATTTGGAGATTGGGGGTTAGGTTTCATAACACAAAAACTACTGGAGAGACCATTAGAGAGCAGGGAGAGCTAATTCTCAAAGATTAAGGAGAAATTCTAAAGGTGGGGAAGAGTTCTTGCACATCAAGACAAATTGGAAGGGAAGATTGGAGAAGAAACAATAAGCCCTCAATCAAGAACCACAAAACCAGATTTATCAATTCAAGGCAAGCATTTATTGAAAATCAAATTCAAGTTATAATACCCATGTGTAGGGAGTTTTAAGAATTGGTTGATTCTATTGAAAAACCTTGAATTAAATGTATGAATTGATTACATGTTCGGGTAGGATTGCATGTAGAATGAATCCCTATGTAAAGATAAAATTAAATTTGAATATATTTGATGATTAATATGGATTCTTTATGATTTCTTGGTTAAAGAACATGAATCTTGAATGACTTAGGGTTTAATTGATGAACACAAGATGTCAATCTGCCAGAATTTTTAACGTAATTTTAAATGTATGCCATTTTAATCGTACTTCAAATTAGAGTGTGAACCATACATGCATGGAAAATTCTATCTATTAGATATCCAGTGAACTTTTAATTAGGTCAATTTGAGTTCTGTAGAGGGAGTAATCAACATGTTACTACAGGGGGTTTGATCTGCCAGCATAATAATCTGCCAGAATTTTGACGTGACTTTAAACGTGTATGATTTGAATTGTACTTTGAATTAGAGTGTTAATCATAGATTCCTGGAAGGTCTATCTCTTAGATTTCCAATGAACTTGGAATCAAGTCAATCCAAGTTCTATAGAGGGAGAAATCAAAATTTTACTAGAGGGTGTTTAATCTGTTAGAAAATTTATGATTCGTTTTAGCTGCTAGAAACTGTGAGATTTTTCTTTTTAAGACTCAAAAGCCTAAAATTTTAACGAGGAAGTGTTTGGGACATTGATGAAATATATTGCTGGAATAATGATATGGTAGTAGGTATATGATTGAGTATTAGACTTTAATTTTGTGATAGAATTTAAGTGGATATTCATAGGCTTGATTGTGACGTATTCTAATTCGAGATGATAAGAATATAATTACGAAAAAGAGTGAGCGAGCTTAAATTTGTTGGGTCAGTAGATTAACAAGGGTAATTACTGAATTGATATAACAAAGGGTAACTAGAACCCTTAGAGTTGTGTGAATACTCGAATTAATACCATAGTGAGATAAATCGTAAAATAAAATGTATGGTGAGTATTTGAGAGAAATATAGTACGTACAAGTACGAATGATTATTAGGTTGTGTGTATACCTACTGAATTATATAGATAATTACGTGGAGAGAATACCTAAAGTATATTTGCCTATATTAGGGTCGATGCAGGATTCCGAACTAGTATATGGAAATACTGATTTGGGGTCATGATGAAAGAGTTCCGAACCAATCTATATATATATATATATATATAATTTCATTAGTGGGTCAAGGTGATTTTTCCTAACCACTACTTGGAATGAACTAGGGGTCGAGGTGACATTCGGAACCAAACTCTTACTTGGTGTCGATGGACAATTCCGAACCAAGAGTCCTTGATGTGTGTTAAGAGGAAATATTAGTAATGAATGAGTTTATAAGTATATATTGTGTGTGAAATGTATACTGTTAATAATCTAGTTATGCAAGTTAGTAGAAAATGAGATGCCGTGATTACATCTAAAGCAAATTAAGTAGAGAGAAACTTAATTACGAGATTAAAGATATATTGAGAATATGCATGTACATTACATTTACCTTGGGGTCGATGGCTTTTCGGACCAATGTAATTGTTAGGATAATTAGGGTCGATGGCTTTTCGGACCAATAATCCTTATAATATATATTGCGTGTGAAATATGTATTCCGAACTAAGAGATATAAATCAGTATTGGTGCTTGAAGTATGATTCCGAGACAATAACCCCCAAAATGTGATGTGGGGAGGTGATTATAAAGTATGTGCTTATAGTATATATTGCGTGCGAAATATATACGTCATGATACTCTACTTATACGTGGTAGTAGACTTGTAGATGATATATATAGAGATATACATCTAAATGGCAAATTAAGTAGAGAGAATACTTAATTAGATGATTAAAGATATACTGGGAATATCTATGGTTAATTAAGTAGTGAAACTTAATTATGGAAGTTAAATGATGATAAATGTGAAATGATATATGAATTAAGTAGTGAGACTTAAATATAATGATTAAACATAACATATGTGAATGTTATATGAAAAATGAATAACATGCGAGAGATGTTACTAATGAAGCGTGTTATATGGACGGTACGGGAAAGTAGACTATTTATAAGATCGGTTATATACTTTAGTCGAGATAGCTTGGGTATAATAGCTAGGTGGGCTAAGTATAGAACGTTAGGAGTGTACATTAGATGAGAGGTGAGGAAACTCAAGAGAGTGGCGTGAACCTAACATGTGTAATCAATAACCGATTTTAATTGCGATAAATTACTTGCTAAATGTTTTCAAAATGTTTTGAGTACTAACTCTTGCTATCAAAATATTTTCAAAACCCTTTTAGGTATCCAGCCACAGGGACGCCAGACTTGAGGATTCAATCCAGGGACTCGTAGCTGCATCTTTGTGGAGGCTAGCAAGACTTTGAATAGATGATTCATTTATTCAGATCTATTGTAGGATATTCTTTTTAGTACTCTTTATTGGGGCATGTTGTCCATTGTCGTTATTTTCAGTTATTCAGTATTGGATTATGTTGGTTTATTTAGCAGTTGCTGATTTTTAGCTGAATGTTGACTCAGAAAGACTTTATTCATTATATATTGTGAGATGGTTTGAATTCTAGTATATTGCGAATGTTTAATTATTATTTTTCGCATGAGTTATCTTATCGAGTTAATGGAAGATAAAATTTGACACCGGTCTAATTTCACTTAGGTGATTAGTAATGAAAAAGTTTTCAACAGTAATGCTAAGAATGAACCAATTGAGGAACCTGTTTTAATTTAATTTAGGACTAATCACCATGGATTTAATAAGGCGGGGTGTCAAGGGTTAAAATACCCCCAAATTCTAAATGACTAAACTACCCCTCGGGGTGCCTGTATGGCCTAAAAGTGCCCCGGGACCCAAACTAAATCCACGAGTACACTTTTTTTACTATCTCGACCCTTACGAAAACTTTAGCGCATTCGAAATGACAATACGAACTATTGAAAATAAAATCATCTTTTATTTTTCAAATTAAGTCCCGACACGACTGACACGCGTGTCCCAACTAAATAACTGTAACTGTCATATTTTTTATTCGCGATAATTTTAATATTATCATAATCGATTTGGCCAGTAGCCGGATCGATTCGACGCTATAGGTGTTGTCTTGTTCCTCTAACTGTTACGGGTTTCATTATTCTTAAACACTCCAAATCGCCATTAAACATTGCTAAACTCCAAACCAAGTATACGTAACATCCTAGGGACGTATATGAACGAATTATAACGTAAAGGAATCATAAAATCTTCGAGGAACAACTTAAATTTCGATTAATTCAAGATTAAGCTTTGAAAACCCTAGTTTATTCTCTTGGTTCAAGAACTTCAATATTCTTTCAAAATTCTTCTCCAATATTGTAGTATATATCATCAATTCAATCTACATGTGTAAGGGATTAAACATGACATGAATCCTACCCAAGAACATGCTTTGTATCTCCAATTTTTAATGCCAAATTCCATAATTTCACATGAATATCATCCTAAATCCAACATGGAAGATATATAAAATCATAGTGAGAAAGATTAAATACTTGCCTCTATTTGAAGGTCTGAATCTCTGCAACTTTTTGGTATGGTTATATTCCTCCTTCCCCGAACTACTCGATGGCAGTAGTGGTGGTGCAAAATTGGTAGATGTAAATATAAGGTCCTAATTTTCGTGGATTTAATTCCCCCAAAATTCCAAAAGACTAAAATGCCCCTCCGGGGTGTTGGTTTGGCCTAAAATTGCCCCCAAACTAAACCCACGGATATACTTTTCGAACTGTCTCGACCCTTTTGGATGCATTGGATCACTTTAAATGACCATTTGGATGACTAAAAATAATTTATCTTTTATTCTCTTAAATTGAGTCCCGACACGACTGACACGCGTGCCCCGACTGAATTTATCGTAACTGCCGTATTTTTCACTCTCAATAATTCTAATATTTCCTTATCATTATTATCATTCATTCAATAAGTAATATTCAATATAAATAAATATTAACCCTTATTTATGTAAATAAAATGTATTATAATTTAATTAATCCCAATTAATTTCCAAAATAAAAATCAATAAAATTACGGGGTGTTACATCTCGCAATCTTGGGCCCATCACAGTCCAATTAACCCACTACGGTTATAGGGACCACCACATCCATTTTTTTGGCCCGAGTAAACAAAACCTTAAGTTGGATTAACGAGGCCACCAAATCTCGTAGGACCCACCGTAGTCCATAAAATTAGTTAACTTCACTTAAAATTTTTAATCCATATAAACACCACATCATTACCCAAGAATCCTAGCACATGTATTTAAGCTATACGTTTCCATATGAAAATATAACCATCTGCATTTTATGGGACATGTCACTCACCTTAAAGTACGTAATGAGATTAATACTACATGTATTTCCCTTGTATGGTAGTATTAACAACTTCCCCACCGATCAATTTAACATCATTAGTATTTGAATGCACCAAATAACATTAAATCTAGTAACGTATCACATTTATTAGTCAATTTGAAATAATTGAAAAAGAATTAGATATTATACTTCACATTTCTATAACACCCTATACATTAGGGGTTCTAACAATGAAAATATGATTTTTTTTGGGAGAAAGTTATGCCCAATTGACTACAACATGTGCCAAGTTGTTTAAGCAGAAAAATAGCAACGAAACTTCAACTTCAAGACAACACCCTAGCCAAACCAGAAGATATTTTATGCTCATATTAGAATATGTTATACTCAGATATGTTATCTAACATCTCCAACTGGAATCACTTGATTTTATTACGTGTCCAATGAGTTATACTATTGTAAACACAACTAGGTCCTAAATAGAACATTAAATCATAACCTAACATAATTTAGCATACATAATATTTACTTTGGGTTTTAGTTCATGGAAACAAGTACCTAACGTGTGTATATATATATATATATATCATAAATAAAACTTTCACGAAATGATGACTAAAGTCTAGGATTTTCAAGTTTCACTTTTTACTATTCTACCATAATCTCTCATCTATAGTGTTAAACCTTTCTTCTCTCTAGCTCTTTAGGCATAATGGTCCTCATTTAAATCTTTTATTAGAAATAAAAGTATACAAATTGTAGAACCCATTCATGTGACTAACTTTAACAAAAACATAATTACGTTATAAGAACTCCTTGAATTATGATAATTTTTCCCAAGCAATCCTTCCTTAAACCATCTTTTCTCTCTCCTCAAGCTTATTTCTACCAAAGCTTAAATTATTAAAGGAAGAAGATGATAACTATCTGATTTATAAGAAGAAAAACGTGGTCAAGTAGTCACGTGGTCATATTTAAGGTGGTTGTGAATGATTGAATGAAAGAAAGGTCCAATCAAAACATTTCGACTTATGGCACATTTATCCCCTATTTGTAAATCCACTATAACTAACTATTTCGGCATTCAATTGAACACCCATTTGTGCCCCCTCGTAGTTAACTAAAATTTGTACAACTTTATATTAATATTTTTCCAAAATCATAACCTTACTATGCTTAAACTAGGCTCCAATGTGAATATAACAATCTGCCCAAAATTTTAGAACTTAAACAACTGGCAACTGAACCTCACCAAATTCGCACCAACACCGTGGTTTAGTTTTATAAACACAATAATGCATTCAAAAGATAATTTATAATACATTTAACTACATATATAATGATATGTTCTAAACATGTTATCTTCAATCATAAGCTCGATTAGAATCTAATGCAAATAACATGTATATCACGTGAGTGTGCATCCTCTAAACATGATAATTAAAATGTTTAATACCCCTCATCAACCTTATCAATCATAACTTATACTTAATTATGTAACTAATAGGCCTAATCATATTATAGGGCATTAGAGAAGCGATGTATCAAAACACCATGAAAAAGTCACATGAATGGATGGAATGCTGTTGTGGTTCGAACATCTTAAATGCAAATCTATATATGGTGGAAAAAATACAAAAATATTTTTGTCTTTTTCAAAAACAAAATCTTTTTGAAAAGTTCCAAACTTTTTCTAAAAGAAAATAAAATTATTTTGGATTTTTTAAAGGCTATAAACTCATATAAACATAAAAAGATAATATAGTAATAGGAATAAAAAATAGCAACAAGATAATCGCCCTATACTAGAAACAAGTCATAACCTCAATCATTAATTTAGGAGGTGTTCTCAAAAGGATTAGACATCCTCTGAATTCCCTCCATCAAACATTGAAAAGTATTGACTAAAAACTCCACTTGCTATCTAAAACTATAAAAATCTTTATGACGGTGTGTTGGAGCATGTGTGGAAACATGTACGGGAACTCATGTGTGACCATGTGTGGGAACATGTGTGTGAAAAACTCTCCCTATCTTAAAATAAAACTCCCTAAGGTGATCTATTTGTTTGTAATGGGAACAAACATAGAAAGGTTTGGGTCTACCTTGGTATAAAAGCATAGGACAATATCTTTTTACAGAATTAGGTATCCTTGATGGGTTATGTTGAGGCCTATAAGGATCCATCACAAAAACTAAGAACCGATTTGGGTGCGTCATTGGAAGTGGACACACCATCGTAACCTATTACTTGCCATTCAGTAAAACCTTATGCAAGACCGAGGAACATCTTTTAAACATTCTTAGATGTGTCCTCTACAGTGACCTACACATCACGAGCACGTTTAAGATCTTTCTCGAGTTGAAAAACATGGACTTTAAGTTTCTTACGAGTCTCCAATGAATCTTGAAGATCTCTCGTAAGACTAGCTACTATGTTGGTCAAATCGATCTTTTCCTTACCAGATATAATAAGTTGCTTACATAGAGAAAGTTTCAACTTCTAAAGTTGACTAATCAACGCCTCACACTCTCCGAAAGCTTTCAATTTTTTTTTCTAAATCTAACACCCTAAGAATCAAATTTTTCTTTTTCTTTTTGGTTCTTCAAGACTCTTTATAAAGTTTGGTGTAAGGTTTTTGAAGGCCACATTCTCCCTCACTTAAATTCTCTTCATCACTCTCACTCTCCTGAGAAAGGTTTGACATATTATTGAGGTTATCACATTTAGACAAGTCCTCACCAACGTGGGACATACTAGAATTACTAACGTGACTGGTCGTGAAAGCACATAAATTAGGTTCATGCGGTGATTCATCCCCGAAATCCATTGACTCGACATCACTATCTCTAAGAGTGGCATTATAAACAGCTTTGCCTTTGGCCTATATGTAATACCCTGTATTTTCGGACTAAAATATTATGACATAAATTAATTTAATAACTTCAAATTAATTTCAGGAATAAATTAAATCGGATGGATTTAAATTTAAATGGGTCAGATTTAAATTAAAAATAAATGATTATTCATGATTACGTAATTTCATGACTTATTTGGGCGTGATGAGTTCACCCTTGAAAGTAAATCATACGTTAATAAACTTACAGGTGCGTGTTGTTTAAAAATAATAAATGTGTCTCTGTGGTGTAAAAAAATAATTAGGACGCATTTCAGGAGGTTTTACGAGCTCGTTTAGGTGTTTTAGACCTTTATAAATAGGACCGGGGTATATGTATACTAGTTGGGAGGCTATTGGACCATTCTAGTTAGGGATTCGGGCTTATTTGGAGGCCCAAAACTGAGCGTAAAAGCCTAACTCTGGATTTGGGGGTTTAAAAGTTAATTAAGAAGACTAATAAACTCATTTTTACTCACCCAAGAAAACCCTAGCAGCCCCACCCCTAGAGAGGAGATACTAAAGTAAAAAAAGAGAGGAGGAAATTGGAGATTCAAGAAGGAGATTCAAGAAGAGGAACTTCCACCTTCACTCTAAGGCAAGAATTTTCTTGCTTACATTGATTTCCAAGTTATTTCATAATTTATTTGTGTAGGCTCCCATGTAGATTTTCGGATTCGAGTTGTAATGAATATTAAGGAATAGGTTTCACTATATGCATGTAGATGGCCTCACTTTGATGATTAACAAATTATAGAATTGAAAGATTGATTATAAAATCCAAAAAAATAATAATGTTGGTTTAGATATGGATATTGTGATATTATGATGTGGTAATATAGATATAATGTATACCGCTGAGAAAGATTGTTTCTTGACACAACTTTATGAAAAGATATAGATCCTGAAAATTAGGAGTCACCCACTTTATAGTCTTTGGAGAAGATGGTAGTACCCTTATGAATTAATCATGATTTAGGTGTTATTCTACTGTAAATTTTTTTGTTAGATGATATAAAACTAGCTAATAATCATAAGTAATGTTAGGATAACTTTTGGGTGATGATTGATGGGTTAATTATAAACAAAATCTGGAAATTTTATCCAAAACACATAGCAGTTCTGAAGCTGTAGGGGAGAACTGATTTCGATGCCCTATTCACCCCAGGTTAGTTAGTTTGTGTTTTAGGTTAGTCGTCCGGGTGCCGATGAATTCAGGAGTTATGAAGTATTAATTTAACACTTCTGGAATATTGGTAGGATTAAAATATATCCATTTAGACTAGACGAGAATTTTGAAAAAAATTATTGGCTAATGGATTCAATGGGTTATCCAGGAAGAGGAGCCAAGAAATGGGAACATAGGGGTTACGGTATGACTCGGGAAGGCTGGTGACTAAGTAAATAAAGTGTAGAAATGAATGTCGAATGACTATTTAAAATAGTGAAATTTATATTTAATGGGAAGGTTGGTAAATACCTAAATTAATTAAGGATAAATTCTGGTAATGTTGGGACTGTTATCTAAATACATAAACTAATAATTAACGAGATGGTTAATTAAATGGACAAAACAATAATATATCATGGGGGTAATAATAGAGTAGCGATTGGTATAGATGTGTAACTATTTGTTTGTATGGAACATACCTATGTTCATGGATGTTCTATCTGTTGGGGTTGCGCACATTCAAGATCGGAGCACACGTCGACATAGATTGGTTAGGCGTAGTGTAGGTCATATTTTTGGTACTACGTGGCAAAGCCACTTATAAGAGTTAAGTTTTTATGTTGGTATCCATGTGACACTTCTTGGTATGGGTTGTGCAATGGTGTAACTTCACCGCCCAACTTGCTTGTGTATTATGATATCCGCTGTGGATAAGAGATTCCCTTGGGCTTGCCGATAGAGCGCGAATGAGATGGTAGATGCCTTAGTATTGCATATATATAAGTACATATATATGAATTAATGGAAATGAATAATATTCATTTCTAGTCTAATGATGTAGACTATAAAACACAGACCCAATACTACGTAGGATGCATGATAAATGATTATGTCACTATTATGGGTAGTTTGAATGGGTTAATTGGAAAATGGTAATGCGAATGTAGACAATTATATTTCAGCATGTAAATTATGCTAGATGAATCACATGTTTAATATTTCTCTTGTTATCTATATTGATTTTGGGATTTGGGGATAGGATACGAATAGTATTGCACCTAGGTCAGAGGTGAGAAAATTATCTCATGCGACCGTCGATGGGAGACTCTTATTTAAATTAATTGTAATCTTGCATTTCAATTTCAGTAAGTTAATTCTTGCACAGTTTAGGGCGCTGACCCAAATTATAATTTTTTCCCATCCCCCAGGTTTGCTTAGAAAGGGATAGCAGGACTAAAGGAATATCAGACTTGTTGTCACGTGTTTCTTCTCAAAGATAGATTTATTAATTCTACTTTAGGCTGCTATTTCTTCCTGTTTTTATTTATCTTGGATTATTGTATTGGCTTAAGCCCGGATTCATTTGATTTATTATTCGGGACTGTTTTGTTTTTGTTGGTTTTTATTTTATTGGACGTGGGTGTTGGATTCATTATTACTTTATGTTTAGTTATTTAATCCAGTTTTAATTTGAATGTCATTTATTATATGAATGTCATTTATTATATGAATGTTTATTACAGTCGATGTTAAGGATGATAAAAATTATCGAGCAAGCCCCATCTTTGGAGGATCATGTTTAGCCATCCTTTACGCGAGAGAATGGGGGTCGTTAAAATTTGTATCAGAGCATCTAAGTTCTAGTGTCCTTAGGATCTGTGTTGCACTCATTACATTATGCGTTATATTCTTCGATGTATCGAGCCCTATGTTTAGGAATCATTGTATTCTTTAAAAATCCAATACTAATACTAACCTTGTTTACTTTCAGATAGAAAATAGAAGGAGGGATAGACCTAGGCTTGTTGCTGTACCAGCTGCAGATGAGGAGGCTCAGTAGGATCCATCGTAGCATCCGTAACCACTACTAGTTCTGACCTATGGTTAGATCAACAGAGATTTCCATTATCATTTCCTAGACGGTGGCCACCGTAATGACATCCATTTTAAGGTAAATTCCACCTCTTCAGCCTCAGTAGCAGCCCCCCAGCATGCAGTGCTACCAGTCCAGATGCTTGGATTAATCTAAGACAGGTTTAGGGAGGCCTTCATTAAGGGCCAATCACCAGAGTTTTCTAGAAGTTAGGATATTTTAGTGGCAATCCAATGGAAGAGTAACATTCAGCATCACTTACAGATGGTGGAGTTTATGCCAGTCCATAGGTAGATGTTGGCCTCATTTCAACTTGTAGGGGTAGCACTTCAATGGTGGGAGTTCGTCAATTCAAAAGTAGAAAGGGGTAGTTTGACCATATATGAGTTCTGGGAGAAATTTGAGGGGAAGTACTTTCCTCAGGCGATGCAATTATAAATGCAAAGGAAATTGATGGGCCATAAATAGGAAGGTCACACAATGGTGGAATATGAGGAGGAGTCCACCACTCTTTCTTACTTTACAAAGGATGAGGTGAACACAATGCAAAGAAAGATGGAAAAGTTCATGTCCGGGACATCCTGGAACTTTAGAAAGTCATTATTGGGAATTCGTCTTTCACTACATATAACCAAATGGTAAATATCGCCTTACTTCATTGCCATGACCATAAGGCGCACCAAAAAAATAAAGGGGAGAAGAGACACCACCCTAAGACGACAAACCCATAGGGTAAGATGAATGGGGGTAATAATTAGGGGGTCGAGAAGTTTTGAGGTCTTCAATCTTCTGAGCATCACAAGAGATTTAGAGGTTCCAATGATCGGAACAGACAGGTACAATAGGGATGACTGCCAGACAGGCATCAGTTACAAGTAAATTGTTATGTTTGTGGTGAAAAGGGACATTTTGCCAGGAAGTGCCCTCAGGAAAATCAAGTATTGCAAGAGTTAGGGGGACACCAAGGACATCGGGCACCTCTTCAAGGACATCAGTCGAAGTTGCAACACGAACGTGTGTATAACGTCGCACTAGGAGAGGGACCAGCGCGAGTATAGATAGTTGATGGTAAAATCCCAAATTTTCAATCTTGTAAGACATGCTTAGTTTAGTAATAGTGCATAGAAATTCGTAGTACATACTATCACGTTAACATAATGAGGTGGGTAGACTTTGTTTTATCAAAGCGCCTTATGTTGTTTCCCCCTCGAATTTAGGGGCAGGCATCTATAGTGCTTCGTGTGTAAAGGGGTTAAAGAAATCATAAATTATATATAGTGAGGGTTCGTGCGGGTACGAGGACTTTAGTTGTAGGACCCACATGCACCTAAAAGGGTTGCATTGTCAAGAGTGGGGTGGTGATGTGAAATCTTAGGAATTGTTGCTAAGCATTTCTTGAAATTAAGGATAACATGAGTTTTTGATTGGGGATATGAACATAGGATATATGTGAATAATCTTATGTTTTAGGGATATATAAATGCGATAATTATCAAGAGATGAAACCTTTTTATTTATGTTAAGAGTATGCGAAGCGGAAGGCATTCATATTTTAGAAATATTTGGTTCATTTGGGAATATTATGGCTAGTGGTAGTCCCGATTGCATGACGATATGTACAATCTTAAATAATGTTATTATAATGACGATGTCATTGAAAATAAACACTGATAGCCTTTACTGGAATGAGTATGCCCGTGGAGACTTATAAGTTGATTAAGCACATTAATAGACGTAAGTCCCGGATCGATAGATCTCAATGATCGACAAAGCTATGTAGTAGTGTATCGAAAGGGTTTCTTGTTTTAATTTTTCTTGTGATACGTCCCACGCACGAAATTAGAAAATGTTGGGAGTTGATAGATGTTAGATCCTATGACATTTTGGTTATTGTTCTTGGTATGATCAAATGGATATATCTATTGGGATTTGGTGTATCCCTTAGAAGTGATGAAACTTTTGTTAAAAATGGTTGCAAACTGGAATTAATGTAATTAATGTAAACAATTATTTTTATTTTTCCTTTAAGTCTTAGGCCAACAGAACTCAATAACTGACTAAGCCGTGTAGTAGTGTATTGGGAGAGTTCCTTATTTGGATTTCGTTTGCGAGATGTCCCCCACACAAAATTGGCAAAGGTTGGGAGTTAAGGAAAGTTGGATACTAAGATGTTTACTTTTTATATTTTACATATGTCGAGATATACTTTTGTTTCTCGATATGCATGGTATGTATGGTTCAGATTGGATGTATAAGTGTCATCCATATTTGATATTTATGCGTGTGTGTGTTAATGTAATTTGGGATATATGGGCACCTCAGTAATGTTATGAACGACATAGATGCGCCTTTTATTTTATCTCATGGGATATGAATATGGACTAATTGGGTGTAAAACTTACAGTAAGGGTGCAGATTAAAATGTAAGGTTAAGCTTCAGTGAATTTTGACGACAAAATTATGTTGTTAGGGGGGAAGAATGTAATACCCCGTATTTTCGGACTAAAATATTATGACAAAAATTAATTTAATAATTTCATATTAATGTTGGGAATACATTAAATTGGACGGATTTAAATTTAAATGTGTAAGATATAAATTGAAAACAAGTGTTTATTCATGATTACATAATTCATAACTCATTTGGGAGTGATGAGTTCACCCGTGGAAATAAATCATATGTTAATAAACTTATGGGTACATGTCGTTTAAAAAGAATAAAGATATCTATGTGGAATAAAAAAATAATTATGACACGTTTTAGGAGGTTTTACGAGCTCATTTAGGTGTTTTAAACCTTTATAAATAGGCTCAGAGTATATGTATACTAATTGGGAGGCTATTAGACCATTCTACTTAGGGATTTGGGCTCATTTGGAGGACCAAAAGTGAGGATAAAAGCCTAACTCAAGATTTGGGGGTTTAGAAGTTAATTAAGAAGATTAATAAACTCATTTTTACTCACCTAAATCATAGCAGCCCCACCCCTACAAAGGAGATACCAAAATAAAAAAAAGGAGTTGATTGGAGATTCAAGAAAAGGAACTTCCACCTTCACTCTAAGGTGAGAATTTTCTTGCTTACTTTGATATCCGAGTTATTTTTTAATTTATTTGTGTAGGCTCCTACATAGATTTTCGAATTCGGGTTGTAATTAACATTAGGGAATAGGGTTCACCATATATGTAGAGGATCTCACTTTGATGATTAGCAAATTATAGAATTGAAAGATTGATTAGAAAATCCAAAAAAATAATAATAATGTTGGTTTAGAGATAGATATTGATAAACACCCAAAATTGTACATTTTATACCCCAAATAGACGATTTTTAGTTGCTAATTTTCAATAAAATTGGTCTTATGCACGTTCATGTCTATCTTGTAGGTCAAATACCTTTTGTGGAGTTAAAAGCCATATTTCAAGACAAATGTGGCAAATGCGCGTCAAAAGGAGCATAAACCCCAATTCCCATACCAATTACTTGTCCCCAAACCCGAACCTAAGCCTAAACCTAATCCTGAACCTCGTGTGTATTTAGTATGTATTTTTTTAGATTTTTAAATTTTTTATATGTGCCTTATATAATTTTTAGAATTTGTTTTATATTTTATTTTGAGTCGTGCATATTTTAGGATTTATTTGTGCTTAAAGTTGTATATATTAGAGTTCGTATTGTGCACCGGCTATTTTATATTTTTTTATATAAATATAATAGGTGTGAGTTTTGTTTTTTATTTGTTATTATTAGTTTAGTTTTATTAATATTTTATTTTTATTAGGTTAGGGCTATTAGTATTATTTTACTTTAAGTCTTTTATTTTTAGATTAGGAATTTAATTTTCTAAATCTTATATTTTCTTTAATTTAATTTTAATTTTAATAGATTTGTAAGTATTTATTTTTAATAGATTAGAAATTTAGCTTTTTAAATTTTATTTTTAGGTTATAAATATTTTAATAATTTTTATTTTATCTTATTTTAGGTATAAATCTAAACATACACATACACATTAACCTACACTCACCCACAACATATTACCCCCGTCATCTTCCACCTTCATTCACATCTCCTCTCTCTCATCTACCATAACCAAAACCTCCATAAACGAAACCAACCCACCTTAGCCCCTCCCTTGCTGCGACCTCCGGACACCTGAACCACCCAACTCCGGTCATCCCCCATTTAACTCAACCCACCATAACCCATCTACCCGTACCCGATACGACATCCACCGCGCATCAACTCCGTCCAGATCCGTAAACCCATGACCCAACAACCCAAAAAACCAACCCTCACACCTGTCGGACTAACCCATATCTACCATACTGGACTCAAAATAAATTTCTAACCTCATGTGTGCCAATTATAAAAGAAGACAAAAGGCTCATTTGAAAGACCATATGGGGAGAGATCTTAGATGGAGAGTTTAGAACAGAGAGATATACTATTTTTTTTAGTTTTTTTAGAAAATAAATTAGTGATCGTAATTCGATTGCGAGAATAGTGGATTGTAATTGAAGAGTTTCATTTCAATTCAAGGCATAATTTGAGTATGATATATTCTCCTTTAATTACTCATTTCGTGTTTTTAATTGTTTACATTTATTCTTGGATGATGACTATGGAGGGCTAATAACCCATTCAAGGGATGAATTGAATCCCCCATGAATCCAATTAATTTAGTTTGCTAATTTTAATTTTGTTTGATTAGTAATTTTAATTCCTACTCTTATTTATACATTGAGAAATCGAAAATCATTCTTGATAAAGGATTGAAAATTGTGTTATAATATTATCATTTGATTCAAATTAGAGATAGGCTTATCAAATTGATTAAAATCATAATATAATTTTCTTCAACTCTTGTTTATTTTGTTTAATTAAAATTAGTTGGGTGAATTTTTCCTAACGGGTGATTGGTTTGGTCAATTTTAATTCATTTTGAGTAGTGTTGTAGGAATTATAATTACTTTTCTAAAAGAATATTTAATTAATTCATTAGTGTAATGAGAATTCACTTTTGAATTAAATGAATATTTTAAAAATCAACCAAATTAAAATAGTACAAATTAGACTCAATTGTGTGAAGTGGGGGTGGATTTCATTCCCTATTTCCTTTTCATATTAATTACATCACTTGTGTTATTTCTCATTATCTTATTACTTATATTTCTTTTGATTTTTATTCACTTAGTTGACTAGCACAATTACCCTTGAAAGTGAATTGCATTTATCTTCTCATTTCAGCACGTGTCACTCTTGAAAGTTGGATTGATATCCATAGTTACCACAATACATGTTGTTTAATAAATTTTGTTGGTAAATCAAGGGATTTTATGATATACCCCGTATTTATGACGATATAGTATTTAATTAAATGGGCGATTTAACATTTATTTAAATCGTTGGTTTGGAATTTATTTAATTCGAAAAAATTATTTAATTTGGTGATTTAGAGTTTACATTAATTTGGTATATATAAATTTCACGCGTGATCGTATTTGGAGTAGGAAATAAGATAATTATTTAAAGTGACTCGGAGGACGATTTAGAGGTCACTGTTGATTCTGAAAGTGTCGAAATAGTCGGAAGAGTATACCCGGGTGCATAGTTTGGACTCTGGGGCGATTTTAGTCCAAACCAACACCGTTTAAGGGCATTTCGCTCATTTGAGAACTTAGGGTCAGAGGAATTCCAAAAAAATTAAGTTTATATCTGCCCATTAGAGTGAAGGGCTACGGTTAACGCAAATCTTAAGGAGGAGAGGCCATAGGAGAGGAAGGAGAGAAGAAAACCAAAGTTTCCTACACCAATTTTCACCCCAAACGTGACAGAATTGAGATCGGAACGAGGGGAGAACAACCATATCATCATACCAACGAAATCAGACCTTTAATTTAAAGGTAAGTGTTTATCTTGCGTCTATTTTAATCATGTTATAATACGCATGTAGAATAGGATTTGATTTACATATTTTTGGAAGATTTAATATGAATTTGGGTGGGTGTAATCTATGAATTGAAGTAGGATTGCATGTAGTTATATTTCTTTATGGCGATGACATGAAATAATAGGGTTTGGGATGATTTATAATAAAGAAATCTGGATTCTTGATTAAGATATGTGAGGAACATGAGAAACTAGGATTTTTATGATTTGTCGAGATTAAAACTTGTATGATCCGTTTTTGTTGAGTATTTAATGATATATTTTTTTAGGAATTGTTAGAATGATCCTATTTGAAGTTTGGCTAGGAGTTAGGACGTTTGCCTGAAGGTTTATGGGAATAAAAAGGGTGAAAAATGCAATAACTCAACGAAGGAGACGAACTGCTACTTTTCGAATCGATTCAACCCAGAGGTGAATCGATTCGACCTCCTGCCGAATCGATTCAGCTACCCAGAAAATCACAACTTTGACCTTTTGTTAATATATCCCCATGAATTCAATTACGAGGAACTTTGTTGATAGTTTACTAATTATGTGGAGAGTTAGGGGAGGTCAGTAGGCATGAGGTTAAGGTTCGATTTATATTGGTAAGGTTTAAGTTGGGATAATTAACCGACAGTAGTAAATCAAGTGAATTGTACACGGGGAGAATTAGGATTTGGATTACGGGAAGGGTAGACCAAAATCTAAGACTATAACTAATAGGGTATAAGTGTAGTAACTATTAAATTAACATAAGGGGTAACTAGGGGCCCTTTGGGTAGAGAATAATTCTCGGATAAATATAATTGAGAATTATAAATGTGAATGAATTGTAAGGTAAGTATTCAGAGATAAATAATACATACGGGTTATAATTATAGGTTGAGTGTATACCTATACGGATTTATTATTATAGGTCATGTGTGTGCCTATACTGAATATGCATATAGTTAGGTTATGTGTATACCTATTATGTGCTTTTGTGTATGTTAACGTACCTACGCTACCAACTATCACGGAGGTCCCGCGCAGTGGATGATCCCACCTTGAAGATTCCAACGAGGTCTGGATTTGTGCCCCAGAGCATAGTATTGATAGTGGATAACTATATGAGAGAAATAGTGATGCCGACAATTCGTTTGGGTACGTTAGGTATGTGCGCAGCCCCAAAGACTTAGTGTCATGTTCGCCTCCAATATGTGTGATTTTACTGATGGTTCGAGGAGACATTCCAAACCAATAGTCTATGTTTAGGTACAAGAGGTACTTGGATTGGACTGATATTAGAGTACGTGAGTGCGCATCGTTTTGACAAGTCTGGGAGATGCTGTATTTTATATATATATATATATATATAGTGTGTGTGTGTGTGTGTGTGTGTGTGACATATATATATGTACTCATGGATGCTTTATCCTAGTTATGTGTGATAGTAGTAAGACTAGATAGTGTATATATAAACTATAGTCAATCTACTTATGTGTGATAGTAGGGAGACTAAATGATGTATATCTAAAACAATGCTTAATCTACTTAAGTGTAAATAGTATAGATGATAGATAATGGTTATCTAAAAGATAAAGTAAGTATGAGAACTTAACATGAGGATGATAACAATAACGTTAGTGTAGTGTTAACTATTAGTGGTTCGACAACTTATTGGTATAGGAGGTATTGGGTAAGTTAATGAGAAGCTTAACTAAAGGCTTAATGATAATTATAGGTATACTGTAGCATACTGTATGGGCGGTGTGGGAGTGCTAGATTGATTTATGGTGAGTTAGATGCTTGGAACCTAGTTAGATTGGGTAACTTGACTAGGTGGGATTAGTAGAAGACGTTAGGTGCGCACTATAGATGAGAGGTGAGGAAATCAAGAATGTACCCAACCTAACACGTGTATCTAATAGTTGTTCATTTAAGCTACAATTTAAATACTTGCTAAATATTTTCAAATGGTTTTACTAGGTCTATGACCCATATTTGCAAAATATTTTCAAAAACTCCAGCCACAAGGATCCCCATCTTGATTATCTGTTCCAGGGATGCGTAGTTGTAGCACTTGTGGATGCTTACATGATTTGGACTTAGACGCTTCGGTTACTTCATTCATAGAGTAGGATGCAGTTCATTTTTTTCATTTGGGCATGTTGGCCTTCAGTTAGTTATTTTATTCTGTTTATCAGGTTTTATAGTTGTGGACTCATTTTGATTTCATTAGATGCCTAGTTCGAATTTTATATTGAGAACTGACAGTTTAATCGGTACCATTTTATTTCAATTATTTGTTTGGTGTTTAGTTCAGATTATTTTACTTCATGGATGTTTTAGTTATGGGGGTATTTCCCTTGTTATTATTGTTTAATAAAAAGAAAAGCTTTGGCATCAACTTTTTGAATACTAAGTGGTTAGAAAACAAAAAGGTTTTGATAGTGATTCTAAGAATGAACCAAAAGAGATTCCTTTTTTAATTTAATAAAGGACTGATCACCCGATATTTATTTAGGTGGGGTGTCATAGATGGTATCCGAGCATCAAGTTCTAGTGTCCTTAGGATCTATGCGACTTTTCTACCTTTCAACTTAGTGTTCTTTGATATAGAGCCCTAGTGTAGGATTATTGTATTCCTCATTGCGTATGCGTATTTACGATCTTCTGCCGATTACTTTGTATTTGATGGTGAACTTATACATGTTTCAAATCTCATTTTAGATGATGTCTAAGAGAGTACGTCGGGTAGAGTAGCAGTGAGAAATAAGGTGAGAGAGGCTCAGCTGGAGCCAGAGGTATCATAACCACAACCATAACCACCGTAGGGAATGGTAACAAACGCACAGGTGGCTGAGAATGTGGCACAGGCAGTTAATGAGAAAATGACTGTAATGGCAAGATATTTTTCATAGAATCATCCACAGTCGTTAGTGGCACCCGATGTTCAGGCCCACTCGGGGTCGTTCGATTGGTATAGGGCAAGATTCACCCACCATAGTTTTAGGGTAATTCAAATGTAGTAGTGGTCAGTTAGTGAAAAAAATACATGTAGCATCACCGACGTATGACGGAGTGCAGTGACACTCAGAAGCAGTTCTTGGTGTCATTCAAGCTAGTGGGCATATCTTTGCAGTGGTGGGAGTCTGTGGCCACCGCAGAGGAGATAGATGTGATAAGCATTGGGGAGTTCTTGGTGCAGTTTGACTTCAAGTATTTTTCATCTTCTATTTAGATAGAGATGCGGCGGCAGTTTCTCAATGTGTCTCAAGGAGATAGGACCGTGGCAGAATACGAGGAATATTTCACTCGATTAGCAAATTTTTTGAAAGATGAAGTAAACACTGAAGAGAAGAGGATGTGTAAGTTCATAGATAAACTTGCCTAGAAGATTCGATAGAATTTTTTGGGTAATCCGACGTTGGAAACATACGCGGAGGTTCTCAATGCAACGCTACTTAATTGCCAGGATAAGAGATTTCACATGAAGTATAGCAACAGAGTGAGTGGGTCCAGTCAGACTGGAAAGGTATAGGGGAATAGTGCTCTTGGGGCACAACGGCAACAGGAGTGGGATCTTCAGTAAGGAAATAAGGCCAAAAGATTTAGGACCGGGTGTTATCAATCCAAAAATGTTGGGTTTAGGTAGGGTCATCAGGTCCATCATCATCAGCAACAAGATTTTTCTCCTTGGGGCCGCTAAGGTCAAGCGAATGTTTCATTTGTAGAGAGGTAGGCCATAGGAAGAGAGATTGCCCTAAGCGAGGCACTGGGCAACCCCAGGATAAGGTTATGGACGTACAACCATTGCAGCAGGTCATGGGTCAGTTCGATCATGACGATTACATTTAGGAGCCTATTGACCAGGTGATGCTGCTAGCATTTGGAGGTAAATTGTCTTTATTATCTTATGAGCACAAGGTTAATTTTTTTTTCTGACAGGGGGCATCACAACATAATATTTTTATCACTAGAATTCGCGAGTGAGTCGAATTTAGTGGGTGTGTTGGTTGTAATAGCCTTATTATGCATATATATTATTAATTACTGTGAGAGTAGCGGGAGTTTTAGTGTCGCCTAGGAGAAAGAGGGTGTGTACACTAAATGGATGGTTGCATTACGTGTTAGTTTACTATTTTTGAGAAATATGAGAATAGAGTAGACTATTTTTCCAGTTTCGACTAGTTAACGATGGTTTAAGCAATGGCAGACGGTTAAGGTAGGACTTTGTGTTCGCGGTTCTATTGTATGATTTATTTTTTGCTAGGTATCACCTGAAATAGGTTCTAGCCTATACATACATGTATATATGTTATAGTGTGTTACATGATAGACCCTTAAGAATATATTTGTATTGTTATTTTATCCTAGTGAGTAGGGACATTTACTGATGTGATTCAAGGTAGATTGGCTTATCGTCGAGCAAAGAGATATTATTCGTGATTTATTCACGCGAAGAAACTAGTGATAGTAAGAGCACTGTGATTCATGTTGTCTTTTGTAGCATGAGAGTGGACGAGTATACTTTTATGTCAAGAGACGGGGATTTAGGGGTACGTGCTATGGACTGAGGGCCTAACGAATCTCAACCACTGACAATGCTAGGGGTTATGTATCGGGGGGTTCCTTATTTGGATTTCGCTTTGCGAGATATCCCACGCATGAAACTTAGCACAACGTTGGAAGTGGGGAGATGTTTGGTCATGAGAACATGAGTTAGTACCTTAGTTATTGTTCGTTATGCAGTTATATCTGAGGGATGATAACAAAGTTATAATTTGAGGCTAGTGGAGCCGGATAGTACTTTTGCAGTTATGCACGGGTACAGGCTGTATGGGTTCCCTGTGGAGTTGGATTTGGCTAATATTTTCCACGGTTAGGAGGGTTCAAAATACATGTAGTGATATTAAGAGTACATGATTAAGGTAGTGTATAAACCTTGGAATACTAGTCTTATCCGAATTTCAAGGATGGAATTCCTTTATAAGGGAGAAGTATGTAATACCCCACATTTCTGAGGATATAGGATTTTATTAAATTAGTGATTTAGCATTTATTTAAATTGGTGATTTGGATTTTATTTAATTCAGAGAAATAATTTAATTTGATGATTTAGAGTTTAAATTCATTTGGTCTATTTAAATTTCAAGCGTGACCATATTTGGAGGAGGAAATAAGATAATTATAGAAAGTGACTCGGATGACTATTTAGAGGTCACTGTCCAAAAGGGTTGAAATAGTTGGAATAGTATACACGGGTGCATAGTTTGGGTCCCAGGGCGATTTTGGCCAAATCGGCACTGTTTAAGGGCATTTTGATCATTTGAGAACTTAGGGTTAGAGTAATTTTGAAAATTGTAAGTTTATAACTGCCTATTAGAGTGAAGGGTTTGGGTTAACACAAAGTTTAAGGAGGAGAGGCCATAGGACAGGAAGGAGAGAAGAAAGCCAAAGCTTCCTACACCAATTTCTACCCCTAATGTGACGGAATCAAGATCGGAATGAGGGGAGAACAACCATATCATCATATGAACAAAATCAGATCTTTAATTTAAAAGTAATTGTTTATCTTGCATTTATTTTAAGCATGTTATATTACCCATGTAGAATAGGGTTCTATTTACAAGTTTTTGGAAGATTTAATATGAATTTGGGTGGGTGTAATCTATGAATTGAAGTAGGATTGCATGTAGTTAAATTTCTTTATGTTGGTGACACGAAATCAGAGGGTTTAGGATAATTTATAATAAAAAAAATCTGGGTTCTTAATTAAAAGATGTGAAGAATATGAGAAACTAGGGTTTTTTTGATTTGTGAAGATTAAATCTTGTATGATCATTTTTTGTTGAGACTTTAATGATATAATTCATTAGGAACTATTAGAATGACCCTATTTGACGTTTGGTTAGGTCTATTAGGGAGTTGGGACGATTGCATGAAGGTTTATGGGAGTAAAAATGGTGAAAACGCAAGAACTAAACGAAGGAGATGAACTGCTACATTTGAAATCGATTTCCCCCGGCCTCCTGCTGAATCGATTCGACTGCCCAGAAAATCACAAGTTTGCCTTTTTGTTTATATATCCCCATGAATTGAATTACGAGGAACTTTGATGATAGTTTAGTAATTATGTGGAGAGTCAGGGGAGGTCAGTAGGCATGAGGTTAAGGTTCGATTTATTTTGGTAAGGGTTAAGTTGTGTAAAATCCCGTATTTATGTGTATTTAGAATTTAATTAATTGGGTAATTAAATAGAAAATACGTTTTAATTTAAATTACGAGAGTAGAGTAATTTAATATGATTTAATGATAATTATGATTATTAATTGAATAAATAATAGTTGAGATTATTATACCCCGTATTTCTGCATATATAGAATTTAATTAATTAGCTAATTAAATAGAAAATACGCTTTTAATTTAAATGACGTGAGAAGAGTAATTTAATATGTTTTAATTATAATTATGATTATTAAGTGAATAAATAATAATTGTGATTATTAAATATTAATCGAGAGATAGACACTTATTAATATTATGCTTCAAATTTACTAAGTGTGAATAGTAAATATTGATGGTTAATTTGTACGAAGTGAGTGATATGTATGTACTTGATTTTATCTTACCCGGGCGTCGCATGTAGACTAGATTGAGGATGAGATAGGAAATATATTCTTAATGAATCAAATGATAATTTAGAGGTCACGGATGATTCCGAAAGGGTCGAATTAGTCAAAATAGTATACCTGGGGGTACTAGTCGGGTACCGGGGCATTTTTGGGCTAAACCGGGACCATACGTGGGCGTTTTAGTCTTTTGGCATATGGGGGTGAGAAGACTTACGAATTTTGGAGGGTTTTATCAGCTGATTGAAAGTGTGGTTAGGTTTAGAAACCTCATAACACAAAGAGAAGCGATTAGAGAGAGAACAAAGATTATTCTCAAGGTTAAAAAGGAAAATTGTGGGAGATTTCAGGGAGTTCTTGCACCACAAGTGATTGAGGAAGGAAGATTGGAAGAGAAAGAAACCCAAATCCTTCCGTAATCTCGAAATCAGATCATCATCTAATCAGGGCAAGTGGTTATTTGCAAATTAAATTGAGTTATAATATCCATGTGTATGATTTATGATTATTATGAATTGATGAATATTCTTGGAGAAAAAGAATTGAATAAAATGCATGTTGGTTAGGGATTTGCATCTAGAATGATTTAACTTGTAGAGGATTTGAAATCATAGAAGACTTGATGATTAAAACGGGTTAAATCTGGAATTATTATTGAAAGTATGGGAAGAACATATTAAATTAGGGTTCTTGAATAATTAGAGAATTTGAATTATTCTGGGCTGAATTTGTGAAGATTCATGATGTTTAAATCGTTGAAAATCATCCTAGTCTACCTATAAATGATTAAGGATTGTTAGTTACAAGTCTGTTACATTATCATGGAAGTAGGATAATTGAAAATGGTGAAAAACGCATAATGAAGAAGAAGAATAGAGCCTGTCACTGCTCGATCGACCGATCGACTATGAATGTCGATCGATCGATGCTCATGGTCGATCGATCGACCCTGTCTGATTTTGGGTTCTTTTGTTGGTTGAGTTCTAAGTGGTTGCCAATGCTTGAGAAGAACCTTAGAGATAATATTATACCTATGTAGGGACTTAGTGAAGACCAGTAGGTATTTAGTGGGGGTCCGTTATAGTCATGAGCGTAAGATTTGGAGAGATGGACGGACGAAAATAAACCGATCGAGTCGTGTATCGGGGATTACGAATTTGAGTTACAAGGGAAGATAACGTCAATCCAAATTAATATCAGTATGTTAGAGGTAGTTTAGCTACTCAAATGAATGGAGGGGTAACTAGGACCCTTAGAGTTGTGTGAATACTCAATTAAAATGAGATAATGAGATAAATCGTAAATTAATAAGTACGGTAAATATTAAAGAGAAAATATTATGTACGGGCACAATTATTAGGTTGCGTGTATACCTACTGAATTATATAGATACTTTGGTGGGGAGAATACCTAAAGTATAATTGCTTATATTAGGGTCGAGGTAGGATTCCGAACTAATATTTTGAAATAGTAAGGTGGGGTCGTGACGAAAGCGTTCCGAACCAATCTATGTATAAAATTTGATTAGTGGGGTCGAGGTGATTTTTCTAACCACTACATGAGATGAACTTGGGTTAGAGGTGACATTCGGAACCAATCCTTTTACTTGGTGTCGATGGACCATTCCAAACTAAGAGTCCTTGTTGTGTGTTATGAGGACATATTAGTAATGAATGAATTTATATGTATATATTGTGTGTGAAATGTATACTGTATTAATAATCTACTTATGTGAGTTAGTAGATAATGAGATGTCGTGAATACATCTAAAAGCAAATTAAGTAGGGAAACTTAATTATAAAAAGGTTAAAGATAACAAGGCATGAAAAGTTATATAAGTATATAAATCATGAGATATGGTTACTATTACGTACTGTATGGGCGGTATTGGAACTTAGTCGCGTAGTTAAGTTCAGTTGAATACTATAGTCCTATTAACTGGGATAGTATAACTAGGTGGGCTAAGTACGGGATATTAGGCGTGCACTATAGATGAGGGGTGAGGTAACTAAGAGAGTGTACGCAAATCTTAACATGTGTAATTAATAACTCATCTTACTTTGATAATCACTTGCTAAATATTTTCAAAATGTTTTGGGTACTAACTCTTGCCTTAAAAATATTTTCAAAACCCTTTTAGGTGTCCAGCCACAGGGATGCCAGACTTAAGGATTAAGTCTAGGGACACGTAGCTGCTGTATTATGGAGGCTAGCAGGACTTGGCATATATGATTCATTCATTCAGCTCTAGTGTAGGATCTCATTTTAGTACTCTCTATTGGGACATGTTGTCCATTGTCATTATTTCAGATATTTAGTTTTGGATTATGTTGGTTTTATTTAGCAGTTTTGGATTTTAGTCAATTGTTGACTCGGCATGACTTTATTCTTTATATATTGTATGATGGCTTGAATTATAGGATATTGCGAATGTTTAATTATTATTTTCTCATGAGAAATTTTCTTGGGTTAATGAAAGATAAAATTTGGCACCGGTCTAATTTCACTTAGGTGATTAGTAATTAAAAAGTTTTCGACAGTGATGCTAAGAATGAACCATCTGAGAAACTTGTTTTAATTTAATTTAGGACTGATCACCGGGGATTTAATTAGGCAAGGTATCGCAGATGGTATCATAGCATCAGGTACTAGTGTCCATGGGATCTGAGCGACTGACTACGATTTTAGCATTTCATTATTTTGATATAGAGCCCTATTTTAGGACTGTTGTATTATCTTTGTGTGCTTAAGATATCATACTTCTGCTATTAGATTTTTTATAAAATGTGTACTTATACAATTCGATCTATTTTCAGATGCCATTAAGGAGACAGTGAGCAGAGAGGGTCGAGGCCAGGGATGAGGTGAGGGAGGCTCATCAGGAGACACATATACCGCCACCACCACCACCCGAGATGATTTCTAGTAATCAGGTGGCAGTGATAGCGGCTTAGGCAGTTGAGACAGCTATGAGGGCCATGGAAGCCCATTTTCCACAGCCTCAGGCACAGCCTCCACTGGCACCAGCAATTCAGGCCCTGACAGGACCACCTTCTTGGCAACGAGTTAGGGAGACCTTTCAGAAGGGCCATCCGCCCGAGTTTCAGGGTAGTATTGACATGGTGGAGGCTTGGGACTGGAAGAAGAACATTCAACGCCATCTGCGCATGCTTGAATGTATCGAGATGCGGAAGCAGATGGTTGCTACTTTCCAACTATCGAGAGAAGCTTTACTGTGGTGGGAGTTAGTTACCACCGCTGAGGAGAGAGACTTGATGACGATTTCTAAGTTCTGGGTGCGGTTGGATCGCAAGTACTTCTCGCCTACAGTAGAGTCGTAGATGAGGAGGAAATTTAGTGAGTGGTTCAGGGTGATCGCTTAGTAGCTGACTATGAGGAGGAGTTCACCCGTCTGGTTAACTTTGTGTGAGAAGAGGTGAGCGATGAGGAGCAAAAGAAGTCAAAGTTTATGAATGGCTTGGCCTGGAGGATTAGGCAACATTTGATCGATAACCTAGAACTGATGACATATACAAATGTTGTCACACACTGCAGTAGTGCACTGTCAGGAACATCTCTTCCATGCAAAGGGAAGCAAGCGAGGTGATCCTAGCCAGTCGGGCAAGGCAAATGGGGGTAGTGACAGCAGCACACCGCAATAGTAGATAGCGGGTCAGCAAGGCCAGGATTCTCTCCAGGGGAACTCAACCAAGAGATTTAGGTATGGGAGACATCAATCAGACAGGCAGGGAAAATAAGGTCCCCAACAGTAAGTTCCTCAGGACCGACAGGGCTAAGGGAACCAAAGGGGACGCCAATAGGGCCAAGGCCGTCAGGTCCAGCAGGGTTAAGGGCAGAGATATTTCTAGGGGAAGCGTTTCATATGTCTCCAGTAGGAAGACAAGAGTAGGACTTGTCTATAGGGAGACAAGGCACAACATCAGGGTGCCCAACAGGGTAAGTAGGCTCCGTTAGCCCCAACACAAGCACAGGCGCCACAGCAGCAATTGGGCCAGATGCACTACTGGTGTGTGTACAACGTTCGGGACATGCCTATACAGTCGACACCTCAAGCACCACCGGAAGTCACAGGTACATTTCCTATCCATGGGCATGAGGGTAGTATTCTGTTTGACACAGATGCGAAACATTCTTTTCTTGCCACTAGATTTTCACGAGAAGTCGGTATTTTAGAGATAGCTGACACTCATCTTATGTGTGTGGAGTCATCGATGGGTAGTGGGCCCCTCATACACTCGATCTGTAGGGGTGTGGACATTATGATCGGGAGATTGAGTCTAGCGATAGACCTTCTAGTGTTAGATATGGAGGGTTATGACATCATCCTAGGCATAGATTGGTTGGCGGGTTATAGGGCGATGGTAGATTGTTATGAGAGGATGATTGTGTTTGCCATTCCGGGACATGAGATGTTCCTAGTGGCGATGCCTCTTCCCGAGGAAGGGTCACGCACTCATTTATATTACATTGAGGAGGAGACCTCATAGGAGGTGGTTGTTTCTCTAGACTCAATTCCAGTTGTGAGGGATTTTGAGAACGTCTTCCAGGAGATACCAGGTTTACCACCTAGCAGGGAGATCGAGTTCGTTATCGACTTAGCACCGGGGATGAGACCGATTACTAGAGAACCGTATCGCATGGCCCCTTAGGATATGCGAGAGATGAGAGAGAAGATTTAGTAGCTCTTGGGATAGGGTTTCATTCAGCGGAGTACATCGTCGTGGGGTGTGTCGGTGCTATTTGTGAAAAAAAGGGATGGTTCGCTTAATTTGTGTGTAGACTATAGGGAGATGAACAAGGTGATGATACGTAATAAGTATCAGTTACCTAGGATTGACGATTTGTTTGATCAGTTTAGAGGGGTTGCGTATTTCTCAAAGATCGATTTGAGGTCAGGTTACCATCAGTTGCGCATTCGAGAGGAGGATGTACCTAAGACCACTTTCTTATCGCGATACGGGTCATACGAGTTCAGTGTGATGCCGTTTGGGCTCACTAATGTGACTGCAATGTTCATGGATCTCATGAACAGGGTATTCAGGGAGTTTTTGGACTAGTTCGTGATCATATTCATTGATGACATTCTGGTTTACTCTCGTACGGAGGAGGAGCACACCGAGCACTTACTTATAGTTCTTCAGACATTATAGGACCATCAATTGTACACCAAATTTGAGAAGTGTGGATTTTAGCTTCTCGAGGTTCAGTTTCTTGGCAACATTGTGTCCGACAGAGGCATTACTGTTGATCTGAGTAAGGTATCAGCGGTCAGGGAGTGGGGACAACCCACGACACCGACTAAGGTTCGGAGATTTTTGGGGTTGGCCGGTCACTATCGTTGGTTCATTAAGGGATTCTCAAAGATTTCTGGTCCTTTGATGAACTTGACTCGGAAGGGAGTACCATTCATGTGGAGTGACTATTGTCTGTTAGCGTTTGATGAGCTAAAGGACAAGTTGACATCAGCACACGTACTTATTGCCTAGCAGTGGATTGGAGTACCGGATCTATATTGACGCATCCTTGCAGGGGCTTAGGGGTGTGTTACATCAGGTGGGGAGGGCTATATCTTATGCATCTTGAAAGCTAAAGACACATGAGAAGATTTATCCCACCCACGACCTTGAGTTGGCAGTGGTCGTATTTGCTTTGAGGATATGGAGAAATTATCTTCTGGGAGTGCAGTTTTCTCTGTTCACGGATCATAAGTCACTTCAGTATCTATTTACCTAGAAGGATTTGAATAAGAGGCAAAGGAGGTGGCTCAAATTCGTGAAGGATTACCAGTTTGATATATGGTATCATCCTGGTAAGGCTAACATGGTGGCAGATGCGTTGAGCCGAAGACCTATAGGAGAGTTGGCAGAGGTTTGGAAAGTGAAGTGGAGCGAGCTTTGACATGAGGATGAGGTAGCCAGAGCATACATGGAAGTTTTAGCTATCACTCTCTAGAGTGTTATGCGGGTGGTGAGGGCATAGGCAGAAGACCCGTTTGGTCAGGGCAAAGTATGACAATTACTAGCCGAGGGGGCAGAGTTCTACTCCATCAGCTCCGAGGGTGGACTATAGTTTAATGGGAGATTGGTAGTACTCGAGGATGAAGATTTGAGGCACGAAGTCATGATGGCGTCATACGGGTTGAGATTTATGGTACATCTCGTTGGGGATAAGATGTACCACGATATGCGGTGACAGTATTGGTGGTCGGGTATGAAGAGATACATAGCAGAGTTTGTCTCGAAGTGTGTCATATGTCAGCTTGTGAAAGTTGACCATCACAGACCTTCAGGGATGCTACAACCACTGGATATTCCCGTGTGGAAATGGGAGAGCATTTTAATGGACTTTATTACTAGACTACCGACATCGCAGAGGGGTCACGATTCCATATGGGTGATAGTGGATCGGCTAACCAAGGTAGCTCATTTCTTGTCAGTTCGTACTGATTTTGATGCGATGCAGTACGGGCTGCTATTTATTTTAGAGATCATTAAGCTGCATGGGGTCCTATTAATATTGTGTCTGACAGGGATAAAATATTTGTGTCGTATTTCTAGCAGAGTTTTTAAGAGTCCATGGACAAAAAATTGCAATTGAGTACTGCGTGTCATCTGCTGATAGATGGGCAGACTGAGAGGGTAAATTAGATGCTTTAGGATATGTTGAGGATGGGTATCCTAGATTTTGGGGAAGGATGGGAGCGATATCTTCCATTGGTAGAGTTTGTGTATAATAACTCTTACCAATTCACTATCGGTATGGCTCCTTTCGAGGCACTTTATGGGAGGCCTTGTCGTTCGCCCACCTACTGGTTAGAGGTGGGGGACAACAAGCAATTGGGGTTAGAGATGATACAGGATACTTCTACCAAGATAGAGTTAATTCGAGGACGTATTCAAATAGCTCAGGATAGGCAGAAGAGTTATGCGAACGCCGGTAGGAGACGTGTGGAGTTAGATGTGGGCGACCAGGTGTTAATTATGGTATCTCCTATGAAGGGGATTATGAGGGTTGGCAAGAATGGATAGTTAGCGCCAAGATATGTGAGACCGTTTCCTGTTATTGAGAGGGTGGGACCGGTAGCATACAAATGGGGATTCCCAGAGCATCTTCAACGGATACACGACATATTCCATGTGGCCTCGCTAAAGAAATATAGGAGGAGTGAGAGAGCCTTCTGGCACATTCCACTTGAGGAGATTGATTTGCAGCCAGATGTCTCGTATGAGGAGAGACTCGTGGCTATTCTGGATCATAGAGAGCATAAGCTTCGATCCAAGGTGGTATCATTAGTGCGAGTGCAGTGGGGACACCACAATATTGACGAGTCGACATGGGACCGGGAGGAGGATATGCAAGAGCAATATCCAGAGTTATTCACCGCAGGTATATCCTAATTTTGAGGACAAAATTTCTTTGTAAGGGGGAAGTATGTAATACCCCGTATTTCTGCATATTTAGAATTTAATTATTTAGGTAATTAAATAGAAAATACGTTTTAATTTAAATTACGTGAGTAGAGTAATTAAATATGATTTAATGACAATTATGATTATTACATGAATAAATAATAATTATGATTATTATACCCCGTATTTCTGTGTATTTAGAATTTAATTAATTGGGTAATTAAATAGAAAATACGTTTTAATTTAAATTACGCGAGTTGAGTAACTTAATATGATTTAATGATCATTATGATTATTAAGTGAGTAATTAATAATTGTGATTATTAAATATTGATTGATAGATAGACACTGATTAATATTATGATTCAAATTTAGTAAGTGTGAATAGTGAATATTGATAGTTAATTTGTACGATATAACGAGTGATATGAACGTACTTGAGTTTATCTCACCTGGGTGTTGCATGTAGACTAAATTGAGGATGAGATAGGAAATATATTCTTAGTGACTCAAATGATAATTTAGAGGTCATAGATGATTCCAAAAGGGTCAAATTAGCAAAAATAGCATACTCGGGGGTACTAGTCAAGTATCGGGGCATTTTTGGGCTAAACCGGGACCATACGGGGGCATTTTAGTCTTTTGGCATATGGGAGTGAGAAGACCTACGAATTTTGGAATGTTTTATCAGCTGATTGAAAGTGTGCTTAGGGTTAGAAACCTCATAACACAAAGAGAAGCCATTAGAGAGAGAAGATAGATTATTCTCAAGGCTAAAAAGGAAAATTGTGGAAGATTTCAAGGAGTTCTTGCACCACAAGTGATTGAGGAAGGAAGATTGGAAGAGCAAGCAACCCAACACCTTCTGTAAACTCGAAATCAGATAATCATCTAATTAAGGCAAGTGGTTATGTGCAAATTAAATTTAGTTATAATATCCATGTGTAGGATTTATGATTAATATGATTTGATGAATATTCTTGGAGAAAAAGAATTGAATAAAATGCATGTTGGTTAGGGATTTGCATGTAGAATGATTTAGACCTGTAGAGGATTTGAAATCATAGAAGACTTGATGATTAAAACGGATTAAATCTGGAATTATTAATGAAAGTATGGGAAGAACATATTAAATTAGGGTTCTTGAATAATTTAAGAATTTCAATTATTCTGGGTTGAATCTGTGAAGATTCGTGATGTTTAAATCATTGAAAATAATCCCAGTGTACCTAAGAATGATTAGGGACTGTTATTTACAAGTCTGGTACATTATCATGGAAGTAGGATAATTGAAAATAATGAAAAATGCATGAAGAAGAGAAGATGTCACTGCTCGATCGATCGATCGATGCTCATAGTTGATCGATCAACCCTGTCTGATTTTGGGTTCTGTTGTTGGTTGAGTTCTAAGTGGTTGCCAATGCTTGAGAAGAACCTTAGAGATAATTTTATACCTATGTAGGGATTTAGTGAAGACTAATGGGTATTTAGTGGGGGTTCATTATAATCATGAGTGTAAGATTTGGAGAGATGGACCGAGGAAAATAAACCGATCTAGTCGTGTATCATAGATTACGAATTTGAGTTACGAGGGAAGCTAATGTCAATCCAAATTAATATCAGTATCTTAGAGGTAGTTTAACTACTGAAATGAATGGAGGGGTAACTAGGACCCTTAGAGTTGTGTGAATACTCAATTAAAATGCGATAGTGAGATAAATCGTAAATTAATAAGTACGGTAAATATTAAAGAAAAAATATTACGTACGGGTACAATTATTAGGTTGTGTGTATACCTACTGAATTATGTAGATACTTAGGTGGAGAGAATACCTAAAGTATAATTGCCTATATTAGGGTCGAGGTGGGATTCCGAACTAATATATGGAAATAGTAAGTTGGGGTCGTGACGAAAGAGTTCCGAACCAATCTATGTATATAATTTCATTAGTGGGGTCGAGGTGATTTTTCTAACCACTACATGAGATGAACTTGGGGTCTAGGTGACATTCCAAACCAATCCTTTTACTTGGTGTCGATAGACCATTCTGAACCAAGAGTCCTTGTTGTGTGTTATGAGGACATATTAGTAATGAATGAATTTATAAGTATATATTGTGTGTGAAATGTATATTGTATTAACAATCTACTTATGCGAGTTAGTAGATAATGAGATGATGTGAATACATCTAAAAGCAAATTAAGTAGGGAAACTTAATTAGAAAAAGGTTAAAGATAAAAGCCGTGAAAAGTTATATAAGTATATAAATCATGAGATATGGTTACTATTACATACTATATAGGCGGTATGGGAACTTAGTCACATAGTTAAGTTCTGTTAAATACTATGGTCCTATTAGCTTACGTAGTACAACTAGGTGGGATAAGTACGAGACATTAGGCGTGTACTATAGATGAAGGGTGAGGTAACTCAAGAGAGTGTATGCAAATTTTAACATGTGTAATCAATAACTCATCTTACTATGATAATCACTTGCTTAATATTTTCAAAACGTTTTGAGTACTAACTCTTGCTATCAAAATATTTTCAAAACCCTTTTAGGTGTCCAGCCACAGGGATGCCAGACTTGAGGATTCAGTCCAGGGACTCGTAGCTGCAGCATTGGGAGGCTGGCAGGACTTTGCCTTGATGATTCATTCATTCAGACCTAGTGTATGATATCATTTTAGTTCTCTCTATTGGGACATGTTGTCCATTGTCATTATTTCAGATATTCAGTTTTGGATTATGTTGGTTTTATTTAGCAGTTTTGGATTTTATCCGATTGTTGTCTCAACAAGACTTTATTCTTTATATATTGTGTAATGGTTTGAATTATAGCATATTGTGAATGTTTATTTATTATTTCCGCATGAGAATTTTTCTTGGGTTAATGAAAGATAAAATTTGGCACCGATGTAATTTCACTTAGGTGATTAGCAATTAAAAAGTTTTCGACAGTGATGCTAATAATGAACCAAGTGAGAAACTTGTTTTAATTTAATTTAGAACTGATCACCTGGGATTTAATTAGGCAGGGTGTCACAAGTTGGAATAATTAACCGACAATAGTAAATTGAGTGAGTTTTACACCGGGAAAATAAGGATTTAGATTACAAGAAGGGTACACCAAAATCTAAGACTATAACCAGTAGGGTATAAGTGTAGTGACTTTTAAATTAACATAAGGGGTAACTAGGGGACCTTCGGGTAGAGAATAATGTTTGGATAAATATAATAGAATATTATAAATCTAAATGAATTATATGGTGAGTATTTGAGAGATAAATACTACGAGCATGTTATAATTATGGGTTGAGTGTATACCTGTACGAATTTTTTATTATAGGTCGTGTGTGTGCCTGTATTGAATATACACATGGTTAGGTTGTGAGTATGCCTATTATGTGCTTTTGTGTATGTTAACATTCCTACGCTACCTGCTATCACGGAGATCTTGCGCAGTGGGTGATCCCACCTTGACGATTCCAGTGAGATTTGAATTTGTGCCCCAGAGCATAGTACTGATAATGGATAACTATATGTGAGAAATAGTGATGCCGATAAGTCGTTTTGGTCAGTTAGGTATGTACGTAGCCCCAAAGACTTAGTGCTATGTTCGCCTCCAATATATGAGATTTTGTTGATGGTTCGAGGAGACATTGCAAACCCATAGTCCATGTTTAGGTACGAGGGGTACTTCGACTGATAGTAGAGTAAGCGAGTGCGCAACGTTATGACCAGTCCAGGAGATGCTGTATTATATATATATATATTGTGTGTGTGTGTGTGTGCGTGTGACCTATATATATGTACTCATGGATGTTTTATTCTACTTATGTGTGATAGTAGTAAGACTAGATAGTGTATATATAAACTATTGTCAATCTACTTATGTGTGATAGTAGGAGGACTAGATGATGTATATTTAAAACAATGCTTAATCTCCTTCAGTGTAAATAGTATAGAAGGTAGATAGTGGTTATCTAAAAGATAAAGTGAGTGTGAGAACTTAACATGAGGATGATAATAATAATATAGGAGTAATATTAACTATTAGTGGTTCGACAACGTACTGTATGGGCGGTACGGGGTAAGTTAATGAGAAACTTAACTAAATTCTTAATGATAATTAAGGGTATGATATAGCGTACTGTATGGGTGGTACGAGAGAGCTAAACTGGTTTATGGTTAGTTAGAAGCTCGGGACCTAGTTAGATTGGGTAGCTTGACTAGTTGGGCTTACTAGAAGATGTTAGGTGCGCACTATAGATGAGAGGTGAGGAACTCAAGAGTGTGTACGCAACCTAACATGTGTATCTAATCACTGTTCTTTTAAACTGCCATTTAAATACTTGCTAAATATTTTCAAATATTTTTACTTGGGATCTGACCCCTACTTGCAAGATATTTTCAAAACCTTTTTAGGTGTCCAACCATAGGGATGCCCAGCTTGATGATATATTCCAGGGATGCGTAGCTGCAGCACTTGAGGATGCTTGCAGGATTTGGACTTAAATGCTTCAATTACTTCATTCCTAGAGTAGGATGCAATTTAGTTATTTCATTCGGGCATGTCACCCTTCAGTTAGTTCTTTTATTCATTTTATCAGGTTTTATATTTGTGGACTCAATTTGATTTCATTAGATGTCTAGTTGTAATTTTATATTGAGAACCGATAGTTCATTCGGTACCATTTTATTTCAGTTATTTGTTTGGTGTTTAGTTCAAATTATTTTATTGTCTGGATGTTTGGTTATGGTAATTATTTCCCTTATTATTATTGTTTAATAAAAAGATAAAATTTGGCACCAGTTTTTTGAATACGAGGTGGTTAGAAAAAAAATGTGTTCGACAGTGATGCTAAGAATGAACCAAATAAGATTCGTCTTTTGATTTGATACAGGACTGATCACTCGATATTTAATTAGGTGGGGTGTCACATTTTGATTAAGTTGGATTATTTAACAACGACATTTACACTGTTGTTGGGGAAATAGAGGCATTTTTTTACATCAAATGGCGTCTTTGGCACTTTTTAGAGATTGATGAACTCCAGAAGATTTTTGGATTGTAATTCATTTGCTATTTCTTTTTCTTTTTTAGTCCCCTTTTTTATTTTATTTGAAGTTTTGTCTTAGGATTTTATCATTTAGCTTGTATTGCAGTGCTTGGAGACACCATTTACCTTTTCATTTATATTTGTAATAATTCATAAAAGAAGAAAAGCATGATATGGAAACCGAATAAGGTAGAGAGAGGGCATCCAAAGGCCAAGAAAAGAAGCATCTCTACTTTGGGTCTGTAGGGATCCCGGGGCCAACTGAGATAGGCGATCTCCCCCCGACCGACTCTAAACGTTCTTCACCCCACGCATGTCAAAACCGTGGAAGATACATTTCTAATCACTCACGAATCTCTCGCAAGCGATTCAATATTGTGAGTGCTTATGTGCTCTTATGTGATTTTTATTCTCGCATTTATCACCCGACTCACTCACTTATCCATTGTATACTACCCAATCTATCATTAAATTTAAAATCAATCAACTAGGTAGCCAAGTAGGAGCACATTTTTGCAAAGGCGATCATAAAGATAAATTCCATGATTTTTGTCGCCTGCAGATTAACTAAAATTTAGCTACTCTTTAACTAATTTTGAAGATACAAATTGGCTACATGCTCGTTAGGATTTATCCTTGACTTGTGAGTGTCTAATTCAATCTTTAGGTAGTCAATTTTAGTGAGTTTGTCTAATTCAAGAGTCCAAATATTTTTCTCCCATATTTTCTTCCAAAAAAAATCACAAAAATATTTCCTTCCTTTTTTTTCCCTAAAAATCCAAAAAAATCATAAATAAAAAATTTGTGGCTCCATAAAAAATCCAAAAATATTTTCCTTCCCTCATTTTCAAAAAACATCAAAAATATCTTCTTTTCCTTCTCAAAAATAAAAATCCTACTCTCGTCATGGATGACGAACGTCCTTTAAGGGACTACTTTGGTCATTTCCCATCATCTCGGAGCATATTTGATGTTGTGCCCAAGCCCAAGCTCTATACTATACTTAGTGGCTTTAACTCTCTCATGCACACCGTTGATACTCTTGCGTCGTCTGCGCATGCATCTAAAATTTCATCACCTCCTATAACGAGTGTCAATGCGTCCAATGCTTTGTTGTGCACCTATTTCTTTCAAGACAATCACTTATCCCATGAGTGCACATACCTGTCAAATCCATCTGAACCAACCATGACCCAAGTGTATCCATATGACATTATTTACAAACCCACCTCAGCCTATTATCATGACATATATAATACCGAGTGGCGTGAATACCAAAAATATTCGTGGAGGCTTAATCACCCTCCTACGCAATATGAATCCCAACCCCATGTTGTGGATCCTCATAATTTTTGACAGTTGTTATGGAAACCTACCATACCCCATACCGACAAATCCCCTCACTATTCTACCTATGATTATCAACTTTTTTTCTTTCATGAATATGCTTCTCTCGTATAGACACACTTAACCCCGTTCCCCACACTTCATATAAGTATTCTCTGCTTCCTAGTGTCAATAGCAAATTGTGTCCACCTCAACCACTGCCGCCACCGACCAACACTTCACCACTACCATCCATATTCGCTCTTGAAAGCCTCTTGTAAAATTTCATCCTCGAACAAGAGGAAGCTACTCAATATCAAAATAAAGCCCTTCAATGGCTTGAATAAAGGTTAAATGATTTTGAGTGTGCGAGAGAGTTGGATTTCACCCTAATTTAACCCATTGTTGCACCTACGTGGAGTGATGATGAGTCATCTAGTGACATGCATTTGAAGTGTGACCAACCCTATCACCTCGAGAATTTCAAAGTTGAGACCACCTCATGGTCTGGGCCCTAAGTTAACAATTGTGTTGACTTATCCAAAGATTGTGAGATTGATCAAACCCCGCCTTATCCTAAAGAATCCATCATTGATGATAATATTCTCCCTCCCACCGAATCCAGAACTACGATCGAGTCTACACCTATTGTGCCCACCATGTGTGTTCCCAAGGTACCACTTCTTTATAAGTTAGCTCCAGCGATGAGCGCTCACGATAGCCTCGAGATTACACTCGAGATGGTTCCCACCTCTGTGGATATAGATCATGACTAAACATTCTTTACTCTCTTTGAGTCGAATTTTGATGTTGATTCTTCTATCGTGGATCTAAAAGCCTCGTTAGGTTTTCCCACCATCTCGAATGGTAAATTTCGGGTGGATAAGTTGATCACTCAATCGTTTACTTCCACACTTCATCCTGCAAGTACCCTTAAGGATCAATCCCAACCTCATGATAAGTGTGTATCCCCTACTCTTGAGTTGGATCATCTTTCCCCACCCTTTTTTGTCCCACCCGATCCACCCTTTGTCCCACCCAATCCATCCATTGCCCTACCACCAACCACCTGACTTGGACCTTGGTATTATACGTTGCATGTTCCCATTTATGTATTTATGTCCTCACATTTACCCACCCTCCACCTTAGTGCTCCATGATCCCACTCATGATTTCTTCCTCCACTCCTCCATGCATAAGATTTTTTATGATGATAATCTTAACTTATGTGACACCGAGCTTGTTCTTCCATACCCGCCACTCTCTTGTGGTGGTGATTTTTATTCCCATAAGCTCAGTGTCGTGTCATGGCGCAACCATTATCATTGTCCATTTATAGAACAATCATGTAATTTCTATGAGTCTCACCACATTCGATTTTCCAAACCATTTCCCTTCCTATCCAATTAGAGCCCAATGCTTATAGGGCCCTTGTTGGCCTCACGTTTATGCTCGATAAGGCTCGTGATTATTACTTCTTCACCCTCACCATTGCCTTTTTTCCCTACACTCCTACCCACCCACCCTTGGTCCACCGATGCTTTGCATTGCGTGAATCACTTTGACACACAAGTGCATTGACCTTGTAGCCTTTCTGTAAGAAGACTGACGTTTTAGTCTTATTTTAGGGAGGTTATCATCACCTGATTTTTCTGTTGCCCCATACTTTCATAGTTCTTATTTTTGGGTGAGTTCTCTTTGGTTTGGCTGAATACATTAAACTTAGCGCTATCGGAAGGCGTCCTGTCATGTCTTGTTTCAATTTATGAGTCTTATCCTATTTGGGGGTGGTGTTTCCCACCACCTAATGCTTTACTAGGTTTATCGACTTGTACGCATTTTTATCTCCTCACTTATCCAGGTTTCATCTTGGATACGCCCGATACAAATCATTAGTGGTTGATTATGGTAATATCTTTCCCCCCTTATGCTCTCAATTAAAAATAATATTATTTGACATCGATTTAATGTATACCCCTAAGAAAGATATAAATATTAAAATAATTTTATTTAACATCGATTTAATTATATTTTTTTGCCTTTTGTGATATTATGATGTGGTAATATAGATTTAATTATACTCCTGAGAAAGATTGTTTCTTGACACAAATCTATGAAAAGATACTGATCTTGAAAATTAGGAGTCACCCACTTTATAATTATTGGAGAAAGTGGTACCCTTATGAATTAACCATGATTTATGTGTTATTATAATGTCGAAATTATTATTAGATGATATAAAACTAGTTAATGATCATAAGTGATGTTAGGATAACTTTTGGGTGATGAATGATGGGTTAATTATGAAGAAAATCTGGGAACTTCGTCCAAAACACATTGCAGCCTCGAAGCTGCAGAGGTGAACTAATTTGGATGCCTTATTCACCCCAGGTCGGTTAGTTTGTGTTTTAGGTAAGTCGTTCGAGGTCTCGATGAATTTAGGAGTTATGACATATTATTTTAACACTTCTAGAATATTGGCAGGATTAAAATATATCCATTTAGGCTAGTCAAGAATTTCGGAATAATTGGTATAATAATGTTTTCATTAGGTTAGCTGGGAAGAGGATCCGATATACAGGAACATAGGGGTTACGGTATGACTCGGGAAGGCTGGTGAGTAAGTAAATAAAGTGTAGAAACTAATGTTGAATGACTATTTAAAATAGAGAAATTTATATTTAACGGGGAGATTAGTAAATACCTAAAGTAATTGGGGATAAATTCTGGGAATGTTGGGACTGTTATCTAAATACACAAACTAATAATTAATGAGATGGTTAATTAAATGGAAAATATTGATGGACAAATCAATAATATATCGTGGGGGTAATTATAGAGTAACTACATGTATACATGTCATGTGGTGTAGATATGTAACTATTTATTTGTGTGGAACATACCTATGTTCGTGGACGGTCCTAGCGATTGGGGTTCTGCGCGTTCGGGATCGGAGCACACATTGACATAGGCGGGCTAGGTGTAGTGTGGGTCATATTTTAGGTACCACGTGGTAACGCCACTTATAGGAGTTAAGTGTTATACGGGGATCCAGGTCACACTACTTGATATGGGTCGTGCAATGGTGTAGCTGTCTAGCTACCGCCCCACTTTCTTATGTATTGTGATGTTTGTGGTGGATTGGAGATTCCCCCGGGCTTATAGATAGAGAACGAACGAGATACTATTGGTAGATTACTTAGTGTCGCATATATATAAGGACACACACACACACACACACACACACACATATATACACTACACCAAATCTGCCCATTTGTCAAGGTCATTGACCTTGACAAATTCACCTTGTCAAGGTCAATGACCGTGACATTTCGAGGCGAGACAACTTTTTTTGTCACGGTCGTGTCAAGGTCAATGACCATGACACGTTTGTTATGGTTTAGAACCGTGACATACCCGTGACCCCAATTGTCATGGTCATTGACCGTGACACGTCCGTGATAACTTTTGTCGCGGACTTGTCACGGTCAATGACCGTGACAATTCTGGGCAGAATTTAAAAAAAATCTGCTGGGCAGTATGGCCACCGCCACTGCCCAGCAGTATATTTGTACCTGTTATAGCAACGTTGTACCTGTTCCAAACATCATATATCCAACACAAACTAAAGATAATGCAAATATATATTCATGACGATATAATCCAAATATTCAAAGTAGAAACAATATACATGACGATATAATCCAAATTTAATTAAAATGGAAAAACTTAAAAATAATGTTACTACATGTCTTGGATAAAATTGAGGAGGTGAGTAGGCCACACGACATACAAATTGACGCACCCACTAATATACGTCGTGCCGCATTGTTCTCGCAACCAAAATAGGGAGTTCTCCTTCCCGGGTATGACATGCGTGATGAGCACCCTGGACTCCATCTCTTGAAGCACACGTCCATGGACTATTCCACCTTCGATGATATTCGGGTCCCTCAACCCCCGCCCTATCCGCTGGCCATCAAATACGTCCAATATGAACACGCTCGGCCAACCAATTTTCGACAATGGTCTGTTGGAGGGCGTCAAATAGGGAAGTGGATCGTCGAAGTACGAACGTGTCGGTGATGAAGCAGCGAGGTCCACATCCTCGTCATCCTGCACCTCGTCCTCCCGCACCTCCTCCTCTACCGCCTTCTACTTCCCTTTCCCTTTCCCTTTACTATCTCCACCCAATGTACGCTTCATGAATGCGTACATATCTTGGACCGTCGCCTCCAAATGGGACAGCTTCGCGTTGTGTGAATCCACCGTTCGAGACAACCCGATGTCGCTCGTCTCCAATCCGATGATCCTAGATTTGGCCACCCACGAGCTCACTCCCCTTGTCCTCCCTTTGCGATCAGAGCCAAGCACTTGGCTGAGTGCGTCTGTGGACAAAGATGCCTTGTCGGCATCATACTGCGACTCATGCACTTCCTTAAGCTTTGCCTGAAACGACAAAAAACACATGATTAGTAAAATAAGTAAACTAAAAAATTATAACGTAATTAACAATAATTAAACTGTCGGATTACTTACAATCCTGTCCGCGACGCTCGGGGACACCTCCTTGTCGTTCCCCTTCTTCGTCCGAAGAGCCACATAAGTATCGAGCCTATGTGGCTTACCCCCTGGCCCACTCCCTACCCCCTGAAATAAAATAGAGTAAAGTAAAATTAGTATCGGCCCCGTAAAGTAAAATAATATGCAATAATATATTTCTGTAGTTATAGATAAATTAAATCTTACCTGCATCCTATGCTCCACCTCAGCGTAAGAGGTCCAGCCGGAGTAGTGCACGTCCGTCTTTTTAGCCCGATTTTCCCTCCCCGATTGGCGAGATGCCAATTGTCGATCCTCGATCTCATTGTCAATGAACTTTTGCCATTGTGCCAATGAGATCGGCTCCTTGGGCGGGACGGATCCGCGCCATTGTAAAATGGACTCTCGTGTTTTTCCAAAGTACCGTGTCCGCATATTTTTCTTCCACGTCTTGTGTTGCTCCCTCAACTGCTCCAAGACGGAATCGCGTAGCTTTGGATCCAAGTTGAATTGTTCATGTCCAACAAATACAATGTTAGTTGAGAATAAATATAAATATAAATATAAATTGAAATATTCATATAAATATTACCTGTAGTGCCGCCCAAACCGCTAACTTGAGATCATACGGAACCTCCTTCCAACTCATAAACCCCGGGCCGATGATCGTCTTTAGCAGCTCGAGGGATCTCGCTAAAAGCTCTGACTTGTTTTTGACGGTAATCCCAAATTTTCCATATTTGGGGAGCCTAGCGGCGGAGGAGCCCTCGTCGCCTCCGCTACCACCGAACCCAGACGACATCATCATAAACAGCATCATCATCTTCGCCTTAACATCTGAAGGAGACATTTTTGCTGTAAAAAAAAATGTTATTAGTACAGTTAAAAAAAATGTTAATAGTTCACATTTCGTTTTACCTAATTGAATTAATAGTACAGATAAAAAAATGTTCCATCTATATTATAACGTATGTGTAAGTTCCGTCAATACCATTTCGTTTCAATTTTGTAATATTATGTTTTTTCCAAATATTTAAAGAGTTATTAAATGGGTGCCCCACCCCCACCCCCACCCACCGCCACACACACACGCACACCTACGCACCTACGCACGCACACACACACACACCCCACCCCCACCACTACCCACCCCTACCCACCCCACCCCTACATATATGTTAGTTGATGCCATTATATTTTTACCCTAATTAGATTCTAAGGTTATCTCAATTTATATTTTAAGTTCGTATCCATTTGTGATGTTCAAGTAGTTTGAAATGTTGGAATTATATACTATTACTTTGACCGTTAGTTTGTGCACCAACTAAATTGAACATCACACACACACACCCCACCCCACCCCACCCCCTGCCCCCCTACACCACCCCCTCCCCCACCACACACCACCACACACACACACACACCCCACCCCACCCCACCCCCTACAAGTCTAAGGATGTTCTTTATTAAACATGGGAAATCTCATATCGTTTGCAAAAAGTTCATAGATTCTTAATCCCTAGGGTTATGGATATTAAATTTCTTTCACAATTATTTCTTCGATTGCGATGGGTGAAGTTCAATTATATGTTAGAACAATAGATCCTCGCAAGTTGGTCAATCATTGTGTGAATAGGTATGAGATCATAATTTGGAGGAATTCATGTCCAAGAAATAATTTGGATTGTGATACCCCTTGATAGACTTATATGTTTTGTTTACCCGACCAATGAACTATTTTATAATCCTATAGAATTAAGTTTTAGAATCAAGGAATTGATCAGATATTCATTAAAATCGGTTAGTAGAAAATTTATTTAACCAAGAGGGTATCGAAAACATAACGTGGGGAATCATAATATACCGTAATCAACTTAAATAATAAGAACACGTTCTTTCGAGTGATTTATAAATAATTAAATTTGAGTGCAATCATGATTATTTAGTGGAATGAATCATGATTAAATAAATAAAGGATATAAATTAGACGGTTATAAATTGGGATTTCCTAGTATTTACTTTGAATCCAGTTTATTTATTTATCTTTGGTCTCTAGTATAGTCATTGCCCAAGTAGTAGGAGCGAAACTCTATAAAACCCTAGTTTAGCTAAAGCCCGTGAATTATACCTCCCCCACCACACACACACACACACACCACACACACACACACACCCCACCCCACCCCACCCCCTACAAGTCTAAGGATGTTCTTGATTAAACATGGGAAATCTTATATCGTTTGCAAAAAGTTCATAGATTCTTAATCCCTAGGGTTATGGATATTAAATTTCTTTCACAATTTTAATTTTACTTTTTATGAGGTGTTTTAAGCAATTTTAATTTTACTTTTTATGTTTTATGAATTTATATACCACGGGTAAATTATTTCAATAACTTATTATTTTGTTGTAAATTTATTATAAATCTTTACTCTAATTAAATTTAGAGGTGGTAATTTAAGTGTGTTATACACGAACTTATACAAAACCATATATAATTATACAAATCTTTACTCTAATTAAATGCAATTCATCATATATTACTGAAATCGAGATAAAACCCTAAGCCAAAATTAGTCAACACCCACCCCCTGCCTCCCTCCACCACCCCCTCCCCCACCACACACCACCACCACACACACACACACACCCTACCCCACCCCACCCCCTGCCCCCCTCCACCACCCCCTCTTCCCCTCCACCACTACCTCCCCCACCACACACCACCACACACACACACCCCACCCCCTGCCCCCTCCACCACCGCCCTGCCCCCACACCGCCCCACCCCACCCCTGCCCCCCTCCACCACCCCCTCCCCCACCCTGCCCCACCCCGCACCTCCCTGCCCCTACACTGCCCCACCCCACCCCTGCCCCCCTCCACCACCCTGCCCCACCCCGCCCCGCCCTGCCCCACCCCCCACACACGCACACACATACACACATAAATATACATAAATGGAAGAGAGAGAGAGAGAGAAATTGGACTTGAAAGTAGAGAGAGAGAGAGAGAGAGAGAGCAGCGTCGAGAGAGAGGGAGGGAACGGTGGGAGGGAAAAAAGAAGGGGGAAAGGGTTTTTGCTGGAAAAGTTGCCACGGTCGTGTCAAGGTCATGGACCGTGACAAGAATTATCACGGTCATTGACCGTGACAAGCCCGTGACAATTAAATTTGTCACGGGCTTGTCACGGTCAATGACCGTGACAATTAGTTGTCACGGTCGTGTCAAGGTCAATGACCGTGACATAAACGCGTGTTTTTTTGTCACGGTCAATGACCTTGACAAGGCTGGCCGGCTGAAAGGTGACAATTTGCCCATTTTGGTGTAGTGATATATATATATATATATATATATATATATATATTAATGTAAATGAATAAGATGAATTCCTAGCCTAGTAATGTAGACTATAAAACACAAACCCAATACTAGGTAGGATGCATGATAAATGATTATGTCACTGTTATGGGTAGTTTGACTGGGTTAGTTGGAAAATGGTAATACGAATGTGGATAATTATATTTCATCATGTTAATTATTCTATATGCATCACATGTTTAATAGTGATTTTGTTATCTATATTGATTTTGGGATTTGGGGTTGGGATACGATTAGATATTGTACCTAGGTGAGAGGTGAGAAAATTATTTCATGCGAGTGTCGACGGGAGACTCTTTTTTAAATTAACTGTCAATTTGCATTTTAATTTTCGTGAGTTACTTCTTGCACACTTTAGGGAGTTGACCCAAATTATAAGTATGCCCACCGATTTGCTTAGATAAGGACAACGGGACTGAAGGAATATCAGACTTGTTGTCACGTGTCACTTCTCAAAGATCAATTTATTGATTCTAGCTTAGGTTGCTACTTCTTCATGTTTTTACTTACTTGGATTATTGTATGGGTATAAGCCCGAAGTCATTTGATTTATTAGTCGAGATAGCTTTGTTCATGTTGGTTTTTATTTTGTTCGACATGGATGTTGAATTCATTATTACTTTATGTTCATTTATGTAATCCGGTTTTAATTTAAATGTGGTGCATTATATGAATGTTTATTACGGTCGATACTAAGGATGATATAAATTATCAAGCAAGCCCCATCTTCGACGTATCATGTTTGGCCAACCTTTACGTGATAAAATGGGTGTTGTTACACTATATCTCTAGTGTAGGACACTTATGGTCTTTATGTATTTTCCCCTCGCATTCATAACATCTCTTCGTATCAAATTTCCTAGGGTACTCACCTTTCCCTCTATGTTGATCATTCTCACTAACATTCTTTCCCGTATTGAAGTTTTTCTCAAAACTTTTATTTTCTTTGGAAGAATTTTCTTTATTAAATTTGAGAAATTTTTTAATTTTTTTTGCAGATAGAGCAAGATCATCTAGAGCAAAATCAAACTCGGAGTCAGAGTCAAAAATCTTTTTTTCTTCTTTGTTTGTGCTTTTAAAGCGATCCGCTTTTCCTTATTCTTTTAATTTTTGGGGAACATATCATTTCATAAGTTCAAAGGTCTCATACGAGTTTTTCTAACCTAAGAGTATTTAAGAATCTCTAAGAATTTAGGGCCGTGAGTTTTGGGATAAAACGGAATGAAAGATATCTCAAAATCTTTTTAACTACCCTCGTCTCAAGAATTCTCTCACCCGAATTAAAACTAGAGTTAACAATATCAGTTAATCGAGCATAGAATTCATCAAATGTTTCAATATTTGGCATGTTGAAGGTCTAAAACTTTGTGGTGAGATTTTGGAGCTTAGAATCTTTCACAATGCAGGTGCCCTCATGAGTGAGTTAGAGGATATCCCACGCTTCTTTAGACATGGTTCACGTCATAATACGATGAAACTTGTCAAGTGTGACAGCATCAGAAATTACACTTTAACCTAGGGAGTTAAAATTTCTCCATTTAAAATCATCTTCAGTCCAAAAAGTGACTTGTTTAAGACTTTTGACATCTTCATTAGTCACAATTGGCGCTGCCTACCCTCTTTCACAAACAAGCCAAACTCTCATCTATCTATTTTCAAACTGACCTCATTCGATCTTTCCAGTATGCATAGACCCATAAAAAACTGGTATCCTATTATAAACACTATCTATATAATCCTAAAATAAAGATCACACAATAAATTTATTTGACCTGCTTTGATATCAATTTGAAAATGCGAGTTATATAGGTTCACTTATATATTAGGTCACACACATAAAAGATCCAATTTTGATCCAAGTTTTATCTTAGTTAGAATTAGGTGAACATGCAAGATAAAGTCCAAAGCTAAAATACCAACCCAAGCAATCAAACTAAATAGAAGAAGAGTTTGAAGAAAAATCCCTTGAGGGAAAACCCTTTTTTTCAGCACTATTTAAGATCGAACAGACATAATAGACTTATAAAAAACTTAGAGCTCCGCTAAGTTTAATGCAATATTGTCTTCGAATATTCAGCGGAATACTACACAGTCTAGCACCATCCAGATCAAGCAACTCTTGCCTCGGTATCCACCGATCAGCCTTAGGAAATGAGTAACTTTCTTCTTCAGTAGTAGAGAACAAAACTCCATTAATATTAACAGTAGAACAAATTTCTACAAGGTTTTGAATGTGTATGTTTATCTAGGGTTTGACTAAACTCAATGAATCATTCTATGGGATATGATTTAGAAAGAAAAAGGTGTTTTTCTTAAACAAAAGTTATGAGACTTTTGGGACAAGTATGAAAAATCATTTTTCATCAAAAGTTCAAAGAAAATTAGTCAACAAGAGTCCTTTTTATAGAAAAAATGAAAATCAAGGTGGTAGACTTTGTTCGAATGAAGTCAAGGCTTCGTTCAAATGAATTGGCTTTTTCATTCAAATGGTCTTCCAACGGCCTTCCAACGGGTGACCCTATGCTAGATAGAGAAATCCGGGACAACCCACCTACTAAAATAATAGGTGGCCAGCCCAATACTCTAATAATCACATGAATCAAAGATGGTCCATTCTCAGCATCACTGTCGATTAAAATAATAGTACGAGATAACCACCAATCATTTTAGAAAACGGACTGTCAATTTAAAAAGAATTTGTAAGTAAAAGAAAAACACTTCGACAATCCCATTTGCAAAAATGGTGGATATAAAAAATAAACGAATAAAGAATGACAATATATAAATAATCACCGAATAAGCTGTCGGTGAACAGACTAATACAAATAATTACACTGAGTATTACAATTTAATACCACAGTATAATAAATAAATGAAATGCTTGGGCAACACGCCCGAATAAATAAACTAAACGTGACTAGAATACAAAGAATCGAAGCGTCTACAAAAAATACTCAACAACATCCGCGATATGCTATAGCTCCATGACAACCGAAATGGAATGTCAATACGGGTGTCCTCGCGGTAGAGCACCTGAACGGACAAAGAGTTGCACGACCAAAAATAAAGAAATATATACGGGTCAGGGCCTAGTTTGATATGATTACCATGTGACTAAAATGCATGACAGTTAAGTGCGTAATTCTCTCGCAGTTAACATAATATTTCTCACCTATCATTCTAAAAGCACAACCTAGCGCAATATCATGAGATGCTCTAGTTAACCCAAGTACTAAGGGCTAACTTCTCCCCAGTCTCAACACTATGCCCTATTCGTGCGTGGGGTGTCTCGTAAAGCGAAATCCAAACAAAGAACCCCCCCGATACACTACTACTTAGGCAAGGTTGATCGTCGAGATCCATTAGACCCTCGGCATCTAATCAATGTATAAATATATATGTAAGAGAGGTCTCATCTACCACTACTCAAGGATACATAAATAAATCCGTTCACCATCTAAAGGCACAATTCCTAATTTCTTTAGGAAATACATATATGGTAATTCATTTTATCAAATGTTTACCAAATTAATCTCAAATCAAAACTTCCTTTACCAATTTTATTTCCTTTCTTCCATCCAGGAAAAACACATATTTTAAAAGCAAGTTTTATTAACATAAAAATGCTTTTCTTTCATTTCATAACATATTTACCCTTTTTCCTTCTTCCATCCGAAAAATGTATTAAAATCCCTTTTTATTATTATAAAAATGCTTTTTCAAACCACATGCTTCCATTTCCCTTCTTCCATCCGGGAAACGTATCCGAAGCCAATTCATTTAACCCATTTCCCTTCTTCCATCCAGGAAATGTAAATAAAGCCATTTTATTATCATAAAATGCTTTAACAAATCTAAGACTGCCCCTCCGGGTTTCCCCACTGGACGCGCCCCTAAATGGCTATCATCTTCCAGGGCCCATCAAACAAGACAATTTGGGAACCTAACAATGTCGGGAAGAGGCCATACGCCTGCGAGAGAGTCATGACCACACCTAGTTACACCTCACCAGCGCAGTAAAATAATCGCCCATATGGCCTAGGACTATATCCACCCTACATACATTAGCCAGGGGGCATCACCAAACGCACGCAACTTCCCTTATGATAGCGATTTAGGGAGGTGTGTAATCATAAATTAAAATTTATGAAAATCATTACTTTTTCCATTTTGAAATCATACACTTTTACAATTCTCAAAATCATTTGTACTTATTCATTTAGTACCATATTTTAGAATACGCCTTTCTTATTCTTAGTGTCATATTTTATTAATGACCTAAGACTCGAAGCGCTAATATCATCAAACTAGCCTCCAAAAGTTCATATATTTACATAAACCATCAAGTGAGTCTCCCTCAACAATAGACTCCCAAAAGTCTCCACATTCTCATTTATCTCCAATTTATTCTTAGGTTAACTTCCTATAACATACGGTTATTAACCTACACAAACTAGCCCTCGGGGTAAACCTAATCATCCTCATTATATCCTAGGACATTAGTCTACCCAAAACATTCCTCTAGGAATCCCCATTACTTCTCAAAGGAACTAAACCTTGGACCTAAAAGAAAAAGGGCTAAAAATCAAACTAGGAAAAACTCACAAAAACAGGGTAACCGAATCGATTCACCCCTGCGAATCGATTCGCCTAAAAGCCGAATCGATTCGGTGAGCAAAAATTGACATTCTGTAATAGTCGAATCGATACCGCCCAATCATGAATCGAATCGGTTTTCCTAGACCTGTATCCCTCTCCTTATCCAAATCGATTCGCCCCTAGGGCCGAATAGATTCGGTCCTATAAAAAACCCAAGTTGGGGCTACGGGTTGTATAAACCCTAAAATCCCAAAAATCCCAAATCTTTGATTTCTCCCGACATGAACAACAACAATTGTTCCCAAATCATTTCTACACAATTACTAACTAATATTTTATCCTCAAATCAAATCAAAACTAATATTTAAGGGATCAAACACCAAAATCTACAAAAACCCATATATGGTTTAAATCTCCAAAACTTAACTACACATGCAATTTATCACATTAAATCAATATCTAGAAAGTAAGAAACTTGCCTCGAGGTTGTAGTCTTTGATCCTCCTCCGGTAGCAACGGATTTTGACCTCAAATCTCCATTTTCTCTCTTTTTCTCCATTTCTCCCAACTCTCTCTCTCTCTCTCTCTCTCTCTCTCTCTCTCTCTCGGCTTCTAACATGAAATGAGAAAATAAGAGGGGTGGGGGAACTTATAAGGGTTCCAAAACATAACCCCCCCCCCCCCTCTTTTAAGTGTTAATACACCACTAAAATGACTCGTATCCTCATAATTGAGTCATAACCCTTTAAAAATGCCCGAATATCAAAATTACAACTGGGCACTTATTTCGACTATCTCGACTATTCTAAAAACAACCGCACCCCCTATTTTGACATTCAGAATAACCTTAACTATTTTTGTGTTCCAATTTCATTTTATTTCATTAATTTTACCCAACTTTATATATAGGTCATAACCGTCGTTTTACATATAACGATGCAATATATCACAATATAATGCTATTTACCTTCTCATAACGGTAAATAGACAAAACATAGTAAATATTATCCTTAAATCTCACGGGAAATAATATTTACTCCAACTTCCCCTATTTTATAAAATTAGCCCATCGGTCAAAATAATATAAAATAGTCACTCAAAATCCTGGGTTGTTACATACTGCCCCCCTTAGAAGAGAATTTTGCCCTCAAAATTCAGGCATACAGTATAACCATATAAATGGTATACTATATGGAACTACCATTCTATCATTCCTAGCAAACCCCTTGGCATTTAAGGGTCCCCATTGGACTCAGACTAAGGTCCTCTTTATTCGATCTCAATCTACCTTCCTCGTGCTCTAGCATAGCACCACATTGTTCCTCAAGAACTATCGATCCTACCTTTCTACTACGGAAGAAGATACTTACACATCTCATCACAAATTGCCTTTCTTCCTGAATCACGTTATACCCTTGCTAGGGAATAACTACACTATGCCACACACGACACCACACTTATAAGAAACGATCCGAACTATTGTACGGAAATTCGACCCAGGAAGGCTACTACTCTTAACCTACCTTTAAGGCAAACACCCCCATTCGAGGTATGGCTTTCGGCATAAGGTTAATTTCAACCACTCACGGGTTTCCTTAACGACTCGACATACCAACATTTTTCTACTCGGCGTACCAACTACCGCATTCGCATCTCCTTAGAGGAAGGGGATCATCCATTTGATAGTCCTTCACGAACTCTATCTTATTACTCGTGAAAAGACCAATTTCCTATCCAGGAAGTAATGCCTCTATTCCTTTAAGCCAATACTACCACTACTACTTCAAATCAAGCGTGGGATAATACTTCTCACAAAATTTAAGTCTGTGAGACGCATAAACAATGGGTCCATGCTCCCGTATTAATACTTCCCATTCCTGGCAGAGACTCGTTCGTTAAATCGACTCTCGATCATAACAACATGAGTACAGGAGTTAAAAGTCAGCTCATCCTTTGACTCCTCCAAAAGTTAGGTTACCGACGTAACACTCTATCTAAGAGAGGCCCCACCATCTATGGCCTAACATTTCGAATCACTCGAGATTCCATACTTCTCGTTCTAGGGACTAATTCCTACTTAGAGTTAACCCACAAACCTATTTTGGTCAACTCCCAACCACCTTCCTAAAATAACGTCACATGCCCTAAGGACCTAGCGTCCTAAGAATCCTAAAGTCAATATATATTCTATCTAAGTCGTATAGGTATTATCCTAATAATATCCCTAGTGTCCAAGACCTTTCTCAACTTCTGACATTCGCTCGGGTTCATGCGTGGGACGTCTCGCCTAAGCAAAATCCAAACAAGGAACCCTCCCGTTACACTACTACCTCGCATCGTCGGTAGTCAAGAAGTAATGGTCTAAGACACATGATCGGGATTGCTAAGACTCTAACTAGTAACCCTACTAATGCACTTCTAATTCTAAGTCTTACCATCACAATTAACTGAAAATTTAATTAACCTGGGATTTACTTTCTGTAAGATGACACCAATACTTTATCTCAATATATGCATACATCTTTTTAAATAGCCTTCTCATTAAGGCAAAATCATAAGTCTTAATTCGACTTTCATAACCAAGTCTCCCCCACATCGATCAGAGGGAAGGACTATTACAGTGCTCATATCTCGCACTTCAACTTAGCCCGTTAATCACTCAATTACGTGATTCTCGGCTAAACCTTCCAACCCAGTACTCAACGATAAAAAGAAAGAAAGGAAAGAAAAAGGAAAAAATAAATATAGCATATCTCCACTCCCAACGTCGTTAAGGTTTATGCACGGAGTGTCTCGCAAAGCGAAATCCAAATAAGGAACCCCTCCGACACAATCCCCTTAACTTGTTGGTCGTGGAGATAAGGCAACATCATACACAAGCAAAGCAAGTAAGCAATCAAATAAAACAAACAAAACAAGTAATACAAATCACCTACATACCGTAAAACACCTCTATAAAGTCTTAACCTGTATCCAGGAGAGATATTATAGAACAACTAGTCCTTCTCTAGAACTAAAAATAGGATAGCCTAGCGATTTATTCGCTTCCTATCTCACCATCCAATCCATGGATATCCCCACCCATAATACACATATAATACGAGAAGTACATAACACACATATCTATATATATAAATTGCCAACACCCGATTTATAACGAGTGAGGAAAATATATAACTTTCCTTTTATGGAAGCCATATAAATACACCGATAAGGCCACAACTCAATACACACACCCGAATCTAGGGTAGATACAATACTACTCCGTCATATCATAAGGAATGCACCACCCTTAACTAAGGTGGAGTTCCCACAAACATCCTTATCAATCATCCTGGCCACTACCAATGGTTCCTATACACAATATTCTAGTCTTATAAGAACCAAACTACTTCCATTAATGCCCCAACGAGGCACCCTATTCTTGTCCTTATCCTCTAATCGACAAGATCAAAATGCGTAGTTCCCTTAACTTTTCCAATAAAGAGAACATTCTACCAGCCTCCCCGGCCTTAGTTCCATGAGTTTTCCCGGGTGGATGTCCACCGTTGGGGTCTCACGAACACTACTTCTCCAAAAGTGTTAACAACAATTACTTGTGAGCCTATCATTTCCATTAAAAGACTCTGTCTCTTCCTTGTACCAACCTTATTTCGTTGCACAGTTTCCTTAACCGTAACACCCTTTATTCATGGTCGGCCTCTGACCGAACCTCACGTGAATATTTGAGAATATACCTTATCATCATTCCTGACATCCCAGATAAACTCGCTGTTGCAAATATCTAACGGGTTTCTCTATAGGCAAAACCTCCCGTCCCACCAAAATGAGGCAACTACCATAACCGCCACTTCAACCTCACTCCAATAGGTGAAAGATTTTCCTTCAATCGTCGCACCTGTGTACTTCTATACCCTTTTCTAGGTCAAAACTCCTGGGCCATATGTTTCCACCGCACGAGGTTACACTTCCTCTATCCAATCGAACTTCAACATGTGGTCCTTGTCAAGGACCCCTCGACTTCAAATTAGCGTCGCTTGAAATCACAATCTTAGTACCACTCTCTTCTGGCAGCGGCACTTGAAAAACTAATCCTACTGCACTTAGTAGTCACGGTAGCGATATAAAATAATGCTACGAAGGGAGAGACCTCCAAAGCGGCCCTCATCCCCGACTACAACTAACAACTCTTAGTAATCCCGCCTCGTGACGCCTCCACAATAGCCATCCTGATGCCCTTCATCTGACGAGTTACGAGTCTCACACGAACACGCAAAGAATTTTCGGGGTTCTCATATCATAACGGGAGAACGAAATCTCACAGGAGAAATCAACGATCTTAATCCTAAAGCTATATCAAATCAAGAGAAATGCAGTAGACGTATTACGTCTGCACAGATTCCTAAGGACTCTAGAACCTGATGCTAGATAGAGAAATCTGTGAAAACCCGCCTACTAAAATAATAGGTGGCCATCCCAATACTCTAATAATCACAGGAATCAAAGATGGTCCACTCTCAGCATCATTGTCGATTAAAATAATAATACGAGATAACCACCAATCATTTTAGAAAACGGACTGTCAATTTAAAAATAATTTGCAAGTAAAAGAAAAACACATCGACAATCCCATTTGTAAAAATGGTGGATATAAAAAATCAACGAATAAAGAATGGCAATATATAAATAATCACCGAATAAGTTGTCGGTGAACAGACCAATACAAATAATTACACCGAGTATTACAATTTAATATCAAAGTATAATAAATAAATGAAATTCTTGGGAAACACGCCCGAATAAATAAACTGAACGTAACTAGAATACAAAGAATGGAAGCGTCCACAACAAATACCCTACAACATCCGCGATATGCTATAGCTCCATGACAACCGGAATGGAATGTCAATACGGGCGTCCTCGTGGCGGAGCACCTGAACGGACAAAGAGTTGCACTCATAAAAATAAATAAATATATACGGGTCAGGGTCCGATTTGATATGATTACCATGTGACTAAAATGCATGACAGTGAAGTGCGTAATTCTCACGCAGTTAACATAATATTTCTCACCTCTCATTCTAAAAGAACAACCTAGTGCAATATCATGAGATGCTCTTGTTAACCTAAGTACTAAGGGATAACTTCTCCCTAGTCTCAACACTATGCCCTATTCGTGCATGGGGTGTCTCGCAAAGTGAAATCCAAACAAGAAACCCCCCCGATACACTACTACTTAGGAAAGGTTGATCGTCGAGATCCATTAGACCCTCAGCACATAATCAATGTATAAATATATATGTAAGAGAGGTCTCATCTACCCCTACTCAAGGATACATAAATAAATTTGTTCACCATCTAAAGGCACGGTTCCTAATTTCTTTAGGAAATACATATATGGTAATTCATTTTATCAAATTTTTACCAAATTAATCTCAAATCAAAACTTCCTTTACCAATTTTATTTCCTTTCTTCCATCCAGGAAAAACACATATTTTAAAAGCAAGTGTTATTAACATAAAAATGCTTTTCTTTCATTTCATAACATATTTACCCATTTTCCTTCTTCCATCCGGAAAATGTATTAAAAGCCCTTTTTATTATTACAAAAATGCTTTTTCAAACCATATGCTTCCATTTCCCTTCTTCCATCCGGGAAACGTATCCGAAGCTAATTCATTTAATCCATTTCCCTTCTTCCATCCAGGAAATGTAGATAAAGCCATTTTATTATCATAAAATTCTTTAACAAATCTAAGACCGCCCCTCCGGGTTTCCCCACTGGACGCGCCCCTAAATGGCTATCATCTTCCAGGGCCCATCAAACAAGACAACCTGGGAACCTAACAACGTCGGGAAGAGGACAAATGCCTGCGGGAGAGTCATGACCACACCCAGAATCACCTCACCAGCGCAGTAAAATAATCACCCATATGGCCTAGGACTATATCCACCCTGCATTCATTAGCCAGGGGCATCACCAAACGCATGCAACTTCCCTTATGATAGCGATTTAGGCAGGTGTATAATCATAAATTAATATTTATGAAAAGCATTACTTTTTCCATTTTGAAATCATCCACTTTTACAATTCTCAAAATCATTTGTACTTATTCATTTAGTACCATATTTTAGAATATGCCTTTCTTATTCTTAATGTCATATTTTATTAATGACCTAAGACCCGAAGCGCTAATATCATCAAACTAGCCTCCAAAAGTTCATATATTTACATCAATCATAAAAGTGAGTCTCCCTCAACAATAGACTCCCCAAAGTCTCCACATTCTCATTTATCTCCAATTTATTCTTAGGTTAACTTCCTATAACATACGGTTATTAACCTACACAAACTAGCCCTCGGAGTAAACCTAATCATCCTCATTATATCCTAGGACATTAGTCTACCCAAAACATCCCTCTAGGACTCCCCATTACTTCTGAAAGGAAGGTCCCTAAACCTTGGATCTAAAAGAAAAAGGGCTAAAAATCAAACTAGGAAAAACTCACAAAAACAGGGTAATCAAATCGATTCGCCTAAAAGCCGAATCAATTCGGTGAGCAAAAAATGACATTTTGTAATAGCCGAATCGATTCTGCCCAATTCTGAATCGATTCGGTTTTCCCAGACTTGTATCCCTCCCCTTATCCGAATAGATTCGTCCCTAGGGCCGAATTGATTCGGTCCAGCGTAAAACCCAAGTTTGGGCTACGGGTTGTATAAACCCTAAAATCCCAAAAATCCCAAATCTTTGATTTCTCCCGACCTCAACAACAGCAATTGTTCCCAAATCATTTCTACACAATTACTAACTAATATTTTATCCTCAAATAAAATCAAAACTAAAATTTAAGGGATGAAACACCAAAATCTACAAAAACCCATTTATGGTTTAAATCTCCAAAACTTAACTACACATGCAATTTATCGCATTAAATCAATATCTAGCAAGTAAGAAACTTGGCTCGAGGTTGTAGTCTCTGATCCTCCTCTGGTAGCAACGGATTTTGACCTCAAATCTCCATTTTCTCCATTTCTCCCAACTCTCTCTTCTCTCTCTCTCTCTCTCTCTCTCTCTCTCTCTCTCGGCTTCTAACATGAAATGAGAAAATAAGAGGGGTGGGGGAACTTATAAGGGTTCTAAAACATAATCCCCCTCTTTTGAGTGTTAATACACCACTAAAATGACTCGTATCCTCATAATTGAGTCATAACCCTTTAAAAAGGCCCGAATCTCAAAATTACAAATGGGCACTTATTTTGACTATCTCGACTATTCTAAAAATAACCGCACCCCCTATTTTGACATTCGAAATAACGTGAACTATTTTTGTGTTCCAATTTCATTTTATTTCATTAATTTTACCCAACTTTATATATAGGTCATAACCGTCGTTTTACATATAACGACGCAATATATCATAATATAATGCTATTTATCTTCTCATAACGATAAATAGACAAAACATAGTAAATATTATCCCTAAATCTCACGGGAAATAATATTTACTCCAACTTTCCCTATTTTATAAAATTAGCCCATTGGACAAAATAATATAAAATAGTCACTCAAAATCCTGGGTTGTTACAAAATCCTGTTTGAAGCTTGTTAAATGTTTGTTCCAATGAACTCTAACCTTTGTTCTAATGAAATGCAACTTCATTTTAATGAGGACCCAGTCTCATTTTAAGAAGAGACGAATCTCGTTCTAAAGAGATAAAAAACAATTATTTTGAAGTTTTTTTTTATAAAAATGACTCGTGTAAATTTTAAACACATCCAAGAAAAATATGTATAAGTTTAAATAAAAAACCTTTATACAGTATACCTCTAAATAAAGTCGTGACATTTCCATCAAGTTCAATATTCAGAATGTTTCTCGGTCACTAATTTGACTTTAATGATAATGTGAAGCATATATGGATGTGGTTTGACCGATTTGTAATAGGATATGCCAAAATAAATAAAAGATGAGGAATTATAAAAACTTGATCTTACATTTGTATTCATTTATTAGCTTATTGATAAAGACCTTTACTATTAGTTATGCCTTAGGTTAGGACTTGCGTTATTATTTCATTTAGGATGAGGGTTGAGGTATTTATTGCATGTAAGCACCGATAGGATAAAATATTGTAAATGAGTCACATGATTATTTATGTTGATAATGAAGATATTTCTTAAAAATTTCGGGAACTGACTCAAAGCATATAAAATTATTTTTTAGGCATTTATAAATAGGATCCGCAGGGCTGAGGAGATTTAGAGTTATAGCTCTCCTTGCATTCTTGTTTTTCAACCGAGTTGATTCTTAGCAAAGGTTACTATTTATTTCCGTACATTAGTTTAGTCATTTTATTTTCGAGATTGTATGGACCTTAAGTCCTATTATTTTATTTCAGTTGGTTTTAGAAGTTGAGACTATTTTAGTTTATTATTTTGGATGTTGAGATATTATTAATTCTAGTTTTATTTATTGTTTAGGTATCTCATGTTATGGTGGGATTAAAATTCACTTCAAATTATTTTCTTTTGTATGTTGATGCTAAGAATTATATAGATTTTTTAACACGCCATGTCTTCAGCGTATTTGAATGGCCAACCAGTACATGAAAAATAGGGAGTTGTTAAATTTATAAACACACAAGGATGAATTTTCTAAAATATATTTTCATAAGAAAGTATATTACATCGTGTTTTTGGAAAGCCCTTAAACTTTGGGGTTAAAATTAAAATATTTTTCAATTATAAAAAAAATTTAACCATGGGGGTTAATCAAAGTACTCTAATTTTTTTCGTTGACCCTAAAAGTCACAAAATGTGTCTTACTTAAAGAATTTGTCATTATGAAGCTTATTGTGAAATCCGATTTTGAAATCTTGAACATGAATCTTTTTGGAGATCGCTTGAACTAAGGCTTGAAATGAAATTTGGTCAACAAAATGATACAACCTAAGAACCTTAAACACAAACGAGAATAGATTTGGCTAAAGTTTTATTATTTTTACAATGTGATTGTAAAGACATGTATTTAGTTTTAATAATGTCTTATTTTTAACTCATTTTAATGTGAATCCAATTATGGGAATGCTTTTTAAATTTATTATATATATATATATATATATATATATATATATATATATATATATATTTTCATGTCAGTCATTTATACTGGATAGGAGTCATAGTGAATAGAATTAATAGTACTTAAAGAAGATTATAATTTCATTTCAAGTATAATTAGGTCGTTCAAAACCTACACATAAACTGACAATGTATTGGTATAGGTCTTCGTAGTTGATTGTACCTATGGGAACCTATTTTATGGTTTAGTAACTTCTCGTATAGTTTATAGAAGATTATATTAGTTTACCAGGAATGTATTGAACAAGACCACAAGTGAAAATGAAGTCTTTCTATTGAATGTTGTTGACTTCATAGTTTATAGGCTATAAAAGGCACATAGATTCTTAATCCTAAGGAGTATTAAATGTGAAAATATTCATATAATTATTGATTTGATTTGATAATGAATGATATTCAATTTATTGGATCGATAATCCCTGTAAGTTGGGTAAAAATTATGGGAACATTGCAAGTGTTATATTTTAGACGAATCCAAATTTAGGATTGTTAATTTTGAATTATAACACCCTGTAGATGAACTTATACGTATTGATTCTACCAGCAAACCTGATTAGTGAATTATTTAATAATCCTATAGATTATCAAATATGTTAGAGTTTGGTAACAAGGTCTTAGATGTTAGTGAAAATAAATTGTTAGTAATTAAATTTCACTAGAGGGAATTCGTAACTTAGCGCGAGGAATCATATTATGTATTAGGGTAAACTTTCCATAAATGGACTCTTAATTATATGAAGTAGTTTAGAGATAATTAAATTGGATTGTAATTTCAATTATTTAATGGTGTTAATTTTAAATAATGGAATAATGAAAATTTATTTATAGTGATTGATAAGGAATTTACTATTCTTATTAGAAGCCAATTTGAATGATTTTCCACAATTCCCCGGTGCAGTCTATATTTTGCAATCAAACCTCACCTCTCTTAAACATAGGGTTTCCTTTGTACTGTCTATGAGGGTATAATATTAGAGATATTTCATTCCTTCTTCAAGACTTCTCAAGGTGTGTCCAAATAAAAATTCCACATGTTCTTGGACCATATATTAAAATATTTTATATGTTCAAAGTGATAAAAATTGCATCAAATCATTAATAAATCTTAGATTTTATTTCCCCTACGAGAAATGAAAATCTGTAATGATATACATCTTCATGTAAAAGTTTTGAAACTCAAATAATATTTGAATCTAAGATTCGCATTGATTAAATCCCCTTTTCATATTTCGCTCTATTCAAATCCATTTTTAAAAATCTATGATCCAACACTAGATATTAGAGGGTGGTTGTAGAAGAGGATATCAATCTTACCATAACACTAAATACTAGTGTTACCCACATACACGAGTGTAAATTCAGAAAAGACACAAAGATGTACATAAGTTGGCAGGTTAACTTGATTACATCCATGAGGAAAGGAGAGGGAGATTTATATTATTTTGAGGAGAAAAAGACAACTTGGAGTGATAGAGAATGCTAGCTAAAAGTTCAAGCCGTGGGTACAATATTTTTTTATCTTCCTGTTGACATTAGCGTTAATTTATTTATATATTCAAGAGTTATAACTATATTAACTATAAGCTATATCCTCTCTAATGTAATCGACCTATCCCTTTAGCTTTATCTCTTAAGTTGTTAAGTTATAGCAGGACTATATCTGGTCATCTTTATCATTATCAATGGTAGTTCTCCCTTAGCGTATCTATGATCTTTAGGCAAGCATGATATTACAACTCTCTAGGTGATGTGTCTTGTCACCTGGACTATCCGACTCTCAATCCATTAAATTCCCCCCAGAATTGGGATGATTTTTCTTTAGGCTTGTTTGGCTTAATTCTGTTTTGATGTATTATACACATGTGATGTGGATTTTCTCATTAAGATTTCGTTAACTGCCATATATCCCATTAAATTTTAGTAGAGCGCAATTATGAGATTACGTGCACATAATCCTTAGATTTAAGGTTTCATGTACCATTGTTTGGCTTCTCCCAAGTAATTATTATGTGTGAAGCGTCTGACCTAGGGGCGTGGAAGTGGGAATCTCTTTCTAAGAGATTCGTCATTCCACCTACTTTTGGTGGTAAGGACTATAAGGGGTTAAAAACCCTTTAGATCATTACTTGAAGCCAAAGGTATGAAGTTACATGCTTCTCTCTCCTTTTAATTAAGTTACAGAAAGTTCATACTTATTCTATTTTTTTATAATTTCTTCTTCGTTTCTCTCATCGGTCATGTCGAGGCATTTGAGAAAGTATGAAGTGACTTTAGAGAATGACTTTGAGGCATTTTGTACTAAGAACAACATACCAAGTTCTGTCAAAATACAATCCTTACCTAATGAGGAGGACATTTATGACCTCCTTAGTGATGTTATTTTTATGAAAATATCCATAATAGAAGGGGGAGTTCATTTCCCCCCCCCCCCCCAATTATTGGTGGAATTTATCCATTTTTATGGAATTTATTCAATCCAATAAAATAAGCTCCTTCTGAATTGTAATGGGTACAATTGACATTAACCAAATTCGTGGCACTAACCTAGGCCCGAACAAAATTAGGTACTGCTATGACTTGAGGATTTATTATGGGTCTAGCATATAACATTTCTAGGCCAAGGACAAGTCCTGTAATTTTATTAGTTGGAAGCCCAAGTCCCAAAAGGATACTGACAGGGACATTTAGTAGTCTCTGTGAAAATTTATGGTAATAACTATGCAAGTCTTCGTGTATTATGGTGTCCAGATCTCCTCGTAGGTTATTTACCATTTGCTTGGACTTATTTTAAAATCATAATTTTATATGTTAGTGATTAACTTTTTCCACTTTGGTATAGATACACATTCTAATAGAAAATCTAGAGGCTTTAAAGTTATGTTAGTCAACATAAAGAAAATTTGGGACCGATGAACTCCTTGTAGAGTTAGACACTATTAGAGAGCAGTCATGTGCTTCTTGGCTATGGACTGACTATTGAATAAACCACGAACTTCACAATGTTCCTCTTATTACAATAGTCGATTACTCCTATACCTAATGTTGAGGCAAGGGGAATCTATATTAGTGAATCATCTTCGTCCACCTACATAATTTTTACCAATTCAAAGGAGTCAGATTCAGATCAGGAATACCTCTTTTATGATGATCTTTACCCTTTTTTTCATACAAAGAGGTAGGTACCTCAGTTTGACTCTAGGAAGAGGAAGAAGAATATATTAGCTTCCCTACTAATCCAGCATGTTGAAGAAATGGCATGTTGTCCTAGATGCATGGTCAATCTTGACTCCGTTGGGCAAACTTGAAAAATAGGCGCGGCCAATATGGTTAGGTCGCCCAAAGTGCAGTTGGCACCTGTAAGAAAATAATTATCTATTCTCGAGAGAAGGAAAATATATAGAAGGAGAGAGAAAATGATAGAGAGGATGAACTGGCAAAAAATAACGAAAGAAATGCACCACCTCCACACTGACTTAGAGGAAAAAACTAGCAAGTGGTGATTTCCCCACGATAATAAGATCCTCCTATGATGCTCTGCTCAACTAAATACCGGCTAATTAGTCCTTTAATAAATTAAAACAGAATATCTAGTTGGTTTATTCTTAGCATCATTGTCGAGAACTGTTAATTACTAATCAACTACATTAGTTAATTAAGTTGGTGTCAAATTTTAATCTTTTAAATTAACATGCAATGATCTTAAATAAATAATTAAATAAAACACATTAACCATTCCAATTGACCAACATCGTAAATAGCAAAATAACTGAATCCATTAAGATATGACGGGAATAAACATTGTATCCTAAAACTCCAATACAAAAAACCATATCTAAAACTGAATCCAACAACTGAAAATAAATGAAGTACAGTCATTAGAAATAACTACTAGTAGAAGATGGGGGCAACATACCCGACTGAAATAGATAAAATGATGCATATGATCTGAAAGGAACAGAGGCATCAACTACCGAGGTCTTGCAATCATCCACAGCAACTGCAGCACATCAACTGAGAATGAACTCCTAAGTTGGGCATCCCTGTGGCTGGGCATCAAAAATGATTTTTACAAAATAGATTTGGAAAACAGGTCAGAGCTCGAGTAAAACAGTTTAAAAATATTTTGAAGCATTTAAAATTAATAACCAACAGATATTATATACATGTTAGTTTCACATGCTTTCACTTGAGGTCCTCACCCCCACAACTACTGTGCACGCCTAACATATTCTACTAACCCGTCCTAGTTATGCTACCCCACCAAACTAGTTCAAGCCCATTATCTTACTACGCATATTTACTCGTGGTGCCAACCCGTATTACCCATACCATACGTTATTGATTTGTTTTCTCATATAATTTAAATCAATTAAGAATTCACCAAATAGTTGTTAAGTTTCCACATTCTTAGGCCATTTTAGATATCACTATCTTTCTCATCTACTAAAAACACGCAGTAGGATCACCCATATATATATATATAATAATAATAATAAAATACCCTTAGGCTGAGACCTGCAATGCATGCATACTCTGCTATTAAGTCCCGATACATCACGTACTAAATAAAGGACTATCGATTCAGAATCACTCTCGGACCGCAATATACAATTCATACATAATTGGAGGCGAACATAGTTCTAGACCTTTGGGCTATACACATACCTACGCACCCAAATGATCGGGCACACCCTCATTTACACAAGTAGTGCTCATCCCTAAGTTCTATGTTCTGAGGTACAAGTCTAAAATCCCCAAGATGGCTCATCAAGATAAGACTATCACCTTTTTAAACCTCCTGCGATAACAAGCAGTGTAGGTATGTCATACACATAATAAGTCACACATTAGGTATTCAGACAACCTCTGTATATATATTCAGTAAAGGTTAGCACGTACCCTATAATATATCCCGCATGAAGTCTATATAACTATTGAATAGTTTACGTACCATTAATAGACATCCCTTAAGTCAATTAAGTAGATATCTCACTCATACCCTATTGGTTTAAGTCACTGGTCCCCTAGGAATCCTCGTGTCATAATAAGGTTCCCCAAATTTAAATCTCAACACACAATTATGTTCAATTAACTTTAGCCCTAAATTCTCCTCATGTGATTAAGTCTCCAAATAATCCTTGGTCTACTGGTATTTAAAATAACTCCCATTATATTCAAAAATTACCTCAAAAGATAACCTGATTGTTTCCCACGCGTCGAGGCAAAACGGGAAAAATTTGTCAAAATCTAAGCAACCGAATCGATTCGGCCTTGGATCTAATCGATTTGATAGGCGAATCGATTCATCCAGGGAGCCGAATCAATTCGCCTGCTACAGGTCATCATCTTCTTCCTTAAATAGTTATGGGTTTCACCATTTTCACTCAACCAAACCTTCATTACATGAACCTAAACTTTCAACCAAACATTATAAACATAATATTAACATATGCACATGATTTCTAATGTGGTGGAATCACCAAATCACCAAGAAACATCGTTAAATTGAATTAATTCAACAAAATTCTTAAAAAACCCTAGGTTATCGTATTTGTTAAAAACTCCAACAAAGATTCCAGATTTCTTCACCAAATTTTTAACATGAATCTATGGATTTCGTGCAACATACAAAAAAGGGATTTATCTTATCTCAATTTCTACCCAAGAACATGTTTTATGTCTTCCAAATTATCCCAAAATACATGAAATTCATAGATTAATCATCTTACTCTAACATGGATGGTGTATCTTTCATAATTTAAGCAAGATAAATATTTTCCTTTAGTTGAAGGTCTGATCCTTTGTACCAGAATGGTATGTATATGATTCTCTTCTCTCGATCTACGCGATGGTGGGGTTTGTAGTGCAAGAATGGTTTGTTATGGCCTTGGGGTCTCCTCTCTTCTTCCTCCTATGGCTTTTATCTGATTATATAGATTCTAACCCTAACTCTCTCATTCTAAATGGTGATATAAACCTAAAAAATCGTAGGTCCATTTTTTCCAAAAATGCAAATGTCCAAAATACCCTTCCACGGTGTCGGTTAGGCCTAAAATTGGCCCGAGACCCAAACTAAACCCCCGAGTATACTTTTCTTATTATTTCGACCCCTTTGAACACACCAACGCACTCAAAATGATCACATGGAATGTCAAAAGTAAAATAATATTTTATTTTTCAAATTAAGTCCGGACACGAGTGATACGTGCGTCTCGACTAAATTTACCGTAACTGTCGTATTTTTCTCTGACGATAATTATAATATTTTCTTACCATTATTATTACTCATTCATTAAGTAATATTCAATATAAAGAAATATTAAGCCTTATCTCCTTAATTAATATTTATTTTATCAGAACAATTTTCAAATATAATTTAATTAATCCCAATTAATTCTCAATATAAAAATCAATAAAGTTACCGGGTGTTACATACTCCCCCCCTAATAACGGAATTTCATCCCAAAATTAGGAAAAAGAAAATACCTGGTTATCGCGCTCTCAAATAAACTCGTTGGCATTATGATGCTCCAAATTAAAGCCTCAGATTCTTGCACACAACTGCATTTGAACGTGTTCAAAATTTACTCATAATAATCTTCTGTTATTGCCACTATACATACACCAATGGTACGGTTTCAATTGAAGGTCAGCTCATTACAACCCACGATTCGCAACAAGTTCATTCAAGCCCTTACATCCCAATATATTCCTTTATGCTTAAGGTCTCCCGAATATAATGACACGAAAAACTATTTGTAATTCGATATCAATGTCTCAGAAGACAAGCCTATACTCCACTATTTCTATCATCTCTACATTAAAAAAAGGTCTCACTTCCATAGGTACCAATTTCCCTTATCATCGTATGAAGCCATCTCTCCTCACGGGATTCACCCTCAGCAATCCATGCCTACTCATGTCAGGCCTCAAAATTTTAGTTCACGTCAACGTACTCTCATTACGTTTTTGAACTATAAGAAAAAGATGTGGATTGACTCAATCCTTGTCGACGGATCATAAATCACTTCGGATCTGAGAAACTTGTTATTTCCCCTTTTTTAACTATCTAAAGGGTGGGCGAAATTTTTTCTCCCTATTAAGCCTCAGAAGTCACTTAGAAGTTAATATCTTTCTACGGGTAATCACATGCAACCCAATCAGTTGTAGTTAATATTCCTAATTACTCCAAAGGTCCAAGACATGCATCCTCGCATTTTGTCACATCCTATATCACCCCTCCCGACTATTCATCAGCCTACGGTTGACACACATAGCTCAGGGCTCAACTCTGCCCCCATTGCGTCGGATACTCCCTATTCAAGGTGGGAATCAAGTGTCTCATCCTGATTTACAACAGTATTGGGCGGTACATTGGGACGATTCATTTATTCTCTTTCATAACATTCTAGGCACACTTCCCGAAAATATAACACACCCCAAATGATCGAGGTGGAATCAAAGTATCCGTGTAAATATGGTAATCGTTGTTATCGGCTTCCGACCACAATATAAAAAAACCTAGAGATCATAAACAACTTGTTAAAACGCTGAAAAGAAATTTGAGTTAACAATTAACTCGGATTGATTTATAAACTCACAAAAATGAAAGGCTCGAATCTCACTAGGTGTGTTAATCTCCACACTTATTCGTAAAGTCGTCAATTTTCTTTCAATTTCCATCTTTGGTCAAATTTGGCTTTGTGCATTGGATTTTTACAACTTGAGACAAAAAAAAATGTGACATTTTTGAAGCTTTTAAATTCCAATTTTTATTTATTTTGAAGAAAAATATTTTTGGCTTTTTCAAACTTTTTCAATTTTTTTGAATTTTTTGAAATTTTCTAAAAAAAATACTTGGAAAGAACATGTGATTGAATCAATGAATCTAAACAATAAACAGGAAGAATATCCCACACCCACTAACTTAAACGTTTCATTGTCCTCAATGAGAATCAAGAACACAACATAAAGAGAGGAAAAGAACGATATAACCCAAAATGGAGTGATCCCCAAAAAGTAGGAGTCCATTGAATCGACAAAACATGTTAGAACCAAGCATAGGAAAAAGAATAACAAAAACTCTAACCTAAAGAAAAAAAATAAGCTAACTATTCTATAACCTACGATTTGAAATTCTAATAAGTTATACACTATAAGTCGAAAAATTTGAGGGTCCAACCAAATTACAATTTGACTTTGAGGGATTAATGGTGTACCCTCACTAGAAAGCATGCCTCCCCAAAAATAAAAATTCCATTTTAACAATGGAAGGCATGTGCGAGATGAAAAAAATGAACCATCACCAATTAAAAAAATATAACGGGATGATGGGGGGTTCGGATGCAAGGTGGGACAAGTAAAATTGAGATCCAAGAGAAATATAATCACCTCCCAAAGATTTATCAAGTAGTATGGGAAGAGGGGAACACAAAAAGGAAGAATCTATCTTGGAAAATAATTCAAGCAAAGATTCCTCATCAGTAAAAGTTTTAGCTTTTTAAAAAGTTGGAACCAACTTAGGGGAATCAAAATTGAATTCATATCCCAAATGTTTTTCAATTGGAACGGGAGGTAGTGCACGTGTAAGTGAATAACCCATAAGATGAAGCATCTCAAACAAACCTTCTCGTTTAAGAATCGAGTCAACGTCCTCAATACCTCCATCCAGTTCTTGTGATGGATTTAATGGTTTGATAATAGTGGGGACACAAGGAGACAGTTGATCTTCAACCTCAATAGGTTTTGGAATATTTATAAGAGATTGAGATTTAAAAGAACTTGGATCACTCTCAATGATTTTATCCTCAAAAGTGTTAGGTGAAGCGCAAGTCTCGACCTTCTCTAAGTCGTCCAAATAATCATTAAACTCCTTGCAAGTTGCTATAATTTGTAACTCTGTAACAGCAAAGTCATCAGATTGCTTTTTGAAAATAAGCAAGAGTTCTTCCAAAGTAGGCTTCATTGGTTCTAGCACCTCGGATTCCTCATTTGGTTGAAAACATTCTTCAACTTCAAAAATAACGGAAGAAAAATCCTCATTGGGTTCAAATAATGCATCTAATTCCTGCTCCCAATAATGATTTTTTTTCTCGATATTCTTTTTCAAGTCTTTTTTCTTCAAGCAATTCATTTTGATAAATTTGGATGGCCTTAGCACTGGTAAGACTTATCTTTAGTGATATTGATCCAATGGTCATAAGTCTTGAGTGCCACCTCCTCCTCACTATTATCATAAAAATTAAACCCACCAAAGGAGTTAAGGTAAGACATTTTAGATTGGGCAATTAAAAAACGTGACACCCATATTTTTGATTTTTTTGAGGTCAAATTCGGAATTAACCAACCTCACCTAAAGTCTACGTCAACGACCCCGTTTTGATTGAGGTGGAAACCAAGGGCCCGTGTAAATATGCTAATCATTGTTATCGGCTTCCGACCACAATACAAAAAAAATATAAATTTTAACTACACTCTTGCGGAGTATAGTGGCTTGTCTAGGTATCGAATCCTCAGGAAACTAGGACGAGTGAACGTGATAACAAAGGTAAAACTGTTAACCCTAACTTGACTCTAAAAAGAAACAAAAAGATGATTGAGATGGAAAATAACTAATTAACTAAATGCAGACTAAATTAAACTATTGCATTAACTATGTGATCAAAATTAACTAACTAAGAATGACTTAATAAGAATGAAGGGAAAACAGGTTGGGAATATAATCCCCCAAACCTTAGTGTGTATGCCAAGTACGAAACTATTCGTAAATTAATTAATTGATCAAACTCGGTCTTTAGTACTCCAAAGTATTACATATATGAGGGATCGTATCCTGTACAGTATGTAAGCAAAGGATGAATTAAAACCCGGTCTTTAACACTCCTAAGTATCACACATATGAGGGATCGTAGCCCGCACAGTATGTAAGCAAAGGATGAATTAAGCAGTGTCGTATTAACTACATGCGCTAATCAATTATTAAATTTAGAGAACTAATTTTATACCCATGCAAACCACATTGGGTTGGTTTCATGCATCCCAACCTTTAAAAACCTAGCCTAACATGGTGAAATTAATGAAAACTACGTTATCTACGTTGCATGAATTCATAATTGCTTGGAAAGAGAGATTAAACGTGATAAATAATAATAAAAGTGCTGGAAATAAAAGTTACCAAGATTGAAGAACAAGAACATGCAAGAAGAAATCAAAGGTTCCAGAAAAACTAGAAAAGCTCTTGAATTAAAGGAGCAAAATATGCAAATTCTTCTCCTAGTTGTTCCTACTTATTATGGAAATTTTACATGAATGAAATCTGAATACAAATAGTCCTAATGACTAAATATATAGGCTAGAGGTCGTTTAGAAGAGTCCCCAAAACATAAAACTTTTTTGGCTAAAAGATAAGCACAAAATAAAAATCCCGTATTTGGTAATTTGTCACACTTAGAAAACGGGACTAATTTTGTAAAGGATCTGGTGCGTGACAGATGGACGAACCAGTTCTTTTTCCTCAGCTTCGGTTCAGTTTGGGGCTGACAACTTCTTTTCCTTCATTCCTTTCTACTTCAAATGACCATAATTTCTTCACCGTAGGTCGGATTGAGGTGCCATTTTTTCGAGTGTTCTTACAATTGAAAGCTATTCAACTTTATAGTTGGCCCCACCTCCGGAATAAGGCTAAAAAATTACAAAAATGCCCTTCAACTCCTCATTTCTTGATTTCTTTCACTGTTTTGAGTTCTCTTTGGTACTAACTTGCATGAAATATGTGTAAAACATATAAGAGATACACAAAATATGAAATACTTGCCAAAAAGGGTTAGTAGCATAAATATGAGACAAATCCAATCTATTTACACCGCACAGGAACATAAAAATACCGAAATTAAGGGGATAAATGTGAAGAATTTATGCCTAATGAAACCCCCCTAACTTATAACTTTGCACGTCCCGAACAATGTTAAATAATGAGAGTATGAGTTAAGGACCCTTCCAAAACTTTATTGGGATAGAATACCTTTTTCCGCGGGCAAGCGATTGCATTTAGCGTATGCAATGAGCCTTTAAACCCCTAAGTTACCCTAGTAGGACGAGTGGTGTCTCGTGAGGGTTTGCATTGAATATACCCACAAAATTCGTTATTGACTCAAATAAAAATCAAAATACTTAAAAATTATTCAATTTAAACTCCCCAAAAATGGTCACCTTAAAATTATATTCACAAATCTCACATCATAGTGTGTGTGTGCGAAGCCAAAAATCGAACCGCTAATTTCCACCGATTGATCTTTACGTTACTTTCCGAAAATTCGCTTTGATCTCAAAATCTCACCGAATACACTCACAAACGAATCACTCGGAAGTGTGGCTATTCTCTCGTTATGCGTGATTTATAAGAGTAAATAATAATGGACACAAGTTCACGCACACAATTGAAAAGACGGACTATTTGAGGTAAAAAGATCTCATCATCGGAGTACGGTTATAAGGAAACAGAAACATCGCCTCCAGTTCACACCATGTAATCCCTTATATTATATTTTTGTATCTTAGCTCTCCACGCGGTAATCAATTTCGCAATTCGAACTCGGTTAGGACATTTTTTGGGTTATATGGTGTATTGGGTAAAATTGAAAAAGGTTAAGAATTTCGGAATTGGAAATTTTTTCTTATGATGTCCGTTAGTGCTTTTTCGGGCTCTTGCTCATTTTTCTGTCCTTTTTCTATTCTTTTCTTATTTTTCTTTCTATTTTTGTTGAGCATTTTTCTATTTTTTTTCTTGCCCCTTCTTATGCACTTTTTGGACTTTATTCGATGAATATTAGATTTTCACAATTCCGAGCTAATTGGGTTTTTCGGGTTATCAAAGGAAAAGAAAAATTATTAGGGTCAAACTGGGTTGCAAAAAGGTTAAGTTTTCACGACTTTTTCTGGCCAATATTTTTGGGAGACAAACGAGGGCCTACTTCATTGCCCAAATTACTAATTACCTTACCATATGCGTCTCGAGATTAATTAAGTCTAGAGATATTTTAGTGCGCTTTTTGAGATAACATCTCACACGTTTTGCATAACTGATCAAAACAATAAAATAGAGATCATCATCGACTTATTAAAATTTTGAAAAGAACTTTGAGTTAACAATTAACTCGGATTGATTTATAAACTCACAAAAATGAAAGGCTCGAATCTTACTGGGTTTGTTAATCTCCACACTTATTCGTAAAGTCGTCAATTTTATTTCAATTTCCATCTTTGGTCAGCTTTGGCTTTGTGCATTGGATTTTTACAAATTGAAACAAAAAAAATGTGACATTTTTTAATCTTTTAAATTCCAATTTTTATTTATTTTGAAGAAAAATATTTTTGGTTTTTTCAAACTTTTTCAATTTTTTTGAAATTTAAAAAAAAACACACTTGGAAAGAATATGTGATCAAATCAATGAATCTAAACAATAAACAGGAAGAATATCCCACACCCCCTAACCTAAACGTTGCATTATCCTCAATGCGAATCAAGAACACAACATAAAGAGAGAAAAAGAAAGATATAACCCAAAATGGAGCGATCCCCGAAAATTACGAGTCCATTGAATCTACAAAACATGTTAGAACCAAGCATAGGAAAAAGAATAACAAAAACTCTAAACTAAAGAAAAAATAAGCTAACTATTGTACAACCTACGATTTGAAATTCTAATAAGTTATACACTATAAGCTGAAAAAGTTGAGGGTCCAACTAAAATATAATTTGACTTTGAGGGATTAATGGTGTACCCTCACTAGAAAGCATGCCTCCTGGAAAATAAAAATTCCGTTTGAACAATGGAAGGCATGTGCGAGATGAAAAAAATGAACCATCACCAATTAAAAAATATAACGGGATGATGGGGGGTTTGGATGCTAGGTGGGACAAGTAAAATTGAGATCCAAGAGAAATATAATCACCTACCAAATATTTTTCAAGTAGTATGGGAAGAGGGGCACACAAAAAGGAAGAATCTATCTTGGAAACCAATTCAACCATAGATTCCTCATCGGTAAAAGTTTTAGCCATTTCAAAAGTTACAACCAACTAATGGGAATCAAAATTCAATTCATCTCCCATATGTTTTTCTATTGGAACGGGAGTTAGTGCACGTGTAAGTGAATAACCCATAAGATGAAGCATCTCAAACACACATTCTCGTTCAAGAATCGGGTCAACGTCTTCAAGACCTTCATCCAGTTCTTGTGATGGATTTAATGGTTCTATAATAGTGGGGACACAAGGAGACAATTGATCTTCAACCTCAGTAGGTTTTGGAATATTTATAAGAGGTTGAGATTAAAAAGAACTTGGATCACTCTCAATGATTTAATCCTCAAAAGTGTTAGGTGAAGCGCAAGTCTCGACCTTCTCTAAGATGTCCAAATAATCATTAAACTCCTTGCAAGTTGCTCTAATTTTCAACTCTATAGAAGCAAAGTCATTAGATTGATTTTTGAAAATAAGTAAGAGTTCTTCCAAAGTACGCTTCCTTGGTTCTAGCACCTTGGATTCCTCATTTGGTTGAAAACATTCTTCAACTTCAAAAATAACGGAAGAAAAATCCTCATTGGGTTCAAATAATGCATCTAATTCCTGCTCCCAATAACGATTTTTTTCCCGATATTCTTTTTCAAGTCTTTTTTCATTAAGCAATTCATTTTGATAAATTTGGATGGCCTTAGCACTGGGCTTATATTTATAAGACTCATCTTTAGTGATATTAATCCAATGGTCATAAGTCTAAAGTGCCTCCTCCTCCCCACTATTAACATAACAATTAAACCCACCAAAGGATTTAAAGCAAGACATTTCAGAATAGGCAATTCAAAAACGTGACACCTGTATTTTATATTTTTTTTAAGGTCAAATTAGGAATTAATCAACCTATCCTAAAGTCTACCTAATTCCCCGGCAACGACGCCATTTTGATCTAGGTGGACACTAAGCGTCCGTGTAAATACGCTAATCGTTGTTATCGGCTTCCGACCACAATAAAAAAAAACTAAATTTTAACTACACTCTTGCGGAGTATAGTGTCTAATTTGGCTACCGAATCCTTAGGCAACTAGGGCAAGTGAACGTGATAACAAAAGTAAGACTGTTAACCCTAACTTGACTCTAAAAAGAAACAAAAAGATGATTGAGATGGGAAATAACTAATTAACTAAATGCATACTAAATTAAACTACTGCATTAACTATGTGATCAAAATTAACTAACTAAGAATGACTTAATAATAATAAAGGGAAAATAGGTTGGGAATACAATATCCCAAACCCTAGTGTGTATGCCAAGTACGAAACTAGTCGTAAATTAATTTATTGATCAAACTGTGACACCCCGCCTAATAAAATACCAGGTGATCAGTCCTATACCAAATTAAAATAGGAATCCCAGTTGGTTCATCCTTAGCATCACTGTCGAAAACTTTTTAAAACTTACTAACCACCTAGTATTCCAAAAGCTGGTGCCAAATTTTAACTTTTTAATTTACAAACCAGTACATGCGGAATTAAATATAAACCATTCTCACAACTGAATTTAAGTCAACTGAACAAAATAAAATGACATGCTGAATAAACCATCGGCCACCAAAGTAAATAGTCCAATACAAACATCCAACAACTTAATAAAATAAATCTGAAAACTGTACTGAGAAGTCTGGTCGACAAACCCTAAATAAAACTGAAACAGATACATGATTCCTACTCTAGGAATAAATGAACGACGCGTCTAATCCAAACTCCTACTACCATCCACAAATTCCGCAGCTCCGTGTCCCTGGAATAGAATATCAATCATGGCGTCCCTGTGGCTGGACACCTAAAAGGTTTTGAAAATAGTTTTATAGCAAGGGTTAGAACCAAAAACATTTTGAAAATATTTAGCAAGTGAATTAACTGCAGTAATTTAAAATTCATGAATACGCTCCATATTTATGTTAGTGTCTCACTCCCTTGTGGAAAATCTCACCTCTCCACTATTGTACACACCTAACGCTTACCTTGACCTCCACCTAGTTGCACTACCCCGTCCAACTAGTCCTGGTATAACCTCCCCTTGCCATACTACTCTAACCCGAGTATAATAATTCTTGAATTATAAGTTATCTCACAATTAACTTAATTAATTCCTTCTTAAATAGTATCATATAATCGTGTCACAACTTATATAAAGTAAATACATCACACACTGTATTATTACCCGCATATAATATTGAATACCATTATATACGTACCTTTACTAAAACATCCACACATATAACATACATATATCCATCCCTCTGACTATACCCTCGCCAGATGATTCTCTCTAAAGTGCTATCTCACTAGGTGTGCTCACATAACCTAGTTACCCAAGTTGGAATCGCTCACCAACCTGTCCCAAAACATAAACGAAATGGAGGCAGTAATATTCCTTCCCTAAAAGTGAGATAATCCCCTCAACCATATACCGGACGCTATGACCTGGGGATATACTCGCCCTACTCCTCAAGCTAGGGGATTCACCCACATCGCGCAACCTCCCTTGATAGCACTAGAGAATATAAATTGAATAAATATCTAGTCACTGATATTTAATATCACACACAATATATATACACGTATATATATACTATCACTACACCGTATATATATAATATAAACCCGGGCTTTACCGTGTACTCAAAATCCCGTACACTAGCCTGTAATTTCTCGAGTTTGTGGTCCGACTCAACATAATTAATTATCACACCTATTAATTTAATACCTACCCGAGTCTACAATCCGACTCTAATTAAATTAATTATCACACCTATTAATTCAATACCTACCCGAGTATACAATTCGACTCTAATTAAATTACTTAACACACTTATTAATTTAATACCTACCCGAGTCTACAATTCGACTCTAATTAAATTAAATAACCACAACATCAATTAATTTAATACTTTTCCGAGTCTACCTTCCGACTTTACCTTCATTAATTAACACATCCATTAATTTAATAACTTGGTGTCACTCAACGATTATCCCCGGACTCGCTCACTTGGCCCATAACTTAATATTTTCTGTGTCTATATTCCTATCACAAGGAAATACACAATAGGCATTCACAACCCAAGTAATCCTATAAAACAGTAGGTATTTACACAACCCAATTATTCATACTTGTACGTAATATATTTCTCTATAATATTCACCGTACTTGTTTGCTTTACGAATTTATTTCTCTTTCGTATTAATTCAAGTATTCACACAAATCTAAGGGTCCTAGTTACCCCTTGTTATATCAATTCAGTAGTTACCCTTGTTAACCCACTGACCTGACGAATTTAAGCTCGCTCACGCTTTTCCGTAATTATATTTTTCTCATCTCGAATTAGAGTACGTCACAATCAAGCCTATGAATCTCCACTTTAACTCTCTCACAAAATTAAAGTCCAACACTCAATCATAGACCTACTTTCATATCATTATTCCATCAATATATTTCATCAAGGTCCCAAACACCTCCCCGATAAAATTTTAGACATTTGAGGCTTAAAAAGAAAAATCTCAAATTTTTTGGCAGATTAAACACCCTCTAGTAAAATTTCGATTTCTCCCTCTACAGAACTCCGATTGACCTGATTCCAACTTCATTGGATAGCTAAGAGAAATACCTTTCCAGTAATGTATGGTTCACACTATAATTCGAAGTAAAATTCAAATCGTACACGTTTAAATTCACGTCAAAATTGTGACAGATCAAACACCCTGTAGTAACATGTCGATTACTCCCTCTACAGAACTCCGATTGACCTGATTCCAAGTTCATTGGATATCTAAGAGAAATAAATTTCCAGGCATGTATGGTTCACACTATAATTCGAAGTACAACTCAAATGGCATACGTTGAAAGTTGTGTCAAAAATTCTGGCAGATTGACCTCTTGTGTTCATCAAATAAACCCTAAGTTATTCAAGATTCATGTTCTTCATCCAAGAACTCATAAAGATTCCATGTTAATCATCAAATATATTAAAATTTCATTTTATCTTTACTTAGGGATATATAATAGACCTATTTCTTACTTTGAATCTCAGCTAAGTATTCCATTAAAAAAAACCCATTTTGTACCTATTTATCCCGAAAACGAATTTTAGTTTACACATCACTAAAATATTAATTGGATATCACCATTTACACATTACCGCAAATTAATCACTTGCCCAAAATTGTTCGTAGGGTCTGATTCCGTTGGTGTAGAGAATGGTTGATGAAGAACACCCCAAATTAGTCCCTTAATTTGACTCTAAAAGATCCCCCAATTAACTTCTTGATTAGCTTCCTCTAATCCTCTCCAAAACCCTAGGTTTAGGATTTTCTATCTGCCGTTCCTAATCCCTCAATTAGGTTAAAAATACTAAATCCCGTTTTTGGCCATCTGGGCCTAATTAAAATGGCCCAACTCACCCCGTGTGGGCCCGGCTATGCCCAAAGATACCCCGAGACCCAATTACTATCCCTGGGTACTCTTTTCTGACTATCTCAACCCATCCGGACGCAACCGCGCACTCAGAATTGCCATCCGAAATACTTTTCAAAATTTCCAAATTTCGACCACAAAATGTGACACACGAGATTTTGAACCATTAAACTAAAAATTCGCCAATTAGAAATAATTCGGCTCACTCAATTAAATTCTCCAACTCATGAATTTAAGTTCCTCCAAATTTAAATATTTTTATAACTCTCAAAAATAATTAAATATTAAATCCTAAAAATTACGGGGTGTTACACAAACTCGGTCTTTTGTACTCCCAAGTATTACATATATGAGGGATCGTATCTCGTACAGTATGTAAGCAAAGGATGAATTAAAATTCGGTCTTTAACACTCCTAAGTATTACACATATGAGGGATCGTAGCCTGCACAGTATGTAAGCAAAGGATGAATTAAGCAGTGTCTTATTAACTACACGTGCTAATCAATTATTAAATTTAGATAACTAATTTTATACTCATGCAAACCACATAGGGTTGGGTTCATGCATCCCAACCTTTAAAAACCTAGCCTAACGTGGTGAAATTAATGAAAACTACGTTATCTACGTTGCATGAATTCATAATTGCTTGGAAAGAGAGATTAAACATAAGAAATAATAATAAAAGTGCTAGAAATAAAAGTTACCAAGATTGAAGAACAAAAACATGCAAGAAGAAATCAAAGGTTGAAGAAAAACTGGAAAAACTCTTGAATTAAAGGTGCAAAATATGCAAATTCTTCTCCTAGTTGTTCCTACTTATTATGGATCTTTTACATGAATGAAATCTGAATATAAATAGTCCTAATGACTAAATATATAGGCTAGAGGTCGTTAAGAAGAGTCCCTAAAACATAAAACTCTTTTGGCTAAAAGATAAGCACAAAATAAAAATCCCATATTTGGCAATTTGTCACACTTAGAAAGCGTGACTAATTTTGTAACGGATCTGGTGCCTGACAAATGGACGCACCGGTTCTTTTTTCTCAACTTCGGTTCGATTTGGGGCTGATAACTTTTTTCCCTTCATTCCTCTCAACTTCAAATGACCATAATTTTTTCACCGTAGGTCGGATTGAGGTGCCGTTTTTTTGAGTGTTCTTGTAATTGAAAGATCTTAAACTTTACAGTGGCCTCACCTCTGGACTAAGGCTAAAAAATTATGAAAATGCCCTTGAACTCCCCGTTTCTTGGTTTCTTTCACTGTTTTGAGTTCTCTTTGGCACTAACTTGCATGAAATACGTGTAAAACATATAAGAGATACACAAAATACGAAATAATTGCCAAAAAGGATTAGTAGCATAAATATGAGACAAATCCAAGCTATTTACACCGCACGGGAACTTAAAAATACCAAAATTAAAGGGATAAATGTGAAGAATTTATGCCTAATCACCAAACGAATAACAATTTTTTTGTTCCTGGACAATTCACTTCACATCCCAAAGAAAGTCTTGTCCACTCCATGATTTTGATAGTCCAATAATGAACTTTATCAATTTGCATACCCATTCCGTCCCTGAAATTATCAGTCTATCACAACATTCGTGTCGGTAGTATCTGACCAACCTCTTCCTTTTATGAGTGGAAAACTTCAAAATAATTTCACTATATCTCACTCAACCTGATATCAATGCACTCAACATCTCACGCCATGTGGAACATCTTACTCCCCTTATTATGTGATATATAAAAATTATGTCCCGTGCATTTGCTCCAAAACATCGCACTTCCTAGGCCCTTTTTAGTCTATTATAAATTTAGTAACATATCTATGCACGAATCATTTTACGCATTTGACTAGGTGAGATCCCGCTCCACCTTCAAAAGTGGTGGGGTTCTCCCTTGTCAAGGGATATCTTTTCCATGTGATTCCAGTGTCCTTCGAATCACCTCGTTTGAGTTTACTCGTGACATGCACACAGTCGAACTATCTTCTTTCCTTGAATGAGGTTCATTCCCTCACACTATTCAAATTGTTTCTTTTAATGTCCCATAGACATGTTTACAACATCTTCATAAGTCGATGCTGAAAATCCAATTAACTAGGGCGACCATGCAACCCATATCCCGTACACAACTACAAAATCATCTCTAACTTTCCACACATAACATACTTATCTCAAGTCCGACCCCACATTCTCAGCGGCTATACCGTATGGCTAACTTCAGTTACCCTACTAAATGATTTAATTCCCCTCATGACTTCCCTACCCATCAACTAGTGGTGTGAAAATATTTTCGGTGCTTCCCACGGAACACTGCTCGACTCTTTAGGTCTTGTATCATAGGCTCTTAGCTCATGCTTTCATCCACATACACGTGTAATAACTAAAGTCATAAACTCATGCTCTAGTGACCAACACATCTATCAACTCTCGACTTTCGCTGGGATTCATGCGTGGGACGTCTCGCCGGCGAAATACAAACAAAGAACCCCCCAATACACTACTACCTAGCATTGTCGGTCACCGAGATCCATAGGCCTACACACATGATCAGAACATCCAAAATCCTATCCCCATACGTATAAGTCTATTCGTTCAATCCCACATTACTAAAGGAATTATACAACACGACGCCCTCACTATCACCAGTTTTCCCGTGCTAAGTTGATAACGAGATAAATTTCTGTGCTCGAAAGTAAGTTTAATATGCCCTGAATCATATCAGTCTAGTCCCTACACACTAGGATCAAATATAATGAGACAACTATAACATCTGAAGTCTCCTCCGCGATGTAGTATAAATGCGAGCTCAACTCCCTTCCAGGTGTCATATAGCTAAACAGCACAATCTTTCCCTGGAGTAACAGACATGATAGCCTTGCGGTAATAGCCCCCCATCACTCAATCCGTCGCTAACCAATCCATACCCAGGACAACATCATTCTCGAATATCATCTCCTGAAATGTGTAATTCTATCGAAACATATACTATCAATGACTATACCCACTTTCCTGCCAATGGGACTAAAGATCCCCGCTACTAAATGGTAAAATATAGGCACACAATAGTAATACTAACAATTCACTAACTAAACCCATCTCACGCGTGAGTCTAGTCCTTAACGAAATATTGTGACTCGCTTATGTCACAAAAACATACCCCCATTTACCCTAGGATAAAACTTACACTTTTAATTACCAATAGTTCTACAGGTCTAAATAATTCCTGGACATCACACTCTCACCTAAACCGATACAACAATTATTATAGCTATTGCCCCAACAAGGCCTCCCACAACTGTCCCCTAACTCTCTTCGGACAAGTTCGATACATGTCGTCCCACTCTCCAAACATAGGGCACCTCCTTGTGTCATCCTCTATGTCTGGGCCCACTGGCCATATCGGGATTGTCCTTCTCTCGGACTTGGTAGTCTTGGATCCAATTTCTACCCCCATTAGTCCTTTACCTTACTGACCTTGTGGAACACCCTTCTGTCCTGAGCATTCCTAATTGAATCCATCATCACTCAATAGGAATTTCATTGATCTACGTCATTCAAATGGGTCCCCTACTGGGTTTCCCTCTGTGGTGCATCAGTATCCGTAACTACCTTTAGTCTTTCCCTTCTCTGGCTATGTTCTCCAACTCTCTTAGCTCCATTCCCATGAAAACGCTACCATAAACACTGTAGAAGTACATCTTTAACGCCATCTGCATAAGTCATCCAAGACTGATTCCCCATGATTACTGGTGACTCCTACTCATGAGTTCATCATCACATTTACGAAGTCCATTTAAATAATCTAATTATTCATCATAATCAGCCTATATTCATACCTCCTGTGAAAAGTCCAGAAACTTCCTTCGCATATCCATCTAAACAGCAGATGAAATAACTTGTGGTTAAACCGCTCCCAAAATTTCTCGATTAATTCCCTTATCTACTTCCTTATATGTGGTGACTATCTCCTACCATGGAAGAACTTCTCCTACGAGTCCAATTTTAAACAAAAATTTAAATCCCGTGTGCTATTGCACTCCACCATAAGCTATTGTCGTTGGATTATTTCTTTCTATTGGACCATTTCACTTCTTATCTTACCCAAATCCTTACATATGGCTCTTCAAAAGAGCTCCTCCGACTTCCACCTTTTCCGAGTACGTTGGGTGAGTCTAAATTTGTACCATAATTCTCTATGATGGTGCTTGGGGAAACTACTGTGCCCTAGTGATTATCCTATGGTCATCTGCCTGAACAATAATCATGGTGACTCCTATCGCAACCACCATTGCCATAATACTTTATGGCTTCTGCTGAGCCTCTCCTCCTACAATCCTTTTCATGGCCCTCGCCCTTGTTGATCGCCCTGTATTGTTCGGTGTATGAAACCCAATCAAACTCGCATATGGTTCGTATCAATTATATATAGTAAAAGGCAAATGTAGACGTGGGTACGAAGAGGAATACAACAATCCTATAATAGGGCATTATATTAAAGAACCCAATGCTGTAATGTAGTAAGTCGCACATATCGTAAAGATACTAGAACCTGATGCTCTGATACCATCTATGACACCCTGCTCAATTGAATACCGAGTGATCGGTCCTTTATTAAATTAAAATAAAATATCCAATTGGTTCATTCTTAGCATCACTATTAACAACGGTTAATTACTAATCACCTACATTAGTTAATTAATTTGAAGTCAAATTTAATCTTTTAAATTAAGATGCAAAAATCTTAAATAAATAGTAAAATAAACAACATTCACCATTCCAATTGACCAACATCATAAATAGTGAATTAACTGAATCCATTGAGACATGACTAGAATAAACACTCCAGCCTGAAACTCCAATACAAAAATCCGAATTTAAACTGAATCCAACAACTGAAAATAAGTGAAGTAGAGTCTCTAGAAATAACTACTAGTAGAAGATGGGGGCAACATGTTTAAGGACATAAATTTACAATTGAGTCCCTGTATTATTTTGACATAATTCCACGAACAAAACTGTGTTTGTAATATGTCATAGGGAGATTATTATTTTGTCACGATCCCACTTGGTCTATGACGTATTGAAGAAAATTGGAGACGTTGCGGCAAAAATTCAAAGATTTTATCATGCCAAAATTTAATTGGTGTAAGTTTAATCATCTTCAAAGTCAATTTCATTTCGATATCACTCAGGTATGAATGCGTAAAATTAATGGTGCTCAGAATTGTTTTTATAAAAGATAAGGATGTATTTTTATAAAGAAAATATTTTAAAAAGTTTTTAAAAGTGTTTTAAGTGTTTACACTACGTTTTATTCTGATGTACTCGAAATAGAGTTTGACTTATTTGGATCTCCTTTAAAAGAGACATTTTGACCTAAAAGTCAAAAAGTCAAACTACCACATTTGCTCGTTCAAACGACATAGGGATCTCGTTCGAACGAGATGTCTAAGTCGCCCGAAAGACATAGCCTTATCGTTTGAACGACACGTTTTTTGAGGCAGCGCTTATTTGTTATTTAAAGCGTGTTTCTATCAGAGTTTTGTAAGTCTGCATCTGGAAAATAAAGAATACATTCCAGTACATTATTTGCACATGTTTTTTAAGGTTTACAAAGCATAAACACGTCCTTAGAGTTTGTAAAGATCCGAGATATCATTCTTATATCTTTAAGTGATCTTTCTGCACCAAAGAAGTTTGTTCTATCATTGAACATCAAAGGGTTTTGCGGTGAAGAAAAGAGAATGACTTCTTGTTCGACATTATAGACGAATCAAAGCCAATAGGTGGACACCGAGACATACGTGGACGCGTGTGTTGTGGACAGGTATCGTGGAAGATGAAATTTCTGCACGGGCACTATTGAAGAACGATTGAAGATCAGAAAGAGCGTCAAGACCCGTGGGGATCGAGTCTTAGTGTAAGGCTAATCTGTCTTTGTAAAACCATTGTTCATAGTGATTGTTTGGCTTGGGCCGTCCGAGGTTGTTTTCCCGTTTTGGGTTTTTTCCTCGTACATCCGGCGTTGTGACTATTCTTTACTTTACTTTACTTTCTTTAATCACTAGATGCATGTTTAGGATTAATCAAGATAAAATTGGTTTAAAGTAAGAATTGGGTTTTCACAACTTGGTTTGGTGCATAATTAAAAGTTGGATAATTAATCTGAGAAAATTTTGGTTTTGTTTGAAACACATATATTGGGCACTTTTTCAACATGCCCGACTGAAATAGATAAAACGATGCATATGATCTAAAAGGAATGGAGGCATCTACTACCGAGGTCCTGCAATCATCCACAACCACTGCATAATGTCCACTGAGAATGAGCTCCCAAGCTGAGCATCCCTATGGCTAGGCACCTAAAATGGTTTTTACAAAAAAGATTTGAAAAACAGGTCAAATCCAGAGTAAAACAGTTTAAAAATATTTTCAAGTATTTAAAATGCATAACCAGCAGATATTATATACATGTTAGCTTCACGTACAATAACTTGAGGTCCTTACACCTCAACTATTGTGCACACCTAACGTATTCTATTAACCCATCCTTGTATTCTACCCTAACTAACTATTTCAAGTCCATTATCTTACCACACATATTTACTCGCGTTGCCAACCCGTATTACCCATACAATACGTTATTGATTTGTTTTCTCATATAATTTAAATCAATTAAGAATTCACCAAATAGATGTTAAGTTTCCACATTCTTAGGTTATTTTAGATATCACTATCTTTCTCATCTACTAATCACACACAGTAGGATCAACCACAAGTATATATATTTATCACTCTCTCTCTCTCTCTCTCTCTATATATATATATATATATATATATATATATATATATATATATATATATATATACTAATAAAGCACCCCCTAGACTGAGACATGTGGTCCATTCATACTCTGCTATCAAGTCCCGGTACATCACATACTAAAAAAAGGATTATTGGCTCGGAATCACTCTCGAACCGCAATATACAATTCACCCATAATTGGAGGCGAACATAGTTCTAGGCCTTTGGGCTAAGCACATACCTACGCACCCAAGTGATTGAGCACACCCTCATTCACACGAGTAGTGCTCATCCCTAAGTTATATGTTCTGATGTACAACTCTGAAATCCCCCAAGATGGATAATTAAGATAAGACTGTCCCCTTTTTAAACCTCCCGTGATAGCGAGAAACGTAGGTATGCCATACACATAATTTTTCACACATTAGTTATTCACACAACCTCTGTATATATATTCAGTAGAGGTAAGAACATACGTTACAATATATCTCGCAGGTAGTCTATATAACTAACGACTAGCCTAGGTATCATTAATAGACCTCCCTTAAGTCAATTCAATAGCTATCTCACTCATACCCTAGTACTCTAACTCACCAGCTCCCTAGGAATCCTCGTGTCACGATAAGGTTCCCCGAATTTAAATCTCAACACACAATTATGTTCAATTAACTTTAACCCTAAATTCTCCTCATGTGATTAGTTCATCAAATAATCCTTGGTCTACTGGTATTTAAAATGACTCCCATTATATTTTAAAATTACCTCAAAAGTTAACCCGATTGTATCCCACGCGTTCTTAGCGAAACGAAATTTTTTTGTCAAATATAGGCAGTCGAATCAATTCGGCCTTGGATTAAATCGACCTGCCTACGAATTAATTCGTCTAGGGAGCCGAATCGGTTCGTCTGCTACATGTCTTCATCTTCTTCCTTAAACAGTTACGGGTTTCACCATTTTCACGCAATCAAACCTTCATTACATGAATCCAAACTCCCAACCAAACATTCTAAACATCATATTAACATATGTACATGATTTATAACGTGGTAGAATCATCAAATCCTTAAGAAACATCGTTAAATTAAATTAATTCAACAAAATTCTTAAAAAATCCTAGGTTATCATATTTGTTAAAAACTCCAACAAAGATTCCATATTTCTTCACCAAATTTTTAACATAAATCTATGGATTTCTTCCTACATACATAAGGGGATTTATCTTATCTCAATTTCTACCCAAGAACATGTTTTATGTCTTCTAAGTTATCCCAAAACACATGAAATTCATAGATTAATCATCCTACTCTAACACGGATGGTATATCTTCCATAATTTAAGCACGATAAATACTTGCCTCTTTTTGAAGGTCTGATGATCCTCTGTAGCAGAATGGTATGTATGTGATCCTCTTCTCTTAATCTACCCAGTGGTGGTGTTTGTAGGGCAAGAATGGTGTGCTATGGCCTTGGGGTCTCCTCTTTTATGGCCTCTCGGTGATTATGCAGATTCTAACCCTAACTCTCTCATCCTAAATGTTGATATAAACCTATAAATTTGTAGTTCCATTTTCTACAAAAATACAAATGACCAAAATACCCTTCCATGGTGTCGATTTGACCTAAACTTGCCCGGTACCCAAATTAAACCCCCGAGTATACTTTTCTTATTATTTCGACCCTTTCGGACACACCAGCGCACTCAAAATGATCATATGGAATGTCAAAAGTAAAATTATATTTTATTTTCCAAATTAGTCCTAACACGAGTGATACAAGCGTCTCGACTAAATTTACCATAAGTGCTGTATTTTTCACTCACGACAATTATAATATTTTCTTATCATTATTATTACTCATTCACTAAGTGATATTCAATATAAATAAATATTAACCCTTATCTCGCTAATTAATATTTATTTTACTGAAATAATTTCCAAATACAATTTAATTAATCCCCAATTTAAAAATCAATAAAATTACTGGGTGTTACATACTTGCCCCCTAGTAACAGAATTTCGTCTCGAAATTCGAAAAATGAAAATACCTAGTATGACTAACTCTAGATGTTTTTTGCGCATCTCATCATCTTGCTCTCAAATAGACTCGTTGGCATTATGATGTCCCATATTAACACCTCGGATTCTTGCACACAACTGCATTTGAAAGTGTTCAAAATTTACTCGCAATAATCTTTTGTTATTGCCACTATACACACACCAATGGTACCATTTCAACTGAAGGTCCGCTCATTACAACACGATTAGCAACAAGTCCATTCAAGCCCTGACATGCCAATATATTCCTTTATGCTTAAGGTCTCACTAATATAATGACACGCAGAACTATTGGTAATTCGATAGCAATGTCTCAAAAGACAAGCCTATACTCCACTGGCTCTATCATCTCTATGCTAGAAAAGATCTCACTTCCATAGGTACTAATTTCCCTTATCATCGTACCAATCCATCTCTCCTCATGGGATTCACCCTCAGCAATCCCTGCTTACTCATGTCAGGCCTCAAAATTTTAGTTCACGTCAACGTACTCTCATTACATTTTTGAACTATAAGAAAATGATGTGGATTGACTCTCCTTATCGACGGATCATGAATCACTTCGGATTCGAGAAACTTGTTATTTCCTCCTTTTCAACTATCCAAAGGGTGGGCGAAAATTTTTCTCCCTATTAAGCCTCAGAAGTCACTTAGCAGTTAATATCCTTCTACGGGTAATCACATGCAGCCCAACCAATTGTAGTTAATATTCCTAATTACTACAAAAGTCCAAGACATTCATCCTCGCATTCTTTCACATCCTATATCACCCCTCCCGACTATTCATTAGCCTACGGTTGACAAACCTAGCTCAGGGCTCAACTCTGCCCCCATTGCGCCTGATACTCCCTATTTAAGGTGGGACTTAAGTGTCTCGTCCTGATTTACAATAGTATTGGGAGGCACCTTGTGTTGATTCATTTATTCTCTTTAATAACATGCTAGGCACACTTCCCAGCAATTTAACACACCCCAAACGAATAACAATTTTTTTGGTCCTGGACAATTCACTTCACAACCAAAAGAAAATCCTGATCACTCCGCGATTTTGATAATCCATTAATGAACTTTATTAATTTGCATATCCATTCCGTCCCTGAAATTATCAATTTATCACAACATTCGTGTCGGGATTATCGGACCAACCTCTTCCTTTTATAAGTCGCAAATTTTAAAATAATTTCACTATGTCTCACTCAGCCCGATATTAATGCACTCAACATCTCACGTCACATGGAACATATTATTCCCCTTATTCTGTGATATATAAAAATTATGGCCCGTGCATTTGCCCCAACAAATTGCACTTCCTAGGCCCTTTTTAGTCTATTAGATTTTTAGTAACCTATCTATGCACGAACCAATTTACGCATTCGATTAGGTGAGATCCCGCTGCACCTTCAAAAGTGGTGGGTTCTCCCTTATGAAGGGATATCTTTTCCATTTGATTCCAACGTCCTTCGACTCACCTCGTTTGTGGAAGTTTACTCGTGACATGCACACAATCGAATTATCTTCTTTCCTTGAATGAGGTTCATTCCCTCACACTGATCAAATTGTTTATTTTAATGTCCCATATACATGTTTACAACATCTTCATAAGTCTCGTAACCACGAGTGATGCTAAAAATCCAATTAACTAGGGCGACCATACACCCCATATCCTGTACATAACTACAAAATCATCTCTAACTTTCCACACTTAACATACTTATCTCAAGTCCAACCCCACATTCTCAGTGGCTATACCATCCTTCTAACCTCAGTTACCCTACTGAATGATTTAATTCCCCTCGAGACTGCCCTACCCATTAACTAGTGGTGTAATTTTTTTTTCCGGTGCTTCCCATGAAACACCGCTCGACTCTTCAGGTCTTATAAATTAGGCTCTTAGATCATGCTTTCATCCACATACACGTGTAATAATTAAAGTGATAAACTCATGCTCTAGTGACCGACACATCTCTCAAATTTTGACATTCGTTGGGATTCATGCGTGGGACGTCTCGTAAGCGAAATCCAAACAAGGAAGCCCCCCGATACACTATTACCTTGCATTGTCGATCATCGAGATCCGTAAGCCTACACACATAATCAGAGCATCCAAAATCCTATCCCCACATGTACAAGTCTAACCGTCCACTTGTATATCACTAAAGGAGTTATACAACACGACGCCCTCACTATCACTAGTTTTCCCGCGCTAAGTCGATAACGAGATAAATTTCTTTTCTTAATAGTAAGTTTAATATGCCCCGAATCATATCAGTCAAGTCCCTACACACTAGGATCAAATATAAATGCGAGCTCAACTCTCTTCCAAGTGTCACATCGCTAAACAACACAATCCTTCCCTGTAGTAACGAACACGGTAGCCTTGCTGTAATTGCCCACTATCATTCAACCCATCTCTAACCAACCCATACCTTGGAAAACATCATACTCGATTATCATCTCGTGAAACGATTAATTCCACTAAAACGTATACTCTAAATGACTATATACACTTTCTTGCAAATGGGACCAAAGAGCCCCTCTACTAAATGGTAAAATATAGGCACACAATAGTAATACTAACAATACACTCACGCGCGAATCTAGTCCTTAATGAAATACTGTGACTCGCTCATGTCACACAAACATACCCCCATTTACCCTAGGATAAAACTTACACTTTTAATTGCCAATAGTAATAGAGGTCTAAATACTTCCTGGACATCACACTATTTCCCAAACCATTCAAAAAACTTTAATAACTATTGCCCCTACTAGGCATCCCATGCTTGTACCCTAACTAGATTCGAACAAAGTCGATACATGTGGCCCTACTCTCCACACAAAGGACACCTCCTTATGTCATCCCTATATCTCTGATCCCACTGGCCATATCGGGGTTGTCCTTCTCTCGAACATGGTATTCTTGGCCCCGATTGTTGCTCCCATTATTCTTTTGGCTTACTGGCCTGTGGAACACCATGTTATCCCAAGCGATCCTAATTGAAGCCATTGTCACTCGGTAGGAATTTCATTGATCTAAATGGGTCCCCTAGTGGGTATCCCTATGTGGTGCATCACTATTAGTAACCACCTTTAGTCTTGCCCATCTTTGGCTATGTTCTACAACCCGCTCGGATCCATTCCCATGAATGCATTGGTATAAACATTGTAGAAGTACGTTTATGATGTCGTGTGCATAAGTCATCCAAAACTGATTCCCCATGATTATTAGCGACTCTTACTCATGAGTCCATCATCATATTTGCTAATTCACTTAAATAATTTAATTATTCATCACAATCAGCCTATGTTGGTACCTCATGTGAAAAGTCCATAAACTTCCTTCACATCTCCATCTAAACAGCAAATGAAAGAACTTGTGGTTAAACCGCGCCCAAAATTTTTGATTAATTCCCTTATCTACTTCCTTATATGTGGTGACTATCTCTCACCATGGCAGCACTGCTCCTACGAGTCAAAATTTAAACAAAAATTTAAATCCTGAGTGCTACTGCACTCCACCATATGTTATTTCCTTTAGATTATTTCTTTCCATTGGCCCATATCACTTCCTCTCTTACCCAAATCCTTACAGATGGCTCTTCGAAAGAGATCCTCCGACTTCCCCCCTCTCCCGAGTACCCTGGATGAGTCTAAATTTGTACCACCATTCTTTACCGTGCTTGGGGAAACTACTGTGCCCTAGTGATTATCCTATGGTCATCAGCCTGGACAATAATCATAGTGACTCCCATCGCGGCCACCGTTCCCATAATACTATATGGCTTCTACTGAGCCTCTCCTCTTGCAGTATTTTTGATGGCCCTCTTTAGTCGTCCTATATTATTCGGTGTATGAAGCCCAACTTAACTAGCATATGGTTCGTATCAATTATACTTAGTATCAGGAGAACATAAACGTGCGTACGAAAAGGAACACAACAATCCTATAATAGGGCACTATATCAAAGAACACTACGATGTAATGTAGTAAGCCGCACAGATCCTAAAGACACTAGAAACTAATGCTCTGATACCATCTATGACACCTCGCTCAATTAAATACCGGGTGATCAGTCCTTCATTAAATTAAAATAGAATATCCAGTTGGTTCATTCTTAGCATCACTGTCGAAAACTGTTAATTACTAATCACCTACATTAGTTAATTAAGCTGGTGTCAAATTTTAATCTTTTAAATTAACATGCAATGATCTTAAATAAATAAATAAACCACATTCACCATTCCAATTGACCAACATCATAAATAGCGAAATAATTGAATCCATTAAGATATATGACTGGAATAAACACTCCAGCCTGAAACTCCAATACAAAAATCCATATCTAAAATAGAATCCAACAACCGAAAATAAATGAAGTACAATCTCTAGAAATAAATACTAGTAGAAGATTGGGGCAACATGTCCGACTGAAATAGAAAAAATGATGCATATGATCTAAAAGGAATGGAGGCATCTACTACTGAGGTCCTGCAATCATCCACAACAACTGTAGCATGTCAACTGAGAATGAGCTCCTAAGTTGAGCGTCCCTGTGACTGGGCACCTAAAATGGTTTTTACAAAATAGATTTGGAAAACATGTCAAATCCCGAGTAAAACAGTTTAAAAATATTTTCAAGTATTTAAAATGCATAACCAACAGATATTATATACATGTTCGTTTCACGTACTCTCACTTGAGGTCCTCACCCTTCAACTATGGTGCACTTCTAACGTATTCTACTAGCTCGTCCTAGTATGCTACCCCGCTTAAATAGTTCAAGTCCATTATCTTACTACACATATTTACTCGTGGTGCTAACCTGTATTATAATACGTTATTGATTTATTTTCTCATATAATTTAAATCAATTAACAATTCATCAAATAGATGTTAAGTTTCCACATTCTTAGGTTATTAAGACTGTCCCCTTTTTAAACCTCCCGCAATAGCAAGCAGCGTAGGTATGTCATACACATAATAAGTCACGGATTAGGTATTCACACAACCTCTGTATATATATTCAGTAGAGGTAAGCACGTACCCTACAATATATCCCGCATGTAGTCTATATAATTATCGAATCACCTACGTACCATTAATAGACCTCCCTTAAGTCAATTCAGTAGCTATCTCACTCATACCCTACTGGTCTAAGTCATCGGTTCCCTAGGAACCCTCGTGTCACGATAAGGTTCCCCGAATTTAAATCTCAACACACAATTATGTTCAATTAACTTAATCCCTAAATTCTCCTCATGTGATTAAGTCTCCAAATAATCCTTGGTCCACTGGTATTTAAAATGACTCCCATTATATTTAAAAATTACCTCAAAAGTTAACCCAATTGTTTACCACGTGTTCTTAGAAAAACGAGAAAATTTTATCAAAATCTGGGTAGCCTAATCGATTTTCCTACCAAATCAATTCGGCTAGGGAGCTAAATCGATTCGTCTACTACAGGTCTTCATCTTCTTCCTTAAACAGTTACAGGTTTCACCATTTTCACTCAACCAAACCTTCATTACATGAACCCAAACTCCCAACCAAACATTCTAAACATCATATTAACATATGTATATGATTTATAACGTGGTTGAATCATCAAATCACCAAGAAACATCGATAAATTGAATTAATTCAACAAAATTCCTAAAAATCCCTAGGTTATCATATTTGTTCAAAACTCCAACAAAGATTCCACATTTATTCACCAAATTTTTAACACGAATCTATGGATTTCTTCCTACATACATAAAGGTATTTATCTTTTCTCAATTTCTACCCAAGAACATTTTTTATGTCTTCTAAATTATCCCAAAATATATGAAATTCATACATTAATCATCCTACCCTAACATGGATGGTATATCGTTCATAATTTAATCAAGATAAATACTGGCCTCTATTTGAAGGTCTAATCCTCTATAGAAGAATGGTATGTATGTGATCCTCTTTTCTCGTTCTAAGCGATGGTGGTGTTTGTGGTGCAAGAATGGTGTGCTATGGCCTTGGGGTCTCCTATCTTCTTCCTTCTATGTCCTCTTTGTGATTGTTTAGATTCTAACCCTAACTCCCTCATCCTAAATGCTGATATAAACCTATAAAATTTGTAGGTCAATTTTCTCCAAAAATGCAAATGACCAAAATACCCTCCTGGGGTGTCGGTTTGGACTAAAATTGCCCCGAAACCCAAACTAAACCCTCGAGTATACGTTTTTCACTATTTTGACCCTTTCTAACACATCGGCACACTCAAAATGACCATATGAAATGTAAAAAGTTAAATTATATTTTATTTTCCAAATTAAGTCCTAACACGACTGACATGCGCGTCTTGGTTAAATTTACCGTAACTGTCGTATTTTTCACTCACAAAAATTATAATATTTTCTTATCATTATTATTACTCATTCACTAAGTAATATTCAATATAAATAAATATTAGCCCTTATCTCGTCAATTAATATTTATTTTACTAGAATAATTTCTAAATATAATTTAATTAATCCCTATTAATTCCCAATATAAAATCAATAAAATTATGGGGTGTTACACCTCCATCATCTTCCATGTTCAGGTTTCACCCCTAGACAATCAGTATCTTTAATGACAATGAACCTATTACCACCAATGAATTGGTGTTCAGAACTTCGAGGTCACCATATTGACTAAGGACATGTCGGACCTTAGGGGCGTTATCTTAGAGTAACTTTATATTAAAGTACTAGTAATTTCTATTGATCCCTTTTTTTTTACGATTTTAGATCATTCTTACTAAAAATCGATAACTTTTGTCCTTGCTTTGACATGACATGTAGACTATGCAAGAGATGACCAATCGGGAAAGAAATTTGACAAGAGGAAATAATGTTCTTATTGACCAAAATAACATCATTGGGAACCAATTTATCTATAGGCTAATCAGATTTCCAATTTGGATGATAAATTGAAGGATGAGTCAACTAACAAAGAGCAACTGGTGAAGGAAGGTGAAGCTTTGTAGATGGAATACAATAAGGTGGACTCCCAACTCTCCACACTAGAGATGGATTTTTCCATATATACCTCAGAGAAGCTTATTTTCTAAAGGAATAAGTTCTTCTAGGTCTGTGTTTTATTTTATTTTATTTTTCCAATTTTTTCGAATTCCGATCCGATTTTTTTTTTTTATTTTGGAAAGATTTTTTATTGCCGATTTCCGATTTTTTAGAAAAAATCGGATCAGAAATCGAAATTTTTTTATATTCCGAATTTTCGAGTTTTGCTGATCCGAATTCCGAAATTTGTTCCGATCCGAATTTTTGAATTATTTTCCAAACTATTTTCCGATTGTTTTTTCGAATTTTTTTCTAATTTTTCCACAAACTATTTTCCAAAGTATTTTCCAATTTATGTTTCTAGAAAATTACCGAATTTCCAAATATTGTCGAAAATTTTGAATTCAAAAAAAAATAATTACGAAAAAAATCGGATTCGGCACGTCAATTTTTTTGCCGATTTTTTCGAAATTTTTTCCGAAACATCATTTTTCGATCCGATCCGGCCGAAACAGAGTCCTAAGTTCTTTTAACTATTAACCTAAAGTAGGATGATGATTATTATTTTGATGAAGGCTTTTAGGACAGTGTCGAAGAAGTTTCCTCGTAACCCGACTACCATGAATCTTTCGTATTCAATCAAGTATGGATAGTCATCCTTAAAAGTGGGAACATTCCCTAAGTAGACTCTGCTTATTAAGAGAACCCCTTCCTGAAAAACCTATTATTAGTGAAGAGTAGGCTTTTTCCTCATTTGGATAAGAAATTAATCTGTCGATGATTGAGCTATCTCTTCCTAGAGACTAGGGAGATCAAGGCTATTAAGTTGTAAAAAATAAAGGGGAAGTCACCTCTAGAACCCTAGTTGTCAGGGTTTTGTTATTTCTTTCTTATTTTTGAAGTAGGCCATTTGGCCATCCTCTATAGGCCTTGAGCCATCATTATTATTAATGAAAATTTTCTATTATGTTTAGAGCCCATTTTATCCATTTTTTATGAATATTTTAAGGTCTTTTTGCATGTGATTAGGGGAGGGCGGGTCTGTGATGGACTCCACAAGCTATTAAAGTTTAATCAAAATGTTAATATTCATATTTGAATTAGTCTCCAGTCAGTATAGTGTATATCTATGACTGTCTCCATTAAGTTATAAAGTTGTAATCAATAAGTTAACATACATATTTAACTCCACTGACTTGTAAAATTTAATTAATAAGTTAACATTCATATTTAACTCAATCTCCAATTAGTGGAGTTCAAATCTGTGATCGAAACGACTAACTTGTAAAATTTAATCAATAATATAACATTCATATTCAACTTAATCTTCAGTTGGTGGGGTGCATGTATATGACCGACTCCACAGACTTATCACTTAACTTGTCATTGAACCACATATTATTAGGTGGGTTTGTGCCCATTCTTGGTGAAGCCAATTTAATCTAAGTTTTGCCACTCGTTCTTAGGTGGGTTTATGCCTATTTTAGGATGGCCAACCCAAATCTGGGTTGTACCACCATTTTTAGTGGGTTTTCCCCATTCTAGGTGAGGTCACTTATTATAAGTTGCGTCACACATTTTTAGGTGGGTTTATGCCTATTCTAAGATGACCACCCCAATGTGGGGTTGTACCACCATTTTTAGGTGGGTTTTTGCCTATTTAAGGTGAAGTCGACTTATATTAAGTCGTACTACCCATTCTTAGGTGGGGTTAAGTCTATTCTACGATCACTGAATAGGCATAAATTCTTAACATTTATTCGCTTAATTTCATTATTTTTATGATCCCGTGCGGTGTAAATAGCTTGAATTTGTCTCATATTTATGATACTAACCCTTTTGGCAAGTATTTCGTATTTTGTGTATCTCTTATATGTTTTACAGGTATTTCATGCAAGTTGGTGAGAAAGAGAACTCAAAAGAGTGAAAGAAAGCAAGAAATGGGGAGTTCAAGGGCATGGGCATTTTCATAATTTTTCAGCCATATTCTGGTGGTAAGGAAAACTATAAAGTTGAAGAGATCAAAATTACAAGAACACTGGAAAAAATAATACCCCAATCCGAGCTACGGTGAAGAAGTTATGCAATTTGAAGATTGAGAGAAATCCCAAAATCTCTGAATGAAAAATAAGGGAGATCCGGACCTATTAAAAATAAAAGGTCCGGACCGGTCCGCCATTTGTCACGCTCTGCATCTGTTACAAAATGAGTCACACTTTCTAAGTGTGACAAATTTCAAGATACAGGATTTTTATTTTGTCCTTATCTTTTATCCAAAAGAGTTTTATATTTTGTGGACTCTTTTAAATGACCTCTAGCCTATATATTTAGTCATTAGGACTCTTTTTTTTTCAGATTTCATTCATGTAAAAGCTCCAAAACAAAGAGGAACATCTAGGAGAATAATTTACATCTTTTTCACCTTTAATTCAAGAGCTTTTCCGATTTTTCTTCAATCTTTGATTTCTTCTTGTATGGTTCTGTTCTTCAATCTTGGTAACCTTAAATTCCAGCACTTTTACCATTCTTTCCCTATTTTCACATACTTGTTAATGGATTATTGTGTAGTTAATCATAGTTACACCATGCTAGGCTAGATTTTTTAGGGGTTCGAGTGCATGAACCCAACCCGATGTGGCTTGCATGTGTGTAAAATTAGTTCCCTGAATTAAATAAATGATCGAATCATGTTGTGTAGTGATCACAACTGTCGTAGGCATTTTGATCTCATTTTCCCTATGTAACCGGGATGATTAAGAGTGCGATGTGAGTGTAGCTATAACGACACCTCTTTATTCTTACTTTTGATTATGTATGGTGCGGGCTAGTACCCTCATATATATAATGCTTAAGATTAATAAAGACTGGATTTAATCCATTATCTAATTCATAACTAGTCTTATACCTGGTAAACATACTAGGAGTTGGGGGATTGTGTCCCTACCTTAATTTTTCAATTAGTTTTAGTTAACTTATTTATTTCCCCCTCTTTTCCTTTCTCACCCCATCATCACCTTTACACTTTATTTTTCAGTAATAAATCAATTAAAATCTATCAAACATTCCATGTGGATTCGATACCCAGACTCGCTGCTATACTCCATAAGAGTGTAGTTAAAGTTAAGTTTTTTTTTTTTGTATTTTGATCGGAAGCCGATAACAATGATTAGAGTATTACACGGACACTCGATTTTTCCACTTGATCAAAATGGCATCGTTGTCGGGGAGTGTTTTTGTTATATATTATAATTGACTTAATATTTCGTAAGTTATTTTTTTTCTTTAGTGTTTTTTTGTTTTGACCTTTTTGCAGGATGGAACAATTGAGCGCCAAGAAACATTGAGTCCTCAACCGCACACCTCTTTACATGGATTTTCCATTTACAAACTATTCGGTAATCATGCCTTTTCATAGTGAGTTCGGTAATTATAATAGTTCATATGGGAATAGTTTTCAACCTTCTTATTTTCAAGAATCTTCGCCTCGACCTATTAAAATGGGTGAGTGGTTTTTAATTCATGAATATGAAATGCTTGAAAACAAATATCGAGAAAAAAAAATCATTTTGTGGAGCGATAGTTTGATGCATTATTCGAATCCAATGGCGACTTTTCTTCCAATATTTTTTAAACTAAAGAATGTTTTCAACCAAATGAGGAATCCGAGATTATAGAGCCAAGGAATCCTACTTTGGAAGAAAGACTGATTTTTCTAATCAAACCATTACTCGATTTTCTTTCAACCCAAAGCGCGATGGATATTGGTCTTGTTAAGAAAATGATCTCACTTTGCGATGAGATGTGTTCTAATTTGGGAAACAAATAGGAGGTTAAGACTTGTGTGTCACCTCAAATTTTGGAAGAACATCTCATTGACAGTGAGTCCTTTCCCCTTGAAATTCAATCTCCAAGTGATGATGAATCACCTGAGATTGAGTTTATTTCATCACCATTCTCGTTTACTGTTATTGAACCATTAGAAGTACCACTAGATTCCTATGATTCGGTTGAAAATTTTGAAATGTTTAAACTTTTTACCGACGATGACTCTTTACTTGAATTGTTTTCCAATATGGACTCTTCCTTTTTATGTGCTCCTCTCCCCATACTACTTGAAAAATATTTGGGAGGTGATTCTATTTTTCTTGGATCTCAATTGTACTTACCCCCAAGGATCTAAATTTCCCAACATCACTTTAAAATTTTTAATTGGCGATGGTTCATTTTTTTTATCTCACACATACCTTTCGTTGTTCAAACGAAATTCTTATTTTTCAGAAGACATGCATGAAAATGAGGGTACACCGATTACCCCTCAAAGTCAAATTGTATTTTGGTTGGACCCTCAAATTTTTCGACTTCTAGTGTTTAACTTATTAGAAGTTCAAATCGTAGGTTGTACATAATTATCTTCTTTTTTTTCCCTTTTTTTTTTATAGTTTAGAGTAGTTAGTTAAAGTTTTTATTATTCTTTTTGTTATGCTTGGTTCTAACATGTTTTGTAGATTCAATAGACTCGTACTCATCGGGGATCGCTCCATTTGGGTAATATCTTTCTTTTCCTCTCTTTGTGTTGTGTTCTTGATTTGCATTGAGGACAATGCAACATTTAAGTTAGGGTGTGTGGGATATTGTTCTCATTTATTGTTTAGTTTCATTGATTCGATCACATGTTCTTTTCAAGTTTTTTTTTCTTTTTAGAAAATTTCAAAAAATTCTGAAAATTTGAAAAAGTTTGAAAAAACCAAAAATATTTTTCTTCAAAATAAATAAAAAAGAATTTAAAAGCTTCAAAAATGTCACAAATTCTTTTTAGTCTCAAGTTGTAAAAATCAAATACACTAAGCCAAAATTGACCAAAGATGAAAATTGAGCAAAAATTGATGACTTTACGAATAAGTGTGGAGATTAACTAACCCGGTGAGATTTCGAACCTATCATTTTTGTGAGTTTAAAAATCAATCCGAGTTAATGGTTAACTCAAGGTTCTTTTGAGTGTTATATAAAAAAGTCGTTGATGATCTCTATTCCTTTGTTTTGATCGGTTGTGGGAAATACGTGAGATGTTGTCTCGAAAAGTGCACTAAAACATCTCTAAACTAAATTAATCTGGAGACGCATATGGTAAAGCAACTCGCATTTGGACAATGAAGTAGGCCCTCATTTGAACCCAAAAAATATTAGCCATAAAAATTTGTGAAAAATCATCCCTTTTGCAAATCCAATTGAGCCAAGTAAATGTTTCCCTTTTCATTTGATTAACCCGAAACACCAAATTAACCCAGAATTGTGAAAATAAAAAATTCAGAAATTTAGTCCAAAAAGGTGCAATAAAAAGGGGCGAGAGAAAAATAGAAAGAAAAGAAAAATAGAAAAGGAAGAGAAAATGAGCAAATGCCCGAAAAAGCACCAACGGACATCACAAGAAAATTTTCCAATTCCAAAAATATCCAACCATCTTCTTTTATCCCTTATACCTTATAACCCGAAAAAGTCATAACCGAGTCCGAATTGCGAATTTGGTTACCGCATGGAGAGTTAAGGCACAAAAGATAATAAAAGAGATTAAATGTGTGAGTACGAGGCGATGTTTCTGTTTTCTAATAACCGTATTCCGATGACGAGATCTTTTCACCATAAATATTCCGTCTTTTTAAATGGTGTGCGTGAATTTGTGTCCATCATATTTACTCTTTATATCATACATACCGAGATAATATCCACATTCCGAGTGATTCGTTTGTGAGAGCATCCCGTGAGGTTTTGAAATCAAAGAAAATTTTCAAAAAGTAACGTAGTGATCAATCGGTGGAAGTTAGCTGTTCGATTTTTGGCTTCACACACTTACACTATGATTTGAGACTCTTGAACCATTTTTGGGGAGTTTGAATTGTACAATTTTTAAGTATTTTGATTTTTCTTTGAGTCAATAACGAATTTCATGGGTATATTCACTGCAAACCCTCACAAGACACCACTCGTCCTACTAGGGTAACGTAGGGGTTTAACTGCTTGTTGCATACGCTAAATGCAATCGCATGCCCGCGCCAAAGGTATTTTATCCCAATAAAGTTTTTGAAGGGTCCATAACTCATACACTTATGCTTTTACATTGCTCGGGATGTGAAAAGTTATAAGTTAGGGGGGTTTGATTAGACATAAATTCGTCACATTTATCCCGTTAATTTCGGTATTTTTATGATCCCATGTGGTGTAAATAGCTTGAATTTATCTCATATTTATGATACTAACTCTTTTTGGCAAGTATTTCGCATTTTATGTATCTCTTATGTGTTTTATAGGTATTTCATGCAAGTTAGTTTGAAAGAGAACTCAAAACAGTGAAAGAAAACAAGAAATGGGGAGTTCAAGGGCATTTTAGTAATTTTGCTGCCATATTCCGGATGTGGGGAAAACTATAAAGTTGAAGAGCTCGAAATTACAAGAACACTGGAAAATACAACATTCCAATTCGAGCTACGCTGAAGAAGTTATGCAAGTTTGAATATTGAGAAAGAAGCCCCAAAATCTCTGATTGAAAAACAAGGGCGATCCGGACCTATTAAAATTAAAGGGTTCGGACCGGTATACCACTTGTCACACTCCATATCCATTACAAAATTACTCATGCTTTCTAAGTGTGACAAATTTCTAGATACGGGATTTTTATTTTATCCTTATCTTTTAGCCAAAAGAGTTTTATGTTTTGGTGACTCTTCTAAATGACCTCTAGCCTATACATTTAGTCATTAGGACTATTTTTATTCAGATTTCATTCATGTAAAATCTCCAAAATAAAGAGGAACATCTAGGAGAAGAATTTACATATTTTGCACCTTTATAATTCAAGAGTTTTTTCGATTTTTCTTCAATCTTTGATTTCTTCTTTGGTGGTTCTGTTCTTCAATCTTGGCAACCTTAAATTCCAGCAGTTTTGTACTCTTGTCTTGACTTTATTATCGTGTTATTTGGTGATCTCTCATTTATATGCCTCAAGGTGGATAATATATTACTCTCTTCGTTCTTGTCCAAGTCAAGTTCATGGTCCAGATAATCATTTTTGCTTCCATCCTCAAAAAATTCGGACCTGAGAATTGTTAGACTGATATCTAGAGGGATAATTTCTTCCATTCCATATGACAAGGCATATGGAGTTTCTCCCATTGAACTTCCTAGAGTTGATATGTAAGCCCAAAGGACAGAGAGGAGTTCATCCAACCGTGTTCCTTTTGCCTTATCTAGTTATTGTTTGATCCTGACGAGTAGAGTCTTGTTAGTGATTTATGAATGTCCATTTCACTGTGGGAAGACCACTAAGGAATAATAATTTCGGATCCCATAATCGAGAAGAAATCTATGACTGTGTCATTATCGAATTAGGTTTCGTTATCTGATACTAAATCCATAGAGATGTCTGGCCTAGTGATAATATATTTCCATACAATGTTTAGTGTTGTCCTCCCTGATATAAGTCAACGGTTCAACCTTCACCCATTTGTTGAAATAGTCGGTGGCAATGATCAGGATCTTAACATTTTTAGGAGCTACGAGTGGAGGTCCCATAATATTCTCGCCCCACTAGGTGAAAGGCTATGGACTTGTGAAAGGGTTTAGGTCACCGAGCGGTTGCCTGATGATACGAGCAAACTCATGGAACTTGGGGAACTTTTAGACGAACTGGATCACACTATTTTGAATAAAAGGACACCAATACCCCTGTGAAATTTCCATATTGGATAAGGACCTTCCTCCAATATGAGCTCCGCAGCTGCCTTAGTGCATTTCACCGCGAATTCTATTGGCTTAATTTGGATTAATGCACTTAGGAAGGGGTCCCATGAATGAGCGCAGATACATTATTCCCTTTAAATTGAGGTAAAACCTAGTTGACTGTATTTTTTTATGGGCCTCTTTGTGTTCCTATTAGAGATCATCATTCTTTAGATATGTAATAATGGTATCGATCTAAGATGGGATTAAATTGATCTGCATAACATCTGTATCAAATTATATTTCATCAATGCTTGCTTGAGTGACATATTTGACCTTGATTCTCCTCTTTAAATAGATATCAATTGTTGAAGCCAACGTGGCTAGGGAGTCAGTGTAATTGTTGCAGTTCCTCAAAAACTATTCGATTAATTTCAATATGAAGGGCTTGAGGATTTTCTTGCTTTGTCTAAGTACGATGTCATTCTCGGATATCTAGCATCATATTCTCTACTTAATTAGTTGGTGATCAAACATGAGTCACAGTAAATGGTGACATCTTATGCTCCTATGGAAATCTCTGTTTTAAAGACAATTATCATGGTTGCATACTATGCCTTATTATTTGAACCCTTAAACCAAATTTGAATTTCTTACTCGATGAGTTACCCAATGGGGTGACAAAAATAATTTCTAGTGCCTTGTTCATTAGATTTGTAGTAAATGAATAACTTCCACTTGGGAGTTTGATCATCTTTCTCCAAGTTGAATAATTAGATAAGAATATTCGAATAAATAACTTCTTCTTTTAGGCTTGCTGAGAACTCAACAATCAAGTTATACTTGCCCCTTTATAGAAGTTTAAGGCTCATAGAGGATATCAAACTAGATCAATTTCAACAAGAACTTACTCATCCTATTAGACATATCAACTTTCTTCAAAACTTCTTTGAGAGGGAAATAAGTAAGAACGACTATAGTGTGGGCATCAAAATAATGTTGTTGCTTCCTTGACGACATCACCAATGAAAAATCCAACTTCTTAAAAGTCATGTATATCCTTTCAGAGTCAATGGGAGTGTGGATGACATAATAAATTGATAGTTGAGATCTATACTCAGATTGAACTTATGTGCCGTTGGGCGCAAGCTGAGAAATATACAAGTATAAGTGGAGATTTTCACCACTAATTTCCATTGACATTAATGGGGGAGATCCAAGTACTACTTAATTGCATTCTTATGTCCATATTGTTGTATTTTCATTCTTCAAAGCTTGAAAAAAGGCCAATACTTATCAAATTATTGGGATATGAACTAGCCGAGGGTTGTTAGAATACCTATCATGACTTAAATGTCTTTAACCTTGGTCGATTTCTTATATCTTGTAAGGATTTAATTTAATAGGGTTAGCTTTGATCCGTCCCTATGTCATGAAATACCCCCAAAACTTTATTGTCTGACCCCAAAGGCACAATTTGAAGCGTTCAACTTCTTTGTGTAATTCTTCATAACCTTAAATGTATTGGAGATCTCTCTGATGTGGTCGGTTGCATATTTTATATTGATGAGGATGTCATCAATATAAATGTCCATGGTCGACCCGATTTTCCTTTTGAACATTTTATTTAAAGTATGCTAATACAATGCCCAATCAATATTATAGCCAAACGACATGACTTTGTAGTAGTAGAGTCCTAGAGTGGTAATAATGAAGGTCTTCTCTTGATCATGGCTGAAAAAGGTAACTAGTGGTAGCCCGAGTAAGCGTCTATAAAACTCATACGATGATGTCCTGTAGTTGAATTAATGATCTAATCGATTCTAAGTAGATGGAAGTTATCTTTTCAGTAGGCTTTGTAGAGGTTTATAAAGTCACACAGACTCTTTATTTTCCACTCTTCTACTTAACCAATACCGTGTTAGAAATTTAATTTGTGAATTAGACTTATTTAATAGAGTTGGCATGAAGTATATTCTCAACTTCCTTGACCTTTTCTGAAGGAGAATTCCTATCCTTTTTCTTGACTGACCAACATGCATGATTGACTTATGAACGATGATAATAAAAGTTTATGTTGATTCATGAGAGATCATAAGGTTGATTGGAAAATATATTGACATTCATTTTGAGGAAATGAATGAGTTTTTCTACCTCATCTTCTTATAGTTCATAACCAGCTAAAAAGGTTTTCTCCGGTTATGATGATTTAGAGGAATGGATTTGAGTTCCTCTATCACTCAATCGATGGGGGTGAGTTTAGTCTCTTCCACACTTGATCGAGCTCCCTTAGATTACTCATTAGGATGTTATCCCTCAAAATCTCTGTCATCTTGTGTCTTCTTTAGTTTAATAGCAGGGATGAAGAAACTTCACACTTCCCCCTAATCACCTCTAACGTCGACGATTCCTTGATCGGTTATGAATTTCAAACTCTAATGGAATGAAGAAGGCATGAACATCATGTTATGGAGACATCCTCTTCCTAGAATGACGTCAAAAGGTGAAATTGAGTAAAAAATGTGAAGCTTAATCTCATGAATGATAGGGCCGACCTTAATCGGTAGTTTAATTTTTCCTAACGGTGTCTTCGCATTGCCATTGAAATTGATCAGAGGACCTACATTTACATCCAAGTCATGGATTTTGATTTAATCCTGGTTGACATATATGATCTTTGAGGATCCCCCCTAATTAACCAATATCCTTTTAACATTGAAATTTACGACCTTGAGAGGAAGAACCAAAGCATCCTTGTCAGGTGAGTTGATGTTAACAAGGTATTCATTAGAGAACATGATCGCCTGGTCAAGATCAAACTTATTGTGATCTCTCTTCCTGAGGGTTGGCTTGAATATCTTTACTTAGAATGATTCTTGTACATTAGCTTGAATATGACTCTCTCCTGAATCTTCTTTCATGTGCACTGGGATGAATCGGTGTTGCCATATATGTTTATGATCATTCCCCATAGTGGGAGGTCATCATCATCCTATTCTATATAGCGTTGAATCGACATAAATATATTATGTTATCAACATCAATGTATTCCATGAGATGGATATCCTGGACAAAGTCTTCTAGGTGACGTTTGAACGCCTTGCAATTATCGGTCTTATGGCCATGATCTTGATTATAAGTACACCAAGTTTGGTGTTCTCTCATATGGATCACTCGCCATATTATGGGGCTTCTTGTAATAATGTTTATCCTTTATCTAAGTAAAGATCTTGTAGACAATCTCCTTAAAACGGTGTTTATTGCTTGGTAGTCATTTTAATTAGTTGGCACCCACGATTGTCCCTTAGGATTATGTACTCTACACCCTTTTTTTTGGCAAAAATCAATTATGCTACTCCATTCGATCCTTTATTCATGTCATTATTTTTTTCTTTCTTAGAAGGTTGTTCAATGTGAGTCTCATCATTGAGGAGCTCATCCATTACCTTGGCATACTTTTCAATATGCTCCATTATATCGTCCATTGATGATGTTAGCTTTTTAGCGAGAGATCGATAAAGGTTGTCGAATCTAGCAAGGCCAAATTTGAAAGAAAAAAAATTCCAATTGCTCATTGTATTTATCAATTCCATTAAATATATCTGAATATTATTGAGCAGACTTCCTAAGAGACTCCCTTTCTTCATTTTAAGGGGCGATTAGGGAGTAAACATGATTAATGGTCTTTTTACTGGTGATAAGTGAGCGATAAACTACTAATTTTCTAAAGGAGGAAATGAATCTAGGTATTAGTTTGACAAACTAGCTAGCTAAGGCGGATTTCACACAAAGTAGGTAGGAAAATGCGGCACATATGGGCATCATTATGGTTCCATAAAGACATGGATTGCCTATAGTGCCTGATATGATGGGTTGGACCAAGCATGCCATAGTATCTTGTCATCTTTGGCACAAAGAATTTATTTGTGGGCTCTGATGATTTTATGTCCGCGATAAAAGGAGAGGTATACCCGTGAACCAATGCCCACATATCAATATCTTTTGTTGCCCGTGCCAAGTTGGTATTCAAGCATCCCTCTAACTCTTTATTGATAAACTCATGCAGGTCTTTGTGACCAACGCTCTTCCTAGGAGGTTGATAGTTAGCCAAATTATTATTGAGGTTAGATTCAGTCGACTGAAATGGTCATCCTACATGAATGGATAACCTTTGGACAGATAAGTGCCCCAGATGAGGATGATAGAACGTTCCACTCATGGACTTCTAAATATAGATGCCCTGCTATTATGATTAGTAAGAGGGGTTGTAGAAGACCAAATCCTCCATCTTGTGCAACATTTGAGGTCATGGGAGATAGACCCATGTCTTTCAAATTACTTGATCAACTGCCTCTTCGATTGAGAAATTTCCTCATCTTGTTCATTCAAGTAGTCCTCATAAAGGTTGATGACCCATGATGTGGCATTACTAGAAGGGGCTGCACAGATGGAGTGTTGCAGCGATGACAGAGACTAGACCTATGAGCGGTATGTCCTTGACATCTCGTGTCACTGGGAGTGGAGGAGATCTGGAAGGGGTTTGTTCACTCATCACAATCCTTACCATGGATTGAACACGATTCCCATAATGGGAATGGTAATATTAATATGCATTAATTATGATTGGAGTCGAATAGTCACAAGTGGTGGGATTTAGAGTCTTCCAACAGATGGTGCCAAATTGTGAGGATATCGGTCTTATAATAACACTAAATACTAGTTTTACCAATGAATATGAGTGCAAATTCATTAGAAACACAAATATCTATGTGGTTCGACATGTCGTCCTGCCTACGTCCATATGGAAAGGAAAGGGAGATTTATATTATTTTGAGAAGAAAAAAGACTTGGAGTGCTAGAGAATGCAAGCTGAGATTCCATATCACGGGTAAAATATTATGTTATCTTCCTTTTGACATTGGGTTTACTTTATCTAAAAATACAAGAGTCCTAACTCTTTTAATTGTAGCCTTAAGCATCTTCGATGTGGTAGGCCTATACCTTTAGCCTTATCTCTTAATTTGTTGAGTTATAAGAGGATTTTACCCGATCATATTTTTCATTATCCCGTGTGATTCAATCTTAACTTATCTGTGATCTCCGGGAAACCACAATTTTGTAAATCTTTAATACATGTCATGCCATGTAGACTACCCGAGTCTCAATCCCTTCAGTTGTGATTGAAATGTTTTTAAGTTCCATGTTGTCCAAATGAAACCATTATCCTACTTTACATTAGATCTTTCATGATTGTAAAAAACTGATCTAACATGGTTTTTCAGGATATTTATCCCCTCCATTATGATCGAATAAATTATTTTTTAATATTGAATTGTACCTAAACGTAGTTACTTTTACTAAATTCGATTTTGTTGTAATAATTATGGTTTTAGTTATTTCACTAATAATTTTATATCGAGGATTAAATGGAGGGTGTAACTATCATTATAGTTGTGTTTGATCATGAACAAGTTGTTAGGAATCAACGAGAAACATATTTGACATATCCAAATCGAATCAATGATGCAATCAGAAACACAAAAATCCTAGAAAATTTGTTCACAAAGTTGTTTTGACACTGTACGTCCTTTTAAAGTGGCCAAGATGAAAGGAGTGCTGAAGGTGGCAAATTCCCTGTTTGGTTATCAATTATAACACTGTTTTCTATGTTTAAATACAATTTTGATAGAATTTGTCTTTGGCACACCTATTTTTATATACTAAATTATAATATTTATGTGTTATAATCAAGTTTTTCAAAAAACAACAAAAGGGTGTTTTCCAAATTCGTTATTTAATTTTCAACTCAAACTTATTCATTCTTAATATTTTTATGCATTTATGCCTTAATATATAATATATATGCATAATACATTAATATGTGTGTGATTTTAATAAATAGAAAATAGATACCTACATGTATACAAAATTACATTTATGTATATTTTATTATAATTATATAATCAACCAAGATCTATATGCTATTATATTATTAAAATATATATATGATACTTATATATAGTTTATACATGTATCATTAATGTATGGAATAATATAAAATATACATATAGTATATACGTATTAAATAATATTATCCATTCATGTATGTATATAATGTTATTATGGTTTATATATGCAATTTCATAATAAAGACACACACACGCGCGAGCGCGCGCGCACACACACACACACGTGTGTGTGTGTGTGTGTATTTATACATTTATGTATGTACATATATGATACAGTTGACTTTTGTGTATATTTTTTTCGTCGTTGCTTGAAAAGCTTCCTCTAATCAAAATCCTCAAATACCTACAAATATATAACAAACTCAAGTGTAGAGGTAAGTAAATGTATCAATCCAATTCAAGGATGTAAGCTAGAGACAAACTCAATTGTAATTCACTTTTTATTTTCTTTTTGGGCTTTTTTACTTTTTCTAATTTTTTTAGCCTTTCAAATATTAAAACAATTGGGTGAGGTGAGGTGAAATAACAGTAAACTAAAATATGAGATAAAAACAACTAACTAAAAAGTGACTAAAAGTGAAAAATAAAGTCTAACACTAAAATAAGAGATAAAGTGAGGTAAATAATTGTGAGAACAATCAAGGAATGAGATTACACTACAAATTTTAGCTATTCTAATTAATTAATTGAATTAATTGAATTCTCCCAAATTAATATAAAAAATTACAAATCAACTCTCGTTGCAAATGTAATTTTAATAGTAACATTTTAGAAAATTAAGTATACCCCCCACAACTCTAGAAAATAGATCTACACTCCTTTTAATTAATCACCCGCTAGGATCGATTTATCAAAATTTATGTAAATCTAGAAAATGAATTTCAGAGTTGAAATTCATGGAATAATACCACACTTAAGAAACTAAGAATTTCGATTTTCTATCGAAAATCATTTACCCTCTCTCGAGGGGTAAATTTAAGGGTGAGGGATCAAAATTAATATTCAAATGGAATTTTCAAGTAATCAAACTAATTAAATCAAAATAACATTAAATAAAGGTTCACCCCATCCCTTGAAAGGGGATTTAACCTAACATAATATCAAACATGATAATCAAATAATCAAAGGCTAATAAAATAAAGTAGAAGAGAAGAACAATCAAACCAAATCTCTTTGAGTGAAATTGGACTCCAATCCTTGAATTTGCAATTTATATCCCTCCAATGTGTGTGATCAAGCCAAAATTACATCAACAATTACACTCAAAAACGGATTCTCACTAATTTATTTTTCTCACTAATCTAAAAAAAAATCTAAACTAAAAAAGGGTGTTTCTCTCTCTACAATTATCTCTACTAAATTCTATTCTCAAGCTCTCTTCCAATTGAGTCTTCCATTCTTTAAATAGTATGCATGTAGCATGGGGGTAAAAATGGGAGTATAAAGGGGCAAGAGGTTGTATAAGGTGTGGTTGAGGGTTAATATAGAAAAATACATAAATGCGCATGAGTTGTGTGAGGTTATGTAGGAAGTGGGGTGAGGGAATAAAATCTGATTTGGGGATGAGAGGTTTGGGGGCATTTTTGGAATTAAGGGTTAAATGAATTAGTTGGGGTAGTTTGGGAAAATGGGTAAAAGGTTGGATTAAATGGCATGTGGGAAAAGGCATGTGGGTTAATTTGTTTATTTTGATTTTGGTCTTTGTTTGTAACAGGTGAGATCGTGGCTTAAAATAAAGGAAATGGGTTTGGGTCTTTTGTTTGGTTTGAAAAATGGGTGGTTGGTCTTACGGGTTTTGGCTGAATCGGGTTATGGATGAGATAGGGTAGAGGTTGGGTGTTCGTGGGTTTAAGGGTTTCGCCGGAGGTGTGGAATCACTGGTGATGGGGACGTGCTCGCCGGAGCTACGGGTATTGGGGTTCGGGTAAGATGGGGATGGCAGCCGGGGCATGGTTCGTCGGCGAAATGGAACGGGTAGGAAGGGTTGCTGGGGCTGATCGCCGGCAGGTTTAAGGGAGTTACAGGTAGGAAGTTGGGTCGATAAGGTTGTTTGGTTGTAGGGGGGCGCCGGCGGTGGGGCGTTGTGTTGGTGGCTGGGCAGGTGGCTCGGGTTTAGAGGTCTGGCGGCTTCGGGTTGATGGGTTTATGGTGAGGTGAGAGAGTAGAGAGAGGTTTTCATTATGGAGTTTGGAAATGGTGGTTGATTATGGAGGATAGGAGAGAGGAGAGAGAAGATGAGTTGTTGGGGAAGATGAAGAAGGGGTTGTTTGGGTGTATAAGGGTGTAGGAAAATAGGATGGGGGTGAGTGAATGTGTTTGGGTGTATATATGGCATAGGGTATTTAGGGTGTGAGGGGTTGTGTGTGTGTTTATTTTGTGACCCTAAAAAAATATCTAATTAAAACTAATAAAATTAAAAATTAAATCCTAAAAATAAAAATGAAAATAAAAATAAAAATAAAAACTTAAATAAAATAAAATCTCAAGTCCTAAAAAAATAAACTAATAAAAGTAAAAAAAATAAAACTTACAAATAAAAACTAAAGACCTACAAAAATGTAAATTCAAATAAAACTAAAAAAATAAATGAATTCCTAAAAAAAACTAATCCTAATAAAATAAAATAAAAACTAAAAATCAAGATAAAACAACATTAAATAAAAAAATAAAATAAAAAATTCTAAAAATAAAAACGATTCAAACTAAAAATTAAAAATTAAAAATACGAAAGGGAACAAATCAAACACACACACGGCTTGGGACAGAGTTTTAGGTAGGTTTAGGGTAGACTAGGATACAGGACAAGGGTAATTAGCTCCATATTACGCACAATTGCCTTGAAATACGTGTTTGAACACCGCAACGTGCATTCGACCTACAAAATACACAATAAAGCGCAAAATACCCAAATTGCCGAGAATTCGCAACTAAAGTACGTCTATTCGGGGTATAAAATGTACAATTTTGGGTGCTTATCAATATACATTTGTATTACATATATATGTTTGTGCATATATAATCAAACTCTCCAGCATACCTCATTAAATATACATAAAGAACACATGACATACATATGATGTATGTATGTATACATTCATGTATCATGTATATATGAAAGTTTTATGTATGTGTTAATATAAATATACACATATATGTATAATATCAATATACATGTTTGCCAGTTTTGTCAAATTTTTATAAAACTGTATTTAAAAACAAGTTTACAAAACGCACACCAATATTTATAAACACAGAAAACTGAATTTAAAAATAGTGTTTAAATCAAGTTTTTCGAATACATAATCAAATGGTCCAATCCTAGAAAATTGTAATCACAAGGTCATTTTGACACTGTACGTGCCTTTAAAGTAGTCAGGATGAAAGGAGTGCAAAAGGTGACAAATTCCCATTATATACACGACTTGCCCACCAAAAGTATCCAAAATCGCGAAGGGACTAGTCCAAATAACAATTTTTGCGGATTTCGAACTCAAACGACATTTGGATTCATGGAGCATAGGGTTCTGATTAGACTAGTTGCTTTAGATTATCCTATTAGGACTTCATTTTATCCGAACAAATCCATAATGGATGGGACTCTTTATTGCATTAAAATTCTTCTTTATGTGTGTTAGTGGATATCTTATTATATTTATTTTATTTAAAGTTTTTCCACTTGTTTACGATGTTGAGATAAATATAATGGCCATACAATCATAAATCAAAAAGTATAAGTTAAAAAGAGATTCTACTATGTAATTTGATTAATTGAAATAATTTCTAACAAGTTAAAAAATGATTTTAGCAGTAACATGTGATCATACTGATATATCCACTTATGTTAAAATTTTGTAAAGAACTCATTTAAGATAAAGTATTACTTACATATGCTTGGCCATTAACAATTTGAGATAACGGGTCGTGTTTGGGCCTGGACCAACATGACATGACACGACACGACACAAATTCATTTTAACTGACACATCACGATGTTGCGTTTTTTCCTAACATGAACAAGACCCTTTAAAACATGACACAACACGAGTACCAGAATAAACCAATTTCATTCCAATTGAGCACGATTCAACACGTGCCAACACACGAACTCGCCCTATTATTTATATCTAATATATATTTTTATTTTATATTACATGAAATGTATTGATTATAAATGGGTGGTAATCGGGCCACCTCGGGATGCTTATTCGTATTGTAATTGGTCCAATTTCAGGCCAATTTCGGGTAAAACTATGGCACCAACCCGATACGACCCATTATTGGGCCAAAATATCCTATCCTAAACATGAAACAGCATGTTAATTTCGTATCGGGTTGTGTTGCGTAAAAAATAGCCAGCCCTAATTAATATCTTATGTATGTATATGCACGAATCTTGTTGTCATTTAAGGATGTTAATGTTCATTGCATGAAAATAAAAATTTTAAAAATTGAGGTCGTGTGCTAAAATCGTAAAATCGATGGTCGTAATTCATGGGATGATGGACTAGGTGATTATGTTCAAAGATAAACTAAGTTATTAATTATTTTAATGGTCAAAGCATGAAGCTAGAGTTTTTTTAGTGCATTAAGAGAGAAATTAATGTCATGGGTCTTCAAGATTTACTGATGTGATGACCTTAAATATATATGATCACTAGTATTGGTCCCTGAGCGATGTGTGGATGATGTACATGTGTAATACCCCGTATTTTCATGCTATATTTAATTTGGGGATTTATTAAATTTAATGTGAGCTATTTATTTAATAAAAATTCGGAAATTAATTATGTTATAATTATTAACGTGACGAGAGTTAGTAATTATATGAAATTTGTTGAATATTACTAATGAGCAAAGTAATATATTATATTGGTTATATTGAATGTCATGAGTGAGTTAAATGACAACTTCGGAAACTTAAGTCGGGACGTGCCCGTGTCGCGTCGGGACAAAATTTTGATAAATAAAAAGAGAATATTTTATAAGTTGCCCGTATGGTCATTTTGAGTGTGCCAACGCGTCCGGAAGGGTCGAGATAGTCAGAAAAGTGTACCCGGGGGTGTAGGTTGGGTCTCGGGGCATTTTTAGGCCTAATTAGTAACCCGGGAGGGCATTTTGGTCATTTTACATTTTTGGGTAATTAAACCCACGAAAATTAGAGGGGCTATATCTGATATTGAGGTTGTCACCTAGGGTTAGAATACCCAAAACCTAGAACGGCCATTGGAGAAGAGAGGAGAGAGCTCTCAAGCAATTCCAAGGCTCAAAACTCAACCGTTTGCACCGCCGTCACCGCCAACGCGTAGATCGTGAGACGGGAAACGCAACCACACCAAAATCAACCGCAATCCAGACTTTTGAAAATCCCAGGCAAGTGTTTATCTTGCTTATTTCATTGGTGTAATTTCCATATTAGTTTAGGAGTGATTAGGGAGGAATGATATGGAAGAAAACCCAAATTGTGATAGGAATTTGCATGTAGTAAAGACTTAAACCTTATTCTGGAAATCTTTTGTGATGTAGAAGAATAATCCACGAAATTTTGGTGTAAATAAGAAAGAAATTCTGGGATAAAACAGATTAGAATCATGGTTTAGAAATTTTTAGGGTTCTTGAGTTTTAAATGAATTTTGGTATGATTAATCCATGTTTAGTGACGTAAATTGACATGCTTTACGTAGGATGTGTATCATATCATGTTAGGATGTTAGTAGTAGAATTTTTGAGACGTTTGGGATTGGAAAATATGGATTTGGATGAAGATAGATAGTAGAACCTGTAACTGCAATTCTGCAGAAATCAAAATACCTTCTTGATCGATCGATCGAGCCAGAGCATCGATCGATCGAGCCCCAGACCTCGATCGATCGACCCCTCCTGGCAGACTCCTATTTCCCTTGTTAAATGAGTTAAATTTAATTTATCATGATATAATTCTTGGACATCCTTAATAGAATGCTTTGGGAGATAAGGAAGACCAGTATGTTATATGAATAAATTTTGGGGACTTTTAATGTGAGACGGGGATCTGCATTTTGGGATAATTACTTAAGGGTCGATGAATTTATGTACTAAAAGGAGAGGTGCGTAAGAGAGTTACGTTGGAACCTTAAGAGAATACTTACTGAATTTTATACTTGTGAGGATAGAGTACACGAGTGTCACGAAATGAGTTGGAGAAACCCTTCGAGTTAAGGTTAGTGACGAACCCTTATAAGAAATACTTAATGTGAAAATTAAGGATAAATATCGTAATCATGGGTGATGACAGAAACCTATATTGATATGATAATAAGTGGTATATTTATATGGTGGTGTATGCATATATTATATACGTGTGAAAAAACGTACCCGCGCTACTTGCTATCCCCGAGGTTACCGCGCCGGGACGATCTTATCGTGTGTTGCCTTATGGGGGATATTGATTCGTACCCTAGGAGATAGATGTCCTTGGTACAGGCTATCGGAATGATAGTTCAAACGGTCCTAAGAGACGTGAGGGTATGTACTGACCTCTTAGAGACTTGGAATCTATGCTTCGCCTCAAATCTTGTTTGTATATATGTTGGTACAGTTCGAGAGTGAGTCCGAACTTGTATTTCCCTTAGTGTGAGCGATACGGGGATTGGATAGCAGAGTAATCCCGCACCATAGTTTTATTCAGGGTGCTGTTGTAAAATATATATATATATATATTATGCGAGTAATTAATATATATATATATAATTATGAAATTCTGAAATTTGGAACTGCCTACTGTGATGTGATAAGTAGGATACGATTTATGGCTCAGATTGTGAATACTTGTTTTGAGAAAGTATACTGTGACACTGGAAAAAATTTAGTGATTATTGATACCAAAAATAGTATGCTGATATGGACGAATAATAAGAAGACACGTGTCAATCTACGTGGCACAATAGCAACGAGGAAGTTCATTCCCCCGACCTAGTCATACTCACTCTGAGCAACAGGTGTACTCCGAGGAACTCCAACTCTTCGAGGAACTCCAACTCTCTGAGGAACTCTTGAACGACAAGCAACTAAGGCGGTTCGAGCTGCATCTTGACCACATTATTGATTGCCAGATAATCAACAGTTCAACTATTCATTGAATGCTTATCATCTTGACGCACACGCATGAAGAGCATTAAATGAATTACCATTTCATATGAATATCATTTAATGTTTCACCCTTTCAGATTATAGCCTCAAGGCTATAAATACATTGTATTACCCTCATTCAAAGGGATCGGAATTTCTTAGATAAAGCTTGTAATTGAGAATTCCCAAAACACTCAGCAATAATATAACAGTGGACGTAGGCCATTCGTATAAGGCTGAACCACTTTAAAAATCTTTGTCTCATTTTATTTATCTGTGATTGAATAATTAGAGCGATCTAATTTTTTACATCAACAGATTGGCGCCGTCTATGGGAAACGACTGTTGTTATCGTTTTTCATCAAAAATCATTCATCATCAATGGCAGATAATCCGAAATCCAGCAATCGAAACGCTGGAAATACTGGAAATACTCTAAATCCTTCTGCACCTCCAGATCTGGCTGGAATTATGACGAATCTGGCTCAAGGACAAAACGCCATGCAAGAAACAATGCGGCAACTCATACAAACCCTTCATGGCAGTGCACCTGTACATTCGGGACAACGAAGTGGTCAGAGGTAAACCTATTTACCTTCTTCACGATCCAGGCATACAGAGACGCATCGTAATGAGGAATCTGATAATTTCTCTTATCAACCTGGGAAAACTTCATCAATACGGGCCACAGATACTGAGCAACGTGTTACTCTATCCCCAGAGAGGACCAGTGCCTTGGAAAGACTGAGCAGGGCATCTCCTTTCAGTCGATTAGTCCCGAGGAGGAATAAGAGTCCAACTAAAGCCATCTCGAGGAGTTTTCGATAACCATCAGATCTAAGAGAAGGATCATCACAATCACGACCAGTTGCTCGTCAAGATAGATCTCAGGAGGCTACTTCAGAACAATCAATTGCTCGAACTAATAGACCCGAGGAGGGAAATGATGCGTGGAAAGGTTCCATTCAGCGGTTGGAGGATACATTGGGAGAAATGGTTAAGGCGAAGAACCCCCTACAATGAACTTTTGTTCGAGGGACACCTTTTGTACAGGCCATTGTGGATTTTCCTACACCGTCGAAATTTAAAGCACCCGTGGTGACTCCCAAATATGATGGAAAAATAGATCATGTTCTTCACATAGAGCAATATCAAGCTGCTGCCGACATCTATGTTGTCCCCGACGAGATGAGATGCAGAGCATTCTCAGGAACTCTTACTGGATCTGCCCAGATATGGTACAACAATCTTCCTCGGGGTAAGATTTCAACTTTCTTTCAGTTGGCCGAGTTGTTCATTGGCAATTTCTATTTTGGGGCAAAACCAGTAAAATGAGTAGCACACTTGTTAAGTGTTAGACAAAAACCTGGTGAAAGTACTAGAGATTACATAACTCGTTTCAATAACGAGAAGCTAAAAGTCATAGATTATGAAGAAAAGACAGCAATCACCTCCTTGATGAGTGGGTTGTTGCCTAACAAGTTGTACTACACTTTGGCCAAATATCCACCTACAACTATGTCAGAGTTGATGGAAAAAGTGGCCAAAATCATGAATGCCGAGGAGGCTACGGCTGCGAAGAAGAATATGGATAAAGAAACCAAGGTGGAAGTTGACAAATCTAAGAAGAAAGAGCATAAGGGCAATGGCGGTGACATGCATTCCAAGAATGATAAAACGTCATGGGAAGTCCTGAAGAAATTCGATAATTATACTCCTTTGAAAATGGGTATTAATCATGTCTTGGAAGAAATCAAGAATAGCGAGGAGGTAAAGTGGCCGAAGAAACTGAGGTCAGACCCTGATATGAGGAACAGGGATAAATATTGCGAGTTCCATAAGGATCATGGTCATCTGACCAAAAATTGCATAGCTCTTCAAAACGAGATTGAAACACTCATCCGAAGAGGAAAGCAATCAAAGTATGTTGATCGGGGAGGGGAAAGAAGAAATAATGATCGAACTAGAGAGAGGTCTAGATCTCCTCGTCGAGCATAGGAGAAAAAGAAGAGAAATTATGAAGATGATCCAGATGATGACCCCGATCTTCCCAAGAAACCAAGATAGCCAGAACGAGAGGTATTTTCCATACGTTTTGGGTCATTTGATTGTAATGTTATTACAGGAGGAGATGCAGGAGGAGGAGACCTTACTGCAGAAAGAGAGGCTTACCTCGAAGAGGCCCAAGCTTGCTCGTACATTTAGCGAATAAATTTGGCCGAGGAGGATCGTCCGAGGAAGGTAAACAAAGAGAAGATGGTCATTGGCTTTTCAAAAAATGACCTGGCAGGTGTTCTTTACCCTCACGACGAACCTTTGGTGATCAAAATGAGGATGAAAGAAGTAGTGATTTCAAGGGTGCTGGTAGACAATGGTAGTTCGACAGACATCATGTACTATTCATGCTTTGACAGTTTAAATTTGAAATTATCTCAATTGGAACCTTATCACAGACCTCTTCTGGGTTTTACTGGCGAGAAAGTTTTTCCACTTGGGACGATCAAGTTGGATATATTCATTGGAACTTCGCCTGCTTGTCGAACAGAGAGAATACGCTTCTTTGTGATGGATAAGAATGAGCAGTCATCCTACAACATCATCATGGGAAGAGTTGGTTTGAAGAAGTTCCATCTACAGTACATCAATGCTTAAAATTCCCAACAAATTTCGGAGTGGGAGTGGTGAAAGGTGATCAAAAAGTAGCCCGGGAATGCTATTTTTCATCTGCCGAGCAAGAGGAGCTTGAAGAGTCAAGGAAAAAGACTACTACCTACCAGGTGGATGAAGGTACAGAAATTAAAACACTTGATCCCAGAGATGAATCCCAACTTGTAAAAGGACAGGTGGTGGAATCTACAGAAAATGTTATTCTGGACGACGAGCACCCTGAACGAGTAACCCAGATAGGTTCAACGTTGGATGCTTCAATAAAACAGGAGTTGATAATTTTCTTGAGAAACAGGAAGAAAACTTTTGCATGGAGTCATGAAGACATGCCAGGAATAGATCCAAACTTCTTATGTCATGAGCTCAATGTGAATAAGGAGATCAAGCCTGTAAAGCAGAGAAGAAGGGTATTTAGCCCCGAGAAGAATCAAGCTATACAAGAGGAGGTCGAGAAGCTCCAGAAAGCCCAATTCATTGAAGATGTGAAATATCCAGACTGGTTAGCAAACGTGGTGATGGTAGAAAAGAAAAACAATAAATGGAGAATGTGTGTTGATTTCACCGATCTCAACAAGGCCTGCCCAAAGGACCATTTTCCACTGCCCAGAATTGATCAACTAGTAGACGCCACCTCAGGACACAAGCTGCTCAGCTTCATGGATGCTTACTCTGGCTACAACCAGATCAAAATGAAACCTGAAGACAGGGAAAGTACTTCTTTTATTACCCCTAGGGGAACTTATTGCTATAATGTTATGCCTTTTGGTTTGAAAAATGCAGGAGCGACATACCAGCGGCTGATGAACAAGGTTTTTGCCGAACAAATCAGTCGCAATATGGAAGTTTATGTCGATGATATGCTAACAAAGAGCAAGAAAGCTGCTGATCATCTAGTTGACTTAAGTCACACCTTTGATCAACTGGATAAATACCAAATGAAGCTCAACCCGACGAAGTGCACATTTGGAGTACGAAAAGGAATGTTCCTCGGGTACATCGTCAACCAAAGAGGCATTGAGGCAAATCCAGAAAAGATCAAAGCTCTATTAGGGTTGAGATCTCCAACGACGAAGAAATAAGTGCAGAGTCTTACAGGACGAGTTGCAGCGCTCAACAGATTTGTATCCCGAGCAACTGATAGATGCCTTCCATTTTTCAAAACACTTCGAAAAACTTTCGAGTGGAATGATGAATATGAGAAAGCCTTTCAAGACTTGAAGAAATATTTGGGAGCACCTCCACTATTATCCAGGCCAGTAATGGGAGAAAAGTTGTACTTATACTTGGCAGTATCAGAGAATGCAGTCAGCTCGGCATTGATCAGATTGGAGAATGGAGTCCAAAAACCAATTTATTACACAAGTAAGGCTTTCCGAGGTGCAGAGATCAGGTACCCAAAGTTGGAAAAATTGGCATTGGCATTAATTGAAGCAAGTAGAAGAATGAGGCCATATTTCCAGGCCCATACCATCGTCGTGTATACCGACATACCACTAAGACAAGCCCTTCGTAAGCCAGAAAAATCAGGGAGACTGATGTACTGAGCAATAGAGCTCGGTGAATATGATATTGTGTACGAACCCAGATCATCATTAAAAGGGAAAGATGTAGCCGATTTCATAGCAGAGTTTACATATCCTGATAACCCCGAGGAACAAAAATTGCTTGCTGACCAACCTGTGGATGTTACAGGATCAACAGACATAAGTCCAGACCAACTCCGGTTGGTAAAAGGGCTTGTGGATGTAGAAAGATCATCAAATTCAAACCCAGACCAACTTCGGTTGGTAAAAGGGCGAGAAGAGATGGTCGACGAGGAGCGAAAATTACCAGGGGAGGATGAAAGAAAACAGCAGATATTTTACCGAGGAACTCTGTCAGATAAGAAATTTGAAGACGAGTTACCTACATGGAAATTATATGTAGATGGATCATCTTGCACAACAGGCTGTGGAGCAGGGATTATTTTGAAAACCCCAGACGAGATTGACATGGAATATGCCCTGCGATTCCAATTCAAAGCCTCCAATAATGAGGCTGAGTATGAGGCCATGATAGCAGGTCTTAATTTAGCAAAGATTATTGAAGCACAACAAGTGATGGTATTCAGTGATTCTCAATTAATTATGAATCAGATGATGGGAACATATGCAGTTAAAGGAGAATTAATGGTCAAGTATCATGCAAAGGTGATGGAGTTGTTGGCAGAATTTGAAGCCATTCAGTTGATCAGAATATCAAGAATGGAAAATGCACAAGCAGACGCACTGGCCCGACTAGCATCAGCTAATCGTACCGAGCTGCGAAGAACGATACCAATTTAAGTATTAGAAAGTCGAAGCATAGATGAAGAATTAATGATGAATGTTATTACCCTTGATTTAGGACCATCTTGGATGGATCCCATCAGGGCATATATTGAGGAGGGAGAATTGTCGGAGGATAAGCTCACTGCAAAGAAATTGAAGTTTAAGGCTGCTCGGTATGTACTAACTAATGGTGTTTTGTATAGATGAGGAATTATGGTAGGTTTGCAGAGATGTGTACATCCCTCCGAGGTGAAAGAATTGATTGAAGAGATCCATGAAGGGTCCTGTGGAGCCCATGTAGCAGGTCGGACACTTTTGCAAAGAGTGATGACACAGGGGTACTACTGGCCAACTATGAGGGATGATTGTATAGCCTACGCCAAAAGATGTGATAAATGTCAACGTTTTTCTTCCATTCGACGTACTCCACAAGCATTGTTGACACCCATAACTTCCCCTTGGCCATTTGCCATGTGGGGAATTGATCTGGTTGGACCACTACCAACGACCCGAGGAAGATTCAAGTTCCTCGTCGTGGCAGTGGATTATTTTACTAAGTGGGTAGAAGCTGAGCCACTTATTGATATGACGTACGAGAAGGTATACCAGTTCGTTTGGAAGAATATAATCTGCCGATATGGTCTCCCTTATGCCTTCATCACAGACCATGGAACACAATTCGATCACGAGGAATTTGCTGCCTATTGTCGACAATCAAACATTTTGAAGACTCATTCAGCACTGAGCCATCCTCAAAGCAATGGACGGACTGAAGTGAAGAATAGAACATTACTAAATGGTTTGAAGAAGAGGCTAAGTGAAGCTAAAGCTAATTGGATTAATGATCTACAGTCAGTATTATGGGCTTACCGAACAACTCCCCGAGTAGCAACTGGAGAATCACCATATATGCTGGCATTTGGAAGTGAAGCTGTAATACCTGTCGAGTTGGGTCTTCCAACACATAGAGTGGTGAATTTCAATTCCCCAGTCAGCGACTTAATGAGAAGATTGGATTTGGATATGCTCGAGGAGGTTAGAGAAGAGGCAGCCATTAGGAATGCTGCTTACCAATAACGAACAGCTCTGTTCTACAACAAAAGGATGAAGAAATGCGACTTAAAAGAAGGAGATTACGTGCTAAAGAAGCTCATTCAGAAGCACAATAAATTGGAAACAAACTGGCACGGACCTTATCGAGTTACAAAAGTTGTTCGACCAGGAACTTACCGAATAGCGACTTTAGAAGGAGAGGAATTTAAGAATGCATGGAATGCTGAACACCTACGCAAGTATTATCAGTGATGTAAAATGTAAAGCAATTTCATTAATATGAATCAAACGATGATGTTTCTCCATCTTCTTTCTTTCGAAAGTTTTCGGGGAATACTAGTGTATAACACTACGCTGTTCAGCAATAAAAGCAACACTGATAGTTCAAACCCACGACCAACTCCGGCTGGTAAAAGGGAGAGAACAAACTATACTCCTTTGGTTAGGAGGCGTACACTAGCGTGACCAACTCAGGTTGGTAAAAGAGCTAGTGGACATGATAGTTCAAACCCACGACCAACTCCGGTTGGTAAAAGGGCGAGAACAAACTATACTCCTTTGGTTAGGAGGCGTACACTAGCGTGACCAACTCAGGTTGGTAAAAGAGCTAGTGGACATGATAGTTTGAACTCAGACCAACTCCGGTTGGTAAAAGGGCGAGAACACCCCATACTCCTTTGGTTAGGAGGCTGACACTGGCTTAGACCAATTTTTGGTAAAAGGGCAAGTTGACATGATAGTTCAAACTCAGACCAACTCCGGTTGGTAAAAGAGCGAGAACACGAGACTCCTAAAAAGGCCAATCTCGGTTGGTTAGGAAACAAGATATGCTCTCAAATGCCAACTTATGTTGGTCGGGAGGTAAGATTATTACAGAAAATACAAAAGTTCCTCGAAGAACAAAATATTCCAAACTGAACCAAGTATGGTTGGTCGGGGATAAAAACCCACTAATTGTAGTTGGTCGACGAGGAAAATTTATTGACCTTAGTTGGTCGGACATATTTTATGAAAAAGACAAAAATTTACCAAGTACGGTTAGTCGGGGATAAACTCTCACTAACCATAGTTGGTCGACAAACACAATTTAACAACCTTGGTTGGTTGGAAATTTTTTTAAACATTTTTATACTCATTACTTTATTATTAAGTGATCGAGCAACATTACTGATACTTGTAACTTTTTATTACTAAGTTAGTCAATGAACAACACAATATTGTTATCTTTTTAACAGATACATACGCATAAATATAAAGTGTTTGACAAGAATATAACGTGTTTGACAAGCACAAGACAATAGCAATACAGATTTGCAAACAGAAAATGAAAGTCTTTCATTAAAACTCAAAATAAATTACAAGTTACATATGTGTACTAACTGTTATATCAAAAATTCCTATTATATTGGTTTTTTCCCCTCAGACTTCGATACAGGTTCCTCGCCAGCTGGCGGATCATTTAAAGTCTGAGGAGAGTTAATGAAGTTCAAGTCCTTCAGCATTCTAACGTTCATCACAGAGGGACGATCTAGAAGATGCTCAGGACGAGATACCTCAAACTGAGAATGCAAACTGTAGTCACCAAGGTATTTAGCAAGTAAGCTCCGAGGAATGGCACGAGCTGGGATCCATTCCATTTCTAAATTGAACGGTGGCACAGGCAAGTCAAGAAATCCAGGCTCATAGTAGTCCCATAAATAGTGTCCCTGCTCGAGTTTCAACACACATAAGGCATTCAAACAACCTTGTTTGTAGCCCTCATTATTGGTATTCTGGATACGAGCATCTAAATGGAATAGTGCCTCGTTGTATCCAGCCATCCAAAACTCCCTCGGCTGTTTATGGAATTGGAATGTTAACCTCTCAAGCTTCTCATGAAGACTCTGGATGAAAATTTTATTAGTCTCCAACTCTGATTCTTTTGTAGAGATTTGTAGTTCCAATTCTCTAACTTTCTTGGACATTTCAGACAAAGCCCGATCTTTTGCATTCAATTGGTACGCTTGAGTTTCCAATGTTGACTGAGTACGAGCTTCTCCAACATTACGACGAAGAGTTCTTGATCGACCCCGAGTAGGTGGAGTACTTTGTTCCTCAACAACATCCTGAGCAACTCTTCCTCATCCACGAGAACCTCTTCCTCGTCCCCAAGTAGCAGTAGAAGTACCCGACCTTCTCAAGGTATCCAACTCTTGCCTTAATTTGGCATTCTCAACCTCTAGAAAGGAAAATCCCTCGTCAGTCACTGGGATTACAGCTGTTGAAGAAGATGCTGCAGACTTATATTGTGCCAGATCTTTCTCCAAATTGTTATTTTCTTGCTCTAGCAGCTCGACAATCTGTCTACAAGCTTCAACTTTACCCTTTAGGGTTCTCTCTCTGACATCGTACCCAGCCAGGAGTTTGTCGTAGCCCTTCTCGGCAGAAAGCTGCTGATACCTCTTCTCATACCCCTCATGCAACAGGGCAGTTGATTCCTTATACTGATTTTGAAGGTCTTCTAAGGTACATTGAATATCCTCAATCATTTCGTAATAGGCCACATTGTTGGCCACAACTCGGTCAAGTAAACCCTTCAGGTACTGATAAGCCTCAACTGCCTGCTCAGAAGCATCATGACCGAGAATATCAGCAACTTCAGATGCACTTAGGTCTGTGTGACCAGCCTTATAATATTCATGGCATTGTTGCATCAACTTTGTATCATTGGCAGATAATAATTCCATTCTAACCATAAACTAGTAAAGAAGAGAAGGCAAGAGTTAATAAAAGAAGAAGACAGAACATCAACAATGCAGAGGAACAAAAAAGGTGATTTTATTACATCATCAAAAGGAGTACAACGTTCAGAATACATAGTACAAGTAAAAGAAAAACAGAAAGAGAATACCGAACAACTTCACACCTTTTCCTTATCTCCCAAGACTTTCTCGGGAGGCTGGGACGAGGAGATTGGTTGCTCGGTGGGAACAATGAGTTGATTGGCAGAAGTTGAGACTTATTCAGGAGGAGCAGGCAAAGACGAGATCTCTTCGGTGGCTGTCTGATTGGGTTATGGAGCAAGGACTTGATCACCTACTATCATTGAAGACTCCTCGGACGCAGCTTCGTCTTCTTCCTCGTCTTCAATTATAGGAGGGGGGCCAGGAAGATGTTATTGAAATAGTTCAGAGTCCTCGCTAACCTGCAGTTCCTGCAGGGCAGCAACACAACCATCTCGGAAGTATTTCAAACTCCCATACTGTACCTGGGTCATCATTTCTGCTACCCCCTATCCCATCCTTTGTCCCAACCAGTTCGAAATGATTTTTTCATAGCCACCTTTCTTTTCATTTTCTCCGAGGAGAGCTTCTCGGATAGAAGTGGTTTTCAACTCGGCCTCCACCTCCTCCTTCTGGCGATTTACTTCTCGCAGAAGGGTCAGCTCTTCCTCGGCCGATTTTAATTTATTTTCAAGCTCCCCAAAGGTACTGAGCTTCTCGGCATATTTCTTATTCTCTCTCTCCAAGTCCTTCACTTTATTTCCCAACTGCACCTTCTCTGCCTCAGACGCAGCCAACTTCTTCTCCCATTCACCTTTATCCTCGTCATACTTTTGACGGGAATCCTTCAAAGATTGGGCCAAGCCCTGTAAAGCATCCTCTACTCCAGACGAGGAACTAGAAGCCTTTATTGCTTCATATTTCTTCACTATGGTGTTAAAGCAACTCACCGGCTGAAAAAGAAGGTAATGATAAGTCAGTGCCGAGATACATATATTGACTGAAAGAAAGAAAAATTCAGGATAAGAAAAACTTACTGAAGCAATGTGACGAGTAGCTAGGGATGTCAGCATATCCCTAGACATGTTTTCCTCGATTCCTTGGACTTCAGGAATGGTCCAAGTCTTTACCGAGCTCATTGCAGAACTCGGGCGAATAATGGTTGGAACACCAGCTCCACTAGCTTGGAGCTGGGGAATGGCTTCAGAAAAACTGACCGAGGAGGATTTCTTCAGTCTCCTCGGTGTCTTTTCAACAATCTCGACCAAAGAAGAACTTTTGGTTGGAGAGATGGTGATTACTTCCACAGGTGCATCCTTCTGCACAAGAGCCACTGGGGGCTTCTCGACAGCCTTCTGAGGAGCAACAGAAGGGGTAGCATCCACTTTCTTTATCCCCTTTGGGACATCAGCCTTGTTTCTTTTTCCATCTCCAGCAGAGGAAGCCCCCTCAAAGATAGCAGGAACTCTTCTTTTTCCCATCTTCTGACTCAGAGGAATGTGAGAGTCTGGTGAAGAATCCTCAGAAGCTGGCAATGATTCACTAATGCTGACAACAGGACGAGCAGTAAAGGACGATGTATAGCTCCTGTACTGCAACAAGTATGAAGCAGACCTGACGTGCTCGTCTGCAACTTTCTGATGCAAACTCCAGATATGTTTCAAATGCTTTATATTAACTTCTGATTCTTTGGGAGTTTTTCTCTTGTTGTCAACTGCAAACAAAAACATATTGAAATGTCAATCATGCATTTATTCAAATATAATGAAAGCGTAGTTTCAGAAATAAAATAAAATGAAAATAACCTATCCCATTGCCATATGGAGGACATTTGGGACCTTCATATACTTCGTCTCCAACCAAAGGGGCATGTTGCCAATTTTTGATAACTACCCCATGTTCAAAATAATCCCTATTTGCATCAGGGAGATTGACTACTAAAGCCCTATTCAAAAATCTAGTTTTTAAATAATAAACATTGTCTAGAATAGCCCATCTATAACAGTACATAATCTCAGGAATTCCTATTCGAGTTCCATAAGTTTGATTTAACCTATGCACCCCATTAACTATTCTCCATGTATTGGGGGCTATTTTTGCAGGAACAACATCAAAATGATGACAGAACTCTAAGCACAAAGGGTTTGGTGGAAAAGAAAATCCACATTAAGCAACAAAGAGGCTGGGGAACCAATGTCCCTCAGCCAAACGAAAGTAATTTGAAGGCTCAGAAAGATCCTCCAAAGTTACCCAAGAAGGAATAGAGAAATCAGAACGGAATTTCTCAAGAGATTCAATAATATAAACCATGATGAATAAAAGAAGAAGGAAGAAGATCTTACAGGGAAAAAAGGAGATCTGTTGACAACGAACGAAAACAAGGATGAACGCACAAGAGAAAGAAAGGCTATGGAAAACTCGAAAGTAGAAAATTGGAAAAGGTAGAAGACGGTATGATTGCCTAAGAAGCTTAAATACTTTACCTTGGAAAACGGCGAAAGAAATGATTACAAAAAAGAAACTATTACGCTACCGGCGGCTAAAAGGACAAAAAGTTCACGAAGATCGAAGCGCTTATAAAAATGCAAAAAGGCAGATTCTGCGAATTTGGAAGGAAATTCAAATACGAAGAAAATGCTCCTAAAACCCAGGAAGGTCATTTAATATTGCCATGTACCGAGAAAGAATGTTCCATACTCCTCAAAGTTCGAAATATGAAACATTGGGGGCTTCTGTTGATACCAAAAATAGTATGCTGATATGGACGAATAATAAGAAGACACGTGTCAATCTACGTGGCACAATAGCAATGAGGAAGCTCATTCCCCCGACCTAGTCATACTCACTTTGAGCAACAGGTGTACTCCGAGGAACTCCAACTCTCCGAGGAACTCCAACTCTTCGAGGAACTCCAGCTCTCCGAGGAACTCTTGAACGATGAGCAACTAAGGTGGTTCGAGCTGCATCTCGACCACAGCATTGATTGCCAGATAATCAACAGTTTAACTATTCATTGAATGCTTATCATCTTGACGCACACGCTTGAAGAGCATTAAATGAATTACCCTTTCATATTAATATCATTTAATGTATTACCCTTTCAGATTATAGCCTCAAGGCTATAAATACATTGTATTACCCTCATTCAAAGGGACCGAAATTTCTTGGATAAAGCTTGTAATCGAGAATTCCCAAAACACTCAGCAATAACATAACAGTAGATGTAGGCCATTCTTATAAGGCTGAACCACTTTAAAAATATTTGTCTCATTTTATTTATCTGTGATTGAATAATTAGAGCGATCTAATTTTTTACATCAACGGTGATTAATAAAGTTATAATGAGAACCTTGAACAAATTGAAATCTTACTTTATAAATAATTATATTATTCGGCCTTGAAATCTTACGAGTAACCTAAGATTAGTTAAATCATTGAGAGAGAATTGTTTGATATAAAATAGATAATCCGTTTGGAAGGTTAGTACGATAGGCGTGCACATTAGAAGAGATGTGAGAATTTCTCAAGAGAGAGTCGTACTAATATGTTATTGCATTGGCCTGTATCAATTTAAATACTTGCTAAACGAATTTTAAATCATACACACTATCGGGCTCTGACCCGTTTCCTTTTTCTCTCTCTCTTGTATATATATGTATGTATTTCAGGTGCCCAGCCACAGGGGCGTCTTGCCTAGGATCCCTTGGAAGGAACGTGCTGCAGCTTAGGTGGGAGTTGCAGGTCTCTTGATTAGACGGCTTCGTTCATTCGGATCCACTCTTAGTACTTTCATTTAGTTGGGCATGTGTAGCCCTTCCATTATTAATCTGTTTTATTTGGGACATTTGTATTTCAGTTATTTATATTTCTGTTACTATGGGATTTATTCAGTATGGATGTGTCACTTTAAATTTTACCTGTTGGGATGAGATTGACGAATGTTTTAAATTAATTGGATTATGTTCCAGGATTTTTGTGATGTGACTCTTACTCATTATTAGGTTGTTAATAAAATAAATAAATACTTTTTCTTTAAATAAAATTTGGAAAGTTATGTATGAAAATGGTTTTGACACTTAGCTTAATTAATTAGGGTATTTAATTGGAAAATTTTAATTTCGACAGTGATGCGGAGAATGAACCAACTGTTCACTTTGATTTAATTTAATAAAGGAGTGATCGCCCGGTATTTAATTAGGCGGGGTGTTACCACATGTAGTTACAAAAAAAATTTGAATAAAAAATTCAGCTTTAATAAAAAATAATGGAGGAAAAATAATCATTTGACGTAAAAAAAAAAGAGATAAATGAAAGGTAAAGAAAAAATGAGATAAATCAAGGAAGAGTAATAAATTATAACCATAAAAGTGGAGAGAGATAAATGAAGAGAGGGAAAATGAAATATATAAATGAAGGGAGAGAGACTGATGAGAATAATAAAAGTGGAGGCTTCAAATGTTAGACATGTGGTATAACGAGAGAGTCCAAAAGTACTACATTTTACTATATTGTATATAGATATAGGTAAACAAATACAAGATATCTATGAATTATAAAATTGGGGAAATATTAAGAGTGCCGATGAAATAATTGATATTGTCATTAATGAGTAAATGGTTCTTGTAATAGATTGTGAGTACCTCATGCTAATAACATATTGTAGTAATATAAGGAACAAAGAGAATTTAAAGAGGAGAATAAATTCCCATTAATGGTTGTGTTTATAGTGACAAGTTCGCCTCTATTTTTAGTGAAAGGGGAACTCCTGAATAACACACAATTCCAATATGGGATAAGGTAACAACACAAGAGTCCAAAACTAAATGTGGACATTCATAATAAATACAAATATTTACAATATGAACCAAAATTTTTGATCAACTAATCTAGATTTGACAACATATCGGAACTTGATTTAGATACAATCCAAATATGGCCATTTAAATCACATCTTGTATAAATTTTGAAATTCAACAATCTAATTACCTGATAACCTATTTATTACATAAATTACATATAGATTGATGTGTATATGATACGATTCGTTATATATATTGACGCATACATAATTATGATATATGTATGTTAGATATATACATGAATTATATATTATATATAAATATTTGTTATTTATAGATTTTTAGTGTTTAATTTTTTATTTTAAACATATATACATAATAAGATAATTAAATCGAACATTTGAATACTTAAGAAATTTGAATTTCATATAATAGATCACTGATCCATCAGATCTAATTTAAATTCACCATATCTTTACAAATTAGATGAGGATCACCCTCGACCCGTTTCTTATCCAATGCATTTATATCCCTAAATTAATTCATACTCTAAATATTTATTTAATAAGCACCTTCCATATAACTGGTTGATATATTTTTCTTTTTCTCAATTTTCGTCCATTTGTGTTGAAACTTTAAAATCATAGTAAGTTGCACCTGTTGCCTTTGAATTTAGCTTTGGTAATAATTTATACCTTAATTTCTTTTCTAATAATTAAGCCCTTAAAATTCCTAGGATTTACATTCAAAAATTTCTACCGAAGAACACTTAATTCATCAAATTTAAAAAAAATAAACTAGATATATTGTTTAGGTCATCATACCTTTGTGGATCTTATAAGTAATCCAATCTAGAACATGAGGATGAAGAATATGATACAAATGATGATTCACCATCGTAAATCCTTCTGTAGATGAGAAAAACACCTTTGATCTTCTTGTGTATGATCAACCTAAAGCAAGCTCTATGTGTGAACACTCTTAAAGATGACAACTTGGTGAAATAAGAGAGAATTATATTCTCTCTCTTCACCCATTCACAAAAGTTTGAGTAGTATTTTAGCTTACACTATCTGTAATGCCCCGACCCGGATTTATGGGTTACCTGTGAGTCAATTTGGTTTGAATCGAGTTGTTAGGTGTGAAGTGCAATGAAACAACCTAAATAATGTTGTTAATCCAGTTTTATTTTAATTAACGGTTCACTTATTTAGCATGCGATACCAATTTTCATGATAAACTACATGTGAGACACACGGGGAGCACCCTGAAGTTCAAGTAAACAGAGATACTGATGTAAACAAATGAAGTACACTTACCTATATAATTCCCTCAAAATACGAACCCGCACCCAACCTGCCATAACAAAATGAGGGTGTGAGCCTATGCCTAATGGGAATCTACAAATACGTATAGAAATAAATGACAGAAAGGAATACTCACACACTACAATCACATGTATGCGAAAATATATATGTATCTACATATATATATATATATATATATATACATTTGAAAATGCATATTCAATGCATTAATCATTTTACTTTCGAAACCTTAATTGTCTAGATTAATTTCCCTTAAACTTGTAAATTCGTTCTTTATTCAAACTTAGCATTTCATAATTTATTTGACACATCCGTTTAAACACTTAAGGCCACCGCACTTGATTTCTCATAGCCCATCCCTTTACTAGAATCACCCATTTTTTATTCATTTGAATATACTAGTATTTTCATTGAAAAATACCATTTCAACACATGAACTCTCCGTGTTAGAAAAAAATTGCTTATCATTTGAAAATACTTTTGCTTCATGCTTATGAAAATTATGGGTTTAGCATCTTAGGTTACCTAACCACCCATTTGTCCACTTTACTTTACCCTTTTCACCTTAACTTATGGACATTAACAGATTTACAGATTTACTTTTGTCCATTTCATTTTTACCAGAATTTTTACTTTATTCATTCAAGTTAGGTTGTATTAACACACTTTACCACACAACCCATTTCTTGACATGTTCCTTATTTCGTTTATCTTTTCTCGGAATCTTCCAATTAATTGAATACTTACACGGGCTCCACACCGACAACTATGAGCACCATATGCTCTGGCCAGTGATTTAGAGATTTTCATCGAAGGGCTCCTGGCCCTTCTTGCTTTATCTCGGTGTCATCCGAGTTCCTTTCATGTGTTTTAACATTTTACAAATGTCCACATTATTCCTTTTTCTTACTTTTACCCGGCCGAAACCAAAATACGGACTTAATCGTCCGTTTTTCCATTGACGCTTGGATAATTATTTCTTTTATTCTTTAAGTCCCATATCCACACACACGCAATTTATACTAAATTCATTCAAGCTTTAGGACTGAATTCGTTTTAACACACATTAGTGTAAAGACATACTTTAACATTTTTATTCCATAAAATGGTCACTTTCAGTTTTACTAGAAAAATATATACAAACAATATTTTCCTACATTTTTATTTCATAAAAATGTCCATTTTCAGATTTACTAGAAAATATACACAAATAATATTTCCCTACATTTTTATTTTCATAAAAATGTCAATTTTCAGATTTACTAGAAAATATACACAAATAATATTTTCTTACATTTTTATTTTCATAAAAATGTTCATTTTTTTCAAATTTATTGGCAAACACACTAGAATAATATTTTCCTACATTTTTATTTCCATAAATATGTCCATTTCATATTTATTAGAAAATATACATAAAAAATATTTTCTTACATTTTTATTACCATAAAAATATTCTACTAGAGGGATCATCATTTATCTTAATATAATCTTACTCTTGCATTTAATCATAACAAGACTACAAATATATACACCAAGTGGAATCTTTAAATATAAGAATAGAATATCCTACCTCAATGAAGTCCAAATCAGTGGAAGGCATGGAAGAATCAATGAAGATGACAACTCCCACATCCTAAGGTGGCCTCAGAGGGGTTGTCTAGCACCACCAGACTTATCTCCAAGAAACCTCCATTAAAACTCTCTTCAAGACACCCCCAATAATACCCTCATCCTCTCACGCCTCTATTCTTTTTTTTCCCACGAATAAGGGTCCACAAGCCCTTATAATTTAACTCATATGCTTCATCCTAAAATTTCTAGGCTTGGGAGCTGACACGCTTTCCTTATTAACGACCCTTCGAGTGGCAATGATTATAGGAAACCTATTATTGCCACATCACATCCCACGTCTTTATCCCTGAGGTGGAATCAAAAGAAAAACCAAAGGTTTCATCTTTTTTTACATCTGACATTAATCAGATGGTTAGGCCCAAGGCTGAAACCAAGGTAAATCGACCGCTTAGGCACTGATAGCGCAGTGAGAGAGGGGTTTCATCAGCGTCGTTCTAACGACACAACGCGTCGTTTGAATGAAGTAAGCTTATCGTTAGAACGAATCTTTGCGTTGTTCGAACGAGACGAGAGGACAGTAGCTTTGCTTCTATATTAATTTCATAATTCTTTCCTTTAACTTCTATTTCCCATCTATTGACACGGAAGGCACTAATACCAAGCGATGAGAGCTAAATCTTTATTTTCTTCTTACCATCCTATCTTTTTAAATCTCCATATTATGCCCCAACTTTCTATCAAATTTTAGTAAGGGCGCATAAGGTTTATAGCCATTAAATTTCCATGATTCTTATATAATATCTAATCCGAAAATTTTCTTTATTTACTCAAATTCGTTACCCCTAATTTCCTATAATTAACATTAATTCTTCCACATATAGAATATATATGTGTGTGTGTATATATATATATATATATATATATATATATATACACACACACACACATATATATTCTATATGTGGAAGAATTAATGTTAATTATAGGAAATTAGGGGTAACGAATTTGAGTAAATAAAGAAAATTTTCGGATTAGGGGTAACGAATTTGAGTAAATAAAGAAAATTTTCGGATTAGATATTATATAAGAATCATGGAAATATATATATATATATATATATAATTTGTTTAAATTATCGGGATGGGGTATTACAAACTTCCCTCCTTACGAAATTTCATCCTCAAAATTTCGGGTTTATCATAATTCATAACCCAACCACCTGCTATGAGTTTCCAATCCTAGGAATTTCTAATACTATGGTCTAACCCCAAAGGTTTCTCTTCCATCAACCACCATCGTTAATCCAATCGCGATGAACCCCGAGGTCTTATTAGCAGTCCTCAAGTATGCCTAACATGTCTATCTAAACAAGACCTTAAGTTGATTAATAGTCGCTAAGTATCGCAATATCACCAACGAATTCATTAACACGGGTCATTCCTATGTTAGTATTCATAACCTACGTTTCCTCAAATAATCTTGGATCATTCCTAGCCTAGGCTAATTCAATTTCAACATTCCTTGATACACACATCAAAGATAATATCCTTAACACATAATTCTACCCGACTGACATCTCCTACGAGATCCCTATATTAACCTAGGGTCACCCTGGGTATCACAACATGCATATATACAAGCGATTATATCCTCAACCCATATAGTTCTTAACAGAATGCAATGCTAGTATCTAATGCTCCAGAAAATCCTAATATTCATAATGTTCTCAAGTCATGACCCCGGGACACACGGTTAACTCATAACTAGTTATACAGGTTAATTAATGAAACACGTTAACCTATAACAAACAAGTAACAATGCAACAGTGCGATACCACGCGCACACACAAACTAGTGAGGAACAACGTGCTTCCGAAAAAAGCGCACTCATATAGCATGATGCATCAGCCACCACTGGGCTAGTCCGCATCACTACTGAGCTTAAGCAATGTCACACCCAAATTACAACTGATCAATAACTTCCCATTACCGGGGCCAAAGGAGACAAAAAAAATTCAATGAATTAAGGGACTGCTACGCCAAAAGGAGAGAACCGAATTCCGACAATGAATTGGCCCACATGAAATGCTAACCCAAAACATACAATTGAATTTTATAACTCTTTATTGATATCAGTTAAGCACTTTAGCCTTGCCATATACCCTGGCTTGACTTCTTAACCTTGACAAGTTCTAAGCATGAATCATCAATCCGTTCTGAACAAACGAAATACATACCAATTTCTTCGGGAAGATGAAACGTTAGGCTTCCCTCCTTCGGACTAAAGACACATTTATATCATTGGTAAGCACACCCAACTAAACCAAATGAATTTACATTCCTTCAACACTTAATGCTATTCACTGACCCATCATACCTGGGCCTTAATAATTTTAACTCGTGATAACTAACCTCAGTTGCAGAGATCACTCTCATCAGGTGAGACATCATGCTCACGAGGATTCAAACATCCAACTCATAGACCATTGCTACAACTCTCATCACAGTTCACATGATCTCAAATAATAACCATTCCAATGGCATCTCTAACTTCCAAGCATCAGCTGTGCTTAAAACCTTAGGATTTAGCTCATTAGAATCATACCAAACCATACAGGTAGCTTACGTGGGTGCTATAATTAATCCTAAAACTTCACCCCGAGTGCTATCTTTAAAAACTACAATGAACATCATTGTGTTCTAAGTCTCCCAGGTGCACCACCTAGCATTGCTCATCCTATTTTCAAAAAAATTCCTCGAAGGTCATATCATGACACAAGCCATAGCACTAACTCCAGGGCACTACCACAAATCAACATGATCTAATCATACTATAGTCACTAATGGTCTATCATAACTTATGTAAATTTCGATACAACAATGACTCCCAATGTCTCATGGGTGACAACATCAAAGTCAATTACTTCCTTAAATAGCATAGGCGTTTATTTCAGGAAACCACCAGTCATATCATGACATATGCTACACAACCTCGAGTTTATCACTATGAAATGAACACCACTACATATACTTCGATGCAATAATCAATCCCAAATGTAACACACGGTACCCAACCTCAAATTTACTATTACTAAGGGACGCGTACCACTCGTATTAACATCTCACTAGATAAACCTTAGTATACATCTCCATGGAAGTTTTGATACACATTCACATGCCCAATAACATTTATACTCGAAGTCAAACCCACTAGACTCCATCTTTCGAACTCCTATGAGTGTTGAACCATTATGACTAAAATAACTCACTATGTAAACATCATACCATGTGCTAACCTACTAATTATCACAACTATATATTTTGGTAGGACACTGGATGTCGAGCATCGCTTATGAACACTAAGGCCCATGCTCACGAACGCCATAAGGGATCCTATCTCTCTATACCAAACTAAAATCACCAAACTCTAAATTAATACCATCTAGGTCTTGGTAGGACACAAGGCGTGGGGTATTGCCCAAGAGGAGGCCCACCCTAACGATGCCACAAGTGGTCATATTCTAAAACATCACTACTCATTCATTTAATACTAAGTCACCATGATTACCTAGATTCACTCATAGATTACTTGAATCATCAGATTTTTTAAACCCACATTACATCCAAAGTACATAAATCGAGATGCACTAAACCCAAGTCCTCAACAAAAGGTCCTAGTACTTCCTCACCATGGAACCACACTTATAAACACATTACTTATTTATCAATTTTAAGCTTTCTAGCTAAGTCTTGGTGAATACTACACTACGTTACCAATACCACGAAGACCTTTAGTAGGATAAAATACACTATGTCTAAAAAGTACATCCCTAGGTATACACCACTAGTGGCACTAAGGATCCTATTCATCAAATGTAGCATTACTATTTAACTCACCACTTCAAAGCGCTGCCTAAGGTTCATTCCCATGTCACTATAACTCATCATTGCCACTCACATGACCCTTTGCCATACTTGTCCAGTAATTCTAATCACGGCTCATACGATACATTCATTTTCCAATGGCCACTAAGGCACTCACCACAAGGGTAGCATTATATCAACTAAGACCGACTTATCCTCTAGCGCAATCCCACACAAATTTATATGCTCATCGAATCTAACATCAACCATGGTACTACCCCAAAGATCAAATTTGTGTAATTATCACATCTATGTTGACCTTTCATATATGTCATGTAATGTCCCAACCCGAATATGTGGATTACCCGTGAGTCAACCCTGTTCGAACCGAGCGTTAGGTGTTAAGTGCAATGGAACAACCTATATAATGTTGCTAGGTCAGTTTTATTTTAATTAACATTTCACTTTTTTAACATGCGATTTTAGTTTCTAGATAAACTACATATGGGACTCACAGGGAGCACCCCGGAGTCCAAGTAAATAAAGTTACTAATGTAAAATAAATAAAGTACTTACCTGTGCAACGCTCTACAAACACGAAACTACTACCAACCTTCCATGACAAGCGAGGGTGTGAGATGATACCTAGGGGGAATATATAAGCAGTATAGAAAAAAATAGAAGGAAGAGACTCGACATGTTATAACTATGTATAGATGTAACTTTCTTATATATATATATATATATATACTTTAATACTTGAAACCGTTTTAAGCAAAAACGTTACTTATTCGGATTAATTCACCTTAACCTCATGAAAGGACTACTTGTTAATGCTTAACGTTTATTCCTTCCTTTAACTCACGCGGTCAAATACTTAAACAACTTATACTCACTTAATATAAAGACATTCCCTTTATCTAAATTGTTCTTATTACACGATTAGTCCAATTTAGTGTTTTCATTAAAAACACACATTCAACACATACGACCACCACATTGGAAAATACTTATTTAACTTTTAGAAAACCTTCATGGACACACTCTTGTGTAAAACTATAGGTTAAACCTATAAGGTTTCTTAATAAACCCATTAACCTCTATACATTACACTTTCCTTCACTTTATGGACATTATTCACTTTCACATTGCTAGTCCATTATAAGGACATTTTGTCTAGTATTTATGTATATGTCATAAGCCGTTACATTGTTGAAGAAATTCAAGATCTCATAAGCATCAACGGATCCGAATATCAAAGAATTCAAGGAAGGAATCAATATTCTGGACAGCCAGATCGGTCCGCCTGTTTGGAAAACGAATCGGTTCACCCCCGGACCGATCCGCCCTCTACCCGGAAAGATTTGCCTTGATCTTGAACCAGTAGACCTCGGACCGAATGCGAAACGAAGAGACCAATTTCAAAAATGAACTGGTCCGACCTCGGATCGATCCGCTTCAGATCCGGACCGGTCGGCCTGGGATAAAATCGTTCAGATCGTGTTCAGTTATTTTCGGGCCCGGTTTTCTTTTATAAACCCACTACGGGGAGTTTGTTTCTGAGACTTCTATACACGATTTTCAGAGTTCATAAACTCAAAGTCTTCACTTTTGTGAGTTACAAAACTCATTTTTTGATTCACACAAATTTCCAAATCAATTGTGAATCCCTTTGAAACCCTAGAACACCATAGTGTGTCTGTTCTTACCCATGTGGACAAGACCATCCTTCTTCTTCATTGCTGCCCTCCTGTAAAGGGAAATTTCCAACCGCCGACTACAGATCCGATGCCTGCGGGTAATTCCGTGTCACTGTATTTTTCATTGTAATCCGAAATTGTATGTTACAATATTATAATGAAAATAAATGGTTTTGCCCCTTTGGGGGATTTTTCCTCAATTGTGTGTGTTTGATCGTACTAGCATGTTTTAAATTTAGTCTTAGGGTTAAAACCAAAGGTTATTATTTTCTTTCGGGATCGGAAACTATTGGGATTATTTATAAGATTTATTACAAGGTAATGAATACTGTGGCTCCCAACATTAAGCAGTTAAGTCCTTTTGGTAAAACTGTGTTAATTGACACACATCTTATAGATTCTAATGTTCACACACCTAGAACTATAAGTTGGGACGAAATTGACTTCCCAGAGACTTGGGCTATAAAAAATGCTGTTCCTCCTCAACCTCGTCAGAATCATGATGTTGATACACTATTGAGGAAAAAGATGGTGATGTTTTTCTAAATTTTAGAAAATTTAATAGGTGTCAATCCTCTAGGAGTTACTCTTCTAGAACCCCTTTTGTTACCTATCCTCCATCCACTTCACGACACTCTGTTTGTGAAGATAACCCAAGAAACCTTTCATACCAAGAAGACATGAACGTTCATGGTACTTTTACCCATGACCAAATACCACACGGTATTTATGAGAAGAAGGAATCTTCTCAGCGCAGGGAATCCCCTACGCCGTCTGAAATGAAATACAAACTTTAACCCTCTTTCTTTTAATGGTTTTTACAATTAATAGGAAAGAGATAAGTGCTGAGTTTAACTTACCTGAATGGGATAGTTTTAGGGCTTGGTACTTTAACAAATATGATAAAACCATGTTAGAATTTTATAAAAATGAATTTTATAAATGGGTGGAAGAGAACCAGCTGGTTACTTCTTTTGCTGTTTGGTTTCTTATGTTTACTAAAGATAGGAAACTTTTTGTTCTTGAAACAGAAAGTAAACCTAAAACTGAGGTAAAACATGAAACTAAATGGACCACAGTGAATAAACAGATTATATCTGCTGCTCACCCTCCTACTGAACCCCTATCCATAGAAACTGGTAGTACCAGTCAAAGTAGTGTTGCTCCTATTATAGAAGCTAGTGCCTTTCTTAGGGTAGAAAATGATGACAGACTTCTTACGCAGAAGAAGGATCTGATTCCCTTGTTTAAACAAGGTAATTATACCAACCTTATCCTTAACACGATAGGTAAACAACTCAATAGAATTGAGAATACTCAGGCACATAACCCCGTTAGGACTCCCCCAGACTTTGTAAAAAGTCTTATTAAACCCATTGTTCAACCACCGGTTGAAGTCGAAGGTTTTAAAATAGGAACCAAAACAGAGTTTATGTCCCATCTAAAAGAGATCGGGAAGGATCTCAAAGGGTTAAAACTTAACACTTTATCCCATAATGATTTTGATTCTGATATCGAATCAGATATCTCCTTAAAGGATGTTCAAGGATTTGAACTTTCTTTTGGTCGTCCTCCTGAGGTTAATAAAATTACTTATAGTAATAATATTGGCATGGCTAGAAATTATTACCATAGGCCAACTCCTCGGGATATGCTCTTCGAAGAGAGCACCGTGATGCAGAATACTTTTCACGGTAAATCAATCTATGATTGGAATCTGGATGGTAAATCTGAATCTCAGATTTATGAAATGATTCATCAAATGTCTATGTATGCCACCATATGTAAACATAATGATGCTCCTGATCATAGCACTGCGCAAATGATAACTGCTGGATTTACTGGTACCATGAGAGGATGGTGGGGAAATATTCTGACCGAACATCAGAGAAATGAAATTCTTACTGGTGTAAAAATTGTCAAGAATGAACAAATTCAAGACATAGGAGTTCCGGATGCGGTTTATACCCTTATGCTCGCCATTGTTCATCACTTTGTTGGCAGTACTGATTACCAAAATGAACGTAATAGAGAATTATTACAAAACCTTAGATGTCCTACTCTTAGTCAGTTTAGGTGGTACAATGACGTGTTCCTTGCTAGGGTTACTCAGAGAGGCGATGGCAACTCTGAGCACTGGAAAGCCAAATTCATTGATGGCCTTCCTACTTTCTTCGCTGAGAAAGTTCGTAAGAAGATGAGAGAAGCCAATGATGGCATCTCTATCCCTTACTCGAATTACACTTATGGTCAGCTCATAAGTGTTGGCATTCAAGAGGATCTCTCTCTTTGTAATGACCTTAAGTTGCAGAGACAACTTAAGAAACATAATATTTCAGGAAAGAAAGAGCTAGGTGAGTTTTGCGAGCAATTTGCTTTCGACACTCAAGGGACCTCCACTCGTAAAGTCTCTAAAAAGACTAAAAGGGTCTCTAAAAAACCCACCTATAAACGTAAGAAGAAAAGGACTTATATTCCTAAAGAGAAACAATATAAACATAAAAAGAAATTTGTTAATAAGAAAACTAACAAATTTGTCCCTAAATGCTTTAAATGTGGTAAATTTGGCCACTATGCTAATAAGTGTAAAATGGAAGCTAAGATTAGCAATCTTCAGATTGATGAGCATCTGAAGTCCCAATTAAGCAAGCTTTTGCTTAATTCCAGTTCCTCTGAAGAATAAGAGGACTCCTCCTCTGAGAGCGATGATGAGCTTTGTTATATTCAAAGCTCTAGCGACTCAGATGTCTACAAGAACGGAGACTGTCAGTGTAATGAATTAACCAAGAGATGCGATCATCTCCAATCCATAATTCAATTAAATGGATTAAGTCTTAATGTCCTTACCAGTCAGCAATAGAATATGATTGATGTCATTAATCAAGTTACTGACCCCGACATTAAACTAAAATTGATTAAGTCTTATTATGCCCAGGAAGAAGTTATTCCTGATTCCTCTAAAGAATACAGTCTTAAGGAGGTATTCAATCGTTTAGAGAATACTGGCAGTTTTAATAAGCCTGCTAGTCTTAATGACCTAAGACATGAAGTTAACACTTTAAAAAATGAGTTAAGACAACTTAAGATTCCGCACGATAACATGCAAATTGAGATTAATAATCTCAAGAATGCTCAAAAGCATTCTGATCCAGGAACTTCAAACACTACTCCTAGTACTGAAGATTCTGTGGATTATTTAGGTGTTATCAGCCGTGTGCCAAGCCAAAAGTGGTACACTACTATCAATATAGTGATTAACAAAGAATTTTCTCTTTGTAACATAATTGCTCTTGTTGATAGCAGTGCTGATATGAATTGTATTCAGGAAGGAATTGTTCCTACTGAATACTTTGAGAAAACTACTCAATCGTTGTTTAATGCTAGTGGTGATAGCATGGGCATCAGGTTTAAGCTAACTAATGTTGCCATATGAAACAATGGAATTTGTTTGGATAGTACCTTCCTGCTTATTGGCGATTTATCTCAACAGATAATTTTAGGTACTCCTTTTTTATCTATGCTTATGCCTATAGATAAAATTTATTCTAGTGGTATATACCCCACTATTCAAAACTAAAAAAATGTTTTTGAATTTATCACTCGTCCTGAGATTAAGAAAATTAACTCTTTGACTAATAACATTATTTTCAAAGAAAATCATCTTAATTTTCTTTAAAAGGAAATCTCAAATCTTAACATTAAAAAGAATTTAATGTCCCCTCATATCATAAGCAAAATTCAGGTTGTTAAAAATCAATTAACATCATAAATTTGCAGTGATATCCCTAATGCTTTCCGGGACAGGAAGAAACATATTGTTACTCTTCCTTATGAAAATGATTTTCATGAAAAATTCATTCCTACGAAGGCCAGACCCAGTCAAATGAAGACTGAATTTCTTGACCTTTGTAAGAATGAGATTCAGGGTCTTTTAGATACAAAGCTTATAACTAAGAGTTATTCTCCTTGGAGTTGTATAGATTTTTATGTTAATAAGGCTGCTGAGCAGGAACGAGGTGTTCCTCGGCTTGTAATTAATTATAAGCCTCTTAACAACGTTTTGCAATGGATAAGATATCCAATTCCCAATAAAAAGGATTTGTTAGATAGGTTGCATTCGGCCAAGATTTTTTCAAAATTTGATTTAAAATCTGGTTATTGGCAGATCCAAATTGCACCACATGATCGGTATAAGACTTCTTTTGTGGTTCCATTTGGCCATTACCAATGGAATGTTTTACCTTTTGGGCTTAAGAACTCCCCTTCTGAATTCAAAAATATCATGAACGATATTTTTAATCCTTTTTTTGATTTTTTAATAGTTTATATTGATGATATCCTTATCTTCTCTACTTCTATTGACCAACACTTTAAACATTTAAAGATTTTTAAAGATGTTGTTAAAACTAATGGTTTAGTTGTCTCCGCCCCTAAAATGAAAATTTTTCAAACTAATGTTCGATTTTTAGGGCATAACATAGGAGAAGGGAAAATACTCCCTATTGACAGAAGTATTGAGTTTGCCTCTAAATTCCCAGATGAACTTAGAGAGAAAACTCAACTTCAAAGATTTCTGGGTAGTCTCAATTATATTGGTGACTATTACAAAAATCTTGCACAAGACAGTGCTATTCTTTATTCAAGATTGAAAAAGAACCCTGCTCCTTGGACTAATGAGCATACTAAAGCTGTTCAGAAAATTAAACTGAAAGTCAAGCAATTACCTTGTCTAGCTTTAGCCAACCCTTCATTTTTCAAAATTGTCGAAACTGACGCCTCAGATTTAGGTTTTGGTGGTATTTTAAAACAAATAAATTCTTCAACTAAAAAAGAAGAACTTGTTCGTTTTACTTCAGGGTCTTGGAAAGATGCCTCAAAAAATTACTCCACCATTAAGAAAGAAATATTTTCTGTCGTTAAATGAATTTCAAAATTTCAAGATGATTTATTAAATCAGAAATTTTTGCTACGAATTGACTGTAGTGCTGTTAAACAGGTTTTGCAAAAAGATGTTGAAAATATTGGTTCAAAACAGATTTTTGCTAGATGGCAAGCAAATTTATCAGCTTTTGATTTTGATATAGAAAATATCAAAGGGGAAAATAACTCTCTTCCCGATTTTCTAACTAGAAAGTTTTTGCAGGACCGATGAGTGGCCCCTCTCGTGGGCGTGGCAAAGGCCGTGGGTATTCTCACTGGCCTGGAAAAGAAAAGATTGTGATCAATGAAGATCAATATCCTCCGATACAGGATTATATGGAGTTCATTCGCTAGAGCGCGAAGAGCAGGGAGAAGAATGCTCCCCCTCTTAACCCCTTCAGCAAGAAGAAATATGCTAAAGTGGTATTGGAAACAATTAAGTACAATTTCATTCCTAATCAAAGGACATCGGAATTGGTACTAATCCTCAATGATGAGGATGAGAAGCAGATGACTTCTCCATGGGAAATTAAGTCCTTGTATCTTGATACTCATAATTATGAGGTGCCAGAAGGCAAATACCGGACGGTATACGAGGCGATTCTCGTGGAAACTGATTCAGTAGTGTTTAGTCATACCAATAAACACCAGGGAAATTCTCATTCCCCCATTGCTTATAGCAAGGCTGTTTTGAAAAAATTCATATCTCTCCGACAATGGGGAATCCATCCTTTAAAAGCGCGAAAATTGAGTTCGCATGCTGGTGGATCCTATAATTATTGGGATTATGACCAGTTTATTTTGATGTGTTTCCAAATATAACTTTGTCTTTAACTGATATGCACCTTTGTAAATCTTTTAGTCTTAGGGTTCAAACCAAAGGTTATTATTTTCTTCCGGGATCGGAAACTATTGGGATTATTTATAGGATTTATTACAAGGTAATGAATACTATAGCTCCCAATATTAAGCAATTAAGTCCTTTTGGTAAAACTGTGTTAATTGACACACATCTTATAGATTCTAATGTTCACACACCTAGAACTATAAGTTGGGACGAAATTGACTTCCCAGAGACTTGGGCTATAAAAAATGTTGTTCCTCCTCAACCTCGTCAGAATCATGATGTTGAAGACATCATTGAGGAAAAAGATGGTGATGTTTTTCTAAATTTTAGAAAATTTAATAGGTGTCAATCCTCTAGGAGTTACTCTTCTAGAACCCCTTTTGTTACCTATCCTCCATCCACTTCACGACACTCTGTTTGTGAAGATAACCCAAGAAACCTTTCATACCAAGATGATATGAACGTTCATGGTACTTTTACCCATGACCAAATACCACACGGTATTTATGAGAAGAAGGAATCTTCTCAGCGCAGGGAATCCCCTATGCCGTCTGAAATGAATGTCAGACTTTAACCCTCTTTCTTTTAATGGTTTTTACAATTAATAGGAAAGAGATAAGTGTTGAGTTTAACTTACCTGAATGGGATAGTTTTAGGGCTTGGTACTTTAACAAATATGATAAAACCATGTTAGAATTTTATAAAAATGAATTTTATAAATGGGTGGAAGAGAACCAGCTGGTTACTTCTTTTGCTGTTTGGTTTCTTATGTTTACTAAAGATAGGAAACTTTTTGTTCTTGAAACAGAAAGTAAACCTAAAACTGAGGTAAAACATGAAACTAAATGGACCACAGTGAATAAACAGATTATATCTGCTGTTCACCCTCCGACTGAACCCCTATCCATAGAAACTGGTAGTACCAGTCAAAGTAGTGCTGCTCCTATTATAGAAGCTAGTGCCTTTCTTAGGGTAGAAAATGATGACAGACTTCTTACGCACAAGAAGGATCTGATTCCCTTGTTTAAACAAGGTGATTACACCAACCTTATCCTTAACACGATAGGTAAACAACTTAATAGAATTGAGAATACTCAGGCACATAACCCCATTAGGACTCCCCCAGACTTTGCAAAAATTCTTATTAAACCCATTGTTCAACCACCGGTTGAAGTCAAAGGTTTTAAAATGGGAACCAAAACAGAGTTTATGTCCCAGCTTAAAGAGATCGAGAAGGATCTCAAAGGGTTAAAACTTAACACTTTATCCCATAATGATTCTAATTCTGATATCGAATCAGATATCTCCTTAAAGGACGTTCAAGGATTTGAACTTTCTTTTGGTCGTCCTCCTGAGGTTAATAAAATTACTTATAGTAATAATATTGGCCCGGCTAGAAATTACTACCATAGGCCAACTCCTCAGGATTTTCTCTTCGAAGAGAGCACCGTGATGCAGAATACTTTTCACGATAAATCAATCTATGATTGGAATCTGGATGGTAATTCTGAATCTCAGATTTATGAAATGATTCATCAAATGTCTATGTATGCCACCATATGTAAACATAATGATGCTCCTGATCATAGCATTGCGCAGATGATATCTGCTGGATTTACTGGTACCATCAGAGGATGGTGGGGAAATATTCTGACCGAACATCAGAGAAATGAAATTCTTACTGCTGTAAAAATTGTCAAGAATGAACAAATGCAAGACATAGGAGTTCCGGATGAAATTTATACCCTTATGCTCGCCATTGTTCATCACTTTGTTGGCAGTACTGATTACCAAAATGAACGTAATAGAGAATTATTACAAAACCTTAGGTGTCCTACTCTTAGTCAGTTTAGGTGGTACAAGGACGTGTTCCTTGTTAGGATTACTCAGAGAGGCGATGGTAACTCTGAGCACTGGAAAGCCAAATTCATTGATGGCCTTCCTACTTTCTTCGCTGAGAAAGTTTGTAAGAAGATGAGAGAAGGCAATGATGGCATCTCTATCCCTTACTCGAATTACACTTATGGTCAGCTCATAAGTGTTGTCATTCAAGATGGTCTCTCTCTTTGTAATGACCTTAAGTTGCAGAGACAACTTAAGAAACATAATCTTTCAGGAAAGAAAAAGCTAGCTGAGTTTTGCGAGCAATTTACTTTCGACACTCAGGGGACCTCCACTCGTAAAGTCTCTAAAAAGACTAAAAGGGTCTCTAAAAAACCCACCTATCAACGTAAGAAGAAAAGGGCTTATATTACTAAAGAGATAGAATATAAACATAAAAAGAAATTTGTTAAGAAGAAAACTAACAAATCTGGCCCTAAATGCCTTAAATGTGGTAAATTTGGCCACAATGCTAATAAGTATAAAATGGAAGCTAAGATTAGCAATCTTCAGATTGATGAGCATCTGAAGTCCCAATTAAGCAAGATTTTTCTTAATTCCAGTTCCTCTGAAGAACAAGAGGACTCCTCCTCTGAGAGCGATGATGAGCTTTGTTATATTCAAAGCTCTAGCGACTCAGATGTCTCCAAGAACGGAGACTGTCAGTGTAATGAATTAACCAAGAGATGCGATCATCTCCAATCCATAATTCAATTAAATGGATTAAGTCTTAATGTCCTTACCAGTCAGCAACAGAATATGATTGATGTCATCAATCAAGTTACTGACCCCGACATTAAACTAAAATTGATTAAGTCTTGTTATGCCCAGGAAGAAGTTATTCCTGATTCCTCTAAAGAATACAGTCTTAAGGAGGCATTCAATCATTTAGAGAATACTGGCAGTTTTAACAAGCCTGCTAGTCTTAATGATCTAATACATGAAGTTAACACTTTAAAAAATGAGTTAAGACAACTTAAGATTCAGCACGATAGAATGCAAATTGAGATTAATAATCTCAAGAATGCTCAAAAGCATTCTGATCCAGGAACTTCAAACACTACTCCTAGTACTGAAGATTCTGTGGATTATTTAGGTGTTATCAGTCGTGTGCCAAGCCAAAAGTGGTACACTACTATCAATCTAGTGATTAACAAAGAATTTTCTCTTTGTAACATAATTACTCTTGTTGATAGCGGTGCTGATATGAATTGTATTCAGGAAGGAATTGTTCCTACTGAATACTTTGAGAAAACTACTCAATCGTTGTTTAATGCTAGTGGTGATAGCATGGGCATCAGGTTTAAGCTAACTAATGTTGCCATCTGTAACAATGGAATTTGTTTAGATAGTACCTTCCTGCTTATTGGCGATTTATCTCAACAGATAATTTTAGGTACTCCTTTTTTATCTATGCTTATGCCTATAGATAAAATTGATTCTAGTGGTATATACACCACTATTCAAAACCAAAAAATTATTTTTGAATTTATCACTCGTCCTGAGATTAAGAAAATTAACTCTTTGACTAATAACATTATTTTCAAAGAAAATCATCTTAATTTTCTTCAAAAGGAAATCTCAAATCTTAACATTAAAAAGAATTTAATGTCCCCTCATATCATGAGCAAAATTCAGGTTGTTAAAAATCAATTAACATCAGAAATTTGCAGTGATATCCCTAATGCCTTTTGGGACAGGAAGAAACATATTATCACTCTTCCTTATGAAAATGATTTTCATGAAAAATCCGTCCCTACTAAGGCCAGACCCAGTCAAATGAAGACTAAATTTCTTGACCTTTGTAAGAATGAGATTCAGGGTCTTTTAGATAAAAAGATTATAACTAAGAGTTATTCTCCTTGGATTTGTACAGCTTTTTATGTTAATAAGGCTGCTGAGCAGGAACGAGGTGTTCCTCGGCTTGTAATTAATTATAAGCCTCTTAACAACGTTTTGCAATGGATAAGATATCCAATTCCTAATAAAAAGGATTTGTTAGATAGGTTGCATTCGGCCAAGATTTTCTCAAAATTTGATTTAAAATCTGGTTATTGGCAGATCCAAATTGCACCACAGGATCGGTATAAGACTGCTTTTGTGGTTCCATTTGGCCATTACCAATGGAATGTTTTACCTTTTGGGCTTAATAACGCCCCTTCAGAATTCCAAAATATCATGAACGATATTTTTAATCCTTTTCCTAATTTTTTAATAGTTTATATTGATGATATCCTTATGTTCTCTACTTTTATTGACCAACACTTTAAACATTTAAAGATTTTTAAAGATGCTGTTAAAACTAATGGTTTAGTTGTCTCCGCCCCTAAAATGAAAATTTTTCAAACTAATGTTCAATTTTTAGGGCATAACACAGGAGAAGGGAAAATACTCCCTATTGACAGAAGTATTGAGTTTGCCTCTAAATTCCCAGATGAACTTAGAGAGAAAACTCAACTTCAAAGATTTCTGGGTAGTCTCAATTATATTGGTGACTATTACAAAAATCTTGCACAAGACAGTGCTATTCTTTATTCAAGATTGAAAAAGAACCCTGCTCCTTGGACTAATGAGCATACTAAACCTGTTCAGAAAATTAAACTGAAAGTCAAGCAATTACCTTTTCTAGCTTTAGCCAACCCTTCATTTTTCAAAATCGTCGAAACTGACGCCTCAGATTTAGGTTTTGGTGGTATTTTAAAACAAATAAATTCTTCAACTAAAAAAGAAGAACTTGTTCGTTTTACTTCAGGATCTTGGAAAGATGCCTCAAAAAATTACTCCACCATTAAGAAAGAAATCTTTTCTGTCGTTAAATGCATTTCAAAATTTCAAGATGATTTATTAAATCAGAAATTTTTGCTACGAATTGACTGTAGTGCTGTTAAACAGGTTTTGCAAAAAGATGTTGAAAATATTGTTTCAAAACAGATTTTTGCCAGATGGAAAGCAAATTTATCAGCTTTTGATTTTGATATAGAACATATCATAGGGGAAAATAACTCTCTTCCCGATTTTCTAACTAGAGAGTTTTTGCAGGACCGATGAGTGGCCCCTCTCGTGGGCGTGGCAAAGGCCGTGGGTATTCTTACCGGCCTGGAAAAGAAAAGATTGTGATCAATGAAGATCAATATCCTCCGATACAAGATTATATGGAGTTCATTCGCCAGAGCGCGAAGAACAGGGAGAAGAATGCTCCCCCTCTTAACCCCTTCAGCAAGAAGAAATCTGCTAAAGAGGTATTGGAAACAATTAAGTACAATTTCATTCCTAATCAAAGGACATCGGAATTGGTACTAATCCTCAATGATGAGGATGAGAATCAGATGACTTCTCCATGGGAAATTAAGTCCCTGTATCTTGATACTCATAATTATGAGGTGCCAGAAGGCAAATACCGGACGGTATACGAGGCGATTCTCGTGGAAACTGATTCAGTGGTGTTTAGTCATCCCAATAAACACCAGGGAAATTCTCATTCCCCCATTGCTTATAGAAAGGCTGTTTTGAAAAAATTCATATCTCCCCGAGAATGGGGAATCCATCCTTTAAAAGCGCAAAAATTGAGTTCGCATGCTGGTGGGTCCTATAATTATTGGGATTATGTCCAGGCTTGGACAAAATCTTTTTATTATCAAAATGCTGAGCACACGCATACTTGGTTTTTTGTTTTGTACCCAAATTCTTTGAAAAAATCTTACCCAGGATGGGTTATCAATTGGTGGGACAAATTTGGCCCAGGAATTGATTTTTTCCCTGATAAAATTACCAAGGCTAAACTTTTTCTTCCTTGGTGTCAATTTCATCCTCTTTTAAAAGGGAAAAACAAAACTCTGGTAGGATTAAACACCCTACTCTTTTTCTCAAAAATGAGCATTCATTGGATCTCCAGATGGGATCTGCGTTGTAGAGTTAACAATCTCAATGTTCCTCTACTTGAACACATCTTCTTTTACCGGTGGTGGAGTGGAGTTGATTTAGATTCTACCATTGCCCAGATAAAAGGAAGTTTGAGAAATAACATGGATTCTGTGGAAGAATCCCCCCCTCCTGCAGAAAAAATGACACCTGCAGTTAACCCCATTGAAAGGTTAAAAGCTGCCATGATGAAGCAGTATCCCAATGCTACTGAGCTTGAGCTTCTACAAAAAGTTATGGATTACACTCATAGCCAATTCAAATCGACTTTTGGTGCTTGTGTCACTCTTGACGTTCCAGCTAAGCAAAGTCCTAGCTCCCGGAATCCCATTCCTCTTCCCTCAGATGATGATGATGATACATCAATGACCTCTGCCTCAAAAGATAATCCTTTCTTTTGCCTGGACGGAGAATCACAGAACCCAGAGGACGATCCTTACATTGGTGACATGTTTGACACCAATATTCCCACTGAGCCTACGATGGAGGCCTTCTTCAACTCACTGAGTTCAGCCTTTCCAACACGACCGTTGGATAATCCATTTCCCAGCCCTGGCGCAGATGGCCTAGATGATTTGAGAAAATCAATCAATCTAGGGTAAATGGCCCACCTAGACCCTGTCGGTCCCAGAAAGATGCTAGTCGATGCATATGGACAAAGGCTCACTACTTTCGGTGAAAGTGGTAGGACCCCTTGGTGACTCACAGACCCACTTGCAGCTGCCCGTGACTTTTGTGGTCCCACTTGGCCCATCAGCCGATGTTAGAAGACAAAAGACTTTATCAAGCCTTTCAACATGGAGGGCCCCTTTTTAGGAATTATTGATTCCTATTTCTTGTATATATAGAGGGCTTCCCCTCTTCATTAGAGGCTCTTACATTTTACCTCTCTCTCTCTCTTATTGTAATAAGCTTGGATATTCCGATTAAACTCCGGTGGACTCTTCCAGTTACTGTAAGTTTTAGTTTGTTTTAATTATAGTCTGTAATAATAAGTTTGTAATATATTTCCAGTTTCATTCCGCATACATTGATCCTCTCCCTGTTGGTATGGTCGGCCTGGGATAAAATCGTTCAGATCGTGTTCAGTTATTTTCGGCCCAGGTTTTCTTTTATAAACCCACTACGGGGAGTTTGTTTCTGAGACTTCTACACACGATTTTCAGAGTTCATAAACTCAAAGTCCTCACTTTTGTGAGTTACCAAACTCATGTTTTGATTCACACAAATTTCCAAATCAATTGTGAATCCCTTTGAAACCCTAGAACACCATAGTGTGTCTGTTCTTACCCTTGTGGAGAAGACCATCCTTCTTCTTCATTGCTGCCCTCCTGAAAAGGGAAATTTCCAACCGCCGACTACAGATCCGACGCCTGCGGGTAATTCCGTGACACTGTATTTTTCATTGTAATCCGAAATTGTATGTTACAATATTATAATGAAAATAAATGGTTTTGCCCCTTTGGGGGATTTTTCCTCAATTGTGTGTGTTTGATCGTACTAGCATGTTTTACATTTTATTCAATCACACCTAGTTGCATGCTGAGGGTTTAAATGGGTTAAACTGGGATTTAATTATATAATATTTCTGTTTGAACGCACGTGCACCTCTTTCAAATTGGTATCAGAGCAGGTTACGCTAATCTATTGCGTATTCCTAATTTTCCGCAAAATTGTTCTAAGATATCAATTTTCTAAAAATTGATTTTTGAAAAAGAGTGTGTTCAATGGAGAAATCATATAATAAAATACCGATTTTTGATGGGACAAACTATGCATACTGGAAAGCCCGCATGAAGTCTGCTTTAAAGGCCATAGATGAACGTGTATGGATATTAATTGAAAGAGGATGGATTCCTCCCTATGTGACTGTTGAAAACGTGACCAATTTAAAACCTGTGACCACTTGGACTGAAGAAGAATTTAAATGGTCATCTTTTAATTCTAAAGGTTTAAGTGCTATTTTCGGATCCATCACTCCTGATGAGTTTCGATGCATCATGACGTGCACCACGACAAAAGAGGCATGGAATGTTTTGCAACTTACCCATGAAGGGACTAATCCTGTAAAAGAGTCTAAATTGAAAAATTTAACAACTCAATTTGAAACCATCACCATGCATTAAACTGAATGTTTTGATGATTTTTATGCTAGGCTATCTGACATTGTTAATACTAGCTTTAATCTTGGTGAGCATATTCCTAATGCTAGAGTTGTTAAAAAGATTCTTCGTTCCCTTCCTAAGCATTTTATCCCTAAAGTCACTGTGCTAAATTCTATGGGTAATTTAAATACGCTAAAATTGGAAGGACTTGTAGGCGACTTACAAACATATGAAATTGATATTTTTCCTAAAACTGCTAAGCCTAAAGATAAGGGAATTGCACTTAATGCCCAAGAAAGAAAGAGTGAGGGGTCACCAATAAAGAGGGGAGAGTCAACTAGAAAAATAGAGACAGATTCGTCTGATTTTGAGTATGATTTTGACTTAGATGATTTGGCTCTTTTTGCTAAAAATTTCAAGATAATTCTCAAATTTAAGGAAAACGGTAATTTTAAAGATAAAAAGAAGTTTGAGAAAAAGAAGTTTGAAAAGAACAATGAAAAAGTCTTTAAAGATCCTCCTAAGAAATAAAGTGAGAGGTGTTTTGAGTGCGATGGTAGGGGTCATAGAGACTTTGAGTGTGCCACTCATCTGAATAGAGAGAAAGGGAATGTTGTCCTAAATGCTACCCATAGCGACGATAGTGAGGTCGAGTCGGTGGATTCTGGAGACGAGTCACCGCATGAGTGTAACTTCACTGCATTCATGGCTAGTCATGTAAGCACTTCAAGTTCTCCTCACGACGATGAGGATGATGCTTCACAGGGACAACTCGACAATGAGATCGATGTCAGTGAGGGGGAGGATGACACAAGTGAGAGCGAGAGTGATATTTAACGTGCCTACGCTGAGTTATATTCTGAGTCATTTAAAACTAAAAAGCATAACAAAGCGTTAGTTCTTAAGATCACTGGTTTAGAGGAAGATTTAAGAAAATCAAGTGAGAGAGAGTTCTCCACCTGCACCACTCTGAAAGAGAGAGAGTCTGCCTGTGTTGTGAAAGAGAGTTTGTTTAGAGAGAGAGAGAGAGAGAGTTATTTTGAGAAATAAAGAGGGGACTTGACTAAACAAGTGGCTAGTCTTACGAGTGAGCTCCATACCTCCGTGGAGACTCGAAAGAAACTTGAAGCCCTTGTTGCCCAGCTTACTCATGATCTTGAGAGAGCACGTGAAGTCAAGGTACAAATCGAGGACAGATCTGGAAAGATGGGAAAGATGTTCCTCGGCCCCGCTTTAGGTTTCGGTGATCGGCAGGGAATTGGTTATGATGGTGCCTCCTCGTCCCAAATTACACCAGGACCAGTCCCTGAGTTTACTACTACTCCTTATGGTCATCGTCAAAAAACCTCGAAGGAGAGTTCAACCAAGAAAAGCAAACCAAGGTCCGCCTTTGACTATGTTCTTTTGTACTTATTGCAAAAGAAAAGGTCACCTCAGGGAGTTTTGCTATAGTATGGGTCGGACACGACGTAGTACTGCTCCACCTCAGCATACTGATGATTTACCGGTCTGAGAGAGCGAGTTAAGATTTTAGCTGCCACGTCTCAGAGTTTGATGGAGGAATTCCGACGGATGTCTTTGCCGTCAGTGAATGTTTCTCACATTCCAGCTAAAAATAACAATAGCAAAGGAAAACAAAAGGTAACCTCTTCTTGGGTACCTAAGAAAGATAAAAAGGCGTTTGTTGTTCATGTCACTCTCAAAGCACATAATACCTCACAATGGTATTTTGACAGTGGGTGCTCCAGACATATGACAGGTGATACCTCATTCTTTACGTCTCTTGAGGATTATCAGGATGGCAGAGTAACCTTTGGAGATGGGAGCAAGTCTAGCATTATAGGACGTGGTACTGTCGAGTTACCTGGATTCCCTAAGCTAGAAAATGTTTTGTACGTCCAAGGTTTGAAAGCAAACCTTATCAGCATTAGCCAACTGTGCGACGCTGACTTTGCCGTGAAGTTTGACTGGGACTCTTGTAAAGCCTATAATCAAGCCGGTAAACTTTTAGTGCAAGGGGTGAGGACAAAGGATAATTGCTATGGGACTGAGCCCACATCCTCACTTGTCTGCAACAGCGCCACGATCACTCCTATGGATCTGTGGCACTAACGTCTAGGTCATGTGAACGTTAGAGATTTGACTCGTTTAGCCAAAAAGGACCTAGTACGTGGCTTACCATCTCTTGGAAAGTCAACTTCCACGGTTTGTGGACCCTGTCAGTTGGGAAAGAAAATTCGGAGCCCTCATAGGAAGTTGCATTCCATTACCACCTCCCGAGTTCTTAAGCTGATTCACATGGATCTTATGGGTCCTACTCGTACTGAGAGTTTGGGTGGTAAGAGGTACATCCTCGTGATGGTAGACAATTTCTCCAGATATTCTATTATAGGTTTTTTGAGGGAGAAATCCGATGATGTAGTGTTTTTAATGACCAAGTGCCGTGTCTTACAAAACCAACACGGAGTCACTATTAATAGGATTCGTAGTGACAACGGCACAGAATTTAAGGAAGCAAAAGTAGATCTCTACTGTGATAGCCTCGGGATCAAACATGAGTTTTCTGCTTTGCAGACTCCTAAGCAAAATGGGATTGTTGAGCGAAAGAATAGAACGATCCAGGAAATGGCTAGATCTATGGTTCTAGGTCGTAAAGTTTCTAGGAGATTTTGGGCAAAGGTAGTGTTTACTGAATGCCACACGATGAATAGGGTTTACCTGCGTCCACACGCACTTTAGACACCTTATGAGTTGTGGACTCGTAAGAAGCCCAACCTTGCATATTTCCACGTGTTGGGGAGTAAATGCTACATCCTAAGGGATAGAGAGCAATTAGGAAAGTTTGACTCCTGAAGCGACGAGGGAATACTATTGGGATATTCATCGAATAGTAAAGCATACTGAGTTTTTAACCTAAAGGGCTCTAAGGTATGGAATCAATAAATGTCACCGTTCAAGATGACGAATCTCCGACGGTTATTGATCCTAACCTTCAGTGTGAGGATGAGGAATTTTTTGGGAGTGACTTACTAGTTCCTCACTCACACTCTGTGGTCCCCACTCCTGTGTTAGGGGACACTCCTTCTTGGGTTCGCAAGATTCATGACGCTTCTACCATTGTTGGCGATCCCACTCTAGGGGTCAAGACTTGTGCTTATCTAGAAAATGTCGTTAGCCACTTTTGCTACACATCCAAATTCGAGCCCAAGAATCACAAAGAAGCACTCAAGGATGAACACTGGATATCTGCTATGTAGGATGATTTTCTTCAGTTTAAAAAGAACAATGTCTGGGAACTAGTCCCCCGACCTAGTGAGACTAATGTGATTGGTACCCGATCGATATTCAAGAATAAAATGGATGAAAATGGTACCATTATCAGAAACAAGTCTAGGTTGGTCGCTCAAGGCTACACACAGATAGAGGGTGTAGACGTTGGGGAGACATTTGCTCCTGTTGCGAGGCTTGAGTTCGTCCGTCTATTACTCGCCATCGCATGTCATCTACGCTTCAAGTTATATCAGATGGATGTCAAGAGTGTCTTTTTGAATGTAATTTTATAGGAGGAGGTTTACGTGGAACAACTAAAAAGATTTGAAGATCCTCAGCACCCGGAGCACATCTATTATCTGAGAAAAGCCTTGTATGGTTTGAAGCAAGCACCCCGAGCTTGGTACGAGAGGCTTACTTCCTATCTCTTAGCCCGTGACTTCAAGAGAGGGGGATTTGATATGACGTTGTTCATCAGGAGAGATGACGGTGCTATTTTGGTTGCTTAGGTCTATGTGGACGACATAATCTTTGGATCCACGTGCTCTCAACATGCTCATCACTTTGAAGAGGAGATGAAAAGTGAGTTTGAGATGAGCATGGTTGGTGAGCTTACTTTCTTCCTTGGTCTCCAGGTTCGTTAGGTAGAGGATGGGATGTTCATCTCCCAATCCAAGTATGCTAGAGACCTAATGAAGAAATTTGGTTTAGACTCCGTTAAGCATGCACGTACACCTATGAATACCACTACCAAACTTAGTAAGGACACTTCAGGCAAGGACGTAGATCAAACCTTATATCGGAGTATGATAGGTAGTCTTATCTACTTGACTGCCAATCGTCCCGAAATAGCCTTTAGTGTTGGAGTCTGTGCGCGATATCAGGCGTCCCCAAAAGAGTCACATTTACTTGCTCTAAAACATATTATTAAATACGTAAGTGGGACTCTCTCATATGGTATTTGGTATTCCTTTAATACTGATGATCGTTTGTCCACCTATTCAGATGCCGATTGGACCGGGGATGTAAATGGTTGTAGGAGCACTTCTGATGGGTGTTTCTATTTTGGTTCTGCTCTTGTCTCCTGGCTGAGCAAGAAGCAAGATTCCATCTCCTTGTCCACTGTAGAGGCTGAGTACATTGCTGTCGGGAGTTAATGCACGCAACTCTTGTGGATGAAGCAAATACTGGAGGATTATGGGATTTCACAGGACACCATTACCATTTCCTGTGATAACACGAGCGCGATACACATATCCCGCAATCCAGTCCAGCATTCACGCACAAAGCACATCAGGATACATGAGCACTTTATACGTCAGTTAGTTGAAGAGAAAATTGTATCCCTAAGCTTCGTACCCACCGATCGTCAGTTAGCCAATATTTTTACAAAACCTTTATATGCCCTTAGATTTGAGTGTCTTAGGAAGTCTTTGGGGATTTGCACAGTTGACTGAGGGGTTGGTCCATGTCTAGCTTATGTTGCATTATCTTTTTCAAATCATCTAATGTCTATTGCTAGATTGTATCATATGTTTTATTTTATCTTGTTTTGCTTTTTTTTGAAAATTTCAAAAAGATTTTCTTTTTCTAAAATTTTAGAAAAGCTCAAAAAGATTTTTTTTAATAAATTTTTGGAAAAAAAAAACAAAAAGATTTTTTATTTGCACCATTTATGGATGAGCATTTAAGATAACCAAGTCACAATTTCATTCCATTTATCCATGTGACTGTTTGATAGAGATTTGAGATGCTACATCATTTCATCCATGTGCTTTACATTGTTTGGAGTCTTTGAGATGTGATTAGTGATATCTTTCTACATGTTTGACTCATATCTCCTTTATTGCACACATGCACGGCTATATTTGATTATTGTACTTGTCTATCTCCCCCGAACCGATCTACCCTCTACCCGGGCCGATCTGCCTTGCTCTTGAACCAGTAGACCCCGGACCGAATGCTAACCGAAGAGACCAATTTCAAAAACGAATCGATCCGACCTCGGACCGATTCGCTTCAGATTCGGACCGGTCCGCCTGGGATAAAATCTTGCAGATCGTGTTCAGTCATTTTCGGCCCAGGTTTTTTTTTATAAACCCACTACGGGGAGTTTGTTTCTGAGACTTCTATACACGATTTTCAGAGTTCATAAACTCAAAGTCTTCACTTTTGTAAGTTACCAAACTCATGTTTTGATTCACACAAATTTCCAAATCAATTGTGAATCCCTTTGAAACCCTAGAACACCATAGTGTGTCTGTTCTTACCCTTGTGGAGAAGACCGTCCTTTTTCTTCATTGCTGCCCTCCTGAAAAGGGAAATTTTCAGCCGCCGACTACAGATCCGACGTCTGCGGGTAATTCCGTGTCACTGTATTTTTCATTGTAATCCGAAATTGTATGTTACAATATTATAATGAAGATAAATGGTTTTGCCCCTTTGGGGGATTTTCCCTCAATTGTGTCTGTTTGATCGTACTAGCATGTTTTACATTTTATTCAGGCACACTTAGTTGCATGTTTAGGGTTTAATTGGGTTAAACTGGGATTTAATTATATAATATTTCTGTTTGAACGCACGCACACCTCTTTCATCCATTCAACCCATGATCGGAACACTTATGAATTCATTGAAGTTAGGTTGTACTCACACGTTTCAATACGTAACCCATTTCTTGATATGTTCTACAACCCAATAACCTTTTCGTTGAATCATTCACATAAGCCACATACTTTAATGGGCTCCACACCGCCGGCTATGTGCACCATATGCTCTGGCTAGTGATTTAGGGCTTTTCACCCAAGGACTCCGGGCCCTTCTTGCTTATTTTCAGGTTGCATCCGAGTCCTTATTAATATGTTTAACATTTTACACATGTTCACATTATTCTATTTCTTTACCTTTACCCGGTCGTAGCCAAAACCCGGACTTAACCATCCATTTTTCCATTAACACTTGGAAAATTATTTCTTTCTCCTTTAAGTCCCTCATTCACAAACACATGATTTATACTAAAATCATTCAAGCTTTAAGACTTAATTCATTCTTTACTCATACTAGTGTGAGACGTTCTTTTGATATTTTTACTCCATAAAATGTTCCAGTTTAAGTAAATTACTAATTTACCCTTTTTTACCAGCTTACACTTTAATCCTTTAACAAGTATTATTTTCTAAGAAATGGGTTATTAAGTTTCCAACTTAATACTTGAGACACATTTAGCCATTTTAGCACTTGTTTAATACCATGATATTACCCAGCTATCACACTTGGCACTTTTAAACTTTGAATATGAAGATAACACCCTTACACAATAAATGTCCATTTTTCACACATTCTTTTAGGATCAAATTCTTCAATTGTCTTATTAGATGCTTAGGCCCAACAAAACTATTCTTAAACTTGTTCATATATTTATTATCAAAATACTACAAGTTTATAGGCATGACAAAGTGAATTTTAATTTTCTAAAATCCTTTTACATTGTTTAAACATACATTCATTCTAGAATTCAAATCATTTGCAACAAACATGAATTTTTCTTTTATTCTAAACAAGAATAATAATTCCTTACATCTTTATTCCTTAAAAAATGTCCATTATTAATTTAACTAGAAAACACACTAAGATATTATTATCACACATTTTTGTTCCATAAAAATGTCAATTTTTAGTTTTACTAGAAAATATGCTAGAATAATATTTCTTACATATTTATTCCATAAAAATGTCCATGTTTTTCTTTTACTAGAAAATACACTAGAATAACATTTTATTACATATTCATTTTTACTTGAAATACATTCAAACACTGTTTCTTTCATTTTTATTTCATAAAAATATTTATTATTATATTCTAAAATCTATTTTGTTTTCAAGACCAATTTTATCGTCCTTGTGATACCACTTCATACAAATACTAACATGGTTATGTAAAATGCAAGGAATTAAACTACACACATATATTTAATCTAATATATATAAATATTATGTTGAACATACTACTTATTGAACTCTAAACCAAAGTTAGTCTATCCCACCTAAATAACTTCAAATGGTGGTGGTGATGAAGATGAGTTACTCCCTCACTTTCAAAAGTGGCCTTAAAAAGAGTCACAAAAAATCCACCAAACAGGTTTCCATGAAAGCTCCAACACACTCCAACAAAAGATCCATTAAAACCCTCCTCAAATCTCCATTATTATAGGTTTATCTTCTTCTAAAAATGACTCCTCAAACACCCGTCAAAATGCACATCAAAATCCCAACAATAATTTATATATTTTCGTGGCTTAAATCTTAACAGTGGGGAAGGATATACATATATGTGGGGTGGTTGTAATTATCACCCCTTAGAAATTGGAAGCCTACAGTTTTGAGGAGAGAAAATGGTGAGAGTGCTAATAATATGTGGGGAGGATAGTAACGGAGTGGATTTACTCTACCCACGTTCCTCTCCCTCTAATATAATACAAGGCAACCCCCCAAATCTGATAACCCAATAAATGGACACACCATTCAAATAAAGCCTTATCATCAAAACCCTTTCCATACCCGGTAAGACCCATTCATAGATCGATAGCTCAATCGATCTGATGGCTGGCATGAGGACAACACATTGGCATGTACAGTTCCTGACCATCTCTCTCTCTCTCTCTCTGATATATCATCAGTCTACTTCCATTGTCATATGAATTTAATTGCTCGAATGAACACTCAATTGCAGACTGGCGGAATTTGGGTAACGATTGGGAGAAAATCGTCCCTTTTCGCGTCACTCGAACGATCTACCCGTCGTTCAAGCGATATACACTAATCGTCCAAGTGATCTCCATGGTCGTTTGAGCGACCAGTTGGGACGACAAATTTTCTTATTGTTGTACGCACAGTTTCTTTTGATATATAAAAAGTAGGTAGCTAATTCAAGGAATGAACTCTACTCAACAATTATCAGGTGTAAAAGACTTTCGGCTAGGAGAGATATGAGTGGGGTATGGATCTGACGAGTTATGAATGTAAAGATATTATAACTATTGACAATCTATATATAAATATTAATATATATTCCTTTCATTAATACCTCATATATAATTATATATACACTTTAATTAATTTCTCGAGCACGGTATTACATGTCACCCTAAGGTTACATATAATTTAAAATCATAATTTCTCTTTTCATAATTATGACACTCTGCAAATCAATCCCTACCATTGATTATTCACAATTTGGTGCCACGTGCCCAACGGGCGGTATCTCATTTCATTAACATCTCCAAGGACTCTAAGTCAACAAAGACTAGAACACAAACACCTCACACTAAGTGCCACGGTGCCACCACTTACTAGCTTACGATGACACCCATAAATTATTACATACTTAAATTAGAATTTGCGAGTTATAACAACAAACTTCAATCGTGTGTCACTTGGCACTAACTCACTAGTCGTGCTAACCCCTTTGATCTTACCGTCGAGGACACAATTTACAACCATCACCAAACTAGCATGACCGACACAAACCACACCGACGTCGAAAGATTCAATACCTACCTCATCACATCACACCCAAAAGGAACCTTGAACATAGAGCTCTGATACCATTTATAATACCCCGCCTGGATTTATGGGTTACCTATGAGTCAACCCGGTCTGAATCGACTCATTAGGTGTTAAGTGCAATGAAACAACCTAAATAATGTTGTTAATCCAATTTTATTTTAGTTAATGTTTCACTTGTTTAGCATACGATATCGATTTTAAAGATAGACTACGTGTGGGACCCATGGGGAGCACCCCAAAGTCTAAGTAAACAGAGCTATTTATGTAAACAAATGAAGTGCACATACTTGTATAACTCCTCAAAATACAAACCCGCACCCAACCTATCGTAACAAAGCGAGGGTGTGAGTGTATGCCCAGTGAGAATATACAAAGCAGTATAGAAACGAACAATAGAAAGGAATATTCACACGCTACAATCACATATATGCAAAAATATATATGTATCTACATATATATAGATATAACTTTTAAAATGCATATTTGATGCATTAATTGTTTTACTTTCGAAACCTTACTTGTCTAGATTAATTTACCTCAATCTTGTAAATTATTTTTTATTCAAACTTAGCATTTCATACTTTATTTGACACATCCGTTTCAACACTTAAGGTCACTACACTTGATTTCTCATAACCCATTCCTTTACCGGAATCACCCATTTTTTATTCATTTGAATATACTAGTATTTTCACTTAAAAGTACCATTTCAACACACGCACACACCTTGTTAGAAAATACTTGTTTATCATTTGAAAATACTTTGTTTCATTCTTATGCAAGTTATGGGTTTAGCAGCTTAGGTTACTTAACCACCAATTTTTTCACTTTACTTTACCCCTTTCACCTTAACTTATGGACATTAACAGATTTGCGCGCTCACTTGTCCATTTCACTTTTATCGAAACTTTTACTTCATTCATTCAAGTTAGGTTGTATTAGAACATTTTACCACACAACTCATTTCTTGACATGTTCCTTATATCTTTTATCGTTTCTCGAAATCTTCCAATTAATCGCATACTTACACGGACTCCACACCGACGGCCATGCACACCATATGCTCTGGCCACTGATTTAGAGCTTTTCACCCAAGGGCTCCCGGCCCTTCTTGCTTTATCCCAGTGTTATCCGAGTTCCTTTCATACGTTTTAATATTTTACAAATGTCCACATTATTCCTTTTCCTTACTTTTACCCAGTCGAAGCCAAAATCCGAACTTAACCATCCGTTTTTCCATTAACGCATGGACAATTATTTCTTTTCTTCTTTAAATCCCTTATCCACACACACACACACACACACTATTTATACTAAATTCAATCACGCTTTAGGAATTAATTCATTTTCACACAGATTAGTGTAAAGACATACTTTAACATTTTTATTTCATAAAATGCCCACTTTCAATTTTACTAGAAAAATATACACAAACAATATTTCCTTATATTTTTATTTCCATAAAAATGTCGATTTTCAGATTTACTAATAAATATACACAAACAATATTTTCTTACATTTTTATTTCATAAAATGCCCACTTTCAATTTTACTAGAAAAATATACACAAACAATATTTCCTTATATTTTTATTTCCATAAAAATGTCGATTTTCAGATTTACTAATAAATATACACAAACAATATTTTCTTACATTTTTATTGCCATAAAAAGGTTCACTTATCAGTCTATTAGAGGGATCATCATTTATCTTAATATAACCCTACTCTTGAAATTTAATCGTAACAACACTACAAATATATATACACCAAATAGAGTCTTTAAATATAAGAGTATAATATCCCACCTAAATGAAATCCAAATTACTGGAAAGCATGGAAGAATCAATGAAAATGACAACCCCCACCTCCTAACGTGCCCTCAAAAGAGTTGTCAAGAACCACCGGACTTATCTCTAAGATGTTGGAAACAACTGTCTAAGACAGCTGTTGTTTTAAGTTGCAAAACAATAGAGTTGGTTCTCTCCGTGTCCCACATCGATGGGAGAGGTCAAATGTGTTGTGTATATTTATAATTTTTTGGGAACAAAGGTTCAGCCCTTTGGGCATTCAAGTTTTTGTGGGTATGTGGGGCAGACCCAATGGGCCAAGTCACACGCGCGCGCGCCGCCGCCGCCGTCCGTCCGGCCCGGCCCGTGCCCGTGTCCGGGTCCGGGTCCTGGTCCTGGGTCTTGGGCTTGGGCTCATTAAGAATTAATTTTTTGGACAAATACATAACTGTTTTTTGGGCTTTAAAAATTATTTTTTAACGGTAATTAAATCCGAAAAATTAAAACGTGTTTTATTCCGTGTTGATTTATTCAACCGAGTTGCCCACTATTTTCAGATTTTTCTCCACGTTGTTTACCAACGTCTCTTTTCTTTTTGCCCCATAAAAGAGGTTGTAGCCTCCATTTTTTATACACAGTTATCTCCTAACAGTTTTCAACACAGAATTTTCTCTACAGTTCTGAAAAAATTTCCTTCTCCCAGAATACTTTTTCCAGAATAATTAATCTCCTTCGTGCACAGATTAATTATAGAATTGAGCAATTAATACAGAATGGGTGTATGCAGACCGGATTGATTCTTGTGCTTTCTCAATCCGTAATTTAATTTTGGAGGCTGTTTTATCCTGGGGGTGACGGGGCTGTACACTGTCGGCACAAATTGGAGGCAGAGCCACGAAACACCTTAAAGAGAGCGACATTGTCCGCGACTCAGCCGTGTTCTTGACTGTCCAGTTCCGGAATTCTTATATTTACATGCCCCAGATTTATTTGCTCCAAAAATTGGGTAATTTCGTTCCTGATTTTAATTCTGCATTTAATTGTTTATTACTGCAACAACAATTTTAAGGTGTTCTAAATTCTGGCATGGACGAAATTAACTCCAGTGACCTAAATAAGCCTTTCAAATATGAAGGCACTCATATTAAACGTTGGAGCAAAAAAATTCTATTTTATTTAACTACGAAGAAAGTCGCATCATGTGTTCAATTTGACAAACCCGTAGTAAATTATCCACCTACTGTTGAGGAAAGCAAAACAATTAGAACTTGGGAGGAAAATGATTTTTTGTGCAAGAACTACATTCTGAATGCTCTAAGTGACGAACTTTATGACTATTATGCCAATTATAAAACTGCGAAAGATGTTTGGGTTGCACTCTTTAAAAAATATGACACGGAGGAGGCGGGTGCTAAAAAATATGCCGTCAGCCGTTATTTGAAATTTCAAATGACGGATGACAAATCTGTTGTTGCTCAAACCCATGATTTGCAAATGATTGCCCATGAAATTATTTTCGAGGGCATGGCTTTAGATGAGCAATTTCAGGTGGCTGTAATTATTGATAAACTGCCTCCACTGTTCAAAGAGTTTAAAAATATTTTGAGGCATAAGTCTAAAGAATTCTCACTAGAGTCATTAATTACTAAATTGAGAATTGAGGAGGAATCCCGAAAACAGGACTATAAAGATGAAATTCTTGTTGTGTCTAACAAAAAAAATCAAAAAAAGAACCACACTCCAGTTGTTTTAAAGGCAAACGGAAAAAATATGAAAAATCAGAAAAAGAGCGACAACCAGAATTTTAAAAATCAGACTCACACTCAGAATAAGTATAAGAACCCTGGAAATGGACAGTCTAGCAACTCGGGACAGTTTCTCTGTTTCAAGTGTGGCAAGCCTGGCCATATGGCTCGCAAATGTCGTAATGTGCCACAAGCACAAGCGAATTTGACCGAAGAGGACCTATGTGCTATGATTTCAGAAATCAACATGGTTAGCGGTGCCGAAGGGTGGTGGTTGGATACTGGCGCTTCCCGCCATATCTGTTATGACCGTAGTTTGTTTAAGACTTATTCTGAGACTGCAGATAAGAAGGTGTTGTTGGGTGATTCTCACTCCACTGAGGTTGCTGGTACTGGAAATGTGGAATTGAAATTTACTTCGGGAAAGACTGTTATCCTCAAAGATGTTCTTCACACTCCCGAGATAAGGAAAAATTTGGTTTCGGGCTATCTTCTCAACAAAGCTGGCTTTACTCAAACTATTGGTGCTGATTTATTTACTTTGACCAAAAATGGAATTTTTGTAGGCAAGAGTTATGCCACTGATGGGATGTTTAAATTGAATGTTGATGCAATGAATAAAATTTCTCCTTCTGCTTATATTACTTGTTCATTTAATGTTTGGCATGCTAGGCTTTGTCATGTTAATAAACGACTTGTTAAAAATATGAGCACTTTAGGATTAATTCCCGAATTATCATTAAATGATTTTGAAAAATGTGAATGGTGTAGTTAAGCAAAAATCACTAAGACACCACATAAATCTTTTTTTAGAGAATCTGAACCACTTGATTTAATTCATTCGGATATTTGTGAATTGGATGGTGTCACAACTAGAAATGGCAAACGTTATTTTATTACTTTTATTGATGATTGTTCCGATTATTCATTTGTGTATTTAATGAAAAATAAAAGTGAAGCGTTTGACATGTTTAAAATTTTCCTTAATGAAATTGAAAATCAATTTAATCGAAAAATAAAAAGGTTACGTAGTGATAGAGGCACCGAATATGATTCTGGACCATTTATTGAATTTTATAAAACCCACGGTATTATTCACGAAAAAACTTCCCCTTATTCGCCCGAAATGAACGGTAAAGCCGAAAGAAAAAATAGGACATTAACTGAATTAGTTGTTGCTATTTTATTAAATTCAGGGGCTGCCTCACATTGGTGGGGTGAAATTATTTTAACTGTGTGTCACGTGCTTAATAGAATTCCTAAGACTAAAATGAAAATATCTCCTTATGAAATTTGGAAAAATATTAAGCCCAACGTGTCATACTTTAGAACGTGGGGGTGCTTAGCCTATGTACGTATACCCGACCCTAAAAGGTCTAAATTGGCGAGTAGAGCATATGAGTGCGTTTTTATAGGCTATGCTATTAATAGCAAAGCATACCGGTTTTATGACTTGAAAAATCAAGTAATTATTGAATCAAATGACGCCGATTTTTATGAAGATAAATTTCCTTTTAAATTGAGGAATAGTGGGGGCGAGTCATCCACTAATATTTCTTTAGATAAAAATAAAGAAAATAATGAATCCATTTTAGAAATTCGAAAAAGTAAAAGGGCTCATGTAGAAAAAGATTTTGGTCCCAACTTTTATGCTTACACTTTAGAGGAGGATCCTAACACTATTCAAGAAGCTTTATCTTCTTTAGATGCCGATTTATGGCAAGAGGCTATTAATGATGAAATGGATTCTTTGGAAACAAATAAAACTTGGCATTTAGTGGACCTTCCTCCTGGATGTAAAACAATTGGGTGTAAATGGATTCTTAAAAAGAAATTAAAACCTGATGGCACTGTTGAAAAATATAAGGCACGTCTTGTTGCTAAAGGTTTTAGACAAAGAGAAAATGTAGACTTTTTTGACACATTTTCACCCGTGACTAGAATAACGTCTATACGTGTACTATTTGCTATAGCTGCCTTAAATGATTTAATTGTACACCAAATGGATGTTAAAACTGCATTTTTAAATGGAGAATTAGAAGAAGAGATTTATATGGATCAACCTGAAGGTTTTATAGTACACGGTCAAGAAAATAAAGTATGTAAATTAGATAAATATCTTTATGGACTCAAACAGGCACCTAAACAATGGCATGATAAATTTGATAGCTTAGTCATCTCTAATGGGTTTAAAATTAATGAAAGTGACAAATGCATTTATTATAAATATGTTGAGAACATTTGCACTATCATATGTCTTTATGTTGATGACTTGCTTATATTTGGTTCTAATATTCATGCCGTAGAAAATGTTAAATCATTATTATGTGCCAACTTTGATATGAAGGATTTGGGTGAAGCTAGTGTAATATTAGGAATTAATATTACTAGGTCAGACAAGGGACTTTCTTTGGATCAATCTAATTACATTGAGAAAGTTCTAAAGAAATATAATTACTTTGACTGTAAACCTGCTAGTACTCCATTTGACCCTAGTGTAAAGTTATTTAAGAACACTAGCGACAGTGTAAACCAAAATGCTTATGCAAGCATTATTGGTAGCTTACGTTATGCTACAGATTGCACTAGACCTGACATAGCTTATGCTGTGGGAGTACTATGTAGATTTACTAGTAGACCTAGTATGGAGCATTGGCATGCTATTGAGAGGGTCATGAGGTACCTTAAAAGGACGATGAACCTCAGATTACACTATAATAAGCATCCCGCTGTCCTTGAAGGATTTAGTGATGCAGATTGGAACACCCTATCTGATGATTCTAAGGCTACTAGTGGATATATATTTAGCATCGCTGGTGGTGCAGTTTCTTGGAAATCTAAGAAACAAACTATTTTGGCTCAATCCACTATGGAGTCTGAGATGATAGCGCTAGCTGATGCTAGTGAAGAGGCAGGTTGGTTAAGAAACCTCCTGTCAGATATCCCATTATGGGAAAGACTGATTCCAGCCGTTTTGATTCATTGTGATAGTACCGTGGCTATTGCAAAAGTTGAGAACCGTTATTATAACGGTAAGAAACTACAAATACGTCGTAAGCACAGTACTGTTAGAGAATTTATCTCTACGGGTGCTGTGAGGGTGGATCATATACGGTCTGAACAGAACTTAGCTGATCCTTTGACGAAAGGACTAGCTAGGGAGAAGGTGTGGAACACCACGAAAGGGATGGGACTAAAGCCCTTGGATAAATGAGTCATTTGTGATGGTAACCCAACATATAGACTGGAGATCCCAAGAAATATGTTCAAAGGGTAATAACAAGTCACAAGTGATATGGGTTAAATCATGCGATTATTAATTAAAATAGAACGGGGTTTTACTCCGAGTCCATCCCTAAGGAGCATGATATCCTGAAGCGAGTTAAGGATGAGTTATGATAACTCTTAATGAGATCTATAGCTTTATTTTGAGTGGGGTACTTAGCTACATGAGTATTCTTGATAGACTCACCTATGTGAATGTGGAAGTGTGGCCACTTCCTATGGATATTTTGGGCAAATTCCTAAAGCGTTCACTATACTAGGATAGAAGCACATGGCCGTAACGTGCTAGCTATTAGACTTACACCCAAGTAGGGTTGTGTGTGGGATGTTGTCAGAGATAGAGTTCAAAACTACGGTTACTCTAGTATATTCTGAATCATCTTTACTACGTAAAGGTTCAAGTCGAAAGACACCTTTGCTTATGCACAATTCTATGAATTATTGCGCGATAAAATGTTTTCAAGTTTTGCAAGTGGGGGATTGTTGGAAACAGCTGTCTAAGACAACTATTGTTTTAAGTTGCAAAACAATAGAGTTGGTTCTCTCCGTGTCCCACATCGGTGGGAGAGGTCAAATGTGTTGTGTATATTTACAATTTTTTGGGAACAAAGGTTCAGCCCTTTGGGCATTCAAGTTTTTGTGGGTATGTGGGGCAGACCCAATGGGCCAAGTCACACGCGCGCGCGCCGCCGCCGCCGTCCGTTTGGCCCGGCCCGTGCCCGTGTCCGGGTCCGGGTCCTGGGCTCATTAAGAATTAATTTTTTGGACAAATACATAACTGTTTTTTGGGCTTTAAAAATTATTTTTTAACGGTAATTAAATTCGAAAAATTAAAACGTGTTTTATTCCGTGTTGATTTATTCAACCGAGTTGCCCACTATTTCCAGATTTTTCTTCACGTTGTTTACCAACGTCTCTTTTCTTTTTGCCCCATAAAAGAGGTTGTAGCCTCTGTTTTTTATACACAGTTATCTCCTAACAGTTTTCAACACAAAATTTTCTCTACAGTTCTGAAAAAATTTCCTTCTCCCAGAATACTTTTTCCAGAATAATTAATCTCCTTCGTGCATAGATTAATTATAGAATCGAGCAATTAATACAGAATGGGTGTATGCAGACCAGATTGATTCTTGTGCTTTCTCAATCTGTAATTTAATTTTGGAGGCTGTTTTATCCTGGGGGTGACGGGGTTGTACACTGTCGGTACAAATTGGAGGCAGAGCCGCGAAACACCTTAAAGAGAGCGACATTGTCCGCGACTCAGCCGTGTTTTTTTTGACTGTCCAGTTCCGGAATTCTTATATTTATCTGCCCCAGATTTATTTGCTCCAAAAATTGGGTAATTTCGTTCCTGATTTTAATTCTGCATTTAATTGTTTATTACTGCAACAACATAAGATACCTCCATTAAAACCCTCTTAAAAATACCCCAATAATACTCTCATCCTCTTTTAATAACATCTCCTCAAACACCCATCAAAATCACATCAACACCTCAGCATATATATATATATATATATATATATATATATATATATATATATATATATGAATAATGGGTGAAGTGATTATTTTGGTGTGAGTGTAATTTCTGCACTAAAGAAATAGCAGATGATACACTAACTGGAGGCAGGTAGTGGGTCTCTTAAAGAAGCAATGTGACCCTTTCCTCTCACGCCTCTCTTCTTTTTTTCCCACGAATAAGGGTCCCCAAGACCTTATAATTTAACCCATCTGCTTCATCCTAAATTTGCAAGGCTCGGGAGCTGTCACGTTTTCTTGATCAATGGCCCTCCAAGTGACAATGATTATAGCAGACTCGCTATTGCCACATCACATCCCATGGCTTTATCCCTAAGGTGGAATCAAAATAAAAACCAAAGGTTTCATCTTTTTTTACATCTCACTTTGATCAGATGGTCAGGCCCAAGGCTGACACCAAGGTAAATCAATGGCTTAGGCGCTGACACCGCAGTGAGATAGGGGTTTCATCAGTGTCGTTTTAATGACACAACACGTCATTCGAACGACGGAAGCTTGTTGTTAGAACGACACTTTGTGTCGTTCGAACGAGACGAGTGGATAACATCTCTGCTTCTATCTTAATTTCATAATTCTTTACTTCAACTTATATTTCCCATCTATTGACATAAAAGGCAGTAATACTAAGAAGGGATGAGAGATAAATCTTTATTTTCTTCTTACCATCCTATCTTTTTAAATATCGATATTATGGCCCAACTATATATCAAATTTTAGGAAGGGCACATAAGGTTTATAGCCATTAAATTTCCATGATTCTTATATAATATCTAATTCGAAAATTTTCTTTATTTACTCCAATTCGTTACCCCCAATTTTCTATAATTAACATTAATTCTTCCACATATAGAGTATATATATATAATGTATTTAAATTATCGATGCAAGGTATTACACTATCTAACCCTTAGAAGTGTCAAGTGATACTCAACTCTTTCCCTACACACACGCACACACACATACATGCGTGTGTGTGTGTGTGTGTGGAATAGAGAGTTATAGGCTTGCTACTTAAGAAATATGGACTATACTAGAGACCTAAGGTAAACAATTAAATTTTCTTCCAAACAAACATATGAAAACCATAAATTAGCCTTCGTAATTTATTTCATTTTCTATTTAATTGTTATTAATTCCATTAAATAACTAATTTTGCACTTCAATTTAATTATCTAAAACTTCCTTGAAATGAGAGTCCTTATTTATCTAGTTAGATAATATATAGTATGATTTCCCATGTTAAGCATTCAATGCCCTCTTGGTGATATACAATTTACCACAAATCGATTTTCACCAATACCTTATTTATTCATTAATCTCAAACTTAACTCATTTAATACTCTACATGATTAAAAATACAGTGCTTGAGTTTACTAATATAATAAAAACTTATAATTTAATCAAGGGAATATGACTGATTAAAATATCTGATGGACAAAGATTCCTTTGGAATATGTGTTGGGATTTTATTCTTAAAATCATGTATGGAATTTATTTATTAATAAATGTGCATTAGGTTCATTTTTAAATGAGAATTATGTTTGTGAGAATGCATATATATATATATATATATATATTAATCTTGGCCTATTGAACTTAGTAACAAATTCTGGTGAGTTGGGTTCAGTATGATCACAGAAGATCATAATTCCATTTCTAGTTCAATTGAATGATTCACAGCCTAGATATGAAGTTTACATCCTATCGATAAAGTTATGAATATGATATTAATTGTTATCTTGACTAAGAGAACATGCCTGATGGTTTTAGAACTTGTTTAATAATTCAAAGAGGATAGTATTAGTACAACAAGAATCTATTGAACAAGACCACCATTCTTACTTTGTAGGATTATATACTAGAAAATTAGACTCTTCTCAATATATTCGTTAAATATTAGCCTTCATATAAGATCACCTACAATATCCGCAGAGGTATGATGATTTAAACCCTAGATTTCTTCTTTAGAACTACGTTTTTTTTCTTTCCAATGCATGATCGATCGAAGTTTTTTGGGCAATAAAAGTTTTTTGCAAAGTTAACCCCCATCAATTGGTATCAGAGCCCTGACTATAGATTGATTATGTTTTTGAAAGGTCCCTATTTTCCACCATTAAAAACCCTAGGTTTCATATTATAAAATATGTGGTGGATGCATGTGTTTTGTACTAACACAGTTATGTAGGATTTTATTACTCCCTCTATCATTGTCACATGAATGTTGTTTTTTAAGAATGGATCCTACGATGGTTTATATATATATATATATATATATATAGAGAGAGAGAGAGAGTATGGTGATGACTCTATATTCGAGAACAAGTTGTTGTTAAGGAGCTTTTTAAGGAGGTCTCATTCGAACGAGGGCATGCCTCGTTCAAATAAGGGCTCTCGTTCGAATGAGGGCATGACTAATTCTAGGCACGCCATAGAATTTATTAAACAAGGATGAAGAGTTTTGATGTATTTCCACTTCTCCACACCACCCAATAGAAACGCGATGGACTCTTTTTTAAGGAGTTAGTGACCCATAAGTACTCTACTCAAGGAAGAAGACTTGGCATGGAAAGGGGCATTTTTCCCGTATTAACATATACTTGCATGTTTTTGTGATTGGTATTATATTAGTCATCACAAATTTATTCTTGTAAAATTTTATAAGACGATTATTAATTTAATCAGGAACCATATTTTTATGGACAACATGGATTTAATTGTGAGACTGGCCTAGATCAAGATTTTTCTGGAAAATAAAGTTTTATTCATTATTTTCTAAAATTGAATTTAATGATGTAATTGATTAATGGTATAAATTATATTGTGGTCTCTCGATTTTTTTAATTAAAAAGGGTATTATTTTATAAAAATTAAAATAGGGAGTCCGTATAATTTAATTTTCACAAGTAATTGAATAATTACCGGTGATTTAATTCGGGTATTTAGAATTGAATGAATATTTTGTCAAAATTACCCTTAAGTTCAACATATTAAGCGAGATATGGTTTTCAACATAAACAGTACGGTCTCCATCGGTATTTGAAAAATGTGATGTGATTAGTTCATCCTGTTAGCTTTGTCTTTCCTCCCCAATGGAGGGAATTATTCACAACATCCGGTATTCTTAAAACTCTTAAGTGATGATTCCTAAAATTTGAATGTAAGTGAATTCAATCTACCTAACAAGAAGTTCTACATGAGCGGATTTAATTTTGAGGAGTGAACCGATGGTACACACTTAAACATAATTAATAATATCCTTCCTAACGTAGTCATTGTCATTTATTGTGGGATTAAAAGACAATGACTATTCGATTATGTTGGACAAAAGTTTCCTAGGCTATCCAGAAAACATAAATTAAAGATGAAAAACCAGTTTAGTTCAAGGTGGGGCAATCTAGTCTCCCCACGAGAAATCTCACCTCACAAGGGAACTAGGATGATCGATAGGGATTAATTCTAATTTCAGGTATAGGGATTCCAAAATAAAATTTAATCCAAAGTTAATTCTCATATATTTAATTTTAAAAATAATTTTTTTATATAATGATTCCCAGATTTCAAAATAGGATCAACATTTATCCCACTTGCTTCAATATTAAAGGAAAACTAAATAACTGGAATGAATATTTTAGAGTGGAAATGGAATCTAGATATTGTCCTCACTATTAAGGATTTCAAATTTATTTTAACTGATGCATGCCTCGCCAAGCCTACTGAGAAGCCATCCGAGTCATATGTTTGTGCTTACGAGAGGTGAAAAAATATGATCATATGGATCGTTGCTATATAATTCCCCCTATGAACAATATATTACAACACCAACATCATAATATGTTAAGTGCTTATGACATGATTCTGAACCTCGGGGTTATATTTGATAATAAGAATTGTTCCATAAGACTCGATGTTATGGTAAGGATTGTAAACACAAAGATATAAGATGGTACTCCTGTATGTGACCCTATTCAAAAGATGATGTGCATCTTAGGGGGAACGAGAAATGATTGGATAAAAAATCGATGGGGAAATCCAAATCGACTTCATTCTCCAATGACTTCCGGAGTCCTTTAAACAATTTCATCTAAAGTATTCTATGACCAAATTTAATTACTTTTTGGTGCAATTACTTAAAAACTTATAGTCAATGAAGAATATCAAAAAGAAAAAAGGTGTTGTCTAGGTTTCTAAAAGATGCCCATCTTCTTCTGTCCCAAAAGGTAAAAATAAGAAAGAAAAGTCTCAAGTACAATCTATGATAATTAAAATAGTGGTTATATCGCAGAGAGATGGGAAAAAACCAAAAGACAAGTGCTACATCTCCAAAAAGTCAGGATATTGGAAAAGCAATGCCCAATTTACTTATCTAAACAAAGAAATGAAAACGATAATTTCTCCTGGGTCACCGAGACATGTTTTCTTATCTAATCTACTGGGACCTACTATATAGATTCCAAAACCACTAATCATGTTTGCAATTATTTGCAGGGGTTGGAGGTTATCAAGAATATTATTGAAGGGAAGATGTTTTTATCCATGGGTGATAATAATAAGGCATTGGTATAAGCACTAGGACATCTAGTTTTATATTTTGGTGGAGACAAAAGGATAATTTTAAAATATTGTATATATGTACCTAGTATTAAAAGGAATTTACTTTATGTTTCTAATATAGTTTTGAATGGATATTCAGTTTATTTTAATAAAGATTTTTTTATAAAAAGTGGAAAATATTTTATTAGTGATGAGTGTTAAAATTATAAGTGATTTTAGACCATAGGTGCTACCTTCTAGACCTAAAATGAGTAAGAGGAGAGACATGTCATGTGCGTGACAAAATTTTAAAGTGGTCATCATCTCAGGAGATGGTTCTACGTCCACTGTATAAAGGTTTTATCCTGTTTATTATAATGTAGTTAAGTATTACAGTCAAGAGACCCCTTGAGCTTTGGTTAAAGGAGTTTGTCTTGTGGACTTTGTTAACGGTACATAGGACCTTAGGAAGTAACTAAATAGATTCTCTAAGGGTGACTAAGTACTATTTTAGGGCTCTTACAAGATATAAAGAGTGTATGAATAATGGAACCGATCTAAATACAAATAAAGACCTTGCAACAGTTGGTTATGAGTATATAGAAGGTGGAGACACTTGAGGAATGGTAGGACTCTTGTGAGTCTGGTTGTTTAAATGATCTAATATCTTTGGATCCTAGAGATCGATCCCTTTCCACCTTCTAATATCCTTCTATTTATAGGATAAATCTCGGATAGAAAAACAGTGGGTTATCAAGGCGTGGCGTTGTGAGTTATGAGGTTTTCCGATACCAAGGGGGAGGTGGATTATTGGGAAAAGTATTTATAGGTGGAGTACCTTGGTTATTGAATGCATTAAATGATTATGGGAATACTCAACGGAAGTGGAGTTGGATAGTGTTGGCAAGTAAAAAATGTTCTTCCTTCTACTTGACCTATTGGACAATTTGTAAGAGCACGGTCGGAGGTCCAAAGTCCTGGAGAGGTCGCGGAGTTGTTAGGAATGGATCCTTAAGTACCAAGTGTCACCTCATTCTAGGACTGAGGACTAGATGATAGTAAAAGGCTATTATCTTTTGATATGAGGTTGGTTATGGGTGAGAATTGTAACGGGACCTTGATGCTGAGGTCTCTAAGCTTGCTGGAGGAAATATGCTGAGACGACTAACCTTCTTTAGGGAGAGGTTGCTAGACTAAGGTATGATACAGTACCGTGAATTCCCATTAAGAGCATCCGAGGTATCTGATTCCATATAGCATTTTTCCTGAGGTCCAAGGTCAGCGGGGGAGCCTATTTCCTCACCCAAGGGAATTTGAAGAGGTTTGAGCCTTTTAAAGGTTAAGGATTTAAGAGGGTATTATTAATAGACCCTTATTATTTTTTGCAAGAATTATAAAGGGAAACACTTATGCCTTAAATTTAGACGGCGGTAAGGTTGTAATATGCCATTAAAATATCCATTGTGGCATCAGGAAGGAGCATTTAAGCGATTGAGGGCATTGATAGGGCTAGAGAGATTAAGGCTCCATCCTTTAGAGGCTATAAGAAGCTTTTTCTGGACAATCTTGGATGTATAACCTTTCCCCTAGATTTTCTGATTTAATTTTTTAATTTGGCCCTAATAGAGTCAAAATAATCCTTTTACTTTATTTGTAGTGGTTGTTGAACTGACTGATCAAGAGAGGGTGGAGACGAAAAAGGCCTCGAAATTGGCCTCCACTCCTTTTGTGACCTTTGTCATAGCCAAATGCCTTTTTAATTGTGGGTTAGGTCCCAATCCCAAGATTATAGCTTTAGGGGTTGTCCTTCTACCCCTAAGATCGTGGTGAGGGAATTACTGGAGCCTGAACCCTCGATTGAGATCTCTCGCTAAAGGAAAATTATCCTCCAGTTAGTGTCCGAGGTCCCAAAGGACTTCGACGAAGAGGATCAAACCTAGGGTGGAGATAGGTTTTTTATCAGGGTTGACGGGTCCATTCTATTAGACTCCGAAGAAGAAGGAGGCTAGTCTGGTAAGTGGTTGACCTTGCCCTTTTTATTTATTTCCTCTTTTACCTCGATTGTTTCGATGGGAAACTCCTTTCTTGTCTTACTGCTGTAAGAAATAAATGTAATAAAGAAGGATGATGATGTGGTTTACTAAGGTTATCCCAACTGAGGTTGTTACTGCTACGAGGAAGAGGTCCTTTATTACTAAAAAGTTAAAACTTAACACACTCGAAGATCTTGAGGATATGTAATGAATGTGTGTAAACAAATTCAATAGGTAATAAAACTCAATCAAGCATTTGTGCACGATGCATATGTGTACTCCTATCGAATGAACATCAAAAGCATCCTTAGGTGAAAGTTGTTGAATTTAGATGATATAGACTAAATCAAATCAACAAATCAAAGCCTAAGTGATTTTCACACCAATAATGTTCAAAACTAATTAGTGCCATTTCGAGAACTTTTTAAAGGACGAGCAAACCCATTGATTACTTTCCAACCAAACTCCCTTGTATAAAATAATGCAATTTTTATATCTAACGAGGTACTAAATTCTAAACTTAGAGAAAACCTATTGGCCCTTTATTAGCATACTATTCTTTTTATCACCATCGACGAAGAGGATCAAACCTAGGGTGGATATAGGTTTTTTATCGGGATTGATGGGGCCATTCTATTAGACTCTGAAGAAGAAGGAGGCTAGTCTGGTAAGTGGTTGACCTTGCCCTTTTTATTTATTTCCTCTTTTACCTCGATTGTTTCGATGGGAAACTCCTTTCTTGTCTTACTGTTGTAAGAAATAAATATAATAAAGAAGGATGACGATGTGGTTTACTAAGGTTATCCCAACTGAGGTTGTTATCCCAACTGAGGTTGTTGCTGCTACGAGGAAGAGGTCCTTTATTACTAAGAAGTTAAAACTTAACACACTTGAAGATCTTGAGGTTGAAATGGCCAAGGAGGATGAAGAGGGACCTACAATCAAGACTCTACCCCTTCCACAAACATTATTGGAGGTAGGTGGAACCCTTAGGGAAGCTCTATATTTTTCTTCTATTCCAGGGAACTTGTATCACCTAGTCTCAAAGAGAAAAGGCAAAGTGAAGTTAATATTTTCTAAAGAGGGAAAGACATAAATAAGGGTGTTGAGACCTTTAGCCATTCAGAGGGGTTGTCTACCGATGATAGGTATTCCTTTCCTCCTTCAGTTGAGGAGTTTAACTTTTATTATCCCCTAGTGGATGGCCTCCATTTAAGGGCCAAGACAACGTGCCCCGATGTTGTGGCCAAGATGAAGACTCAGGAGACCTCTGTCGGTGGTGAGGAGCTGATCCACCTATTGGGGAAGGTATCTTTAAGGTTAATCTTATTTTATCTGAGTTCTTTTACCTTCTATGCCTTTATTCTTACATCTCCTTATTTTTTTATAGGCTCAACACCTGACCATGGCTTTTCTGGTTGGCACCTGTGATGGTAGAAAAGGGTGGAATTGGGTTGTTAAGATGTCGGAGGGAAAGACCCTTGCTCGGATGGAATTGGATCGAACCATTAATGATAAAGGGTGGATGCACACTTCCTTAAGAAATAGAAGGAATATCTGAGGTCTCGACTCATTGTTCTAGATCAATATGAACTTTTGGATGCCAAGAATCTGAGGGACAGTCCTTCCCTAATGGTTGTCATAAGAGACTCCTTGGTAAAGGTAGAGAAGCTTCATGCCCTTGGACAGATTGAGCCTTTTGAGATTACAGATATTCTTAAGGGAAGAAGGCTAATATCCATAGCTTAGAAGATATACTTCTTCATGCCGATGATGAAGTGGAACTTTGGAAATAGTCATCTCGAGATCTCACTATCATGAAGGATGAACTGACCTCTGAGGGATAGGAGATTTAGAAAGAACATGCTAAGTATTCCTTGCTTTATTCCAATCTCCAGTGCAAAATCCACTCTAATGTTAAGAAGAATATGGACGCCTATCCTGGCTCTGAGCCCTTCAAGAAGCATCTATTATAGAATTACAACTCCGGATTTAATGCCTACAAATAAAGGTTTATAGTTTAGTCCTTGAGGCGGACATTTTTGGCCTATTTCCTGAGGCCCTTGGGTCAGGTGGGGAGAGCTTAGATGATGAGGTCAACCCTGGAAAATCTGAAGAGTGTGCTATAGCGAAATAAATGCAACTTCTCAAATAAACCAATTTTAATCAAACCGAAATTTTAGTTAAACCCTAACACATGCATCTAGGTGATTTGAAAGCATTAAATCAATAAGCATGTAAAGGAAACCAATTTCAGGAAAACATCCACGAATGGAAAACCCCTTTTTATTTTCACTATAATTTATAAAAGAACGGTTTACAATTGGATTACAGTGAAAATACAAGTGACATACGAATACCCATCGGTGTTGGTCGATGTCGTTAGCAATGGAACAACCGTAAAAACTCCACAAGAACCGGAGTCCTATCTTCAGCCCAAGAATACCGCAACACTCCCTAATGACCTCAGTTCGGTGTTGATTTATCCTCTTTATAAAGAGTTGAACAATATCCAAGATCTGTTCTTGGGTTCCAAAATAACTAACACAAAAGTATTTGGGATTTGTGAATTTTAAAAAGAGATATTATACTCTTAAAATGTTGGAGAATAAACAACCTCTAAGGGATATGAGCTTTAGAAAGAACATGCTAAGTATTCCTTGCTTTATTCCAATCTCTAGTGCGAAATCCACTCTAATGTTAAGAAGAGTATGGACGCTTATCTTGGCTCTAAGCCCTTCAAGGAGCATCTATTACAGAATTACAACTCCAGATTTAATGCCTACAATTAAAGGTTTATAGTTTAGTCCTTGAGTCAGACATTTTTAGCCTATTTGTTGAGGCCCTTGGGTTAGGTGGGGAGATCTTAGATGATGAGGTCAACCCTGGAAAATTTGAAGAGTGTGCTACAGCGGAATAAATGCAACTTCTCAAATAAACCAATTTTAATCAAACCCAAATTTAGTTAAACCCTAACACATGCATCTAGGTGATTTGAAATCATTAAATTAATAAGCATGTAAAGGAAACCAATTTCAGGAAAAAATCCCCGAAGGGCAAAAAACTTTTTATTTTCACTATAATTTATAAAAGAACGGTTTACAATTGGATTACAACAAAAATCCAAGTGACATGTGAATACCCGCTAGTGTCGTTCGATGTCGTTAGCAATGGAACAACCGCAGAAGCTCCACAAGAACCGCAGTCTTATCTTCAGTCCAAGAATATCGAAACACTCCCTAATGACCTCAGTTCGGTGTACATTTATCCTCTCTACAAAGAGTTGAACAATTGCAAATATTTGTTCTTGGGTTCCAAAATAACTCACACAAAAGTATTTGGGATTTGTGAATTGTAAAAAGAGAGATTAGACTCTTAAAATGTTGGAGAATAAACAAAAATACTCAAAATCGTATTATGTTTAAAACTAGTCTTTCTCCACATGAAAATCAGAAGCCTGACACCCTTTATATAACAAAATTTAAGGCGGTAATGTGTCAGAATTAACCAGATTGTTCGAACGAGAAGAAACATCGTTCGAGTGAGATCTGATCTCGTTTGAACGAGATATGATGTCGTTCGAACGACATCATACACGTTTCCCAAAATACTTCAGTCTTTTATAAATCTTGGACACTCAAAAACTTAAGATTTCTTTTCGAGATCAAAAACTTTTATCCAAAACTTTTATGATTAAAATTATTTCAAAACATTTCAAAAATCATTTTTCAAAAAACATAAAAATATTTTATCTTTTGGAAAAATATCCCAACACTTTTAATGTAAAATGTAAAAGGAACTTAAAACACATTTTACCGAATTCGTTATTGTTGGGCATGATTGTTAAAGTCGTCTTGAAATTCGGATCGTCAATTGTAAATGATAGCTTCCCAAATCTTTGACAAACTTATAGTGGTATATGACATATTAAATGTGACGGACTATGTCTTTACAAATCTCCCCCTATGTCTATGCCAGTACAAAATAAAATATTCTAATTATCAAATCAAAATGCCTATACAAATTTAATACCCTCCCATGAACCCAAACATGAAAAGGTATCGACTGTACAAGTCTTAAAACTTTTCTTCAAACATCTTCAACTTCAAATCATCAAACCTTTAAGCTTTTCTCATCAGGGTGTGCAACATAATGATCATTAATCTTCGTACCTACACATATGAGATAAAGCAAATACCATCATGACGCATCGATGAAACGATACAAGAATAAATCAATGAATATAATCAAATCTCCCCCTTAAATAAAAACTCACCCCATAAAGTTATAATTCGTTCTCCCCCTTTTTATTTGTCTGAAATAGACAAGGAAAGAATAAACATAATAAATCCAATTGGGGTGTCACGAAAAACAAAGCCAAAAAACTACTTTTGAATTTTTCAATATTTTCATACAAAAATGTAAAAATAATTTTACAAAAATCACACACCATGAATTTTTACTAAGATAATTGATACAATGCAAATAATGTGTATTTCATCCCTCGAACCTACGCATTTTAGTCCCCCCGGGTGCCTTAATCTCTATATTTAAGCCCATTAACCAGACAACCTCGATTTATGTTGTTAACATGCTATATGAGGTATAATTGGGCTTTTGTAGGTATTTAGGTACTAAGTATGAAGTTCAGACGCATTTCGCTCAAATTTCGTACGTAATCGCACGTTTAAGGGCATTTTAGTCTTTTCACATTTTGGGCATCTGGTCCATCATCTTCACAGAAGTTGTATCCCTCCTCGCAAGCTTCGTGTGGCCATGAACGGTGCACGATTCTGATCCCTAACGAAGAAGTTACGGCATTTCTAGCAGAAGGGAAAACCAATCCAACCAAAGCAGGGGGAATAAGTGCAAACCTGTAGCCATCGATCGATCGATCCTTCAGTTTTGTCCATCTTGGGGAGACAGTGGGCTATGATTTTTACCATCGATCGATCGATCGTTTTGATCGATTGATCGATCCCCTGTTGTCAGCTGATATTTTGGCTTTTCTTTTCTTTTCCATTTTCTTTTCTAATTTAATTCCACTTACTATATAAACCATTTTTGTGTAATATTCAGATATAATTAGATTTTTGATAGTTTAGGTTAGGGTTTGGGGATTTGAGAGCTCTTTTTCTTCCTCTCTTGGTTTGACACCCTTTAGGGTTTATAATTGGTACTTTCATCTTCCCTCTCCATTAATATAGCTTGTATTTCATTAATTCTTGATTTGTAGTTAATTTACATGCTTTCATAATTAGGTTTACATGCTTTCTTTCCTTGCCTTCTAGTGTAGATTTATCGCGTTTATTTACCGCATTTTTAATATGCTTTCTAGCTAATTTACTCTAGGTTGTGCCGGATTGAACTCATTCCGGGTTGACATGTTTCTTTGCTTTGGTGATGGAGTTTACGGGTCTATTTTGGGTGCGTTGTCCTAGTTATTATGCCTAGGGGATTTGACGTGGCATATCATATATGTTCTGTGCTTATAACTTTGTGTGCGTAATTTCTGGGGTATTTGTTGACGCCAAAATCGGATTAGGCATTTATGCGAATTTAGGGGCGTGACAACCCTTGATTCAATTAACTTTCGAAACGAGACGCATTTGTAATAACTCGTCGACCCATGTAACCATTTTATACTAATTAACTCGGGTGAGGGATATTCGACGCAACCTATAGTTTTTACTCGTTTTATTAGTCTAGCTTTATTTTCCCTCGCCTAGATTAATATTTCCCTTTTATGCATCTTTTCCTTTTTGTTGTAATTATGTTTTACACTTTTAGTTAGGAGTATTAAATCCTATAAATTCTAGCAACTCGTCTCTGTGGATTTTTGATACCCGATTTACCGCTACACTTGTATCGTAAGTGCAGTCATAATTTAGGTTTTTGTATTGAGGAGGTGAACAGAAAACAACGATCAGCGTGTTGACTACGCGCTACTTTTCACCATCGATCAATAAGCAAATTGGGAATATGTAATGAATGTGTGTGAACAAATTCAATAGGCAATAAAACTCAATCAAGCATATGTGCACGATGCATACGTGTACTCCTATCGAATGAACATCAAAAGCATCCTTAGGTGAAAGTTGTTGAATTTAGATGATATAGACTAAATCAAATCAACAAATCAAAGCCTAAGTGATTTTCACGCCAATAATGTCCAAAACTAATTAGTTCCGTTTCGAGAACTTTTTAAAGGACGTGCAAACCCATTGATTACTTTCCAACCAAACTCCCTCGTATAAAATAATGCAATTTTTATCTAACGAGGTACTAAATTCTAAACTTAGAGAAAACCTATTGGCCCTTTATTAGCATACTATTCTTTTTATTGCCATTCAATTTTTTCGGGCTCTTTTCAAACCTTATTGGACCCCGAATAATTTTTAATTCCTCACTTTTTTAGGTCCTAAATTTTTTTTCTCACGGTCAATGGTTTTTACATGCACAACTTTTATTATTCTCGTAATATTGCACTTGGATTCGTTTTGAGGACATGATTGAGATGAAAACACTCGACCAACATGTAATTAACAAGTACAATAATCAAACAAATCCATGCACATGTGCAATAAAGGACATAAAGAGTCAAACATGTAGGAAGTAACAACTAATTACATCTCAATGACTCCAAACATTGTAAAGCACACGAATGACAAGATATATTGTCTCAAAACACTATTAAATTGTCACATGAATAAATGGAATGAGAATGTGACTTGGTTATCCTAAGTGTTCATTCATATACGATGTAAAACAAAATACAAAAATCTTTTGGAATTTCTCAAAAATTTTCAAAATCGAAAATCTTTTTGGGATTTCGAAAAAAAATATGTGGCAAATGTAGTACAATCAACAACAGGCATAATATCAGCATGAAATTCATCCTATGCTAGCAAACATAAATCACACAAATGAATCATCTGTCAAAGCAGGTGTGATTAAATGAATAATGCAGTATTAGCAATTAAGAATGAAAACTAAAAATAATTGCATATAAACTATTCCCGAAGCAACCAGTAGTACCAAAAACCTAAGTAGATGAACACAGGGTACTGTAAATAGAAAAGTGCAAAAAAGTAAACATGTCGTTCAAACGAAGTATAATGTCGCTCGAACGAGAATGCTTGCCGTTCAAACGACAGCTTCTCGCGACATAAAATCTCGCTCGAACGAGAAAACAGTACTTTCACAATTTTGCCCAGAATATTAAACAGAGTTGCTCAGTAAAAAAATTTCTAGAAAAGGATGCCTAAAAAGTGTTGACTGATTCAAAACAGTAGCTAAAACTAAGAAAAAATAAGGTAAACTTCAATAAATGAGTCATAACACTAACAAGAATGTATCATGGATCACAACTAGCGTATGACATATATAAACACAATTAACTAAAAGATCTTTCATGGGGTGAATCGCGTGTAAGAAGACGAGAGTCATAAATAATTATACCATGTAAGAACATAATTCTTAGCATATTCATTTGTTTTAATTGGCTTAATTCCGGACAAAATAAATTAAGTTTAGGCTAGTTATCTATGGAGTTTGTTTAAAGCCTATGACAAAGTTCAAGTCCAAGAATGTACAATCAAAGCTTTCAAGAAGATTACAAGTCAAGACGTGTTGCATATGTTTAAGATCACGCAGGTATGAATACTTGTGAGTAGTTGGGTAATCTGTATATTGATTGAATACTTGGTGATTTAAATGTTTGGGAATTAAATCCTTTTATGCTTTAAAAATATTTCTGAGTTGCAAATAGTTTAAAGAAAATTCAAGGATTAAATTAAAAAGAAAAAATATTATTTTTTTACTGTATCTCACTCGAATGAGATTGTGAATCGTTCAAACGACATTGACATGTCACGCGAACGAGATCTCATCTCGCTCGAACGACTTGTCGCCTCGATTTTTGTGTTTTCGTTTTCTTGGACTCTGTGCAGCCAGAGCCGACCCAAGGGGTAGGCCAATGAGGCAACCGCCTTGGGCCCCCAAAACTTACATATTTTTATAGGCCCATAAATTTATAAGTAGACACACAAAAATAAAAGCCCCAAAAATCCCTACCTCATTTATTCCTTCATATCCCAATCCCAAGACTCAGCAAAGTTAACTTCCTTTCATTCCAACAAAACTAAGAGACGCAGCAGCCATTCCTCCTTTCCTTAACCCCTCTCTCTTTAAACTCCTTCTTTATTTAAATACTCTTAACCTCAACTTTCTATCCAAATATATTAAAGATCAAAAGAGGTTTGTATTCCTTTTTTTTTATTTGTAAATTTTTTATCCCTGAAATTTTTGTTGTCCCTCTAATTTTTTTTTATTAGATTAATAACATTTTTTAACAGATTAATAACATTTTTTTTATGATTCTTATTATTAAGTTTTGGATGATTCTTATTATTAAGTTGATTAAACTATTATTAATCTATTAACTTAAAAAATGTTATTAATCTAATAATCTGTTATTTTTTTTGGATGATTCTTACTTTTTTGGTGTAATAAGTTAATGATGTTAATTTTTTTTTATGTATTTTCAGGATTTTTTTTTAGCGAATAAAGGCTATCAAGTTTGATTTACAAATTCGGCAAACCAGGTTCCATTGTTCCTTTATTTGGTTGCGATTGGAATTTTTTAGATTGATTGATAGATTATTGTGTATTTATACCATGCCTTCTAGAAAGTATATTTCTCGATGGAAAAAATTAAAAAAGCAAAAGATAGAAAAATTTATGCAATCCCAAACGGGAGCTCTTGATAAATTTATTTTCAAATTGAATAAAATCGGGAATGAGCATGAGAATGAAAATGAAGAAGCTTTGATTGAATATGGAAATTTGGTGCATCAAGATGATATTAATGAGAATGATAATGAAGAAGGTTTAAACATAGAACATGAAAATTTGGTAAATGAAGAATCTAGTAATGAATATGGACCGTTAAATATTTATGTTCCTGGAAATTGGGATAAGATTGGTAGAAATCATAGAGATCTTTTAGTGGAACAGGGGCTCACTAAAAGACGAGAAGATCCTATTTTAATTAATATTTTCAGTTTATTATCCTTGCTTTGTTTATTTTATTTTATTTTTTTTTTTTTTGGGGGGGGGGGGGGGGGGAGGGGGGAGGAAGAGTGCTTGAGTTCTAATTGTAGGTCTTTTGGCCAGGATGGACTGTTTAAAAAGAATATATTATATTTATCATTGGTATTCTAGCAGCTTACAAATTTTGTTCATTTCCTATTATATTGTAAAAATACATAAATATATATTTTGCAAAAAAAATTATTACATAAAAGGCCCCATTTTGCCAGTCGGCCTTGGGCCCCCAAATCTTCGGGGCCGGCCCTGTGTGCAGCTCAGTTATAAATAAAAACATATCTGCAAATGTTTGACAGACATAACAGTTTCGAAAACTTATTCCCATACAATTTTTTCATCTTTCGGTATTTATTCAAGATCGTATTACTTAATTCCAAAGTTAGGTAATCTTGAACGCGTTTACCGAAAGATAATCCATTCATTACATCGTGTTGCACTTTATGACAAGAACTCTACAACCGAAGAGCTGAGTGCCATTGTATAAGGAGACCTTACGAAGTATCTTGTGGATAAGTCGTTTCTCTTCTTCACTGCTGCCCTCCTGGAAAGGGAAAGTTCCAGCCGAGACATCGAAATCGACACCTGCGGGTATTTCGTATGTTGCACTTATTTCATTGTAATCAGTGTAAGCCGTTCTCTTACAAATTATAGTGAAATAAAAAGGTTTTGCCCTTCGGGGATTTTTCCTGAAATTGTTTCGTTTATCGCATGCTTTATTCATCAAATGGATTTAATTACTTAGATGCATGTTTAGGGTTTAAGAAGCTAAAATTGATTTTAACTAAAATTGGAACAAAGTTGTTTTTTACCTAAAGTACACTAAAGGGCCGTTTCAAATTGGTATCAGAGCTTGTTGCACTATTTTATTGTGTTTGTGATCCCGTGTCTTTAGGTATGCCTTTCGGTGGTTTTGATGATTTTAGAATTCACCTGTTTGAATCATCTAATTGGAAATCGCACATGAAAACTGCTTTTAAAAAACTGGTTAATAAGGGTGATTGTGAAAGGTGTCTTTGCTGCGAAGGTTATGGTCACATGATAGATGAGTGTCCCACTAAACTTAGGGAGAATTCTAATAAAGTGATAAATCGTGTTTCTTCCCTTAGTGATAGTGACCCAGAAGAAGAAAACTTTTTTTCTAGTAAGCGTGAACTTCCCACCTTTGTGGCTAGTCATGTAAGTGATAAAGACTTACCTTTGCATGATTCTTCCATAGCCACATAAAATGATACTCCTGAGAGTGAGGAGGAAGTGAGTGAGGATGAGAGCGAAGACGAGAGAGATTTCCAAACTGCTTTTAAAGAATTATATGGAGAAACTTTAAAAGCATAGAAAGCAAACGTGAAACTAGCAGCTATGTTGAAAGAACGTGCCATAGAAATAAATAATTCCAATTCTTTAATTGAGGATCTTAGGGCATAAGAAAAGAAAATTCGAGAGAAGCTAGAATATGTTGAGGGTGAGAGAGACAGTCTTCGGGGATTGATGGAGACTATGAAAAAGGAAATCCTGAAGTTTGAAAATTCTACGCGTTTACTTGAGTCAAGGATAAGTGAACTTGAAGAAAAACTGAGAGATTCGAGTAAAGTTAAGTTTGATTTGGAGGCTAGGTCTAAAAAGTTAGACAAAATCTTAGGCACCGTAAAAATCAAAGATAATCAGAGAGGTATTGGCTTTAATAATCATGTCGCAACTGCTCCCAAAGCCAAAACCATGACAACAAGAGAGCTTCCTAGGAACTTTAGGAGAGTACCACCTAGGAACGTGAGGCATAATCGGCCTATAGGACATGCTCCTCACCATATCTACACTTGCACTCATTGCGTTAGGAGAGGTCATCTTAGACGGTTTTGCTACGATCTTAAGAACGCTCCAAGAAAGTCTAGAGCCATTCCGATTCCAAATGCCCCTACTCGTCGGTTCACACCTACTTGGGTTAGAAAGTCAGATTTAGAAGCGTTAGGAATAGAACTCTGTGATTCTCGCATCATTGCTCGTGGTTCTCCTCATATTTCTTCTTTCGATTGAGGTTGTTCGTTGGTATGCCATATACTAGCATTTACATCTTACTTTATATTTGGCTAGTGTTATGGCATGTTTCTTGTTTTGTTATTTATTTGAGTCTTTTCGAAAAATACAAAAAGATTTTGCTTTTTATAAAAACTTTTGAAAATACAAAAAGATTTTTGATTTTTGAGTCGTGAGGTTACATGATTGATATGGGATATTAGTGTGCTTGATTCCCCCTTTCTTTCATTATTCATGTGACTAGGACTTTTGGTCATTATTATTGATGCCTGCAACGATCTTAACCTTTGCACTATGGGGTTGTTTCGATGTTGATATGCATTTTGACTCGACTTTGCTTATATGCCATCCTTGCACAAAAGCACGAGTTGCTATGAATGTTTGACTTCTCTTGCATATTTAAGTTTGGTGAGACGTTCTTATCTCAATTTTGTCATCTATGCATAAGTAAACTTAAGGAGGAGGTGTGCTTGTATGAACCGTTTTCCGTGGGAATTGGTATTGAAAATATGTTGAGTGTTCACGAGAAAGGGCTGCGAGGGTATAAAATTGACTCGTCGTGAAAGCCATCGTTTAAAAGAGCCCAAAAGAAAATCAAGGCAATAAAAAGAAATAAATGCCATAATTAGGGCCAATAGGACTTTCTCTAAGTAGAGATTGATAGATATTTCTAAAGATCTTGAAAAATTCATATATGGAGGGAGTTTGGTTGGAAATTAATGTAAACGGGTTTGCACCACGAATCCTATATTGAAACATCGTATCACGACGCTATTGTTTGTAGAATAGTCAACAATCTGGACTTGTATGTATGTTGATTAAGTTTAGTTCATCAAACTCACACTTATTTCGTCACACGTGGCTTTGATGAAGTTTGATGATTCCTTGCTATCAATAAGAACACTTTGATCAATTCGACGTATTCAAATGATGGATCAATTGTTGTAGTTTACTCCCAATCAATCCACTTTCATAATTGAGCACATTAGAACCATGTTAACATATAATTCCCATTTTTTTCTTTTAACACTGTTTTCTATTTTGCAGTCTGTTTTTGTGTTCCAGGTACTGTTTTGGGGTAATTTTTTCACTGGGAAAATTCTGACGGTTTTTGGGGTATTTTTGGAAATTTTAATTTCTCGTTCGAACAACATCTCATGTCGCACGAACACATCGTTCAAGCGACTTCCAAAACCGTTCGATCGACATCTTAAATCGTTCGAGCGACATCCTTAAATCGTTCGAGCGACATCCTTAAGTCGTTCGAACGACTTCTCACAAGATCAGGGTTACGTTTAAGCCGTCGTTCTCATTTCTTTCAAGAGACATCATCTGTTCTAATTCAAAGTTCTGCCATTTTCAGCGGTAAGAGCTGCGTTTTTTCACCGCTGTCTTCTCTTTCAAACTCCTATGGACTTCGTTTATTTCCCTTAAGCTCCTATATCAGCCATTGATACTCCCTTGAGACAATTTAGCAACCATCCGCTAAGGGGTTGTTCAGACAAGCTGTGTCTCGTCGGTTGCATTACTTCTCCAGCGTGTTGTTCCCGTTTTCTGGTGGTTTCGAGGTAACAATTTTTATTCTTAATTTTTTTTGAGAAAAGTCTTGTTTCTATTATTGATTTTAACTGTGATTGTGGCTGGTGTTCACGGTGGTTCGGTTGGACGATTGTACGGAGATAGGTGCTTAGGTGTGCGTGTGTTCCCCCGCGACGGTATTTTTTTTCACACATTGCACATTCTGGTCATGCCACATAGACTCCATGGTACCCCTTCTGGGCGACTCGATGAGGCACCACCCTCTGCTTGAGCTCATAGAGCTCAGGCTAATCGGCCCCCGTACTCACCTGTGAGGTGGGCCACTTATGCTGAGTATGATCATTACTGCTCATTGGGTCTCCACATTCGGTCAGTTATTTCAGAGAGGGTGTTTCGTTATGCTGAGTTTCCTGAGTTAGGTATTCCTTGTTGGTTGTCTTCTAGAGGTTGGGGTTATATGTTTGAGGTTCGGGGGGTTGTTTATTCGGACATTATCCGAGAGTTTTTCTTCCGTGGTCTTCCCCACGCTGAGAGGATCTTTTCTACTGTACGTGGCATTCCTATTCTCATCACTGTAGATCTCATAGAAACTTTTTTGCACCTTCATCGTGTCCCAGACACTGTGTTCCCTCGTTATTCCGACGATGGACATTCTTATGATGATATTTTGCGGAATTGTTTATGGGAGATTCCTCTGGCAAGTTCTACGATGTATCATCGTCATCTTTACCCTGCCTTCCGTGTACTAAATAGATTTGTGTCATCATCCATTTATCCTCGGATAAATCATACACAGATTGGATCTGACATCGTCTATTTTATGTACCATGTTTCTCAGGGGTGGGATATCGATCTTTTGACCGTCATGCTTCGAGTCATATCTTCGGTCACTATCCATGGTTCCATCCTTGTCTGTCCTTCTCTTCCATATGAGATTCTCATTTCCACCCTTTGCACTACTACCGATGTCCCTGTTTTAGAGGGTGATCTGCGTCTCCCTACGCCTGGTATTATTGATCATAATACTTTCGCTCGTTCTGAGAGTCACTTGCCACAAGCAACGAGAGAGAGTGCTCTACCCCCAGAGGGAGTCTTCCCTGATCCGTGTCAAGCATCTGATCACACTAGTCCGAGCACGATAACTATTTCTCTGCCACCACCCCCACTACTGCACCTACACGTCCTATTGAGGAGGAGGTTTCTTATTTACAGGCACAGGTAGCTGCCTAGTCCAGGATGTATGATTCTATCATGGCTAGATTTGATGCTGAGGCTGAAGCACGTGTTCGTGCTGAGTCCAGGATGATAGAATTTTTTGATGAGATGCGGCAGAGAGGCGCCTGTTCATCTGGACTTGGTCATATTTCTTCCACATACACTGCTGCTGCTGCTGATGATGATGATGATTCTGCCGATGCTTAGTTGTATTTGTTTTATTGTATCTGAGACATCCTTATTCCTGATGTATTTTGTATTATCTCTGTTATGATGTACACTTTCGATCAGTTGTATCTATCTTGGTTTTTATGACATGGATGTACAATCTATTTTTGCAGTTATAGTGATTCTCGCATTATTATTCTGTTTCTGCTATCTTTTGCTACCCATTGTCGTATTGCTATTGATTATCTAGATATGCTGATTCATTCTCATATTTTATTGCTAGATACGGTTTACTTGTCCCACCTTTTGTTTATTCCAGGCAAAAAGGGGGAGAGATATGTGATGTAAGGGGAGTATTTATTATGATTTTATATTAGTTTATTTCTTCCATACTTCACTTGGATATTTGGTTGTGTCTCGTGTGTGTAGGTATTATTTTCAGAGATTCACATATTCATTGACACATCATATACAAAGACAGATTCAGATGATTTCCATTCAGAGACAGATTCAGATGCCTACCATTTATTCAGTCTCACTATGTCGTGTATTTTTATATTTTTGTGTTTTGGGATAGGACATGTATTTGTTTATGGCGTATACTTCTGTTTAGTTTTGTCCCGGAATAGCCAAAGGGGGAGATTTGTAAGAACATAATTCTTAGCATATTCATTTGTTTTAATTGGCTTAATTCCGGACAAAATAAATTAGGTCTAGGCTAGTTATCTATGGAGTTTATTTAAAGCCTACGACAAAGTTCAAGTCCAAGAATGTGCAATCAAAGCTTTCAAGAAGATTACAAGTCAATACGTGTTGCATATGTTTAAGATCACGCTGGTATGAATACTTGTGAGTAGTTGGGTAATCTGTATATTGATTAAATGCTGGGTGATTTAAATGTTTGGGAATTAAATCCTTTTATGATTTAAAAATATTTCCGAGTTGCAAATAGTTTAAAGAAAATTCGAGGATTAAATTAAAAAGAAAAAATATTATTTTTTACTGAATCTCGCTCGAACGAGATTATGAATCGTTCAAACGATATTGGCATATCGCGCGAACGAGATCTCATCTCGCTCGAACGACCTGCCGCCTCGATTTTCGTGTTTTTGTTTTCTTGGACTCTGTACAGCTCAGTTATAAATAAAAACGTATCTGTAAATGTTTGACAGGAAGAACAATTTCAAAAACTTATTCCCATACAAGTTTTTCATCTTTCGGTGTTTATTCAAGATCGTATTACTCAATTCCAAAGTTAGGTAATCTTGAACGTGTTTACCGGAAGATAATCCATTCACTACATCGTGTTGCACTTTGTGAGGAGAACTCTACAATCGAAGAGCTGCGTGCCATTGTAGAAGGTGACCTTACGAAGTATCTTGTGGAGAAGTCGTTTCTCTTCTTCACTGCTGCCCTCCTAGAAAGGGAAAGTTCCAGCCGAGACATCGAAACCGACACCTGCGGGTATTTCGTATGTTGCACTTATTTCATTGTAATCCGTGTAGGCCGTTATCTTACAAATTATAGTGAAATAAAAATGTTTTACCCTTCGGGGATTTTTCCTGAAATTGTTTCGTTTACCGCATGCTTTATTCATCAAATGGATTTAATCACTTAGATGCATGTTTAGGGTTTAAGAAGCTAAAATTAGTTTTAAGTAAAATTGGAACAAAGTTATTTTTTACCTAAAGTACACTAAAGGGCCGTTTCATACCATAAGCCTCTAAATCCGATTTCCCAACCCAAATGGATGTGTAACGTGGTGTGGGGGTTTTGGGAACCGGTGTGACTCTTTCTTTATGTTTCCTTGGACCATTCAAAAGCTTATAGAAGAAACGCCTAATATGACCTTGCCTACCACAATGAGTGCAAGTGTAAATCAGGTGGTGAGTGTTACCTAAAGGCGGACTTCTCCTTAAATTCCTAGGTGTTTCTCTCCTCAAATTTCTAGGTGGCGCTCTCTGAATTTGCCTATGTGGCTCTCTCCGAATGATCCAAAGAGGCTCTCTCATGTTGTTCCTAGGGGGATATTTCCTAACAAACTTAGGTGCCTATTTCTTAAAGATCCTTAGCGCTCTCTCACACATGTGGGAATGGGTGCAATATGTATTTCAAAGCCAATCCCACTCTTATCCTTTTTGATCTCGACAGTGCCTAAAATCTTATCAAGTTTTTCAGACCTGGATTCCAAATCAAATTTCACCTTACTCGAATCTCTCAAACTTTTCTCAAGTTCACCTATTCTAGATTCAAGTAAGCGCCTAGAATCCTCAAACTCAAGAAGCTCCTTTTTCATAGCTTCCATCACGCCTCGAACATCATCTCTCTCACCCTCGACATATCCAAGCTTCTCTCTCAAAATTTTCTCTCGTGCCCTCAGATCTTCAACCAAAACATCATTATCATTTTTTAAGGCACGCTCTTGCAATTGAGCTATCAATTTCAGATTTTCTTTCTTTATTTTCAAAGCTTCAGCATAAAGTTTATTGAAAGCCGTTTGCAAGTCACGCTCATCCTCACTCGTGTCATCCTCACTCACCTCACATTTATCACTAGTCATACAGGTGGGAAACTCTCGCCTAGAAGCAAAAAAATCTTCTTCTTCCGAATCACTGTCACTAAGTGTGGAACCACGAGATGTCAGTTTATTCAATTTCTTTCTTAAATTTATGGGACACTCGTCTATCATGTGACCTACACCCTCACAAACTGAACATCTCTCATAATAGTTTTCAACGGAAGATTTAAATCAAGAGTTCGTGTGAATTCTCCAACTAGACTTTTTAAAAAGTTGACATCGAAACTCATCAAAACCTCCAAAAGCCATTTTTAAGAAAAACTGGTTCAAACACAATTTTTCGGAAAAACAGGATCAAACGCGATAAATTAGCGATACCCGCTCTGATACCAATTTGAACAGTGTGCTACAGCGGACTGAATGCAACTTCTCAAATAAACCAATTTTAATCAAACTCAAATTTTAGTTAAACCCTAACACTTGCATCTAGGTGATTTGAAAGCATTAAATCAAAAGTAGCATGTAAAGGAGACCAATTTCAGGAAAAAATCTCCAAAGGGAAAAAACCTTTTTATTTTCACTATAATTTGTAAAAGAATGGTTTACAATCGGATTATAGTGAAAATACAAGTGACATACGAATACCAGCAGGTGTCGGTCGATGTCGTCAGCAATGGAACAACTGCAAAAGCTCCACAAGAACCGCAGTCCTATCTTTAACCCAGGAATACCGCAGCACTCCCTAATGACCTCAGTCCGGTGTAGATTTATCCTCTCTGCAAAGAGTTGATCAATAGCAAAGATCTGTTCTTGGGTTCCAAAACAACTCACACAAAAATATTTGGGATTTGTAAATTGTAAAACAAGAGATTAAACTCTTAAAATGTTAGAGAATAAACCAAAACACTCAAAATCATATTCTGTTTAAAACCAATGTTTCTCCACACGAAAATCATAAGCCTGACACCCTTTATATAATAAAATTTAAGGCGGTGACGTGTCAGAATTAACCAGCTCATTCGAACGAGAAACAACGTCGTCCAAGCGAGATCTGATCTCGTTTGAACGAGATATGATGTCATTCAAACGACATCATACACGTTTCCCAAAATGGTTCTATCTTTTATAAATCTTGGACACTTCAAAACTTAAGACTGATTTTCAAGATTAGAAACCTTTATCCAAAACTTTTATGATTAAAATCATTTAAAAATATTTCAAAAATTATTTTTCAAAAAGTATAAAAATATTTTATCTTGTGCAAAAATATTCCAACACTTTTAATGTAAAATGTAAATGGAACTTAAAACACAATTTACCAAATTCATTATTGTTAGGCATGATTGTTGGAGTCGTCTTGAAATTCGGATCGTCAATTGTAGATGATAGCTTCCCAAATATTCGACAAACTTGTAGCGGTATATGACATACTAAATGTGACGGACTATGTCCTTACAAATCTCCCCCTATGTCCATGCCGATACAAAATTAAAATATTTGAATTATCAAATCAAAATGCCTATACAAATATAATACCATCCCATGAACCTAAAAGTGAAACGGTATCAACTTTTCTTCAAACATCTTCAACTTCAAATCATCAAACCTTTAAGCTTTTCTCATCAGGGTGTGCAACATAATGATCATCAATCTTCGTACCTACATACATGAGATAAAGAAAATACCACTGTGACGCATCGAGTTTGAAATGATATAAGAATAAATCAATCAATATAATCAAATCTCCCCCTTAATGCAAAAACTCCCCCCATAAAGTCATCATTTCTTCGCCCCCTTTTTATTTGTCCGAAATAGACAAGGAAAGAATAAACACAATAAAGCAAATTGGGGTGTCACGGGAAACAAAGCAAACAAACTATTTTTCAATTTTTCAATATTTTCATACAAAAATGTAAAAATAATTTTACAAAAACCACATACCATGAATTTTTACTAAGATAACCAAATCGGGGATATAAAATGAATGTGTGTGAAAAAATTCAATACGTAATAAGCTCAATCAAGCATATGTGCACGATGAGTACGTGTACTCCTATCGAATGAACATCAAAAGCATCCTTAGGTGAAAAGTTGTTGAATTTAGATGATATCGACTAAATCAAACCAAAAAATCAAATCCTAAGTGATTTTCACACCCATAACGCCCAAAACTAATTAGTGTCGTTTCGAGAACTTTGGACGTGCAAACCCATTGATTACTTTCCAACCAAACTCCCTCATAAAAAAGATTGCAATTTTTATATCTAAAGAGGTATTAAATTCTCAAATTAGAGAAAACCTATTGGCGCTTTATTGGCATACAATTCTTTTTATTGCCACTCAATTTTTTCGGGCTCTTTTCAAACCTTATTGGACCCTGGATAATTTTTAATTCCTCAATTTTTTAGGTCCTAAATTTTTTTTTCTCGCGGGCAATCATTTTTACATGCACTACTTTTATTATTCTCGTATTATTGCACTTGGATTCATTTTAAGGGCATGATTGAGATAAAAATACTCGACCAATATGTGATTGACAAGTATAATAATCAAACAAATCCGTGGATGTCTTCAATAAAGGATATAAAGAGTCAAACATGTAGGAAGTAACAACTAATTACATCTCAATGACTCCAAACATTTTAAAGCACATGAATGACAAGATATATTGTCTCAGACACTATTAAATTGTCACATGGATAAGTGGAATGAGAATGTGACTTGGTCGTCCTAAGTGTTCATTCATATAAGGTGTAAAACAAAATACAAAAATCTTTTTGAATTTTTCAAAACCGCAAATCTTTTTGGGTTTTCAAAAAAAATATATGGCAAATGTAGTACAATCAGCAACAGGCATAATAGCAAACATAAATCACACAAATGAATCACTAGTCAAAGCAAGAGTGATTAAATGAATAATGCAGTATTAGCAATTAAGCTTGAAAACTAAGAATAATGGAATATAAACTATTCCCGATGCAACCAGTAGTACCAAAAATCTAAGCAGATGAACACAGGGTACTATAAATAGAAAAGTGCAGAAAATAAAACATGTCGTTCAAACGAAGTATAATGTCGCTCGAACGAGAATGCTTGTCGTTCAAATGACATTTTCTCACGATATTAAATCTCGCTCGAACGAGAAAACAGTACTTTCATAATTTTGCCCAGATTACTAAATAGAGTTGCTCAGTACATAAATTTCCAGTAAAGGATGCCTGAAAAGTGCTGACTGATTCAAAACAGTAGCTAAAACTAAGAAAAAACAATGTAAACTACAACAAGTGAGTCATAACACTAGCAAGAATATATCATGGATCACAACTAGCATAGGACAAATATCAACACAATACACTAAACGATCTCACATGGGGTGAATCGCCTGAAAGAAGACGAGAGTCGTGAATAATTAGACTATAAGCCTTTAAATCCAATTTCCTAACCCAAATTGACGTGTAACGAGGTGTGGGGGTTTAAGGAACCAGTGTGACTCTCTCTTTATGTTTCCTAGGACCATTCAAAAGCTTATAGCAAAAACACTTAAGATGACCTTGCCTACCGCAATGAGTGCAAGTGTAAATCGGGCACTGAGTATTACCTAAAGGCGGGCTTCTCCTTAAATTCCTAGGTGGTGCTCTCCTCAAATTCCTAGGTGGAGCTCTCTGAATTTGACTAGGTGGCTCTCTCCTAATGATCCTAGGAGTCTCTTTCATGATGTTCCTATGGGGATATTTCCTAACAAACTTAGGTGCCTCTTTCTTAACAATCCTAGGAGGCTCTCTCATACGTGTGGGAATGGGTGCAACATGTTTTTCAAAGCCAATCCCACCCTTATCCTTTTTTATCTCGACAGTGCCTAAAATCTTATCAAGTTTTTCAGACCTAGACTCCAAATCAATTTTCACCTTACTCGAATCTCTCAAACTTTTCTCAAGTTCACCTATTCTAGATTCAAGTAAGCGCCTAGAATCCTCAAACTCAAGAAGCTCCTTTTTCATAGCTTTTATCACGCCTCAAAGATCATCTCTCTCGCGCTCGACATATCCAAGCTTCTCTCTCAAAATTTTCTCTCGTGCCCTAAGATCTTTAGCCAAAACATCATTACCATTATTTAAGGCACGCTCTTGCAATTGAGCTATCAATTTCAAATTTTCTTTCTTTATTTTCAAAGCTTCAGCATAAAGTTCATTGAAAGACGTTTGCAAGTCATGATCATCCTCACTCGTGTCATCCTCACTCACCTCACTTTTACCACTAGTCACACATGTGGGAAACTCTCGCCCAGAAGAAAAAAGACTTCTTCTTCCGAATCACTGTCACTAAGTGTGGAACCATGAGATTTATGTTTATTCAATTTCTTCCTTAAATTTGTGGAACACTCATTTATCGTGTGACCTACGCCCTCACAACCTGAACACCTCTCAGAATATCTTTCAATGGAAGATTTAAAACAAGAGTTCGTGTGAATTTTCCAATTAGACTTTTCAAAAGTTGACATTGAAAATCATCAAAACCTCCAAAAGCCATTTTTAAGAAAAACAGGTTCAATAAGCATGTAAAGGAAACCAATTTCAGGGAAAAAAATCCCTGAAGGGAAAAACCCTTTTTATTTTCACTATAATTTGTAAAAGAACGATTTATAATCGGATTACAACGAAAATACATGTGACATATGAATACCTGCAGGCGTCGGTCGATGTCGTCAGTAATGGAACAACCACAAAAGCTCCACAAGAATCGCAGTCCTATCTTCAGCCCAGGAATACCCTGGCACTCCCTAATGACCTCAGTCCAATGTAGATTTATCCTCTCTACAAAGAGTTGAACAATAGCAAAGATCTGTTCTTGGGTTCCAAAATAACTCGCACAAAAGTATTTGGGATTTGTGAATTGTAAAACAAGAGATTAAACTCTTATAATGTTGGAGAATAAACCAAAACACTCAAAATCGTATTCTGCTTAAAACCAGTGTTTCTCCACACGAAAATCAGAAGCCTGACACCGTTTATATAATAAAATTTAAGGCGGTGACGTGTCAAAATTAACCAACTCGTTCGAACGAGAAACGACGTCGTTCGAACGAGATTTGATATCGTTTGAACGAGATATGATGTCGTTTGAACGACATCATACATGTTTCTCAAAATGCTTTAGTCTTTTATAATCTTGGACACTTCAAAGCTTAAGACTGCTTTTTGAGATCAGAAACCTTTATCCAAAACTTTTATGATTAAAATCATTTAAAAACATTTCAAAAATCATTTTTCAAAAATATAAAAATATTTTATCTTTTGCAAAATATCCCAACACTTTTAATGTAAAATGTAAATGGAACTTAAAACATAATTACCAAATTCGTTATTGTTAAGCATGATTGTTGAAGTCGTCTTGAAATTCAGATCGTCAATTATAGATGATAGCTTCCTAAATCTTCGACAAACTTGTAGCGGTATATGACATACTAAATGTGACGGACTATGTCCTTACAAAATTTAAACAAGATGCCTCCGCTACTACCACAAAGTGAAACTTCTATGGATACCAAAGTCTCATGCCTTGATTGGTTCTTTTATAATTTTTGTTTGAACCATTGATTGGCCATAAGCCATTGGATGTAATTCCCCAATCTTCAGTTTGAAATAAAATGGTATTGTGTTGTTTTTTGGTCTTTTACTTCGTACTTTCTTTAATTTTTTCTTTGCTAAGGAATTTTATGCATTACTTAAGATGTCTAAGGTCTGACATGTGTGTGATATAGCCCTAATCCCCCAATATTTCTTGGTAAATAAATAAGAGCAGGGAAGATATTTTGTTGAATTAGATATGAGGGACCTAAGACCTCTACTTCACACTTGTGCGGTTTGTTGAAGTCGGGATTGTGTTTCTATATGGGGCGTTGAGCCTTAGAATCTTAGCACTTTTAATCCTTGTGCTTTTATGAGATTCAAGGCTCATAATTTTTGTTAAAGCAATTAGCCCCCTAAAAATTTTGGGCATAAATGTGTAAAAGTCAAACCTATAATGGGTCCTAAGAACTTAGGTTTTAAAACTTGAGCTTGAAATTTTGAAAAGTCCTTATAAGGTTCCTAAGACCTACGAACCTAAAAAAAATGAAACTTGAAGTCCCACAAAGGGTACTACGACCTATGAACTTAGGAGATTTTGAATTTTAAAATCCTTATAAGGGTCCTAAGACCTCCGAATTGAGAAATAGTGCAACTTGAAGTCCCGTAGAGGCTCATAAGTCCTCTGAACTTAAGATATTTTGCGATCTTAAAGTCCTTGTAAGGGTCTCAGACCTCTGGACTAAAATTTTTTGTATTATAAAGTCGTTATAAGTGTCTGGGACCTCCGAACTTAGAAAAAATATGAAATTTTGAAGTTCTTGTAAGGTCTGAGACCCCTGGACTAAATTTTTTATAATCTGAAGTCCTTATAAGGGTTTAGGAGATCCAGAATTAGGAAAAATTGAAAATTTGAAGTCCTTATAAGGGTCTAAGACCTCCTGAATTAATTTTTTTTGTAATATGAAATCCTTATAAGGGTCTGGGACCTTCGAACTTAGAAAAAGTTAAAATTTTGAAGTCCTTATATGGGTGTGAGACCTTCGAACTGATTTTTTTTACATTTGAAGTCCTTGTAAGGGTCTAGGGCCTCCCGACTTAGAAGAATTATAAATTTTGAATTCTTTTTGTGTAACTCAAGGTAAATGAGAGGTTTTTTTGGTAAGGAAATGGGTTGTTCATGTGTCCTTAGACCTTAGCCTTTTTGAATTATGTATGAAAATATCAATAAATCTTTTAGACTTTTATGGGTTTGGAGACCTTTTGACTATGTTTTTTGGGTAATTTAAACCCAGGGATTGTAGTCTTTTTTGGTCTTAGAACCTTTGATTGTTAGTCTTATGCCAAGGCTGAAATTCTTATAACTTGAACGAGGGGTAATAAAATCGTAGTTTAAACCCAGAGACATGGTTGAAATCCTTGTAACTCTTTTTTTATCCCTCAGACCTTAGTTTAAGTTTTGAGTAAAGGCTAACGTCCTTGTATCTCGTAAAGAAAACTCATGCGGAATGCATTGTGGGAAACAAAAGCTTCATTTCATTTCACTTGAGGATTGAATACATCATTGGTAATATTTTTTGTGGTGCACTATATTATAGAGATGAGGGAGTTTGTATCCTTCCATGTTCTTAAGGTAATAACAACCAGGCTTTGTAATTTTGGCCACCACTTATGGTCCTTCCCACTTGGGTCCTAACTTCCCCTTATTGGAGTTTCTAGTTACCAGAGTGACCTCCCTCGGGACTAGATCTCCCACCTTGACTTCCCTATAGTGGACTTTTCTATTAAAGTATGAGGTTATTTTTTGGTCCTTGGCTTCCATCCTGACCAGCAAAGCTTCACTCTTCTCCTCTAATCATCTAGGGACAACTTCAGGTTTTCTTCCTTATCCCCCAGCTCATGCTGAGATACCCATTGCATGAGTATTTCAACCTCTGTTGGGATCACTGCTAAAACTGCGATTAAGGGTCTAACCGACCCGTGACCCGAATGAGAAGTGTAGGCTTATTGGGTCACCTCTGAGATACCCATTGCGCGTGTTGTGTTAATATTTTTTTCTTTCTTTTTTTTATGTGAAACTTTACGTTTGACGTAGTTTCTTTTGTGTTTTTTTTTTCAGAAGCACATTAAAAAAAAAAGAAAAGAAAAAGAAAAAAGGGACAAAAGTGAAAAAAGTTCGAAAAAGTGTGCAACGATGAGAGGATGTGAAGAAAACTTGTGCAATTTTGCCACGAACACAAGGAACTCTCGGGGACGACTAAAACATAGGCGACGTTTCCCTTTGATCGATGCCAACTTAAACTTTGGCCCGACGTAAACAAGACGCCGTAAAAAGTTCACATCGGATGTACGTTTTGGTGTGCCCCTACGTGGTTTAATTTCGCACTTAATTTAGCAAGTTGCATAAATTGACTTAATGACAAAATACGTGTGAAAGATAAGGTGAGAATTTCATCATCATTACTTGACCCAAAATCACTAATAACTAAGTATTTGCATATCCCGAGCCATCACATTTAATTTAAAATCAAGTAGACATTGGCCTTAGGATATCACATAGCTCATAGGAAACCTCTCAACGAGGCTAGAATTAAAAGTTACTCCAATGCGAAGTTGTCAAATCGATCACGTTTCACCTTGTCTAGGATTGGTAGTTTTTAATGAGTCTTCGTACCGACCACCTACTTGGAGGAGAAAACGGGATTTGAGGTGATAACTGTAGTCGGTAGTCTTTTAAATTCTCCCTTGTCAAAGAGAAGGAGCTGTCTAATTATACAAATTAAAATTTCTTTGTGTTAGTTTATGTGGTTTTGAGTCAATTATAATTGATTTTGCATTCTCAAAAAATAATATATATACATATATATATATATATATATATATATATATATATATATATATATATATATATATATATATATATATATATATATATATATATATATATAATCATGTATTGTAAATTCAAATGAGTGATCTTCATATTATTATCCCATCATCTTTCTCATATTCCTCTATTATTTAAAAAAAAATTATAAACTCTGTCGATGAGAATCCGACCCCTTTAATTACTATTTGTCCACCAAAGTGTATCAATTGGAAAGAGATAAACAAATGGTATAATGATGCGATTTCTAAAAATAATCATGAATTAAATGGGGATAATCAATTTTGTGAGGAGAAAAAAATTGACAATCTTGACACATGTAATACTTGTGATGATTTAGATGTTGATTTTTGTCGAGATTTTTCTCCTAATTTAATTGATAAAAATTCTAATTCTTTTTATAAAAGGGAAAATTTATTTGAGGACTCGTCATCCAATTTTAGTGATACTTCAAGTATTTATGACAGTCTTCCTATTTTTGATGAAGAAAGTGTATCGCCCCGTGATACTTCTTCTTCCCGCACTTTTCATAAAGTCTCACATTTAAGAGTGGAATATGCATCCCCAATTTTATGTGACTATTTTCGAAAAATGGATAGTAAATATTTGGATCCTTATTGCCCGGTGATATTTTGGTGTCATTCATCGTTTCCGAGAGATTTCAATCAATCCGAGTTAAAATAACTCAAACTTTCCTTCATTGATAAATTCATTGATGATCTCAAATTCATTATTTTGTTTGATTACTGAAAACAAAAAAGTTAAAATATGAATCTTAAGCACTGGAAGTCTTAGTAAATCATCTTGAGACACAAATAAACTTAACATAACTTGAGAAATGGTATTACACCATCATTTGAAAGCCCAAAATTAAGCCTAACTTCGACCTTTTTACATTGTTCAGTTGCAAGTCTATTTGAGCCAAAAAGAAAATATATTTTTTTTGTTGAAAACTCATTATCCTAACCAACTCTAACTAGGAGTTTAAAGACCATAAAAAATAGCCATACCCATTTATTGAGAAAACTGGAGTAAAATTATGGTAGAAAAAAAAGAGGCTAAAAACGAAAGGAAAAAAAAGTTGCAAAAGAATGATGTGTGAAAAGGTAAGGGGGGGGGGGGGGGGGGTGAGAAAGAAAAAAAAATATGAAAAAAATGAGAGTTGAAAAGAAAAAGGAAAGAGAAAAGAAAAATGGAGTTTGTAAGAAAAGATGCCTTAAAATCAAAATATCAAGAAAGCTCTATATTCTCAGAAATTTTGAACTCCAAAAATGCCACTCTTTCTAGCCAAATCTCGAGCCTACAATACAATCAAAGAAAGTTTTAGTCGATCTCAAGTGAAGTTAGTTAAAATGTGAAGAGAAGATGAGTATGATATATGGTGTGATTCAATGTTTTCAAAAAGTAATTGATTTTTCGTTCATGAGATCATATTCATCCATTAAATTAAAAATCTATTTTTGATCATGTATATGTGAAATTTGTTCATTTAAATTTATTATTTTATTCACATTTACCGAGTGAAAAAAAATAATTTATGAGTGTTCGATTGAGATTGCATCCTATGAGATTGTGAAATCAAAACGAACTTTTAGATTATAAATGTAACGATCAAATCTTTTGAAATGAATGGTTATATTCTCTAAGCAAACACACATGATAAGTTGAGATTGAAAAGTGAATTTCTACAATATTTATGAAGTTTGTATTCAAGCTTGGTTATATTACTTTTGTGTCTTTTGTATTGAGTCAAGTTTCTGAATTTTGTAGGTATCTTCACTGCAAACCCTCACGACACAAAACCTGTCCGTTAAGGTCACCTAGGGGTTTAACGGCTTGTTCAACATGCTAAGTACATTCGTGATTACTACGAAAGTGAGTTAGATTTTAAAATTTTAGTTATGCTCGAAGACTAGCAAAGTTTAGATTTTGGGTTATTTGATGAGTACATTATTTTGTATAAATTATATCCAAATCTATACCTTGTTAGACCCATTGTATCATAAATAATGAGCTTTTAGAGTCATTTTCGCAAAATAAAAGAAAAATGATAGTTTAAATAAAATTCAAGTTAAAAAAGCAATTTTAGTAATCTGAGGGGTGAAATCATAATTTTTGAAACTTTATTGGCCTGAAATTATTTTTAAATATTTATCTAGGTAAAATAAAGCTCTCTCTGAAATTTGGTTGAATTTTGAATTAAAGCAAACAATTTATGAATTTTGAGAGCTAAAATGCAAAGAGGGGTAATTCTGTAATTTTTTAAATATTTATGACCCTAAATTTGAATTAATTATTTTTATTTTACAATTTTACAGGTACCCTGAAAATTTGGACAGCAAAGGAGTAGATACACAAAAATTGTTTGGATATATCGCAACACGACACGACACGATTAACACAACTGTACTAAATATTTTGTTATAGAATCGCTCGAATGTCCATTGAAGCCGTGCCATAACTTTTCGGAAAGATCTTGACAAGACTCATAACTTTGAATTTCGGATGAAAATGAGATTTTGAAGTTTTGGGGGTTAAAAATGCGATTAAAGCTGGTGCTGTGAATAGTGCCAAAATTGGGGATAATTATTAAAAAAAAAGCTTCTCAATTATCTCCAACTCTTCTTAAGACTTCAAAAGATAATTATCAGCTCAATACAACCAATCAAAGAGAGTTTCACTCCTACTCAAACACCTCACCCTTTGCGCTATAAATAAGACCCTTGTGCTCATTATTTTGAGGAAAAATAATTAGTGAGCTTGAGAGTTAGTTTTTTGTTCTTTTATTTTGAGAGTATATTTTTATTGACGGCCAATAATTATTTTGTGAGAGAAGTTTTATCAAGATTAATTGTAAGACTCAATTATTTTTGTAAGTTTGTTTCATTAATGAGAATTAATATTTATTCTTGCATTTAAATATTGTCTTTAATTACGCTAGCTTAATTTCTTTAGTAGCACTAGGTGAAGTTTATAATGTTTGATTAATATTATGTGTAATTTAAATTCGCCTTTTTTTTTCTCGACATGTTCTAAAAGTTTTATCATATTGCACGATATTAGTTAAATCTGATAAATGGATCCAACGTCCTACCTTTCATGCGCACTTGATTATATCTTTTGTAGTTGCAATTTTTTACTTGTGTTAGCTTAGTTCAATATTACATCTCATCTCTAAATCCAATTCGTCAGTTGGATAGTCAAAATTATTTTGAACGAAAAAATTGATAAATATTTGTGGGTTCGACCCGTACTTACACTCGCTATTCTATAATAAGTCATGCACTTACGGTGGTTTTATAAATTGACAACAGGCTCTACTTCTAAGATGTACTGAGGAAGTTGCGTGGCAACCAGTTTCACCATAGACAACCACAACCTGCAAAAACACTAGAAAGCAAATCGCCTTGGTGAGAAAACATATCTACATCTTATTACTAGAAGTAACAAAACTTGTTTAAACTCAACAAAATCTTATTTCAACTATTTAGAATCCTGCTCATGCAAGCACAATTGCTTATTTTCATTTCCCAGAATAAGGGAGGGATGTTTACTTTTGATGTATATTATTTACGTACGCAATCCAAATTGTCATGTCTTAAACCTCCCCCCACCCTCCCCCCCCCCCCCACCCACCCACCCCCCCCCCCCCCCCCCCCCCCCCCCAAAAAAAAAAAGTTGAATATGATCACGATCAGTGGCAGTGGTTGAGCCAGGAAATTCTCTCGGATATGGTACTCATATATGCAAATGTGCACACACATAAATAACCTATTTTTTTTTTGTGTGTATATATATATATATATATATATATATATATATATATATATCTATATAATATGGGACAATGGTGTTATGAATAGTAACTCATGCATGATAAACATGCATGATAAACATCCATGACATTTTATGTGTTGCATGCTTGCATGCATACATATATACATTATTATTTTATTATTTTTTTAATAATATATTTTTTAAAAATAATTTTTTTAAAATATTTTTTTTATATATATAATATGGGACAATGGTGTTATGAATAGTAACTTATGCATGATAAACATGCATGATAAACATCCATGACATTTTATGTGTTGCATGCTTGCATGCATACACATGTATGTATGCATGCATACATATATACATTATTATTTTATTATTTTTTTAATAATATATTTTTTAAAAATAATTTTTTTAAAATATTTTTTTTATAATTTTTTTTTTAAATATATATTTTTTAAAAATACTTTTTTTTAAAAAGTTTTTTTTTTAAAAAAAGGTTGGTTATTATGGGTTGGGTTTTATCACGGGGGCAAATTTATCGCCGTGCCCTCGGGCACGGGCATCCGCTAGTATATATATATATAACAATGTTCTTGTGCGGACTAATCCGCATTTTAAAAGTGCGGACCGAGCGCGTGTCACCTGACGGTGAGCCTATAAATTATCGGCTAAATTATAGGCACACTCTCTCTCTTTTCTGGGTTCACCGTCAGGTGACATGTGTCTGGCCTGCATTCTTAAAATGCGGACTGGTCCGCATAAGAGTAGCACAAGAGCAGTACTGTATATATATATATATATATATATATATATATATATATATATATATATATATATATATATATATATAAACATGACTAAAATTGTTCTAAAAATGCAAGGTGTAGATCATTATAAAATTGGAACAAATTTAAAAAGGTAAAGACGAAAAGGGAGGAAAAACTCAATTTAACAGATCATACATATGGAAGTGCACGCATAAATTACAAAGGTAAGGAGGTGTATGTTATATTCACAAAAAATATATAAAGGTAAACATTCATTTTTAAAATTTTAAATGGGTCATGAGCCCAATCCAACAACCTCAAAGCTCCGCCCGTGTATATTGATCACTTGAAACCCCCTCCCACAGGGCCAAGTTAGTTGTGCAGGCTTCATCGCTAGCTCCACCATTCTTCATTCCTATTTCACTTTGGTTGTGCTGGCATCACTAGCTCCACTTGAGTACGAACCTACTACATCTCTATATATAATAGATAACATGTTACCTTTACAAGTCTATCCAAAAGATGCACAACACTCTGTACATTGGCATATGAGTTTGCCGAAAGTTTATATAAGGCATCAAATATCTGATTGAAGAATACAATAAAATCTCCTTTCACAAGTTGCAAAGAAGCAAGGTATGAGACAAAATACATATTTTGCAACATGACATATGATGCAATCCCAAAGGTTATTCTCACGTTTGCAATGTTTTGCAGAGCTTCGCTGGCATAATAACAAACTTTGATATCTTGCTCAGAAAAATAATTTATCACTGGTGGAACATTGGAGCTAACTTTAAAAGAGATTTTCCATCCAAGTACTTGGCAATCTCACTCCACAAATCATCTTCATACCTATTATAGTAAATTAACAAATTTAAATCAAAATATGTACTAGATTGAATAATAAGTGAACTAATGAAGAAAATGAAGCCCAAAAGTTGCATATTTGTTTTCCTATTTTTTACAAAGCTCTGACTAAGAGTTAATAACTTCTTATGCTTTAATTTATTCTGTCAATTATGATGCCCAGATTCATATTATGCTAGAATTCTTGTGCCTGCATTCTTCTTTATAATATCGGGATAGTTGCCAAACACCAAAGGATTCACAGACCTGAAGCGTAAATTAAAAAATAAAATAAAACAAAAACTACTAAATGACAGTTTTCAAATTATATATATATATACTAGCGAAATGCCCGTGCCTGAAGGCACGGCGAAAATTTCGAAAGTACATAATCGTGAAACGACGAAAATTTTCAAAATACGTAATTGTAAAACGACAAAAATATCGTTTCCCAACAAAATAAAATAAAGTGTAATTTTAAAAAAATTGGCCATAATCTCCCTTGTTTATAGGACTATCTAACCTGCTTAACAAATAAAAAATTGTCCAACACCATTCAAATAAGGGTCAATTATTAAATAGTCCCTACTATAAATATATATTTTTTAAAAAGGACACATATTTTTAGTTTAATCCATTTAGTCCCTCAAGCACTCAATATCCTCTTATTTTTAGAGGTCCGCACCAGCGGCACTCCCTCTCCAAAATATGTGGCAAATGACTTTTTGATGCAAAATAAAAAAGTTTGGACTAAATGGGTATTAAAAAATGTCCGAGGGACTATTTGGTATATGTCCCTTCAAATAATCTAAATTCATCAAACAACATTCAACTGAACTCACATCGTGCCTCAAATAAACAAAGTGTCCCTTTAAAAAAAATTCGGCATAGTTTCCATTGTTTATTGGACTAACCACCCTCTTAAGGGATAACAACAAATCCAACAATATTTAATGATCTCAAAAGTTAAATTCATCAACAACATTTAAAAAGTTCATGTTCATCTAACAAATACTTCATCTTGGTTGTCACAATACCCCCATCCAACATATTTGTCCCTTCTTCCATACTAATGATTTTCCTCAACGTGCATTTCATTCTCCTGATGTTTTTAGAGTACTTTAGCTCTGCATTTAAACAAAAAGTGAAAAGTAAGCACTTTAAAAAAAATTAAATGCTAGTGAAAAAAGAATCAAATTGAAAGCATATGACATGTGTTGTGTATTATATGGGAAAAAATGGATAAATTAGAAGTGCCTCATTAATGTAGTGTTTTTTTTTTTTTTTTGGGGGGGGAGGGGGGGGGGGGAATGTGAAGAATTTGGGAGTAAAAATTTCTATAGTATGCAGATGTTATAATAATATGGAAGAACTTAAACATCTTTTTATAAACTAAAAGAGTCATCAAGCTAGGCACTTACTTCATAACTGAGGTCTTTAAGAAGTCGAGTTGCTATAATAGCCAAGAACTCCTGCCAAGGGAGGAAAGGGAGCTCAAAATTGTAAAGGCAACTGAGCAAGTTTCGAACTACCTGCAATATAAATTTACTCTTTGATAAGAAAAATCAAGTTAATATAAAGGACAATCACTAATTATCAAATGTTTTCTTGGCTAAGAGTTGTTGCACACCTCTGACAGATCAAGACTTGCATATATGGCTGCATAAATGCATATATGCAAGATATATGCATATATGCAAGCATATATGCATATATCTACATATATGCAACATATATACTGCATATATGCAGCCATATATGCATATATGCTTGCATATATGCAGCCATATATGCAGATATATGAAGATATATGCATAAAAGCAATCTAAATCCGAAATAAAAGAAAACAGAAAAAGGAAGATACCGTGATAAATAAGTAATCTCTCGATCAAAAAATGCTCGATCTGAAATAAAAGAAAATAGAAAAAGGAAGATCTAAACGATTTCAGACCTGCTCGAACCATAAATACTCGATCCAATTTAGACTTGCTCGATCCATCACTGTATGCATATATGTTGCATATATGAGTAACCATACAGTTTTTCTTATATTAACTGTTTTTTTATTAACAGTATTTAATTGTTTTGTTGCATAATAACAGTTTCTATATTATAAAAAACTGAACTACTGAGATTGGAAGCTACTACAAAACATAAAAAAAAATTAAAAAAATAAAAATTGAGATATTAAAAAATTGTTAACATAAAAAACTGAGATATATAAACTGAACAACAAAAACAGTTAATATAAAAACTGAGATTCACATTTAAAAACTCAATTAATATAAAATAAATTAAAAACAGTAAATAATTTAAAATAACTGAGTTGTGTTATAAAAAACTTTTAATATAAAAACAGTTAAAATAAAAATAAATAAAATATAAAAATAAAAATAAAAATAAAAATAAATAAAATATAAAAATAAAATGTAAAAAAGTAAACTGTTATTATGAAAATGTGCATCAAATTGCATGTAATGATATAAAAGAAAAAGAGATTAAATTTCTATTTCAAATCATAGGAAGTTAAAGGTAAAAATAAAAGGTTGAATTGGAAGGTAATGTAGAGAGAGCAAGAAATTACCTCAGCATAAGAATAGGCCAAAGCGCTGCCTAGGAAGATTCCGAAAAAGGATAGAAGATTCCGACAAAGGATATCTCGGATTTGGAGGAGAAATTTGCTGCCATTGAAAAGGGTTGTATGCCAAAAAAAAAGTCACCAAAGTGTATATATTAATTCACAGTAATTGAAAGTTCAAGTTCAAAGCTACCCATTAAACTCAAACAAATGCAACAATTACAGGGGATTGGTTTACCTCATTAACTTGAATAATGATAGTCACATCATGTGTTATTTTATTAAGTGCCAAAAGAAAAACTTCATTTACTTCATGTTTCCCTAATTTTTTCCTGTAGAAGAATAATAGAAAAAAGTTAGATGCATAATAACTGTTATAGGACTAAAAAAATATTCATGAAATTGGGAGCCTTTTTATCAAACCCGACCATTCAATTGTAAGCATAAGCTTCTTACAAATTAATTCATCAAATTGAAGTATACTATAAGATGGAAACTATTCTTCCATAAACTTACAGTTTTACCATTCAAATGAACATACTCGCATCCATATAAACTAATTTCGTAGTGGTAAAAAACCATTCAAAATCAAAAGGTTTGCGTTCAAAATCTCCAATTGAAGCTTTAATCCACATCATCACATATGTGCGTGTCTGAGAGACAGACCTGTGCATGTGACAAATTTGTGCGTGCATGTGTGACAGATCTATGTGCGTGACAGATCTGTGCGTGTGTCTATGTGCACGTGTGTGTGCGTGACAGATTTGTGTGTGTATGTGCACGTGTGTGTGCGTGACAGGTCTGTGCGTTTGTGTGCCATGGTTGAGTTTGATAGGATTTATGAGGTATATGCATATTAAGCTGCTGATATTAATATTAGCATGAGTGAATCTCCAAACTCAGATTGTGAAATCAGGCTGTTTAAAAACTAAAAAAGCAAAATCTAAGGCTGCTTGATTGAACCTAAAATCAGTATAACTCAATTAAAGCATGGTTTCAACTCTTTTATTGTATGAATAAAAGGGAAATGAGAGGCACTATAAACATTAGAGCATATATAAAATAAGAGAGGACACACAGTCTTAAACAGTGACAGGTATGGGTAAAATGGGATATCCCCTGATGCTGTATTCACTTGTTTAAAGTTAACTTGTGTTTGTACAAATTTGTACCCATCATAAGTAACACTTTTTTTGTTTGCACCAAACTTATGGAATCTCACCATCATCTGTTGCTCGCCAGATGAGACCACAAAATTGTCCGCTCCAAGCAGATTAGGGCTTCGTCTTTCTTAAGATATACTTGTGCTGAAAACCAATACATTTAATCCGAAGGCCTTTCCAAACAACACTGCTAAGTGACCAAGGACACCTAGCTCAATCATTAATATATGAACTCCAATCATCAATATAAAATCCAAACAAAGACTAATGAAGCAAAATAAGTAGAAAAGAAAAAAAAGATAACCATACCTCAAATGATTTCTAAGAGCTATATGCAAACTAATAACCTGAAACATTTAGAAATTATAATTGATGCAAAGAATTATAGTATTAAAGCAGGCTTCACATATTCATTATTTATCAAAAAGAGGGAGAAATTAGTGATTACTTTCAGGCCACTCTGTAAGTGTGGGATCCTCCTAAGATGGTGTTGCTTTGCGAGGTAGGGCTTTCTTTTTTGTCTCTACTTTGTGCTCTATTTCACTGCTTGCAAGTGCAACTTTTACCCTTTCCAAAGCTTCATGTGTAATTGTATGTGCATCCCTTTGAAATAACTATTGAGCCTGCTCATAAAACCACATCATGAAATTATCGAGAAGAACATTGCTTGGCTTCATATCACAGTGAACTATTGGGGTTTGACATTCATGATGAAGATAACGAAGACGAAAATCAATATCAATTGATATATTAAGCATGTAGTCATAAACTGTTTAGGCATGTACTCATAAACTAATGCTTTAAAATCATTACCTCGATGGTCAGGTCCGAAACATGCAGTTAGAGCAATTAAAAGATTTTGATGCTATTTCTATAGGCTGTGCTAGCTGTTTCGCGGACATGAGCGAAAAGCATATATAGCTGCGCAAGCATATATGCATATATGGCTGCATTTATGCAGCATATATGCAAGATATATGCATATATGCAGCTTGCATATATGCAGATATATGCATAAAAGCAATCTAAATCCGAAATAAAAGAAAATAGAAAAAGGAAGATACAGTGATAAATAAGTAATCTCTCGATCAAAAAATGCTCGATCCGAAATAAAAGAAAATAGAAAAAGGAAGATCTAAACGAATTCAGACCTGATCGATCCATAAATACTCGATCCAATTTAGACCTGCTCGATCCATCACTGTATGCATATATGCATATATGTTGCATATATGAGTAACCATACAGTATGCTCCATATATGCATACAACTTCTACATATATGCAGCATATTTGTTCATAAGTGATGATTGATGCGTAATGAACCTCTTAGCAAGATTGATTCAGATGAACATGGGCTTCTTCGAGCGGTATCTGCTGCCCTATTATAAGAATAAAAATTAGATCAAATTTATATAAAGAACACTAATTTATAAAGGAATGATAATTTATTCGAAGCAAACAATATATCGAGTCCTTACTCACCAAGTAATTATAAAAGAACTTCCGGGTAAACGATGTTTGTTGTTGAATTTCCTTTGTCACTTGGAAGGAGGATCGAGATGCGATTAGCACTTGTGCAACGTGACAAAGCCACGTACAACTGGCCATGACTGAATACGGGGGTTCACAAGTCAACCCCAACATACTTAACAGATTGACCCTGCGATTTATTCATAGTCATGGCGTAAGCTAACTTGATTGGAAATTGGCGGCGAGTCATCTTTATGGGCATTTCAGCAGAGGATGGTGTTAAGGAGATTCTCGAAATAAATACAGTCGTACCGAATTTATCCACCGTTAGGATTTTGGCCTCGATAACGTGCTCCGCACACCTTGTGACTATTAAGCGAGTTCCATTGCAAAGTCCATCTTTGGGCGCAATATTTCGCAACAACATTATGGGACATCCAACTTTGAGTTCCAACTTAAAAAGTGGCAACCCCGATGGGTTAAGAGCATTTAAAAACTCCGTGGGAAATTGGTTGGTTATGCCTTGGTTAGTTGCATCGGGGCACATTTTATCCGCAGCGAAATACGTAACTGCATCGCCTTGGAAAGTATTGAGTGAAGCAGTATTAATGGCATTTACGTCATCGTTTCGGGCAGAGAGAATTGTCCTTTCATTAAGGAAGGCAGATGTAACAGTGCCCTCCACGTTCAGCAATGGATATACGGCCCCTATTAAGTCCTCAGCATTCTTACAACGGCGTAATGTCGATGGCATGCTGACAGTTTCCTCAGGGTTTGTCCCAATCTGGTAAAGAATAAAAATATACATTCTTTAGTAAAGAATTAAAAAATAATCTATATGTAGATGTGATATTAATTGGGAACAGAAATACCTCATTTAGGAAATTTGAAAATTGTAAAGTTTCAATATCGGTACCATTGAGCCGCATGTTCAACTCCAAGGAAAGAACATTAATATCTTTCCACAGCATTGATCGACGTAAAGATGCTCCAACTATTTGCTCTGTAACGGCTTTGGGTATTACGGGTAAGATTTGGCGAAAGTCACCACCGAGAACAACTGTGATTCCTCCAAAAGGCTTCTTATTATCTAGTATATCTTACAAAGTACGGTCAACAGCCTCAACGCAGAATCGATGTTGCATTGGTACTTCATCCCAAATTATAAGCTTGGCTAATTTAAACAACTCCGCCTGAATCGATTGCTTTGTAAACCCACAATTTGAATTTTCGAGAATGTCAAGGGAAATACAAAATGTAGAATGAGCAGTACGACCACCAACCAATAGTAATGAAGCAATACCCGAAGAAGCAACGGTAATCACTATGTGCTCCCGACCTCGACAATAGGACGAAATTGTATTGTATAAAAATGTCTTGCCCGTACTCGCTCCGTCATTCAAAAAGAAAGTTGTTCCTTTAGCCTCTAATACGGAAGTCATAATTGCATCAAAAGCCCATCATTGCCCCGGATTTAGACGTCCTACGTTAGAATGCACAATAACGTTGTCGGTATCTCGCTGAAGTTGTCGATGTTCCCATATTAGCCTATTCTCTCCCGTAGTGCTCCAATTTTTTTACAGGGAGAGGCATGGGTGGATAATCAGACAAAGATTTTCCTATTTCCTGGAGAAATTCGTTTAGAAGATACAATCCGTAGTCGTTGATTTCAGAATCTGTTGGAGATAAAACTATGAGGTATGCAGCTTGTGAGCAAGGTCATCACATATGCACGATGCGAGCTGCTCCCATAATAAAGCAGGATCTAACGGAAAGCATTGGGTTAGAATAACATTGAAAAGACGCCGAAGTTGATAGCATGTCTGCATAACCGACGCCTCTTGCAAACATTGTACCCATTCATCATCATCTTCTAAAAGTCCCAATGCAACACATGCGGCCTTGAAAGAATTGTGTAAGACATTGTTTACCATCCGTAAGTGTCACACCCTAACCCCATTAGGATATAATTAACTAAATAGTTTACAAACCACAATTATAATTTATTTATTATTTAGGCAATACATATCGAAACGACTTCCAGGTTAAAATGCAGAATATAAAAAAATCCAATCGTTTTAAGGAGACAATTTCAATAGAACTCACATATCATTTAACTTAATTACAACTAGTGCAGTTTATAAAACAAACTAACAAGACCCTACTTCTATGTATTCAACCTCCTAGACCTGGCAGTGGCAGCTGGAAAACCTGAAAATGTAAACATATAAAACCATGAGTTTAAAAACTCAGTGAATGTACTAGATCTCTATATAGTAAAAGCACTATATTAACATATCAACATATTAATATATACATATCTGTGCCAAATTAGTCCATATACATATCCGGAGTTAATAAACCCCACATCTCCTGCCCGTAGGCAATAATCATATCCATAGGTTTTAAAAACCTAACATCTCCTGAATTGCATAGCAACTCAACATATCCTGACTTTTATAAAGCCATAACATCTCAACATCTCTTGGCTTTTAAATAAGCCATAACATTTCAACATCTCTTGGATTTTAAATAAGCCATAACATCTCAACATATGATATATATATGTTATATCCAAAATCAACTCAGTAAGTACACTCACATTGGGTTGTCAACTATGTATTCCCGTTTCCCTTTGGTGGAGCTGAACTTGGTTGATTTTCCCTTACACCTGTTAATCCAGCCAAATCAGTACTAAAGCTCAATCATAAGTATTATCTTAATATAATTATGTAACTTTAAATGAGTACACAACCACAATATGATTCTACTCAAGTCATATTCCATGAAACATATGTAAAAACGAAACGATGGTATATATGTTGATAAGGTCATGAACATTCAACCCTAGAAACTACCTCGTAAAGAATTTATAACTAAACTCAAGTAAACATAAAAGTATACTTCTGAATATATATACTCATGAAACATGTACTCAAAATACCCTTGGGAAGGAGTAGATACAAACATTCTTTCATGGGGTATCCAATATGGTGTCAAATCATTGTCCTCCATACTTAACCATCCCATATTCATAAATAGTACAAATACAGGTGTTCAAGCTTATCAATATGAAAACACATCTGAATATACTTTCCGTTACAAGTGACGGTGTAATTTTTCAAGCTTCCTAGGGCAAGTTATGGCCATTTCTTTACAACACAAGAAATCTTCCCTACAAACTCCTCTATTGTTCCTTCGATTTCCAAGAATTTTCATAATTTTTATACACCATAAATTTCCATGATTTTCACCACACTTTCAGTAGACATACTGAATAGTACAGAATTAAAGTTTCATAATATTTGGACTTCATTTTCTATCTCAAAATCTTGACCAAACTCAGGGCATACCGAAATGAAATATTCAAACAGCAACTATATACCAACTTGTAACCATCACTAAAACCTAACCATAAGGAGTTAAATTCTGATTTTAGGCTATGATATGAATATATAAGTCTATTTTCATATCCAATTGGAATTTCTGAATTCCAGTAATCACACAAAGAGATATGCAAGTTTGAATACAAAGGGTTTCAATACGAAGCAATATGACCTATAACACCACTTATCTTACATATGAACCAATACATATTATCACAAAGGAGGATGGAATTTGGATCAATACTTCACGATTTATATACTTTGAAATAAGTATAATAGAAGATTAAAACAATATTAACACATAATATTACCTTAGAAACACCTTAAGGATTTTCTTGGAATTGTTTTCCTAGATTTTCCTTGTAACCCTTTCTTCCTTAACTTCTACCTCTCTTTCCTCAAGCTAATAACAACTCAAACTGAACCTAGGGACTTATTAATGAAGAAATAAGATTAAGGGAGAGTTTTAAGTCGTCCAAGGCTGCCTCCAAATCCATCCAATCAAATTAAAACATTTGGTTTAATAAAAGACAATTTACCACTTAAGGGAATTGACAGATTCACCCCTTCTCGTAATTTCGACCTAACTTCTTATTCGAACTTCCGTTTGATGCAACGTTTGTTGTGTTGCAACCCTAACTCACATATCTACAACTATGTAGTTTTCACCTCAAGTCAATTGTAATGTTACAAGGGCCAAAACTAGTCTTAAACAGGAACATTTCTATCGAAAATAAGCAAATCTTGTGTTCGTAAATAATTCGACATTTCATGATTTATGAAAGTAGAATTATACTAACCATAATCACTTAGCATTCGATATACTAATAACACATTATTCATATCACATAGGATAAGTATGATTTAAATATAATTTATCATAATCATATACGGGTTGTCACAACCTCCCCCCCTTAGAAAATTTCGTCCCCGAAATTTAATACGACTGACACTTACCAAACAAATGGGGATACTGTTTCTTCATGCTATCCTCCATTTCCCAAGTTTCTTCTTTAATTCCATGGCTCATACACATAACTTAAACTAAGGGAATAACCTTATTCCTCAATACTTGATCCTTACGATCAAGAATTTCCACTGGTTCCTCGATGTACGACAAGTCTTCTTTCAGTTCAATAGGTTGGGTTTTCAGTTGATGAGATGGATCTGCCAAATACTTACGAAGCATTGATACGTGGAACACATCATGTAAACGAGATAACTCTGGAGGTAATGCCAATCTATATGCCAGGGTCCCAATTCTTTCCAACACTTTATATGGTCCAATGTATCTTGGACTTAGTTTCTGTAACACCCCGTATTTTTATTTATTATTTTAATTAATTAATTAATTAATTGGAATTTTCGAGAAAAATAAATTTTTGAATTTTAAAATTTTTATTGGCTAAGTATGTTGGTTATGATTTTAGAAGAACAAAACTTCAAGCGGAATTAAAATCGGAGTTAAAACGGATTTTATATTGATTTGCCTTATGGCATTTTTTGGATAATCTGTCAGTTTTTCGGGGTGATCGATCGATCGACGGGGGGTAGATCGATCGACCCTCCCAGAAAACGTGCGCTGTAAGCTATTTTTTTTAAGAGTTTGTGTAGGATTAGGACTCCTAATCACTATATAACCTTGTTAATCCGTAGGAGGACTTCTCATAATCAATTTTTCTCCAGTTTTTCACCAGAGAACAATTCCAAATATTTTTCCTCTCACTCATAATCATCAACCTTCAACAAAATCAAGTTTTTGTCACAAGTTTTGACACAAGTTTTTGAAGGCTTAATTGGGGTTTAATCACGATCGTTCAAGAACACTCTTTTGCTAATTTTTCGAGAGGAATTTAGATTTCTAATCAGATTTTCAACACGATCTTTACAGGCATGAATACTCTATTCTTTTCCTTTAGTATTATGCATTTTAAGTGTCGCCTAAACACTTAATTACATGTTTTCTTAAAAAGAATTAGTAACTTAATTAGAAAAATTGAATACTAATTATTGGGCTGTTTTTATATAATCTTTTAATCTGAATAATATTCATAACCTTTGGGTACGTAGAATTCATGAGTGATTTTGGATTTTATTGGTGTAGGTTGCATGTAGAAAAACCCTAGCTTTAAAATAAATGATTTTTGGGTGCGTACAACTCATGTAATACATGTACAGATAATAAAATTTGGGTTTTGATATATATATATATATATATATATATATATATATATATATATATATATATATATATATATATATATATATATATATATATGATGAAAACTTGCTATATTTAATTTAAAATAATTAAATGAGATTATTTGGGTATTGTTGACGTTGTGATAATTAAATTAAATATTTAATTGAATTGGACTATCATGCGTTGTTTTATACATTGATTAATTATTCTTGTTGGTGTGACTTGTTGGTATTATTAAATATCATTGTGAAGACGGGTTGTTGGGTAATTTTTGCTATCCCTATACTTTAGGATGCCTTCTAGGTATGGGACTAGTGAGGGTAGATTATCGCGTTTTTATCATCTTGGGGGTGGGATGATTTTTGATACTTTATCGTCGTTACGGTAGTCTAAGTACGAGACTAAGTTAAGATTTATGTTAGAAAATCTTCCTATACATAGGATAAGACGTATTGATAACTTGGGGACCTTTAGGTATGGGACTAAGGGGGATTTTGGGAATCTCACATCGATTAAAAGGGTGGGGTGATTATAAATTGAGAACTTGAGAATTAATGCCTAAGATAAAAACGGGTATTAAAATTTTTGGCGACATAATGTGTCGGGGCCGACAGTTTAAACGGGTCAGAGGACGATTTATGTCGTGTCGTGTGTGGAACCTTGTCATGTGTCGGGGCCGACAGTAAACGGGTCAGAGGACGATTGATAAGGGGGAACCTTATCATGTGTCGGGGCCGACAGTAAACGGGTCAGAGGACGATTGACAAAGGGGAAGTGTGACACTTTAATAAAAAGTGAGAACTATAATAAAAGCTAGTTAATTTAATTAAATTAACATCGTGGGACTTGGGAATTTAAAATCATATTGGTGTGCCTTTATAAATGGGGATTTTTTAGGGTAGTTAGTAGATTATAATTATCGCGTTTAATTATCCCGTTTAATTTAAAATATTCTATTGTGATATTTATTGCGTATAATGCTACTGTCTGGATTCAAGGATCCTATTTGAGGAGAGTAGTGTGTATTCTTGCTCGGGGCTTTGGCTCTGACCCATGCGTTGACTAATCTTTTTCAGGATTTGATTTGGGGAAGCTGCATAAGTTTATCGGAGTTATCATTGGAGGTGCAGCTGGAGTTATTTACTTTATGGCATAGTTTAGTTAGACTTTCTTTTCCAGTCGTATTATGAGACTTCATTGGAGTTTTATTGGGCCATTCGGTTCCAAAGTTGTTTAGAGGATTTCTGTTGGGATTATTCAGATTTTATTTAATCATTATTGGAGATTGGATTTTTTGGAGTTAGCATGTGATGGATCTTTTATCGCTTAGTTATTTGTGATTATTTGAGATTGATTCAATTATTTATCTTATGGACTGATTATTTATGTCTCATATCTGTCTCATGCTAAGAATGGTATTTTATTTAGTTCACGCCCGGCATAGTTCGGCGGCGGTGGCTGGCCACCCCGTCTGTCGAATTTTGCGGGGTGTGACAGTTTCCCCTTCTTTACAAATCTCATAACCCCTTTCCACGGTGAAATACGTAGGAATACAAAATCCCCCTTCTGAAATTCCAATGGATACTTCCTCTTATCTGCATAAAATTTCTGCCTGCTTTGCGCTATCTTTATCCGTTCCCGAATCATTTTGATCTTCTCAGTTATCATATCTATCAATTCAGGACCCAATACTTTTCTTTCCCCCACTTCATCTCAACATAATGGCATTCTACATCTCCTCCCATATAAAGCTTCATAAGGAGCCATACCAATGGTGGATTGATAACTATTATTATACGCAAATTCCATCAATGGCAAATGATCATCCCAACTACCTTTGAAGTCAAATACACAAGCTCGTAACATGTCTTCTAATATTTGAATCGTCCTTTCGGATTGCCCATCGGTTTGTGGATAAAATGCAGTGCTGAACTTCAAACTTGTGCCCATGGCATTCTGTAAACGAGGCCAAAACTTAGAAGTGAAAGTTGGATCTCTATCTGATACTATTGACACTGGTGCTCCATGTAAACGGATAATCTCATCAATGTACATATGTGCATATTTGTCAACCGTGTAGGTGGTCTTAACTGGAAGAAAATGGGCCGACTTTGTCAATCGATATATAATCACCCAAATAGAATCATTCCCCTTTGGTGACCGTGGTAATCCTGTAACAAAATCCATCGTTATATGCTCCCACTTCCATTCCGGAATAGGCAATGACTGCAATAATCCTGCCGGCTTCTGATGCTCCACTTTCACTTGTTGACATACTAAACATTTAGCTACAAATTCGGCAATCTCACGTTTCATATTGTTCCACCAGTAATACTCTTTCAAATCTCTGTACATTTTGGTACCTCCCGGATGCATAGAGTAAATAGAACTATGTGCCTCTTCTAATATATCCTTCTTTAAGGACGGATCATTCGGTACACAAATTCTATTTTTATAACACAATGATTCATCCTTCTTAATTTCAAAGTCACTCTCTTTACCATCTAGGATTTCCCGTGTCTTCTTTTCAAGGAATGGATCACTGACTTGCAAATTTCGTATGCGTTCTGCCAGTAAAGGTATCACTTTAACATGTGCAAATAACGCCCCCATTTTAGATAAGTTCAACTCGACTCCCATCAGTCTTAATTCCATAATATTGCCAACCCGTGCACATTGAATACAAGATAACCTCCCCAATGACTTTCGACTCAGAGCGTCTGCAACAACATTGGCCCTCCCGGGATGATGGTGAATGGTACAATCATAATCTTTAACTAACTCCATCCAACGTCTTTGTCTCAAATTCAAGTCTCTCTGTGTAAATAAATACTTCAAACTTTGATGGTCAGTGAAAATTTCACATATCTCTCCATACAAATGATGTCTCCATAATTTCAAGGCAAAAATAATAGCTGCAAGTTCTAAATCATGTGTAGGATAATTATGTTCATGCGTCTTCAACTGTCTAGATGCATAAGAAATTACCTTTCCATGTTGCATGAAAACACAACCCAGGCCCTGATGTGAAGCGTCAGTATAAATCACAAAACCTTCTCCACTGGATGGAACAGTGAGAATTGGAGCTTATACTAGCCTATTTTTCAACATTTCAAAGCTGTGCTGGCATTCATCACTCCACACAAATTCCACTTCCTTTCAGGTCAATTTAGTCAACGGTAAGGCTATAGATGAAAACCCCTTTATGAATCTTCTATAATATCCAGCCAATCCTAGGAAACTCCTTATCTCCGTTACATTCCTCGGTCTTTCCCATTGCACAATTGCCTCTACCTTCTTAGGGTCAACATAAATTCCATCTCCCGAAACAACATGCCCCAGAAATACTACCTGATTTAACCAAAACTCACATTTGCTAAACTTCGCAAACAATTGACTATCTCGCAAAACTTGCAATACAACTCTTAGATGCTTCTCATGTTCCTCTTGGCTAGGTGAGTTTATCAAAACATCATCGATAAAGACAATCACGAACGAATCTATGAAAGGATGAAATACTCGATTCATTAAATCCATAAACACCGCAGGAGCATTCGTTAACCCAAATGGCATTACCAAAAATTCATAATGACCATAGCGAGAACGAAAAGCTGTCTTAGAAATGTCACAATCTCTCACCCTTAATTGATGATAACCCGATCTCAAATCAATTTTTGAAAACACTTTAGCACCCTGTAATTGATCGAACAAATCATCAATATGAGGCAATGGATATTTATTTCGAATAGTCACCTTGTTCAACTGTCGATAATCAATGTAGAGTCGCATGGTGCCATCTTTCTTCTTCACAAATAATACTGGAGCACCCCACGGTGATACACTGGGTCGAATAAAACCTCTATCTAGCAAATCTTGCAGTTGAACCTTTAACTCCTTTAGTTCCACAGGTGCCATTCTATATGGAGAAATAGAAACTGGAGCTGTACCAGGCACTAAATCGATAGTAAACTCTACCTCTCTGCTAGGTGGCAATCCTGGTAATTCATCTGGGAACACATCTGCAAAATCCTTAACGACTGGGATATCTTCTAATTTTTGCAATTCCCTATTTGTATCCACAATATATGCTAAAAAGCCTTGACAACCCTTACTTAACAATTTCCTCGCCTGAAGGGCAGAAATAAGACAGTTCAGAACCACATTTCTTTCCCCAGTAAATTTGAATTCTTCCTCCCCCGGCATATTAAATGTAACCTCCTTACGAAAATAGTCAATCGATGCATGATAGGAAGATAGTCAGTCCATACCCAAGATAATATCAAAATCTCGAATATCTAGGGGAATTAAATCAATGGTCCACTCCTTCTCCCCCATATACAATACACAATTTTTATACACAAGTTCCACTAACATCACATCCCCCATAGGTGTAGAAATATATAAACCACAATCTAGATAAGAACATGGTCTACCCAAATGCATGGTAAATGACAGTGCTACAAATGAATGAGTAGAACCTGGATCAATAAGCACGTAAGCATGTTTGTTCATGACAGAAAATGTACCTGTCACCACCTCTGGAGTAGCCTGAGCATCCTGTAAAGTCATAGAAAATATCCTTCCCGGAGCCCTGGATCCACTAGCCTGTCCTCTACCTCCTCCTCTCCCTATGCCTCCAGGTGATGAGCCTCGACTATTAGTAGCTGATTGAATCCCTCCCAGTAGCATAAGACAGTTCTTCTTGGTATGACCAATTTGATGACAGTGATAACACTCTACCCCCTTTAACTTGGGATAATCTGGACTGATATGGCCCTTAGCTTTTCAAAAATAGCATGTAACAGGCTTAGACTGCCCATTGTCATTCTCCTGCTGTCTATTCTGTTGGCCCATCGATCCTGCACCCCTAAAACTGCTTGGTGTCTTATTCTGAACAAAATTTCCAGACCCTCTACCGCACTGAAATCTTTGACTCCCCTGTTTTGATTATTCTACATTACTAGCACTGGCAAAATTATGGGTTGGGCCTAATTTGGGCGGGTCAAATATGGGTTGGGCTAAATGTGGGTTGGGCCAAATATGGGTTAGGTTAAATGTGGGCTGGGCCAAATATGGGCGGACCAAATATGGGTTGGACCAACCCATTATTTTTTTACTAAATTAAGTATTACAATTCGAGGTATATATAAAAAAAAACTCATATTTTACTCATAACTTTTTAAAATGAGTATTATATTTGATTTGTATCTTTTAAAATTGGGCTCCATATTTGATTTCTTGCTTTGAAATATGGACCCCATATTTAACTCATAGCTTTGAAATATGGGCCCCATATTTAACTCACAACTTATAAATATGGGCCCCATATTTAGATGCTTGGGCTAATATGGACTGTTTTATTATTTGGGCTACATTTTGCCACTACTATACATTGCCTTCCTTTTGCTGAGATGGATCAAATCTACTCCTCTTTCCCTTTTGTTCCCTATTCTTTATTGCATCGTTAACATCTCCTTCAACCATCATAGCTTTGTTAACTAAGGAAGAATGATCTACCATCTCAAGTGCAGTAAGTCTAGACTTGATAACCAAATTCAACCCATCCTGAAATCTGGTGCATTTATCCTCCTCATCACGTAAGAAATGTAATGAAAATCGAGACAAAGATGTGAATTTAGTTTCATACTCCCTGACCGACATATTCCCCTGAGTCAATGATAAAAATTCTCTCTCCTTTTGCTTCCGATACATGCGAAGAAAATACTTTTCATATAAGACTTTAATAAAGGAATCCCAAGTAATTACCTCACCTCCCTCTGGAGTAAGCAATAAATGTTTGGAATACTCCCACCAATATTTAGCTTCTCCCTTTAACATGAAAGTAGCCAAAATCACCTTTTACGCGCCAGGTACATTCATCACCCCGAAGATAGTTTCTGTGTCTCTAACCCAAGCCTCAACTTCTAAACGACCTACCGAACCTGAGAATGCTGGAGGGTTCAATTTGATAAACTTCTCGTACAGAGTGTTATTCTCCTCTCGTTGTATTTCCCTTTCTCTTCTTGCCAAAGTCTGCTCCTCCAAGTACTTGGCTTGTTGTTCTGCTATTTTCATCATAAACATGTTTTGTTGTTCTACCATTAATGTCATGGCACGAGCCATCTTCTGCATATCTATAAGTTGTTCAGGAGCCCCCTCTACATTATTTGGATTTTGTTGGTTTACTGTATTTGAAGACTCATCATCTACCCTCTCATGAACATTTGCTCCTTCCATAGCTTACTATCTGTCATAAACCACAATTATAGAAACAAGAATACAACATTTATTTCAAACATAATGGTTAGTATTTCTCACAAATTAATATAAATGACCCACACAACGCTATTTCTGCATCTGCCATATCTAGACTCTCTAACCCCAGAATATAAAAACCTAAAGCTCTGATACCAAGTTGTCACACCCTAACCCCATTAGGATATAATTAACTAAATAGTTTACAAACCACAATTATAATTTATTTATTATTTAGGCAATACATATCGAAACGACTTCCAGGTTAAAATGTAGAATATAAAAAAATCCAATCGTTTTAAGGAGACAATTTCAACAGAACTCACATATCATTTAACTTAATTACAACTAGTGCAGTTTATAAAACAAACTAACAAGACCCTACTTCTATGTATTCAACCTCCTAGACCTGGCAGTGGCAGCTGGAAAACCTGAAAATGTAAACATATAAAACCATGAGTTTAAAAACTCAGTGAATATACTAGATCTCTATATAGTAAAAGCACTATATTAACATATCAACATATTAATATATACATATTTGTGCCAAATTAGGCCATATACATATCCGGAGTTAATAAACCCCACATCTCCTGCCCGTAGGCAATAATCATATCCATAGGTTTTAAAAACCTAACATCTCCTGAATTGCATAGCAACTCAACATATCCTGACTTTTATAAAGCCATAACATCTCAACATATCTTGGCTTTTAAATAATCCATAACATCTCAACATATGATATATATATATGTCATATCCAAAATCAACTCAGTAAGTACACTCACATTGGGTTGTCAACTATGTATTCCCGTTTCCCTTTGGTGGAGCTGAACTTGGTTGATTTTCCCTTACACCTGTTAATCCAGCCAAATCAGTACTAAAGCTCAATCATAAGTATTATCTTAATATAATTATGTAACTTTAAATTAGTTCACAACCACAATATGATTCTACTCAAGTCATATTCCATGAAACATATGTAAAAACGAAACAATGGTATATATGTTGATAAGGTCATGGACATTCAACCCTAGAAACTACCTCGTAAAGAATTTATAACTAAACTCAAGTAAACATAAAATTATACTTCTGAATATATATACTCATGAAACATGTACTCAAAATACCCTTGGGAAGGAGTAGATACAAACATTCTTTCATGGGGTATCCAATATGGTGTCAAATCATTGTCCTCCATACTTAACCATACCATATTCATAAATAGTACACATACAGGTGTTCAAGCTTATCAATCTGAAAACAAATCTGAATATACTTTCCGTTACAAGTGACGGTGTAACTTTTCAAGCTTCCTAGGGCAAGTTATGGCCATTTCTTTACAACACGAGAAATCTGCCCTACAAACTCTTCTATTGTTCCTTCGATTTCCAAGAATTTTCATAATTTTTATACATAATAAATTTCCATTATTTTCACCACACTTTCAGTAGAGATACTGAATAGTACAGAATTAAAGTTTCATAATATTTGGACTTCATTTTCTATCTCAAAAGCTTGACCAAACTCAGGGCATACCGAAATGAAATATTCAAACAGCAACTATATACCAACTTGCAACCATCACTAAGACCTAACCATAAGGAGTTAAATTCTGATTTTAGGATATGATATGAATATATAAGTCTATTTTCATATCCAATTGGGATTTCTGAATTCCAGTAATCACACAAAGAGATATGCAAGTTTGAATACAAAGCAATATGACCTATAACACCACTTATCTCACATATGAACCAATACATATTATCACAAAGGAGGATGGAATTTGGATCAATACTTCATGATTTATATACTTTGAAATAATTATAATAGAAGATTAAAATAATATTAACACATAATATTACCTTAGAAACACCTTAAGGATTTTCTTGGAATTGTTTTCCTAGATTTTCCTTGTAACCCTTTCTTCCTTAACTTCTACCTCTCTTTCCTCAAGCTAATAACAACTCAAACTGAACCTAGGGACTTATTTGCTGAAGAAATAAGGTTAAGGGAGAGTTTTAAGTCGTCCAAGGCTGCCTCCAAATCCATCCAATCAAATTAAAACATTTGGTTTAATAAAAGACAATTTACCACTTAAGGGAATTGACAGATTCACCCCTTCTCGTAATTTCGACCTATCTTCTTATTCGAACATCCGTTTGATGCACCGTTTGTTGTGTTGGAACCCTAACTCACATATCTACAACTATGTAGTTTTCACCTCAAGTCAATTGTAATGTTACAAGGGTCAAAACTAGTCTTAAACAAGAACATTTCTATCGAAAATAAACAAATCTTTTGTTCGTAAATAATTCGACATTTCATGATTTATGAAAGTAGAATTATACTAACCATAATCACTTAGCATTCGATATACTATTTATCATAATCATATACGAGTTGTCACAGTAAGCACTTAAATGAACGCAGACCTTTTACAACGGTTAGAAGCAAACGCAAATAGAACCATTCTCCGGAATTTGGGCTCGCAAAGTACATTCTACCAATTGCAAAAGGTGATGTAGGTGACCTTGGAGCCCAAGTCTTTGTTACTTTGTACCAAACAAAGTGTTGGGGGAACTCTTGATAAGTGAAAGCACGGGCGGATTCATTCGATGCACAATATTAAAAAAAATGTCGTCAAAGAAGATCGTTGAGTCGAAGCCCGACGCACTATTTCATCCATCGACTCATCTGGATTGAACACAACATGATGCATTCCAGGTAGGTGAAGTTCCAATCGGGTAACATATGGTTTTTCTGCATGCATTGGATTACCCAATATTCTCCAAGCTGCCTCGGGGGGGCCAATGTACCTAGCATCCAAGTACTGTTGGATTTCATCACCACCTCCCAAGACCATAGTAGTGCGATCATGTCCCTTATAGATATACTTATTAATGTACTTGACGCATCTCAACCCTGCACAAACTTCAACATTAATGTGGCAATTGAACATATTAGAAATATGAGGATTATACGGCACAACATCTCGATTATCAACATGTTTTCCATTTGCCGTAGTATAGACGCAACCATCATTTATACGACGATAAATTGGATACCCATCGTTATCCATAGTGGTCGACTGTGAGAAATCCTGAGGATATTTCTTTGTGCATTTACCATTTTCCATGCACGGAGCATGAGGAGACTGTAAGCCGTAAGGCCCATGGACCATACAACCCAAAATTGTTTAAAAAAGGACTGGATTTTCATCTCTGTTAGGAAACTATGCAGAAACAATCTTATCAACTTGTGCAGGTGTTTTAATCTTGTCAGGACCATCAAGAAAAATTAAAGCGTGCATGTGAGGTAAACCTCACTTTTGAAATTCAATCGTGAAGACATGTGCCACTTTTTTGCCGAATATATGATTATTCTCAATCTCCTTCATTAAAGCCTTCCTCTTGAGTTCAAACACACGTGCCACCAAGTTTGGGCGAAGGAAGGCATTTTGAAAAGGCAAGAGTTCCTTTGTGATCTCTGGCCATTTAGGGTTTGCCGTCATCGTGAGAAAAACATCCGGGTGATGATTGAAACACGTAATTGCCATAGAATCTTGATAAATTTCAAACATATTTCTCGCGCTCCCGGTAAAAGAAGATGGAAAAATCATTCTTTTGCCAATTTGACCTGGTTGTAACCCTCTGGACATACCATCTGTGAGATCTTTGTACAACTCCGCCCGAAGTTTTCCTTGATTTAGTCGGTGGTACGTCAAATGGTTTTGCTCAGTTGAAGCCCAACCATCGATAATGAACTCTTGAAACAATTTCCCCCCTCTGTGTATCGTGGAGTACTCCGAGTGGTGTTGAAACATTCGATAACAAAAATAATTCATTTGAGTCAAACGTGTTTCCTTTTCAGTACAATGTTCCACGTCCCACAGTTTCATGTCAAGGTGCCAACCAAGTTCACCGTGAGGAAATAATAAGACATAGTGCAATGGAAAATATGCTGGATGGCACTCGTTAATCTGCATCAATTGACTACCCCCTTGAGACGAACTATTATGTCACGCATGCCGCTGACATTAGAGCCATCACCCGGCAAAATAACGGCAATCTCATCAGCGGATGGCAAATTGTATGTGCGACGGTCCTTTGAAGAATTGTAATGGAGATAAGCAGGTAAGCTCTGACCCACCCTATTTGACCTTTCCAAAATCGAAAAAGCCTCGCGATATTTCGACGTGAAAGCATTATTCACCAACAAAGACCCTTGAACTGTACTTAGAACATCCCTCCTCAAATGCGGATTTCTATTATGGAGAATATCCAAAGCCACATCTGGATCGTATATGTACAACTGAGCATAAGCAGCCTGGTGTTCCAATCCAACATCCGGTATTAAGGATCCAGTGCGATGACGAAGCTCTCCATGAATCGTGAAACTCAATGGACCCCTGCCCCTGATTACCCGATCATCCATTTGACACCTAAACTTGTAAACGCATTTGCAGCATTATACTCTCTGGTATAAGTATGAAAGGACATTGAACGGTCATCATCACCATCAAATAAAAGCTTAATTTCAGCAGGTGGTTCAATGAGTGGGGGTAGACGAATTTGGCCCTGCAAACAGCACTTCCCAAACAATGGTCGCCTCATTGAAGAATATGACAATCTTTCAGTCATCCAGTGTAACGCATCACAGTGAGGGCATCTTACGTTCATAGCTCCCAGATCATGTCTTTCCAAGGCAACATACGAACGACTTAGTCCGTTGGTATAGGCTCCATTTTGGAAAGATGGTCTCCTTGACCTGAATATGAGAAAAATAGTGTTAAACCCTAAAATATGTATTAATAAAGATCATATATGTTGAATTGCATATAATCTGCATATATGTAGATGCATATATGCTGCATATATGTGCAGTAACAACATATATGTGCAGCATATATGCTGTTGCTGCACATATATGTTGCATATATGCACATATATGTTGTTACTGCACATATATGCAGCATTTATGCACATATATGCAACATATATGTGCAGCAACAGCATATATGCTGCACATATATGTTGTTGCTGCACATATATGCAGCATATATGCATTTGCATATATGCTGCATACATGCAGATGCATATATCCTTCGTATATGTACAACAACAACATATATGTATGTAAATGTATATATGCTGCATATGTATGCAGCATATATGCATTTACATACGTATATGCTGCTGTTGTACATATACGAAGGACAACAGCAGCATATATGTATGTAAATGCATATATGTTGCATATATGTATGCATCTGCATGTACGCAGCATATATGCAGATGCATATATACTGCATATTAATAAAGTTCATATAGATTAATAAATCATTAGATGTACCTTATAATTGAAGGGAGAAGTGAAGTCCTAATTGAAGGTGGTATAGTATTTCCCTCCGATGGATTATCTGTAGAGGAACCCCGCGGGATGAACTTACTTCAGAATTAACATTCGTATCCCGATTAGATAAATCTTGAGGGAATACTGTCTGAGATGAAGTTAAATTTTCTGTTTGAATGGTAGAAATGAAATCCATATTTAGATTACGAGGATCGATATTATGGATAAATTGAGAAGGGACTACCGAAGGTGGAATGTCCGTCACGATATTGCATGTTGGGGTTTGGTTACGTTGTGGGAAAAATTGAGGTGTAGGGGTATTTAACGAAGTAGAAGGTTGATCCTCAATACTTTCACACTGTAATAAAATATGTTGGTGTCGTTCCCGTCCACGTCGGCATCTTTGACCCAAGATGCGATTAGATAATTCCTGACACGTTAAAAAGATGAAAATATTTAAGAATCGCAATTACGGCATTTTTAAAACTATAAATTGAAATTCATTAAACTGAAATTCATTGCAGAAGAAAGAAATCACACCAAGTGAGGGGGGTGGTTTTCTTTCCCTTTACCCTTTTCGTTAATCGAAAGTTGCTCTGTGTATTTTATCTTCTAAAAAAGGAAAATACAAATCTTATATTAGTCAAGTTAAATGATAAAGAGACAAAGAATGCGATGGGTGTTCCACCCTAATTAAAGATTGTTCAAATACCTCTCTAAGAATGATGTCCGCTTCCGAAACATCCCGGATGACAACACCCTTGTTTGATAAAGGGGTTTGGTTACGTCTAGGGAAACATTGCGGTGTAGGGGTGATTAACAACGGAGAAGTCATAGAATATGGTTTATCTATAGTGGGAGTTGTTTGATAGGGAAACAACATTTGTTGGGATCTTTCTCGCTCGCGTCGGCGTCTCTGACCCGAGATGCGATAAGATAATTCATGACATGTTAAATAGATGCAAATATTTAAGACTCGCAATTACAGCATTTTTAAAACTATAAACTGAAATTCATTAAACAGAAATTCATTAAAGAAGAAAGAAATCACACCAAGTGAGGGGGGTGGTTTTCTTTCCCTTTACCCTTTTCGTTAACCGAAAGTTGCTCCGTGTATTTTCTCTTCTGAAAAAGGAAAATACAAATCTTATATTAGTCAAGTTAAATGATTAAGAGGCAAAGAATGCGATAGGTGTTCCATCCTAATTAAATCTTGTTTAAATACCTCTCTAAGAATGATGTTCGCTTCCGAAACATCCCGGATGACAACACCCTTGTTTGATAAAGGGGTTTGGTTACGTCTAGGGAAACATTGCGTTGTAGGGGTGATTAACAACGGAGAAGTCATAGAAGATGGTTTATCTATAGTGGGAGTTGTTTGATAGGGAAACAACATTTTTTGGGATCTTTCTCGCTCGCGTCGGCGTCTCTGACCAGAGATGCCATAAGATAATTCCTGACATGTTAAATAGATGAAAATATTTAAGACTCGCAATTACGGCATTTTTAAAATTATAAAATGAAATTCATTAAACTGAAATTCATTGCAGAAGAAAGAAATCACACCAAGTGAGGGGGGTGGTTTTCTTTCCCTTTATCCTTTTTCGTTAACTGAAAGTTGCTCCGTGTATTTTTTCTTCTGAAAAAGTAAAATACAAATCTTATATTAGTCAAGTTAAATGGGAAAGAGACCAAGAATGTGATGTATATTCCACCCTAATTAAAGTTTGTTTAAATACCTCTCTAAGAATGATGTCCGCTTCCGAAACATCCCGGATGATAACACCCTTGTTTGATAAGGGGGTTTGGTTATGAAGAGGGAAACATTGCGGTGTAAGGGTGATTAATGACGGAGAAGTCATAGAAGATGGTTTAGCCATAGTTGGAGTTGTTTGATGGGGAAACAATATTTGTTGGGATCTTTCTCGTTCGCGTCGGCGTCTCTGACCCGAGATGCGTGCAGAAGTAGGTGTCGTTCCCTGATAGTTTCAAAACATAGGAAGTATAATCAAAAGAAAATACGTGTAATAATGCATACAAAAGTTAATCATGGAAAATAAGAATCAACAACATAGATAAGTGAAAGAAATACAAATACGAAGACGAATACGAATCATGCACAAAATGGAATAACATTATACAGTTCGTGAAACATACTTTGTCAGAATTGGTTATATCATCCATTGCCAATATAAGATTCCAGTCCTGCATAATTAGAAGAACCATATTTATTATGTACATATTAAACATAAATGCAACGTACCATAAAAAATAAGGAAGAAGCCCTAATTTGAAAACCGAATTGAAACCCAATAATATAGAACAAATCAAACCGAATATGGAACAAATCAAATCTCAACCTAGTTAGCCACATATATGTATGGAACAAATCAATATGGAACATAAATGCAACAATTATTCGAGAAAAAAGAGTGGGAGAGAACGAAATGCCCTAATTTGAAACCCTTTTTGAAACCCTTAGGTACATATTTCGAAACTGAAATTTAGAACCACATTAGGTAAAAAATGGGGAAGAAGCCCTAATTTGAAAACCTAAGCCACTGAAGTTTAGAACCACATTAGGTCAAAAATGGGGAAGAAGCCCAAATTTGAAAACCTAAGCCATATACACACATTCAACAAATAATCAAATCTAAACCTAATATGGAACAAATTAGCCACATATATGTATGAAACAGCTAAACCTAGTTAGCCACATATATGTATGAAACAAATCTAAACCTAATATGGAACAAACAATCAAATCAAAACCTGAATCTTAGGATGTACCTAATCGAGGAAGAAGGCGATGTGGAGCAGGTGAGGCAGCGGAGCAGGGGCGGGAGAAGCAGCGGAGCAGGGACGGGGGCGGAGCGGGTAGGCAGTGGAAAGATGGAGGGGGAACCAAGGAGTGCAGCGGGGAGGGTAGAGGGTGGAGGAGGGGAGAGAGAGGCGATTTGCAGATCGTGGGGAAGGGAAACGGAGGGTAGGGGAAAGAAGGAAAACGGGGTACACAGCGTAGAAGGTTTTTTTTCCCCAAGTGCCACCTCACAATGGATACAATCCTACGTGGCACAATCCCACACCATTAGATCGCCCCAAAAAATGCGATCCCAACCGTTATTTTTTTGGAACAGTAAAACACCACCCTCTCATATAATATATATATATATATATATATATATATATATATATATATATATATATATATATATATACAGTCCTGCTCTTGTGCGGACTAGTCCACATTTTAAGAATGCGGACCGGATATGTATCACCTGGCGGTGAGCCTAGAAAAGAGAGAGAGTGTGCCTATAATTTAGGCGATAATTTCTAGGCGCACCGTTAGGTGACACATGTTCGGTCCGCATTTTTAAAATGCGGACTAGTCTGCAGAGGAGCATTATTAGAAGAACTAGCATATAACTTATGTTGGAACTTTTGTTTAAAGGTGTAAACTTTGAAAAAGAAAGTTAGCCTCTTTTTGACCCAAATCTTTGGCCCTCCGGTTTTCACTCCCACATGTGCCCACTACTTAATTTTTTATATTTCCACTAGCCATAATTGTCTCAACTTTCGGCTAAAAATGGGGAAAATAATTCTCCCACTTGAGTAACCTTTGGCTGCATTCATTTTATATAAAAGATTGGCTCATCCGGCCAAAGAGATATATGTAGAGAGAACAAGAACAACACAACTCTCAAGTGTGGTTTTGAAATGAAAAAAAAAACTTGAGTTTAGATTTGGAAGGAAAAAAAATCGAGTGTTTTGGAAATCACTATTCTCTCTTTCTATGACTGAAAATATTTTCTTCATGAAAATATTTTCTTCATGAAAATATTTATTCCCCTAAAATATGTTAGAACAGTTTGTCTACACAAACTGAAATTAAGAAATTGAGCAATTAATTTGGAATGGGTGTTAAAAGACATATAACTACGGTGCATGGTTATATGATACAGAGGTGATTCTGCGCTTGTTTTATCCTGGGGACGGCGTGACTGTAGACTACCTGCACAAAGAGGGTAGAGCCGCGAAACGTCTTAAAGAGAGTGACCTAGTCCGCGACTCAACCCAAGAATCATCTACGACGAATTTATAAACAATTGAGGTAATATTGTTTATTTTTATTGTGCAGTATTTATTTGGAATTCACGCATGCGGTTCATATTTGTGATAATCATATGAGGTAATAATTTAATTTTGAGCCGTAGACTTAAAATTAATTTATGATTTTATTTTTCGATTTCTTCATAAAACTCTTTGATGTGATTTTTTAATCACAATACATAAAGTGTACTGCTAAAAAGAACTTTTCGGTGTATTTTTGTCTTTTGTCGTTGCTTGAAAAGTCCTTCTAGTCAAAACCTTATGTACCTACAAAAATATATAAACTCAAGTGTAGAGATAAGTAAGGGTATCAATCCACTTTCTAGGGAGTAAGCTAGAGACAAATTCAATTGTAATTCACTTTTTATTTTCTTTTTGTGCTTTTTCACTTTTTCTAATTTTTTTAGCTTTTTGAATATTAAAACAATAGGGTGAGGTGAGGTGAAATAAGACTAAACTAAAGTGTGAGATGAAAACAACTAACTAGAAATTTACTAAAATGAAAATTAAAGTCTAAACAAAAAATAAGAGATAAGTGAGGTAAATAATTGTGAGAACAATCAAGGAGTGGGATTACACCACAAATTTTAGTTATTCTAATTAATTAATTTAATTATTTGAATTCTCCCAAATAAATATTAAAATTACAAACCAACTCTCATTGCAAGTGTAATTATAATAGTAATATTTTAGAATGTTAAGTTTAACACCCCACAACTCTACAAAAATAGATCTACACTCCTTTTAATTAATCACCCGCTAGGATCGATCGATTAAAATTCATGTAAATCTTAGAAAATAATTTTAGAGTTGAAATTCAAGTTATAATACCCCACTTAAGAAACCCTTATCTCTAGTTCGAATCTAAAATGGGTATTACAATTAGAATTTCGATTTTCTCTCGAAAATCATTACCCTCTCTCGAGGCGTAAATATAAGGGTGAGGGATCAAAATTAACATTCAAAGGGATATTTCAAGTAATTAAACTAATTAAAATAAAAAACATCAAATAAGGGTTTTACCCCATCCCTTGAAAGGGGTTTTAGCCTAACATGGTATAAAATTTGACAAATTAATAATCAAAGGCATAAACAAATAAAATAGAAGGGTAAGAGGACAAATCTTCAAACAAGTCTCATTGATTTGCAAAATTGGACTCTAATCCTCCATTGAAATTGAGCAACATCCATTCAAAATGAGCCTTCCATAATATTCAATTACATACAAACACTCATTTGAATCACTCAATCTCTTTTATTTTCTAGTCTAACCTATATCTCTCTAGAATTTTCTTCCTACCAATCTCTTTTTTTATTTTGGAGTCTTCATCTTCATTTATAGTAGGAATAGAGCATGGGGGTATTTTTGGAAGAATTAAGGTGTAAGAGATTGTATAAGGTGTGGGTAAGGATTAATTTAGAAATTTAATGGAGGGTGCATGTGGTTTGGGTGTGAGGTCATGATAGTGGGAGAATGAGGGTATAAAATCTGATATGATTTGAGGGCTGTTTTGGGAAAAAGGGAATAAATAGATAGTTGGGGGTAAAATGGGTATAAGGGGTTTAAGGGGGAATAAGTGGCACATGGATTTTATTTTGGCTTGGTTTTGGTCTTGTTGGCATTTATTTTTGGCAAGTGGTTTAATCGGGTAAAGGTTGGGAAGCAAAATGGGAGATGGGTCTTGTGGTTTGGAAAAGTGTTTGGGGTGAAGGCTCCGAAGTGGGAGGTTAGTTCCGGTTTCGTGGGTAGGGGCAGCGCTCCGGAATCATCGCCGATGGTGGAGGTATAAGGGGGTCGGAGTTGGGTTCCAGACGGGTTGGAGACTGGCCGGAGCTTCGGGTATTGGTCGAAGGGCAGCGGAGGTTAGAGCGCCGCCGACGGAGGGGCGGTAAGGAAGTGACAGCAGGGAGGTACTGCCGCCAGAGGGGAGTCACCGGGTTCGGTCAGTTTCAGGGGGTGGCTGTCCGCCGACAGGAGGGGACAGGGTGACGCCGATGGGATCGGAGTAGGGGGTGGAATGGGTTTGCTTGGATTTTTTGTTGGTTGGTGTAGGTTTCATGGGGGGTTATGATGGAGGAGAGAGGAGAGAGGGTGAGTTGTTGGGGAAGATGAAGTGGGTTTGTTATTGTGTGGGTGAGGGTGTATGGACTAAGTGTGAGGGTGAGGGTGTAGGATAAGTAGTGTTAGGTGTAGGGAGTGTGTGTTTAAGTTGGACTCTTAAAAATAATAGAGTAATGCTACATACCCCAAATAACTCCTCCAAACCTCCCCAAAATGAGTTGGACTTTGTGCCCTGGCGGGACCCTCATCACATGGCAATAAATGACAGGTAAATGGAAGAATGACATGGCGTCCATGTAAGATTTGGGGAGGGGAAGATTTGGGGGAGTTGTTTGGGACTCAAAGCATTTTCCAAAATAATACTAACTAACTAATAACACTAAAAAAAACTAAAAATCATAAAATTAAATTCCGATTCTAAAAATAAAATATAGACTAACTAAAAATAAAAATAAAAAGAAATAAAATAAAAAATAAAAATAAAAATAAAAATAAAATCTAATAAAACTTAAAATAAAAATCCAGAAAGAAAATGCAAAATCAAATAGAACTAAAAATACATGAAATCCTAAAAATTCTAATCCTAATAAGATAAAATAAAATAAAACTAAAACTAAAAATTAATAAAAATCAAAATAAAGTAAAATTATACTAATAAAAATAAAATAGAAAAATAGAAAATAAAACCTAGAAAATACTAAATAAATCTAAAATAAATCCTAAAAATAAAAAAATGACTCAAACTAAAAATCTAAAAAATAATAAAATAATAAAATGACACAAATAAAACACACACAAGCTTGGGGTAACTTTGGGCTATGTTTAAGTTCGGGTTAGGGTACGAGATTTGGGTATTTAGCTTCATATTGCGCACAATTGCCTTAGTTTAAGCGTTTGAACTCCGCAATGCACAATTGACCTACAAGATAAACATTTAAGCACATAAGACCCATATTGCCGAGAATTAGTAACTAAAGTACATCTATTTGGGGTATAAATTGTACAGTTTTGTGTGCTTATCATGTACCAACAATTTTAAGACGTTTTATGTCTACTATGGAGACAGAAAAATAAATTTTATGGACATATATTATTATTTTTATGATGTCGAAATGAAAAAAGGCCAACTAAGTTTCTATGTTTAGAAATTATAATTTGACCTTGTACCTCTAGAAATGACCGTTTAGACCCCAAACTTCCATAATATTATATTTTATGAGGTAGATACATAAATTTCAGTATTTTTGGTCAATTCGGAATCGATCAATAATTTCGTGAGAAATTAGAATTTGAACAAAAATGAACCCCTTCATGGAAAACTTTTAAATAGGTCAATCCTATTTTTTAGTTATGAATGTGAAATATTATTTCACATAAGATGTTATTGTTGGAAATGGAATTGTATACCTTTTTAGACAATTCATTTTGAGCCACTTGTGGTTAAGAAAACAAATTCAAAAATTTGTTATGTGGAATCAAATTGAAATTTTATAATTGATAACAAATGAATTTTTTTTATGGAATCAAATAAAAATTTGATATTTGGAAACAAATGAAAATTTGTTATATGAAAACAAATGAACATTTGTTATATGGATTCGAAGGGTAATTAATAAATATTTTCTCCTTACGCTATGTATACTATATAAAAAAAACTGTTCAAATATTTTTTGAAGTGTTTATATGAAAGTGTAGTTGGTATTTTTCAACCACACTAAAGTGATCGATGATGAAAAAAAAATCTGAAATTTTTGTTATGAATTTTATTGGAATATCATCTTAGTTTTTTTGATGATATATAGACTAAAATTTGGTGAATTTTGGCATGCATGTAGTATGCTAAGATTATAAATAGTGGGCTTTGGAATTTCTGAAAAAAGAGTTGTATATCTTTTATTATGATTTTTACAAATGGGATGCGCAATGCTGAATTTTTTGGACAGCTTGTAGTAAAACAAGTTTATCTTCGCTTGTAGTTAATATTTTTGAGTGATTCCAATTTTGGATAAGACTAGACTCATAAAGGATGAATTCTGGAAAATTTCATAAATTTTCAATAAGCGGTTTGGTCGTGGTGAAATTTCAAACTTGAAGTTTTTCCGTTCGAACAAGTATTTTGGACAACATTTTCTTAGAAAAAATGTATCATGTCGTGTTCCCAACAGATTCAAAATATTTTGACGCCTTTATAAATTTCTTATTTAAGGATTTATGAAGTGCTTAAAAAAATTTGGACTCAAATTTATGGAAGATGAATTTCATAGAAATTGTATAATGACTTATACAATATTTGAGTTTCACTACACCAAAATGGGCAAATTGTCACCTTTCAGCCGGCCAGCCTTGTCAAGGTCATTGACCGTGACAAAAAACACGCGTTTTATGTCACGGTCATTGAACTTGACACGACCATGACAACTAATTGTCACGGTCAATGACCTTGACACGACCGTGACAACTTTTCCAGCAAAAACCCTTTCCCCCTTCTTTTTTCCCTCCCACTGTTCCCTCCCTCTCTCTCTCTCTCTCTCTCTCTCTCTCTCTCTCTCTCTACTTTCAGGTCCAATTTATCTCTCTCTCTCTCTCTCTCTCTCTCTCTCTCTCTCTCTCTTCCATTTATATATATATTTGTGTGTATATTTATGTGTGTATGTGTATATATATGTGTGTGTATGTGTGTGCGTGTGTGGGGGGTGGGACGGGGTGGGGGAGGGGGTGGTGGAGGGGGGCAGGGGGTGGGGTGGGGTGGGGTGTGTGTGGGGGGGGGGGGTGTGTGTGTGTGTGTGTGTGGTGGTGTGTGGTGGTGGAGGGGGGGGTGGAGGGGGTGGTGGAGGGGGGCAAGGGTGGGGTGGGGTGTGTGTGTGTGTGTGTGTGTGTGTGGTGTGTGGTGGGGGAGGGGGGCAGGGGTGGGGTGGGGTGTGTGTGTGTGGTGGAGGGGGCAGGTGGTGGGGTGGGTTGTGTGTGTGTGTGTGTGGTGGTGTGTGGTGGGGGAGGGGGTGGTGGAAGGGGGGAGGGGGTGGTGGAGGGGGGCAGGGGGTGGGGTGGGATGGGGTTGGGTGGTGTGTGTGTGTGTGTGTGTGTGGTGTGTGGTGGGGGAGGGGGGCAGGGGGTGGGGTGGGGTGGGGTGTGTGGGCCTATGCATAAAGAAGTACCACAATATCTTAATGTTAGGGTTTGACACTGAGAAACTTATGGTATAAATGTATTGAAAAGAAATCATCATATACTAAGAAAATTGACAAATTAAAGTTAGATAAATCAAGGACTAATGGTGGTCCATATTTCAGTTTGGAAATGTAAGATCTACCGCATCTGAATCTAAGAAGAAATGACACTGAGAAACTTATGGTATAAACAATTAAAAAAATGGGTGTATGCCGCCTATTTGTGAGCATATGATATTCTTTAGTAAAAGGCGAAATAGTAGTTCATTGTGTGCTCATTGTGTGGCTGCATCGATCTACAATACACTACATAACTAAAAGTTCAATAAAAAAGCCGAGGACTTGCTTTATCTACACATAAGCATGATATATTTACTCCAAACAACTGATCTCTTTATTTATCTACACATAAGCATTGAACAATGGTTAACCTTAAAACTAAAATAAACAGAGTATAACTTGATAAATCCAGTACCAAATAATTATATTTAAAATTCCACATCTGATCATAAAAACTAAAGTAAGAGTGAGACAAATACAAACAAAAGATACAATCATGTCTCCCTTTAGATTCCAACATCTATTTCCATGCACACAAATACACACATTTCAAACTCGTGAAAAAACTACAATATAAATATAGTCATAACTTGTGCTTATGGAACTATTTTAGTTGGTGCACAAACTAACGGTCAAAGTAATAGTATATAATTCCAACATTTCAAACTACTTGAACATCACAAATGGATACGAACTTAAAATATAAATTGAGATAACCTTAGAATCTAATTAGGGTAAAAATATAATGGCATCAACTAACATATATACACAACACTAAAAGTAGACATCAATTTTATAAATAATTGATAATAGTTGGATAATAATTGGATAATAAACATCGGGAGGGGGTGGGGGTGGGGGTGGGTGGGGTTTTGAATATTATTTACATTCAAAATAAATAATTGATAATAGTTGGATAATAATTGGATAATAATTGATATTTTCATTCAAAATAAATATTTCATTCAAAAATATTGGATAATAATTGATATTTTCATTTAAATTGATAATAATTTTATTCATGAAATTAATTCAATTAGGTAAAACCCATGATAATGAAATTTATGCTACAATTATAATTATCTCATGTCATAATTTTATTGATAAACAATATATGTAGTTGTCACGGTCGTGGTGGGGGGGAGGGGGTGGGGGTGGGTAGGGGTGGTGTGTGTGTGTGTGTGTGCGTAGGTGCGTAGGTGTGCGTGTGTGTGTGGCGGTGGGTGGGGGTGGGGGTGGGGCACCCATTTAATAACTCTTTAAATATTTGGAAAAAACATAATATTACAAAATTGAAACGAAATGGTATTGACGGAACTTACACATACGTTATAATATAGACGGAACATTTTTTTATCTGTACTATTAATTCAATTAATTCAATTAGGTAAAACGAAATGTGTACTATTAACATTTTTTTTATCTGTACTAATAACATTTTTTTTATAGCAAAAATGTCACCTTCAGATGTTAAGGCGAAGATGATGATGCTGTTTATGATGATGTCGTCTGGGTTCGGTGGTAGCGGAGGCGACAAGGGCTCCTCCGCCGCTAGGCTCCCCAAATATGGAAAATTTGGGATTACCGTCGAAAACAAGTCGGAGCTTTTAGCGAGATCCCTCGAGCTGCTAAAGACGGTCATCGAACCGGGGTTTATGAGTTGGAAGGAGGTGCTGTATGAGCTCAAGTTAGTTGTTTGGGCGGCACTACAGGTAATATTTATATGAATATTTTAATTTATATTTATATTTATATTTATTCGCAACTAACATTGTATTTGTTGGACAAGAACAATTCAACTTGGATCCAAAGCTACGCGATTCCGTCTTGGAGCAGTTGAGGGAGCAACACAAGACGTGGAAGAAAAATATGCGGACACGGTACTTTGAAAAAATACGAGAGTCCATTTTACAATGGCGCGGATCCGTCTCGCCCAAGGAGCCGATCTCATTGGCACAATGGCAAAAGTTCATTGACAATGAGATCGAGGATCGACAATTGGCATCTCGCCAATCGGGGAGGGAAAATCGGGCTAAAAAGACGGACGTGCACTACTCTGGCCGGACCTCTTACGCTGAGGTGGAGCATAGGATGCAGGTAAGATTTAATTTATCTATAACTACAGAAATATATTATTGGATATTATTTTACTTTGCGGGGCCGATACTAATTTTACTTTACTTTATTTTATTTCAGGGGGTAGGGAGTGGGCCAGGGGGTAAGCCACATAGGCTCGATACTTATGTGGCTCTTCGGACGAAGAAGGGGAAGGACAAGGAGGTGTCCCGGAGCGTCGCGGCCACGATTTTAAGTAATCCGACAGTTTAATTATTGTTAATTACGTTATAATTTTTTAGTTTACTTATTTTACTAATCATGTGCTTTTTGTCGTTTCAGGTAAAGCTTAAGGAAGTGCATGAGTCGCAGTCTGATGGCGACAAGGCATCTTTGTCCACAGACGCACTCAGCCAAATGCTTGGCTCTGATCGCAAAGGGAGGACAAGGGGAGTGAGCTCGCGGGTGGCCAAATCTAGGATCATCGGATTGGAGACGAGCGACACCGGGTTGGCTCGAACGGTGGATTCACACGACGCGAAGCTATCCCGTTTGGAGGCGACGGTCCAAGATATGTACGCATTCATGAAGCGTACGTTGGGTGGAGACCGTAAAGGGAAAGGGAAAGGGAAAGGGAAGGAGAAGGCGGTGGAGGAGGAGGTGCGGGAGGATGAGGCGCAGGATGACGAGGATGTGGACCTCGCTGCTTCATCACCGACACGTTCGTACTTCGACGATCCACTTCCCTATTTGACGCCCTCCAACAGACCATTGTCGATAATTGGTTGGCCGAGCGTGTTCATATTGGACGTATTTGATGGCCAGCGGATAGGGCGGGGGTTGAGGGACCCGAATATCGTCGAGGGTGGAATAGTCTATGGACGTGTGCTCCAAGAGATGGAGTCCAGGGTGCTCGTCACGCATGTCATACCCAGGAAGGAGAACTCCCTATTGTGGTTGCGCGAACAATGCAGCACGATGTATATTAGTGGGTGCGTCAATTCGTATGTCGTGTGGCCTACTCACCTCCTCAGTTTTATCCAAGACATGTAGTAACATTATTTTTAAGTTTGTCCATTTTAATTATATTTGGATTATATCGTCATATATATTGTTTTTACTTTGAATATTTGGATTATATCGTCATGAATATATATATTTGCATTATCTTTAGTTTGTGTTGGATATATGATGTTTGGAACAGGTACAACGTTGCTATAACAGGTACAAATATACTGCTGGGCAGTGGCGGTGGCCATACTGCCCAGCAGATTTTTTTTAAATTCTGCCCAGAATTGTCACGGTCAATGACCGTGACAATTCTGGGCAAGAGGGGTCATGGTTATGTCACGGTTTAGAACCGTGACAAACGTGTCACGGTCATTGACCTTAACACGACCGTGACACAAAACGCGAGTTTTGTGTCAAGGTCAATGACCGTGACACGATCGTGACAAAAAAAGTTGTCTCGCCTCAAAATGTCACGGTCATTGACCTTGACAAGTTGGATTTGTCAAGGTCAATGACCTTGACAAATGGGCAGATTTGGTGTAGTGTTTGGAGTGCAACCGCTAGAATTTTATATGAATAATTCTTTGTATTATTCATTTATATGAGTTGAAAAATATATATAATAAAATTTTATTCCACTATGTTGGAATCAATTTGGTGTGCTTCATACGCATGTAGAAATAATTTAGTTGGGTAAAATTATTTTGACCGTATGCTTTGATTTGGAATAGAGGTTTAAACTCTAATATGCAGTATCATTGTATACATTGGAAAAATTGTATATTATAATTTTTTATGACATAGATTGTATAATCTATATGTGACTTTCAGACCTTCGAAAATCTGAATTTATGACTAAAACAAATGAACATGTATTTTTTGGTTCGGCTATACATGATGACATTAAGCATGTATTTATTTAAGAAATAAGATTAATTCTTATGTAATGTTGAAACTCTATAAGTTTATATTCCATTTTATGAATTGAAGATATAGTGGGGGAACATTATATGTTGCTTCTCTACGCTATACCTAGAGAATAGTGGGGGTACTCAATCGAGTACCTCTCAACTATAATTAGAGAACATTTAATAGAATCTGAAACTTTGGTGTTCAAGAGAACTCTTAATTTTTTGAATAAATAAAAGCTTGCTTATATTATTGAAAAAGGATTCGAAAAATCCTTAGAGAAGTCATGTCATAAATGACTGATTTAATTCCTTGAAATAAACTAGAAATTAGTTTATAATTGACTTATCTTATAACTTTAAGATAAAGAGGTGTATACACATCATTTGAAGGAATATTGAGTCCATTATCATTTATGAATATGAGCTTTGTTTATTAGTCGAAATTCATCGATATAATTTAGTTATACATGAAGCATGTTAAATTATTCTCCTAAAAATAAAGAAGCTTCATTTAATTTGAATGCCATTGATATTATATATGATGTTGAGTTAAAAAAACTAAATATATATAATATTGTTTATCGAATGGTGACCTATGTAATGCAACTTACATGAACCAACTTGAAGTTGGAAAATTAATATGGAAGACACCAATAAATAGCATGATATTTTGATAAATTATCAAATGAGAATGAATTGAGAATATTATGAATCGTGTTTATCACTAAGCATGTTGAAATATGAATGCACTCTTATTTATTATGCAAGAGTGATTAGATAATATTTGGTTATAATATTTTGTTGCCTAGAAAACCAAATTCATGCTAAGTCAAAGTGTTAGCATAAAGAGTTTCAATGAAACAAGAATAGTACTTATTAATATTATAAGGCTATATGAATCAATTAATTAATCGAGTACATTCACAGACAAGAATATCTATTTATTAGATATATGCTTATTATAAACCATCCTGTACTCCACATGATCCAAGTATAAGAAAACTATATATAGTGATAAGAAAAGATGAATATGCGAACATCTTAAGTAGTCTCAATTGAGCTACTAAATACAGTTGACTTGGAATGTATTTTTTTTGTGGGAGTACTATGAAGGTTTATAATTAAAAAGTGCATTCTTATGCTATTGAGAAAGGTGATGTGTTTTGATAAAAACCATGAACCTAGAATTGATTCTGGATCAATAATAAAATGTGTTTAACACATATTATGTTGCTATTAATTATTGGAATAATTAATGATGGAGTATATGGTGATGCCATTAGCTATGGCTAGTGAGTAAATGAAAGGTTAAAAGACCTATTATAAGATATCATGTATGGTAGAGACTCACACAGTCATTTTATCCACAATAATAGAACCATGGCTATTGTAAAATTTTAGACCCGTTATCATAACGAAAAGAACGACAAATATGTCGTAAGCACAACATAGTTTGAGAATTTAAAAACTAATGAGTTGTGAGTGTGGATTATGATCGGACTGATGAGAATAGAACCTGACTTATCCTTTGACGAAAGGACTAGTGCGGGAGAAGGTGTTTAACACCTAGAAAGGGATCGGACTAAAGCCCGTTGATATTGAATCATTTGTGGTGGTAACCCAACCTATAGACTGGAGATCCCAAGAAATAGGTTCAAAGGGTAATAACAAGTCGCAGTGATATGGGTTGAATCATGCTAATAATTATATACGAGGTTTTACTCCGAGTCCATCCCTATGGAGCATGATATCCTGAAGCGAGTTAAGGTTGAGTTAATTATAACTCTTAATGGAGATCTATAGTTCTATTTTGAGTGGGGTGCCTAGCTACAAGAGTATCCTTGATAGACTCACCTATGTGGATGTGGAGGTTTGGCCGCTTCCTATGGTAATTTTGGGCAAATTCCCTAGAGCGTTCACATGCTGGGATAGAAGCACATGGTCATAACGTGCTGGCTTGAGGACTACACCCAAGTAGGGTTGTGTGTGGGATATTGTCAGAGATAGAGTTCAAAACTACGAGTTACTCTAGTATAATCTGAATCATCTTTACTACGTAAAGGTTCAAGTCGAAAGACACCTTTGCTTATGCACAATTCTATTAATTATTATTGCTTAATAATTTTTCAAAATTTACAAGTGGGGGATTGTTGGAACTTTTGTTTAAAGGTGTAAACTTTGAAAAAGAAAGTTAGCGTCTTTTTGACCCAAATCTTTGGCCCTCCGGTTTTCACTCCCACATGTGCCCACTACTTAATTTTTTATATTCCCACTAGCCATAATTGTCTCAACTTTCGGCTAAAAATGGGGAAAATAATTCTCCCACTTGAGTACCCTTTGGCTGCATTCATTTTATATAAAAGATTGGCTCATCCGACCAAAGAGATATATGTAGGGAGAACAAGAACAAAACAGCTCTCAAGTGTGGTTTTGAAATGAAAAAAAAAACTTGGGTTTAGTTTTGGAAGAAAAAAAAATCGAGTGTTTTGGAAATCACTATTCTCTCTTTCTAAGACTGAAAATATTTTCTTCATGAAAATATTTTCTTCATGAAAATATTTATTCCCCTAGAATATGTTAGAACAGTTTGTCTACACAAACTGAAATTAAGAAATTGAGCAATTAATTTGGAATGGGTGTTAGAAGACATATAACTACGGTGCATGGTTATATGATACAGAGGTGATTCTGGGCTTACTTTATCCTGGGGACGGCGTGACTGTAGATTACCTGCACAAAGAGAGTAGAGCCGCGAAACGTCTTAAAGAGAGCGACCTAGTCCGCGACTCAACCCAAAAATCATCTACGACGAATTTATAAACAATTGATGTAATATTGTTTATTTTTATTGTGCAGTATTTATTTGGAATTCACGCATGCGGTTCATATTTGCGATAATCATATGAGGTAATAATTTAATTTTGAACCGTAGACTTAAAATTAATTTATGATTTTATTTTTCGATTTCTCCATAAAACTCTTTGATGTGATTTTTTAATCACAATATATAAAGTGTACCAACAACTTATTTACATAATATTTTTGACTCACCAACTATAACCCAAACGGCAATGGCTCTTGAGTTGTAAGCGCATCTACCGTAACATTTGTACAAGGTAACCAATATGTAAGGACGTTTAGTCCTATAATGCCATATTGTGTGACCTGCATAATGTATCATTTTTATAATTATCGTACTCTCCACAAGAGGTAAAAATAAATGCGGACAATTATATAAATGGATTCAGAAACTGATCGACAAACACATCCTAACTTTTACCCAAAGTTATGTGTAGACACTGCATTCAGTCCCCCTCTCGATCAATCCTAGTCAACATTCAGACATACAGGGAAGGTTTGAGACCCCAAGCCAGAGAAATCCAGGCCCCCTTAGGTCATCTCATCCTTAAGTAGTTCGAAACTCAAGTCCTAGACCATTAGAGTTTCTGATGGGAATTAGGAGAAAAAAAAAAAGAAAACACCAATGCTGATATGTTTTCCACTCCTAAATCCTCTATTTTAAGATTTTACTTTGGCCGAGTCAAGACTTTATTCAAAGATATTTGAAAGTATCTCTTAATCTATATTCTCTATTTGATAAATGGATACTCTATTATGCAATAGGGAAATGTAAGATAAAGTAGATATGGGAAAAATGGGCCATCCATGAACATTAATGCTTGAAATGTCTCAATTCGAAGATACCTGATTATGTAATATACATATGTTTTTGAAGTACGAACAATTTAAAAATTCAGAACATTTAATTTATAAAAATATCAATGAATAGCATATTATGGCAAATATAAAAAAAATTAATAACAACAACAATAATAATAAAAAAATAATTCATATGATAATATTTCAAGTTTCCATATGTGTTTTGTGGGAACGAATGTCATATGCATCAAAAAGTGTAAGACAACTAAAAAGAACACAAAAATCAGCGACTCCAATAATACCTTAATCAATTTGAGGGAAGAAAATGACAAATTTTAGGCATTGTTTTAATTATTGTCTAACAATAAAATTAAGCTACAAACTTAACTAGAATAGTTTGTTCATATACAATTTGTAAAGTAGAATATATCCATCATTTACAGATTTATACACCCATAACTATTTATTTACATACACACATCCAAAATTCACACACATCCAAAATTCACACACACACACACACACACACACACACACACACACACACACACATATATATATATATATATATATATATATATATATATATATATATATATATATATATATATATATATATATTTATTTATATAAAGAGAGAGAGAGAGAGAGAGTTATACATAAATAAGAAGAAGAATCATAGAGTTAGGGAGTAGCTATTGGCATTCCAAAGAATTCTTTTAACACTCCATTTTCTAACCAAATGTCAATTATACCCTTAAATTTATAAAATTTAAATTTTTACTTTTTTGTCTCCAATTAAAACAAATGTATTTGAAAAACAACTAAAAATTTGTATTTTTAATAAAAAAATATTCCTTTTATAAAAAACTATTTTTTTACTTTTCATAATTGTTTAAAAAAACATTTCAAAACTGTTTTGGCCAATGTAGTCCCTCAAATATGTTTTTTTAATAATTATAAAACAGTTTTAATAAAATATAGTTATAATAAAAAAAACTAATCTTTTATTAAAAAAATGGTTTTAATAAAATACAATTTTAATATAAAGCAGTTTTAATTAAAAATAGCCTTTATTAAGAAAAATGTTTTATTAAAAATGTAAAACAGTCTTAAAACCGTATATTATTAAACATTTTTAAAACTGTTTTTATTAAAAATGTAAAACAGTTTTAAAATTGTATTTTTTTAAAACAGTTTTAAATTGCATTTTTTAAACTATTTACAGTTTTAAATTGTTTTTATTAAAAATGTAAAACAGTTTTAAAATTGAATTTTTTTAAAACCGTTTTAATTGTATTTTTTTTAAACTGTTTACAGTTTTAAATTGTTTTTATTAAAAATGCAAAATAGTTTTAAAACTGTATTTTTTTTTAAACAGTCCCTTTTAAACTGTTTTGCATTTTTAATTAAAAACAGTTTTAATAAAAACAATTTTTATTACAAATAGTTTTAATAAAATACAATTTTATTTAAAAAAACGTTTTTTTTCTTGATAAAAAAACTGTTTGATAAACAAAAATTAGATCATGGTCATGTTAGATTAAAAAATACGATTTAATGTATTGTCACATTTATTTGTGGTATATCGTATTGTCAAATTAGACCATTTTCATGTTAGATTTAAAAAACTTATTTTTTTAAAAATTTGTGGCATTTCGTATTGTTTCGTGTCACTATTATTTGTGTTGCATTTGTGTTAGCCAAATAAAAATTAGATTTCATGTCGGACAGTATTTTTAGTTGATCGTTTTTGTGTTCGGTAAAAAAAAAAAGATTTTGCGTCATATTGTTTTTATTTGGGTGGTGCTCGTTTTAGGTGGAGAATTTTTTTTGTCACGTTCGTGTCTCTTTTTAATTGAGTCGTGTTCTTGTTTGTTTAAAAAAAATGATTTCAGGGTAAAAAAGAGGTTTTTGCTTTTTTTTAATAGTTCATTTTTTAAAATTATATAATATTTTTTACCGTCCTTATTTTTTTATAGTTCATTTTTTAAAATTATGTATATAATTTTTGGGGTAAAAAAGAGATTTATATCTTTTTGTGAGTGAGAAAAATGAAAAGAATTAATCATAAGGGTATAAGAGTCTTTAACTTTTATTTGAAAAAAAAACTGAAGTTAGAAGATTTTTTGGAGTGTTAATAGCTATACCCTAGAGTTATATATGCAGATTAAGAAAAAAACATATAACCATTTCATTTGATAACAAATAAGAGATTTATATCTCAAATTGAAAAAAAAAATTAGAGAGCCCTACCTTTGGGATTGAGCATTATACCTTATATAAACAAAAACACAACTAGAGATTGAGCCCTAAGTTTGCAACTGAGACCGAGTCTACCATGTCTAACATCAAAATGTGAACCCTCGTTGTCAAGACCTACATTTATACTCTTAATTTGTAGGTCTGAAGACATACATGAATTCAACAAGAAAATAAGGTGCAGCCCTAGTGGGTAATGCCCCTTCATCTGTTTGAAATCAGGTTTCGATGCATCTAAAGGTTTTACTTGAATCGAGATTTGAAAATAAAAACAAAACAAAAAAGATTAACTGAGATTTTGAAAAAGGAATCGAAGGTTTTACCCGAATCAAAGGTATGGAGTCTGGAAGATTTGAGATTTTGGGAGGGATAATTGATACGAAATCTTGGAAGATGAGGGGAAGGAAAATAGTGTTTTTAGATTGCCAAATTTTTTGTTTACATTTTTAGGAGGTATTTTACACTTTTAGGGTTGGAGAATAACAAAACCATAATTATAACAACATTTTTTAACACTAAATTTTGTTATAAGTGTCAAAAATCGTTGCTAATTTTGTAAGTGTTATAAATACTTGCAAATTAAAATTTACATTAATTGAAAAATAGCCATTGTGGTGTAGGTGGTTATGAGTATTTCATCTCATTTATTGATGATTAATCAAGGTATGGATACGTTTACCTTATGCATAAAAAGTATGAAGTCTTTGATAAGTTCAACGAGTGCAAGTCTGAGGTGGAGTGTAGACATGGTAAAATAATCCAAACACTACGATAAAATAATCGGGGTGAGTACCTCTAGATAGAGTTTTGGAATCATTTATTAGAGGTGGGTATCATATCGCATTTGTCTGCTCCGGGCACTCCATAACAAAATGATGTAGTGGAAAGAAGGAACATGACACTTTTGCATATAGTTAGATCTTTGATGAGCTATTCAAATTTGCCGAATTCCTTTTGGAGTTTTTCATTATAGATGGACACATACTTACTGAACTTATTTCCTTCAAAATTGATCTCAACAACTCCCATGGAACCGTGGACTGAGCACTAGCCTAATACAAGACATGTTCGGATATGGGATTTCCTAACACAAGTGCTGAGGAAGGAGCCAGGAAAGTTAATTTCGGGAACATATGTATATCTCTTTGTAGGTTACTCAAAATGAATGAACGGTGGTCAATTTTATAATCCTAAGTAAGAGATGGTGTTTCTTATCACAAATTCACGTTCCTTAGAGGAACATTATATTGTATACCACAAACTTAAGAATATGTTGATCTTAAAAATGCTAAGAGGGAAATACCAAGTAATTATTTCTGAACCACCCGTACAAGATGAAATACACCCTGATATCAATAATACACTGCCTAATAGTTTTGAGAGTATTATCGATGATTAGGATACACGTATCACTTATATATGATCATAAGTGGAGCCACATCATAGTGGGATGGTAAGGCGTAAGCCCAATAGGTTGGTGTATTTTAGTGAACACTTCAGTGAGATCTTAGGAGATTACAAATCAAATCCAAGGAGCTACAATAAAGTACTCCAAGATAAGGACTCATGGCTTTGGATTAAGGATATGGACACCGAGATGGATTCGAATAAAGCGTGGGAACTTTTGGACTCATCAAATGGAATAAAACGTATTAAATGAAAGTGGAACTACAAGAAGAGAAGAGGGGTAAATGGGAAGGTGGAAATGTTCAAGGTAAGGCTTTTTTTTGCAAAAAATGTCTATTCAAAAAGAGGGGATAAACTATGAGGAAACAATCTCCCAATAACCATGTTAAAGTCTATCTAAATTCTTTTATCCATTTCAGCTTATCTTTATTATGAGATTTGGCAAATGGACATCAATATACCATTCTTGAATAGTAGTCTTGACGAGTACATCTATATGATGTAACCCGAGGGATTCTTAAAAAGTTGCTAAGAAAGAAAGATGCGCAAGATTAATAGATCCACTTATGGACAATGTATAAGATTGGATATATTTTTTCTATTGGGGTGGTTTAAATATTCCAGGAGTATTAAACTACAGTAAAGCACATTCTCAAATACCTAATTATGACTAGAGATTATATGTTAGTTTGCTCAATAGATAGTCTTGTACATTTAAGGTACATTAGATAAGGATTCCAGGAAATCAACCATAGGATAAGTGTTTACCCTAGGAGGTGGAGCCTTAAGTTAGAGGAGTATCAAATAATCTTATATTGATGATTTAACCATGGAAGATAATTATGCTGCTGCTTCAAAGGAAACAAAAGAGGTCGCCTGGCTCCGAAACTTCCTAAGTGATATAGGTATGAATCCTTCAGTAGAATCGGCTATTATAACTTACTATAAGAATAACGATGTGGTTTTTAACTATGTGGAAACCTCAATTTCAATTAGGTTGTGGGTTTCTTTTTACCCAGCCCACAAAATATCGTTAAAACTGAAACCCACTAAAAAACCCCACCAAAATAAGAATCTTGGGGGGGGGGGGGGGGGAGGGGGGGGGATAAAAATGCAAATAAAATAAGTAAAATAAAAACTTCTCACTATCTTTTCACCGATCGGTCACCCCCTTTAGCTGTAATGACTCCAAGATCTCAAAGATATATTCCTGGCTATACACCTATCTCTCATCCCCCATCCACTCTACACGCATCGTCTTGGTTGAGTGATTGGTCAAATCCCAGGGATGACTGATTTGTCAAATCCCCTTCTCAGGACCCTATAAAGAGAGGTCCGCACCAGCCTTAAAAAGCACCTCTAAAACCAACATGGGCTTAGTTATCTAAATTTCTTCAATCCCGAGCGCCCGAGACACTCGAGATTGTTCTAAAAAGTCCCAAAAAGGTTCATACTTCATAAAAGTGGCTTTCCCCTTAGGAAAGTTCATATTGTTAGAAAGTTATTTCTCCCGAGTGAAGTTCGTACTTCTGAAAAGTCGCTTTCTTAGAAGAAAAAAGAGGTTAACTTCTGCTCGGATTCTGAAAAATTTAGCATTATATCAAATTAAAATCTTGAACCCCAAGCCTCATAATATGTCTCTCAGTCCATTATTTCTTAGGGATGCGTCCGTCTTTAATGCAAACACCCCCATCTATAACCCAACCTCGCTGTTAGAACTATGCTGGCTCTGATCCTAATTATCCTTGGGTACATAGGCGCTATACCGAGCTTAACTATTAGAGCCCAAGCCTCATAATACGTCTCTCGATGTATTATTTCTTAGGAATGCACACATCCTCAGTCTACCCTCCTCAATTTTCCTTTTAGTCAACTAAAAACCTAAGGTGTGGTGTTTTGTTCATAATACATTACATCCTTAGCAATACACCTCCAAACTAGTTTGAAGGACAATATCTGCTCGTTAGTGATCACCTGATAATCATTAAAAACTATTCCTTTATCAGTGCGTTCATGTCCACTTCCATTCTGAACTTCCACCAAAACTACCCTCTATCCTACAAAGAGTTTCTCCCCCTCCTAAGCCAAATCCTACACTTGCACACACATCATGTTGGAACACGTGAACAACCAAACTACTTAGGTTTTGATCTCGTGGCTACACGAGTACGTAGGCGCATTAACAAGTATTTCTCGTTAGCACAAGCCTCGATAATGTCTCTTGATGTATTTTCCCCATCGAGATGCACCCATATCTCATCTGTTATCCCTATCTAACCTTAAACAAGATATCAAACTATCTCAAAGCCGAGCTTTCTCGCACACAAACGCACAACCCTAATAGACACCCATTATACAAGCCAAGCCTCCTCAAACATCCATCCATACAATAATAGACATCCATTAAGAAATACATAGTCATACACTACCCATACTAGTTTGAGTGACATGCCTGAACCTCCCCCTTATACTATTTTCCTACCTAAGCACCCATCTATTTTGAAAGGGATTATTAACCTAATGTTTAAGCATGTTAAAAAATAAAATATAAAGTAATCAAATAATGTTAAGAGTGGTAATAAGCATATAATTAAGGAAGAATAAAGAACAAGTAGGGTATCTAATACCTTTCCCAATCGTAACCCAGTTCCTAAACCCGTACAACAAAACTCTTTGGACTTACCGCAGGACTAACCTGCTTTAGGATTAGTCTGAAAGGGATAACCCAAACCTTGTTTAATTTCATATAAAAAAATTGGAGATTCTAAACAACCAAAAAAACTCTTCGCACGAAGCACATATAGTTTTAGGCCTAAAACTAGGGACGTGAACTAAAAATTGAATATGGCATCGAACCAATGACCGAACCTCGGGGGGGGGGGGGGAGTGGACCGGGAGACAAGCACTACCGCACCTACCATAATCACACAAGTTCTTTTTAACTAGAAGCATCATCGCTCAGGGCCCATAACACCACATAGGTGACTCCGCTAGGGATAAATCAAGAGAATCGAACTATCCATATGCTTCCTTCCTAATATGTCTAATATATCTCTCGCGCATGATTAATTTATATAAATTTTAGAATAGTTAATTAGCCTTAGTTTTAGAGTTCCTCAAAACGTAGATATGTGCTTAGGTCCTGCACTACATAATCTTGATTTTCATATTTTTTAAAGTCTATACCCTCGAGGCCAAAAGCGGTTAGTCGAAAGGATTGTCATCGATGACAATCCTCACTCTTGTCATCCACATGTCTGGTATATCGTGCAACTTCTCTCTCGACCCTAAAGCTTCGGTGATAGGGAACATTTAAAGTTTGTTTAGTACTGGGGTATATCGAGTAGGCTTTCACAACTATTCAGTACTAGGGTAAAGTGACTTTACACATACCATAATGGTTGCTCCGTCCAAGCAGTCTAGTATATCTTGATCCATGGAAATGAAAAGAGATCAACCGATCATCGAGTCATATCACCTTTTTGCATATAGAAGAAAGCTCTACGAACACACCTTATTGGCAAAAAGTTTCAAAAATTATCAAACGGCCAGAGGCTGGTAAAAAATCCCTCAAATTATAAGCAAAATATCTTCTCATTTTTGCATAAAAGATAAACAATATGAATTCTCAAGTTATCTCCAAAGCAGAATTCCCTTACATTGGATTCCCCTACCCACATTTTATTTTGAGAAAATAATAGACCATATTCGATTACTTCCTCCCTCCTCGCATGAAAAACGAGAGCTCACCCTATTTATCCAAATCTAATATAACTCTGTTCAATTCTTCCCCTCAGAAGACATTACCAAACAAAAAAATATAAAAAAACAAAATACTGCCCATATACGGTTAAATACAGATAAAAGAATTGCATCATAAAAGGTCATGCATATGTGAGTCCTTCTCCTCCTATGTATTGTCCTTCTGCCAGTCCTTTTTTCTGCAAAAACCTGAATGAAAGTGCCCTGACTTTTTCTATAGTTACTATTATCAATAGAGAGATCACACTAAGTTCATACCCTGAAAAATCAAGTTCACGCTCGGTGCAGCCGTCTAGTGTTCATCAGCAAGCCCTCACCCACAATTGTCAAGTTTGCTCCGTAGTACGCTCCATGTCTACTGAAGACGAAAAGGCTCCATCCTTGATGGATCAAATATTAAGACAACTTGAAGACATCACCGCCTCATAGAATACCATGCGGTCCAAAATAAGGGCCCTGGGTAGAGATTACATATTTCGTACCAAAATGGAGACCCACCAAAAATTTATTTTGCACACCTAAATTACCATGTTAAAAATTTTACCAACTTTTAATCAGACAATTTCAAGTTCTATCTTGTTTAAGCATGTGGATGATAAAATATACGAAAGTGGTAAATAGGAACATAACAACAGATGTATGAGGATAAAGACTCACTAACGAGAAAAACCTCGGGCCAATGAAACAACCTCACTAAACTTGGTAAAGACTTACAGAGGGAAATAACGACTTACACTCCTATCCGCGCGAACTCACAACTTCACAATTTCCCACAAAATTATAGCAAGACGAAAACTCCTATCCATCGATGGAAAATCTTAACATATCGATGTCATAACAAACGTCAATAATGTTGCACATGCCTTTGTTTTCAAACTTTGGAGATCACGGATGATATGAATCCAAAAAGAGAACCTCAAACATCACAATACTTCTTGTTAGGAGAAAGACCCAAAGTGTATATAAAGTTTATTTTATGAAAATGAGAGTCCTTGATAAAAGGATTTGTTTTATTTGATATTAATCAACCTCTAAAAAGAGCGGTGATTAAATGCAAATAAGATAAGGCGAGAAATATGAACTAGGTTTTGAAAATTGGTTCATGCTTTTTCACAAATGTATTCTTATCTCCTTAGGAAGAAGGAAGAAAAGAATACCTACTAAAGGACTCTCTTTATATTTTTATTTTGAAAGATATGAGAGTTGTTTTGAAATAAAGAGCATTTATGGTTTATAAAAGGAAAACCACACAAATGGGTTTCCATATACCAAGACAAGACAAATGACACATCTCTTATACAAAGAATGTGTTAGAGAGTGGTTGGTCACTACTTAGTAAAATCAATAGCCAAAAAGGTGATTTTTGCACAAAAATCTAGAAGATACTCAAAGATCTTCATGACAAGTTCGAGGATCTGTACACATCGCCGATGATATCACGACAGCGAGGATGAGCATCACTGGAGCAAATCTATTGTGATGCAAGTCGTGCATCTATCTAAAGATTTTTAATAACACCTTAAAAGGTCTGAATGACCAATTAGGTAAGTATCTATGCAACGAAGGTGTATCTATGGTGATGCGTTAGCGATAAGCTACTCGCACTAAGTTTCGAGTTTCTGCTAAAAGAACTTGTGTACATTGTCCCTTCAATGATAAAAATTGTTGTTGTAGGGAAACTTGTCAGGTTCACTCATTTAATTTTTTTAAAACATTTGTATACAAGAAAAATCAAGGTATCAAGACTCAAGATTAACACACAATTTTTTTTACCAAGATGTTTTGAGAACAGTTTTGTAAGAACACGTGACGTGTGTGAGGTAGTTCTCCAATTTACCTTTCATCCAATAATGTGATATATGTGATATTTAGGATGATCAATAACCGAATTCAATATCTTAAAGTTGATGAAGCTTTACAGAGAGGTAAATAAGGTACTTAAAGTGTATTTTGAAAAATCAAAATAAGACAACTACCTATGAGGGCACAATTGAGTATATGAATACTCTTACATGGGCTAATCAAAAGTAAACCTGCAAAAGGCCACTGCTATGATCAAAATCATATAACGCGTACTTCCTCCCCTTATCCCTATTGAGTCAGTACCAACTAATCCCCAGGATCTTCCTACACCGTCCCGGCACGGATCCCCTTGCTAATGCTGACGGCCTTCACTTCCATGTAACATTTGACCCACATCGATACTTTGAACCCTACCAGTAGTACCCCGAGTACCCATACACTACCACATGAGAAAAATCTATAGCTTCTCCAATAAACGATTAGGTTGTTACCCCACCTCCAAATTGGGAGATAATATAGGTCCAATCTTAACTGCAAGTCTTTTAGGAAGTCATAAGCAAGATCCAAACCACTGATGATCTTACAAATATTAAGAAAATGGCTCTCTATCCTAAAGCCCGATTGTTGAAAAAATTAAAATTTCAAGTATTCAAATTATATAAGGGTCTGGTCTCCCCATCCTCCCACTTATCTTACCACCACCTTAAATACAAGTACGGGACACATGCCTAGGAGTTCTAGAGAGGATGTTCTTCTCCACTTTATTCGGTGGATCCCTTACCGGGCATATAGGTCTGAAACATGAGGGAACGGACAAAATATGGGATAATGTATGTAGTGATTTACTCAAGCAACATGAATGTAATGAAGAGCTTGGCATCATGCGTAAAGACTTGGAAATGCCTAAGCAAGAGGAATGAGGGACATTTGGCACTTTCATCACTCGCTAGAAAGAAAAAGCCGATCAGATGGCCGACCGCCCCTTAGAAAATGATCATACAGAGATCATTATCAAAAACCTTGGGAAGGAAGTACATATTGAACTTGGGCTCACCTTTATCCCAGATGTCAAAGCGCTCAACCACATAGGGTGGAAGATGCAAGAAATTTTGTTTGGCAAAGTTACCAAATCTATTGAGGAAACTCGTCAAGCTACAAATCAATTCTCCCCCGTAATGACTTGCCTGGAGCTTTCACACCTCGCATCACCATTATCGTGGTCAGTCCATAATCAGAATCACAATCGATTGCCAATACTTCCCAAGATATGGTAGATACCACTACGCCCTTCTAATTGGGACCCCCTCCCATAAACTATCAAGTTGTACCTATTCTTAAAGAGTTCAAATCCTGGCTAAGATAATTAATATATTTTCAAGATCCCCTCAATCGAGTATTCACCACTTTGAAAATGGATGGTCGCCTATAACCTCCCTAGACCACCCCCCGCATTCCCAGACAATAACTGGCAGGTCAACTTTCATTGCGAGCTCCATCAAGGACTCTATCACAATTTAAATAATTTTTAGGACCTGATATTTGCAATCTAAGACCTCATTGATGTTGGGAGTCTCATCCTGCTAAAACCAAATGTCACTAATAACCCCTACCATATCATTTAAACCCCCACACCAATGTCTTATTAGACACTCCTGTTCCAAACACCGACCCGTCCAATATAATAGTCTCCATCCATCACAAATTGAGAACAAGGACACATTCAAATTTCTAAACAACCACCCTTCTACTTCATCATGACCAGATACTTCCTGAAAATTAACAAATGTAATCCAAATTTAATCTTGGACAAAGAATTCATGCTCTAAAATGAGCTAGGGATGGTTTCTCCTTATCTAGAGAAAATAAAACACTTGAATAAGAGGAGATGTATGCCGAATCCCTCTAAGCAACCGAACATATCACCACTACTGCGCCAATCTAATCTACCAGATGAGGAGGGTTGACATCTGAGGACTATCTATTTACGCTGATAGACTTCGACGCAAGCAGAAAAACCCACTCACCCAATACCTCAAATTCATTCTCTACCATTCCTACAATGAATAATGTAAACGAAACATTTGTAAGTCACCAGATTGTGGAACCCTTGATCTGATTGTTTTGATATCCTAGCCCTTCGCTACAGATAAGTGAACGTGGCAAATATCCCAGGGAAGGTGATCGCATTACCTATGCGTACCGAGCTTGTCACTAGTTATTGTATGAAGAGGGAGAAAGATTGAAAGCCCATATTGCTCATAGGGGATGCCACATGGGAGGCAGAGTTAAGAACTAAGCCATATCTAATACGATACGTCCCTTAACCGTGCCTCTTTAGAGAAAGTTGGAATCAACTTCGAGAAAACTAATGGCTCATGGCCACCCAAGTAATGTTCCACATTAAATACGATGAAAAATGAGGAATTCTCACTCAACCCCCTCCTGAAGAAGTCAAACCTCAAGTTCACCACTAGCTACCATCGATATGATGTGAACATACACTGAAGGTGACATCCATACTTCTCGACTAATAGGTTCAAAGACTGGGCTAAACCTTACTATGAGAAACATTTCCTTTGGTAAAATAGAGATTACTATAAGACCTTAAATCTCCAAGTCTAAACCAATCTACTACACCCACTTACCAGAGCAGGGCATTATAAATTAATTTGACCTTCTCTTAATCACCAAGCGAAACACATCCCCAGGGTCCGAAGATGAGTATGTCCTCAACCCACAAATTTGGGAGATGATGACTTAATGGGACTAATCCTTGAGGAAAGGACTTAAAATTTATAAGAAAGGACCCGCATCCTTCGAGGCTCCCAGCATCCGAGATCATAAGTTTAGGATCAGGTCCTTATCGTAGAAGAGATTTATCGACTTGACCAGCATGAGCCATGGGCCTCCCGTATAAAAAAAATGAGGCTACACTATATATAATTTATAACCAATTATCTTATATGAAGGGCCACCCCTCTAGTTCTTCAGCATCAAGGGAGAGCTCAGGCATCTTAACATCGACATATATCAGAGAATCTGCCCTACTAGATGGGAGGATTTACTATACAAATACAGAATACTATCTGTAGTGCCATAGAGATCGAACCTAGTACTCCTGAAGTTAGTCTTCCCAGAGAAGATCCCGTTGATCCCTATAGTGAGCTTTACCTGCTCGTTCTACATTTATCATTTGACCTCTTTATACTTGGAGTATTGACCTAGACCTACCATTACATCGATGTAGGATGAAACTATGGGAACACTTACGTGGATGCTTCCCACATAGCTGGAATAATTAAATTCATAATGAGATGAACCTCCAATGTCATCCCTCGCTAGAAAGTCCCCCCTCCCGAAGGAACTCATACACCACCGAGATGGAACTAGTCAACCATATTCCCCATGACCACATGATTGAAAAGTTTGACAACTTATAGTATGTAATGTCCGCACTGACCCCTAATATATTTGTCAATAAAATTTGACCTTGCGGATCGAAATACGTTGCATGTCAATACTATTATAGGGACATCTTTTGCAAGGACGCCAATATTATGCGAAAAATGAACCTAGGAGAACCTGGAACCTCCTTCGATAAACAATAACATCAGGAGGCCGCCTATGTTAACAATATCTGGTCAGGATCATCAATATCTACAAAATTATCACCACATTTGCCAAACTAGACACACGAATAAGTCCTGTTTATGATGGCAAAAATCTCTAGTCCTGCCCTGAACTCAGATGTAACCATATTGTGGATATATGACTCCATGTTGCGAAGTTACTCCAAAACTCAGAACAAGGCCCCTAAAATCCTAAAACAATCCCCAGTCCAGGACTAGAATAAAGTAATGGCTCCAAAGCCAACACCTCCATCCCACACCGTTGATTTACCTTCTTCTTCGACTAGAGAAAGATGAGTAAAAAGCCCAGGTAGAACTCGTACTCTCTTCAGATAAAGAATTTGATACGACGTAAATATTACGTATTTCTCCCGTTAACCTACACGTTATTAGCCCCCTCGTGTACCTTAATTCCTATATTTATGCTTGTTAACCAGAAAATCTTGAATTTTTATGTATATATGCTTTATAGGGGTTAATTGAGCTTTTGTAAGTATTCTGGCACTTAGTATGAAGTTTGGACGCATTCCGACGAAGTTTCGTACACATTCGCACGTGCAAGGGCATTTTAGTCATTTCATAATTTGGGCACCTGGTCCAACATCTGCATGAAAGTTAAAGCCCTCTGAGCAAGGTTTGTGTGGCTACAAAAGGTGTGTGATTCTAGATCCTAACAAAGAAGTTACAGGATTTTGAGCCGAAGAGAATAACAAAGCAACCAAAATAGGGGAAGAAAACCAAACCTACTGGTTTGAGTCGATTCGCCCATTACCGAATCGATTCGGTACAAGACACTGCTTGAACTTCTCAGCAGCGAATGGATTCGGCCATATACGATTCGATTTGATCCATACCAGTGCACCAGGTCTCCATTTGTGAATTGATTCGCCCATTGCCGAATCGATCCGCTTTGCCAGCGATTTGACGATATTTCATCACCGAATCATTTCGCCCATTGTTGAATTGATTCGGCCCTGCAGATTTTTATTGCCTTTTAATTACAAGTTTATCATTTGGGGTTTCATATATATAATCAACTCTTCTCATTTTAAGGGAGAATATATTCATTTGTAGATTAGTTTTGTTAGGGTTTAGTGTTAGGAGCAACCCTCTCCTCCATTTTCCTTTGGGCCTTGCCCATTTTGTAAGTTTTGTACTACTATTCATCTTCTCCCTTATTGTATTTATTGTCCTAACTTTATTTCATTTGGGTATTTCATTTCCATTCCTAGTTAATCTTTATTTGTATTCCTTTATTGCTTTAATTAGTTTAGTTGTAGTTTAATTAGTTCAATTCATGACTAGTCCCTTGTTAAATAGGGTCGGGATTTCATTTCCGCCATTAATGGATTTCGAGCTCCAAAAGTTAGGTTTTGTATAAAATTACGTTTAATTGAAACCTCGCATATTAAAGTTGGATTATTATGCATTTAACTCTCTTTGTCATACAATGTTAGTGTTTATAGAGATAATCCGAATTTAATCCGTGGGGCCATTTTTGATTAAATGTTTTATCTCGCAACTTTGGATTAAATTCCTTCTTACGTGATGTTTATGCTTAAGTGAATATGATCGGTTAAATTCTTTCGAATCAAAATTCTAATTATTAGTTGTTTAGCCCATGGCGGGGATACAATCCCGACTCTCGTTTAATTAATATTATTTAGCATAATTAACTTCTTATTTTTCCTTTTCCCGTTTTAAACCCAAATCAGCTTTTACACTTTTATTTTTGAAGTGATAAATCAATTAAAATATATCCGACATTCCCTGTGGATTTCTTATAATACCGGATTTACCACTATACTTATTTTGCAACTATAGTTGTAGTTTAGGTTTTTGCATGTGAACGGGAGCCGATAACAACGACCAACCTCCTCACACGAGTGCTCGGTTTCCCTCTCGTCAAAGTGGCATCGTTACCGGGGAGTGTTTTATAGATTGTAGTTGATTTATTATTTTGTAATATTTTTTTATTCATATTTATATTCTTTATTTCCCCTTTCTTTTTGACTTGCGCTAGAGTGTTTAGAGAAATTGAAATTTTGGTGCTTGTCGTTTTATTGAATTAGCTTATTTTGGAATGGTTCACTATGACTCGTTAGATAAATTTAATTATTATCAGAATAGTTTTCCAAGTTATACTCCCAAGACAATGCGAGAATTCCTACAAATTCTTGAAAATGAATGCCTTGAGCGTGAAGTTTAAGAAGTTGTAAGTAATCCCTCATCGCCTTGGGAAGGTAATTTGGAAAGCAGGGATTCCATTAGCTATGGGCAAACCGCACAAGAAGATGTTATTTCTTATTTTTGGTTTGATCATGAGTTAATGATTAAGGAAATTAGTGACTGATCCAAAAGTTCTCAAGATTGGTTTTTTGAGAATGATGCCACGCTCGATGAGATCATTTATTTACAAAAACGGGGCGAGGTTGAAACTTGCATTTCACCTCCACCCTTTTTTGATGAAGAAATTATTGAGAGTGATCCAAGCTTTAGCACTTTCGAATTTCAACCTCTTATTAATTCTTTCGATTATATTGAGGTTGATGATCCTTCTTTTCCTTTATTGCCTATTATTCTCGAACCGTTAAATTTATCACAAAAATCGGTTGATAATCTTGAGGACTTTGACTCGATTCTTGAATGGGAATGTTATTTTGAGATGCTTCATCTCATGGGCTATTCACTTGCACCTAGACCCACCTACCCTTCCAATTCAAAAACCTTGGGGATATGATTTCAATTTTCCCTAGATCAAAATGGTATTGTCCCCCTTAGCATCCAAATCCCCCATCGTCCCTCTTAAATTTTTAATCGGCGATGGTTCATTTCTTAGGCCTTACACATGCCTTCGTTTTTCAAACGAAATTCATATCTTTTGGGAGGCATGTTTTCTTTGGAGGGTCCACCGTTGATCTTTCAAAGCCACATCCCTTTTTGGGTGGATCCTCAATTATTGAGTTTATTTATGAAATGTGTTACTTGAGCATGATTTTCAAAATTTATTTTGACTCGAGAATTGTAAAAATTTTAGGAAATGATCATAGGCCATCTTTGTTATATTACCCATATTAGCTTAGACCTCACCTTAAATGTTTCCCCTCGTCAACCCCTTTGAGCCTAAATATAGCCTTTCATTTCATAACCCAAAATCCCATAACCAACTCCAAATTGGAGTATAAACCATACGTATATACCTTCCATACCTTTGTTCGGAATGTTAATTGGGATTGAATGATGTTATTGTATTGTGGTTGCAATTAAGCATATGAGAGTGAGAAAAGTAAAAAAAATAAGTGAAAACTGAAAGAAAACAAAAGAAAAAGAAAGAAAAAAAGAAAAGAAAAGCAAAGAGAAAGTTGTATATGTTGTATATAGTGTATATAGTGGTCAATAAGATTTGTTTACTCTCCCCATTGTTATATTTAATGGCTTTTATGGAAGTCGGTTTCCAATTTTGAAATTGCCCTCAATTTCCCATTATCCCAAGGTTTCATCCCCGAACACTTTAAATCCGTATATATTTACTCTTCCTTTCGTACCATAACCCCAAACCTACATTACATACCAATAAAGTCCTATATGATCTTAGTGTGAATTTAATTCAAAAGTTTAAATAGTTTTGATAATCTATAAAAATACATTTCGCCTCCTTTAATGAGCGGTATCTTTCATTGAGATTACATGTTTTTATTTCTTATATAGCGTTATTCATTTGTGACATGTGTACGGCCTAGTATCCATTAACATTTACTCTTTATGCCCGCATGTCCCGTGTATTACCTCCTATTTCATAGTGATTTCCTTTGTTGAGCGTGTAAGAGGGTACTTTAGATTATAGATGGAGGCGTAACCCCTTTGAAGTATGGTGATGATAAGTTAATTAGCCAAAACCTTGGATTAGTGATAGAACATGCAAACACAATCTAGATGAAGATAAAATAGTTTAAACTCACAAATCTCCTGTGTATAACTCATAAAAATAGTAAAGAAACTTAAGAGTAACTTAGCTAGAGGGAGAGAGACATAAGCACCCTAGATACACCTTGGTAGGAAGACAAACACACCAAAAACACTCTCGAGGATCTCTGTCACGTATTAAAAGCATTGTAATAAATGACAATGGTGGATGAATCAAGACTCTGGTTTGTAATAACTCTCTCTGATGCGTATTGCTAGAGAGAATACGCATCAGAGAGAGATATTACAAACCAGAGTCTTGATTCATCCACCATTGTCATTTATTACGAAGCTTTTAATATGTGACAGAGATCCTTGAGAGTGTTTTTGGTGTGTTTGTCTGCCTACCAAGGTGTATCTATGGTGCTTACGTCTCTCTCCCTCTAGCTAAGTTACTTCTAAGTTTCTTTACTACTTTTCTGATTTATACACGAGAGATTTGTGAGTTTAAACTGTTTTATCTTCATCTAGCTTGTGTTTGCATGATCTATCACTAGTCCAAGGTTTTGTCTAATTAACTTATCATCATCGTACTTCAAAGGGGTTACGCCTCCATCTATAATCTAAAGTACCCTCCTACATTTGACGACTCTGCTGGGGAGGCATTCTTCTAAGTAAAGAGTATGGCGCAAGATAATGCTAATAGAAGGCTCAACTTTGATGACATCCAACATAATGAAGAACAAGCTGCGAGAGAACTTGAGGCCCTAAGGGATGGGGATCCTAGAATAGAGGTGCCTACGGTCCCGACGACGACAGGCGTCCCGGGGGTGACACAAGCTTCCACAAGTGCGGGGTTGGGACCCACTCAGGTGTCGCTCCTTATAAGAAAGTTTTATGAGTTTTTGAAAACTCCAGTAGCTTCAACTATACTAGGAGGATTGGAGGCCAATGCCTTCGTAACACTAGGGGTGGACCCAACGGCCCCACCAGGTGCAGGTGTAGCGGGAACAGTGAAAGAAAGCATACCCTCTGATTCGAATCCAGCAATGGGAACCTCAAGAGTCTTATGACCCCTACCGTGATGTTTGCGCCAGCTGCAACCGGAACCTAGCCCATAGTACCGTTGGTTGTTGCCCCAGTAGCATCACCCATGGAGGAAATGAGGAAGGAGATACAGAAGGATATGATGAAATTCATGAAGACTTCCTCGCAATATGCTGGTGAGGTAGCCTCGATTTATGATGAATTTCGAACACCTTATCCTCAGGAGTTCAACGATGAGCCCTATCCAAAGGACTATATTCCTCCTATCTTTGAAAAATATACAAGGAAAGGTGGTAACCCGAAGGAGCATATTAAGCGCTTTGTTGAACACTTGGGAGCACATTATAATAATAAGAAGCTTAGGTTGAGGGAGTTTTCCAAATCCTTAACCGATAAAGCATACACCTGGTACTACTATTTGACTCCTAACATCGTTTCTACATTGGAGGAGATGTGCGTATTATTTGTCCAGAAGTTCTTTCTGGCAGAAGATGAATTCACTTTGACCCAACGGGGTAGGGAGAAGCAAAGACCTGGGGAAGAAGTGGTGGCCTATGTTCGAAGATTCAGGGAGAGATCCCTCGACACGAGGGAGGAGGCGAAAGAATCAAAGTTATTGCAGATCTGCGCTGAGGGGATGCTTCCCGAGTACATCTTCCATCTTATCAATGAGACGCGTGAGGGGACTTTCTCGTCATTCTTAAAAGCAATGAGGAATATCTCTTTGGTGGTGCAGCCCAATCTAGTGGTGGTACCCAAGATGTTTAGGCAGTCGATGCAACCAGCGAGGGGAAGGTCTTAGCCCCCACGGGTAGGGTACACTGAGGGGAGAGATAGGGGCAAAGCACCGAAAAAGGACAATAAGAGGAAGTTCAAAAGGTACAGGGAGGTCCCACCACTATTTCCTTGTACGATGGAAGAAGCTATCAGCTATTACAACATAATGGTCCAAGGGGGAACAGTCTATGAGACAAAGGAAATTCTCGCTGGAGAGCCCGATGTGGCAACGAAGGTGGATCCAAAGTATTACCAAGTTCATTGGAGGATCCAGCATCCAACCGAGATCTATTTCACACTGAGAAGAATCATCGACAAGTACGTAAAGGTAGGGACATTCAAATCCCTCCACAGAACGTCAATAACAACCCACTCCCAGCATATGGGGCCAATCTCGTGGTGGCCTATGATGAAGAGGCTGAGAGAGGAGAAAGAGAGTCAACGACGAGGTAAGAGGGGTACTAAGAGGCTCTAGAAGAGTGCACAAGGGGAATGGCTAACGTTGTGTTGTCTTATGACGAAGCAAGTGCCAAGGATGTAGAAGAGGTGTACGGTGTTGAAGGTGAGGAAGTAGACCCAGTTCTAGAATACTGTGCAGTTTCGAAATCCCCGAAGTTCACTTAGTTCTTCGACCAAGTGGGGATACCAAAGGAAAGTAGGATCAAGATAACCTAGGAAATACTCAATATTATGAGGAAGAATATAGTCCCTTCACTGAGATGGAAGGGACCCGTGGCCAGGTTGGTAAGAAGGTTTCTATCAGAGGTAACCTTCAGCGATACAGATAGGGATGTAAGGTTCCCTTATAATAGGCCATTATATATGACTGCCAGTGTCAATGGAGTTAGCTTAGCAAGAAATCTTATGGATGGGGGATCCTCCATCAATATCATGCCAATCAATTCTTTCCACGCAGCCAATATTCCAGAAGAAAGGTTGTTCCCCATGCCTTTGGTAATTTCGGGATATGATAATCAATCTTCCAAATCCATTGGGTACGTTAATGTTGGGATTGTGATGGGAAATCTGAGTTCCCATATCAAGTTCCATGTGATAGAGAGTGCAACTCCCTACCATCTGCTGATAGGGAGAGTATAGATGCAAAACCAAGGGCTGGTTCCCTCAACATACCACCAATGTGCTAAAGCGAATGTTAAGGGGACATAGGTGACTATTAGGGCTACAAAGAGGCCCTTCGTTGTTGAGGAGGCTCACTTGGTGGATGTAGCATTTTGTACTGAGTTAGAGGAGGATGTCCAGTTCCTAACATGGAGAATGGAGGGAGCATGGGTTCCCTCGATCAGAGAGAGGATGGGATACGTGAACGATCAAGGTAAAGAGGTTGCAAGTAGCACAAGGGAAACAGCCAAAGAAGCTAACCAGGTGGTCCCTCGACCCCAAGGCATCTCGAAGCAGCTTAAGGATATAATGAGGCCTAGAGTTGATTCGTTGGAGCATGAGGTCCAACGACAGAGCGTGCTGAGTCGATTCTCAGGGGAAAGAGTGGCTGAGGTTTCTAGAGAAAAGAAGAGGAAGGCGGTCGCCACTACTAGCAGACAATGCAAGAAAGTCATTACCAAGGAAGGAAAGGTGGTGTATTGATTGTAACGATGTGAGCGGGCGGCCGAGGAAGCTAATGAAGAGGTTGGCCCGATATATGAATGCTTTCTGGTGGATCAACGGGGACAGTGCATGGTGAAAAACAATTCCAGCATACAAGAATTTATGGAAGAAGTCACCGAGGAAGCAGATTACATGGAAAATCAGCCGAAGCCCCAGGCACAAGAGTTAGAACAATTGGACCTGGTGGGGGAAGAAGAGGATCCTAGGTCCATCTTCATCTCGAAGGATATCAGTAAGGCGAAATGAAAGGCCTTAGTTGAGTTGATTCGGTAGTTTATAGACGTCTTCACATGGAAGTACACAAAGATGGAGGGGCTGGATGAGGAAGTAAGCTACCAAAAGCTGAACATAATGCCTTCAGCCATTCCAGTAAAATAAGCGACGAGAACATACAAGCCTGAGCTAGATTTGAAGATCAAGGAGGAGGTCCAACGATTACTAATGGCAGGGTTCATCACACCGATACAGCACCCACTCTGGCTATCTAGCATTTTCCTAGTGGGAAAGAAAGATAAAAACCAGATAAGGATCTGTATGGACTTCCGGGACTTGAACAGAGCCTGTCCCAAAGATGAGTTCCCTTTGCCCTCCATCGATAGCCTGATAGATGCAACGACTGGTCATGAGATGTATAACTTTATGGATGGGTATGTGGGGTACAACCAGATAAAGATGGACCCCATGGATGCAGAGAAAATGATGTTTAGAACCCCGTTGGGTAATTTCATGTACAAGGTGATGTCGTTTGGACTCAAGAATGCTGGGGCGACCTACCAAAGAACAATGATGGCCATTTTTCATGACTTCTTACACAAATTTGTGGAATTTTATGTGGACGATTTGGTCATCAAGTCGAGGAAGGAGGAGTCCCATCTGAGCGATTTGGGGAAGGTATTTTCCCGTTGCAGGAAGTATAAATTGAAGATGAACCCACTAAAGTGTACTTTTGGAGTGATGAATGGGAAATTCCTAGGCTTTGTGGTTGATCGACAAGGGGTGCAAATGAACCAGGACAAACAGCGGGCGATCCTGGAAATGCCATGTCCAAGAACTGCGAAAGAGCTGAAGAGTTTCCTTGATAAAGTCTCCTACCTTAGGAGATTTATGCCTGGATTGGCTGAAATAACACATCCATTGATGCAGCTGTTGTAAAAAAACACAAAGTTCAAATGGGAGGAGGTTCACCAGGAGTCTCTTGACGAGCTGAAAAAACTGTTCGTTTCACCACAGATGATGGTTCCCCCAAAGGCAGGAATACCGTTGCAGCTGCACCTCACATCCACCATGAGGTTTTCACGGGAGCTTTGTTGGAACAAGAGATTGATGGGCAAGAGCGGCCAATTTAGTACCTCAGTAAGATCATCTTTGGGCCAGAAGCCAAATATAGTAGCTTGGAAAGGCATTATTTAGCATTAGTCTTTGTAGCGTAAAAAATTTAGGCATTATATGTTGTCTTTTACAATTCATATTGTAATTAGATGTGATCCTATTAAGTATTTGCTAGCAATAACTATACTAATTGGCAGGGCAACTAGGTCATTCCTCATCCTATCCGAGTATAACTTGAAGTGCGTGGTGCCTCGCGCAATCAAGACCTAGGCATAAGCTGATCTGTTGGCCATTTTCCCTTCGAGAACTTTTGAGCCACCCAAAGAAAGCGTTCCGAGAGATGATTTGCAGGCTAATTATTTAGACGAAATGAAGGAGGAATGGACAATGCAGTTCGATGGATCTTCGACGGAAAAGAAAGAGGGGGCAGGGGTTATTCTTTCAAAAGGAATGGAGGAGATTTTCCTTTCCTACAAGATAGATTTCTCTTGTTCTAACAATGAAGCAGAATATGAGGCATTGGTGTTGCGATTACTAGAGGATCTTTGAAGAGGGATTCATTCACTTTGCATCAAGGGATATTCAAACTTGGTGGTTCAGCAAGTGAATGGAGAGTACGCATTGAAACACATGAGCCTAGCACTATACATAACAATCATCCCGAGACTTCTTTACCAGTTCCATTGGACCAAGATCAGGAGGCAGCCCAGAACGATGAACCGCCATCCAGACGCTTATGCCACCATTGCCCATAAGATGGTCATGAAGATCAATATAACTACCGTCATGATCTAATAAAGAACAACTGCTTCGATAGTATAGTTAATACTGCTAATGGAATAAGATGGGGACTGGAGGGGAGAGATTAAGAAGCAACTAGAGGATGGTGAAGGAACGATGGGACTCAGAGAATTGGCCCAGTACTTTACAAATCAGGGAAACCTTTACTTTAGAAATGCAGGAGGATGGATGTCGAGATGCATCGGTCCAAAAGAGACAGGGCAAAGATTGAAGAAAACACACGAGGCACACTGCTAAATAATTGAGATACCCCTCTACCGAAGAATTCAGAGAGAGGGGTATTTTTGGCCTAAGATGAAGCAAGACGTGGTGGAGCTACATCGAAAGTGCGACAAATGCCAGCTATTCTTCGAGGCAGCTGAATGTCATTTCATGTAAGCTCAGCTTGATTGGAGACAACCCTATATTGATTTCATAAAATATGGAGTTACCCCAACAGAGAAAATTGATGCGATGGGACTTCGATAAAGGGCCCTAAGATTCTACATTCAGGAGGGGCTGCTTTATCGAAGGGAATACTTCAATAGGCCTTTACGTTGTATCACGAGAGAAGAGGTGGAAGAAGTCCTCAAACAGGAACATGATCCAGCTCACATAGAAGGGGCCAAGTTATATGACTAGTTGATGACTTTGGAATATTATTGGCTAACGATAAAGAAGGATTCAGATGAGTTCGTTCAAAAGTGAAAGGCTTGTCAACTTCATGGCAATATGATCCATGCCCCGTCAGTGGACTTGCACTCCCTGGCAACGCCTTACCCTTTTCACACTTGGGCATTTGACCTGGTAGGGGTAATACACCCTTCCTCGAGGGAGAAGATATGGATATTAGTGGCAACGAATTGCTTTAAAAAATGGGCCGAGGCGATACCACTGAGAAGGGAAACGGCAGGAGTGGTGAGCAACGTAATCAGAGAGTACATCATATGTCATTTTGGGATCCCAAAGGTTATCCTTTCAGACAATGGGACCAGTTTCATTAATTCATAAGTAACGATGCTCACAGAAAAATACTACATTATCCATCACACTTCGACGGTGGCATACCCAAAGGCAAACGGTCAAGCCGAAGCGACAAATAAAACTTTGGTCAATATCTTGGCTAAAATGATGGAGGATTTCCCAGGATCGTGGGATGATAAGATACCAGCCGTATTATGGACCTATCGAATAACCAAGAGGAAGCCCATGGGGTACACACCGTTCTTTCTTATTTATGGGGACGAGGTGATTCTCCCAGTAGAGCTAGAAGTCTCCTCTGCTCAATATTCTTTGCGAAGTATCATGCTCCCCCAAAATAGGCATATGCAGTTGGAAGTGTTGGACGAACACAGAGATAATGTGATGCAACACTTTCAAATGTACACGAAGAAACTCTCTAGGGTATATGATAACTTAGTGAGACCAAGGAAGTTCATGGAGGGAGACCTTGTATTGAAGGCAACAGTGAAACATATTAGGGGGCTTCCTCTACCTAAGTTTGCAGTGAATTGGGAGGGACCTTTCATCATATAAGAGGCTCATGACTCAGGTTATTGCTTAATTTTAAAAATGGAAGAAGATAAACCATTCAAGATTAACAATAAATGGTTTAAAGTTTATCATGTGTAGGCAGTTATGTTTGACCATTGATGTAGTTGGCTATTATGAATACACAAGTTCTTTGTTTTTATTATGATGAGAGTACAAGTTCTTTTTATTATGGCTCAAGAAGAGATGAAAGAATTACAGAATTTCACACTTCACAATATAAGCAAATAGTTGTAATAAAAAGAGATGGCATAAGGAAATAAGTGTCTTTTTCCATTCATAAACTTTGGGGGCATTACAAAATTGGGAGCTATTGCCCAAGAATTACATAAGAAGAAAAGAAAAATATATATACAAGTTCATTCGCCAAGAAGGAACCACAGATCTGGAGAAAGGGAAAAAATCTCCAGGGAGGCCCCAAGAAGCTGCTTGGCAAAACCGTTGAGCATTGATGGAGACCTTTAACCTTATTTGCGCCTGTGTGCGCTCGATTAAGAGTTTCTCTCGTTTTGACTCCACCGCCCATAGAGCTTCTTCGAGGTCCCCCACCTTGTTGTCAACGGGTTTAAGGAGAGGTGCTAACTCGGCCAACTTAGCTTCCTCGGCCCGCTAATCCTCCTAATGTTTTCGCAAGAGCTCCCTCTGACTGTCCAACCGCTAGCTCTTTAAAGTCTTCAAGTGCGCGATGAGACAGTCAAAATGGAACCCGTCATGGCCCAGCTCCCTCAAATAACCCAAGAATTGGTTGAGGAGGGGCCTGGTAACATTCATAGTGGCAGTATTGGCGATTTCAGCAACGACGGTGGCCATGTCTTGAAGCCTGTAGCTCATAACTGAGATATTTGAACGTAGGCAGTCCACCGTGAAGGTTTCAGGATGATAGCTCACAAGTTTCTCAATCGCCAAAATGGTGGTTGGAAGGCATTTGGAGAAAACGATGGAGTACCACCAGGTAGAAGGTGTGAGGAGCCAAGTCGGGCAGAGGAAGCTCGCACCCAGATTCGCTCTCGACGGCAACACCGGTCGTGGAACCTTGATCATTATGGCTGGATTCCTCTAAAGCGATAGGTTCCCGGTGGGGCGAGGCAATGGGTGAAGGAACTGGGGGAGAATCCTCCCGAGCAACCTGAAACAATTAAAGGAAATAAAGAGTTTATGAAGGAAAATCTTAACAAGTGTTTTCGTTGTTAAGTCACCGATATAGGTGGAGTTTTTATGAAAATCTTAACAAGTGTTTTCGTTGTTAACTCACCGATATAGGTGGAGTTTATGAAAATCTTAACAAGTGTTCTCGTGGTTAAGTCACCGATATAGGTGGAGTTTTTATGAAAATCTTAACAAGTGTTTTCATTGTTAAGTCACCGATATAGGTGGAGTTTATGAAAATCTTAACAAGTGTTCTCATTGTTAATTCACCCATATAGGTGGAGTTTTTATGAAAATCTTAACAAGTGTTTTCGTTGTTAAGTCACCTATATAGGTGGAGTTTATGAAAATCTTAACAAGTGTTCTTATTGTTAAGTCACTGATATAGGTGGAGTTTATGAAAATCTTAACAAGTGTTTTCGTTGTTAAGTCACCGATATAGGTGGAGTTTATGAAAATCTTAATAAGTGTTTTCATTGTTAAGTCACCGATATAGGTGGAGTTTTTATGAAAATCTTAAACAAAAGTTTTCGTTGTTAAGTCACCGATATATGTGGAGTTTATGAAAATCTTAACAAGCGTTTTCATTGTTAAGTCACCGATATAAGTGGAGTTTATGAAAATCTTAACAAGTGCTTTCGTTGTTAAGTCACCTATATAGGTGGAGTTTATGAAAATATTAACAAGTGTTTTCGTTGTTAAATCACCGATATAGGTGGAGTTTTTGAAAAAATCTTAAACAAGCATTTCTGTTGCTATGTCACCGATATAGGTGGAGTTTTTGGAAAAACCTTAACAAGTGTTTTCATGCTTAAGTCACCTTCATAGGTGAAGTTTGAGAAACTGAGAAATATAGAGAAATCAACAAAGTACCTTAGTAGCAATAGGAGCGAGTGCGGGAGTCACCACAGGGGCCATAATGGTAAAAATTGTTGGAGCCGGGCTCATCGTCCGAGCAGCTTCAACGGGGCCCTTGGCCGAAGAAGCTTCCTCGATAGGAAAAATTCCCTCGCCAATATAAGGTACTAAAGCTAACATGGGCGCATCATCAGAAGAAGATGTGGGATCTTCAAGAGATGTCCCAACGAGAGCAGTAGCATCGACCGTGGCCTTGGAGGGAAAAAGGCCACTAAGGGCAAAGGGCGGAGAGAGACTTGGGGAAAGATGCAAATGTAAAACCAAGTGTTAGACGCAAAGAATAGACATAAAAGAATAAGAGGTAGGAATGCATCTAACTTACCCCCGTTATGGCACCAAAAAGAGGAACCGCAGTAAGGGGTCTGGTCAATGCAGGCTGAAGGAGAATGTTGGCTATCAGTGATGCCACTTCCACCTAAAATGGCCCAATATGGTAGATATGATAAATAAAACAAGAGAACAACTAAAAGATGAAAGAATTGGTAAGAAATTTACCTGAGGGGCACTCTCCTTAACCACAACAAGGGGCAGAGACACCTCTTGATCTAATGATAACTCAGAGGAGGCAGTAGTAGTTCCCTCTAGTTGACTAGAAATTTCATTCAACTCAATGGTGGCAGCCTCCGTCGCAGCTTCTTAGGCCCATTGTGAGGATGAACGATAAGATAAAGTTAGACTTATTAAGGGGGAACGAGGAAGATTAGTGTCTGTTGGAGAAACACTGCAACGCCCCCCCACGAAGCGGCTTACAAGGGGACTGGGCGGATAGGGCCTTTCTTCTTCAACTCCCTGCACCACAACATTTTCTTATTAAGAAATGAGCATATGCAACACACCTTAAGAGAAGAGGAATAAGAAATAAAAATGCACACATACCTCAGATCCAGAGGGAGAACAAGAGAGTATAATTACTGGCGAAGGCGGCAAGGAGGCAGCAACAGAAGCAACTGGTGACGGAGGTTTCTCAAGCGCTTATTTTTTCTGGGGCTTGGTACCCATTGTTTTCTTCTCGGAGCTCGTTGCACCACCAATTTTATGTACCCTCATCCTTCTCCTCCTTTTTACCGTTGGCTCCGTAGGATCAATAGAAATCGTAGGAAATGCACCCGGAGGAGGAACTGTGATAGCGTGCCGTTGAAACTCAGCATATATTCTATCAACTTCAGCTTGCACCTGCCTCCTCAGCTCATCTGCCATCTCTGAAGACATGGGAGGGGGAACAGAGGCAATAGGAAATGCATCTAAGGGAGTTTGTGCTTGAACTTTGGGCTTGGACTTAGATAACTTAGACTTCTTGGCCTTCTTGACAGGTGGCTCAGAAGTCCCTTCTCCCGTTGCAGGTTTGGTCGAGGGGGCAATTGGTTTGGGGGTTGCAGTAGCCTTGGGTTTGGGCGTGGCAAGAGGGATCATGGGGAAATATGGAAGAAGTTCAGTGGGAGGTTCTTTGGGGGTCTAGCTTAGAGGAAACTCAACCCTGAGAACAGAATTTCCCTTCAACCCCAGCTCTAGGTCAGAAAATGAAAGAACTGGAGGATACACGGGATCCCCCTCAATGAATTCAGTAATTTGGGCTAGTTGCCTCGACCAATACTTTATCGCAAACAGAGGGGTCACGTCCCCTTACCTGGTGATACGAGGGATAGTGACTCGCGCAGCTAGTGTAGAACTCACTCCCCACGCGGCAGTTGAGGAGAATAGAGAACATGCCTCGCCAAAGGACACCTTGGGGTTAGATAATTGAAACACCGGGCGAGGGGCCCCTTGATCAAAGCCAAACTGACAGTTGCATCAGTTGGTATTGTAGTGCTCGCTGGTGTATCCCCACTCGGTGTATGAGGGCAGGTATCCTAGTGAAAATAGAAGCACAACGCCCAGTGAGGGGTCTTCAGTAATGAGCTCTACAGTGGTTGGCTGGACTACTCTTGCCCCATGTTTGAAAAAATCACAAGTATAGAGAAAAATATCCTCCTCATAGGGCCTCATTACAAAACTTGAAAAGTCATCAATAAAGGAGGTCATCTCCTTTCGGCTCTGCCTCTTATGATAAACAAAGGAGCGAGGGGGCCGGATTATTTCCCCCGAGGGAGGATGGTTAGTCTTGGCTTCTACGGTCGGGAAGCGCACATAGAGGAAGACCGTTAGGAGGACGCAGTTGGCAAAATTGGCTAGGTTGTAATGACCCAGAGATTGCTTCATATAAAAAAGGGCTCTATTAAGCCATGTATACAGGGATCCCAAGGCGATTGCAGCCAGAGGGAGCTTGATACCCCAGGCCAAATGAAGGGATATATTGATGAGATCCCTTTGAGGATGGTCATTGGGTTTTCCAATTAAAAAGATGTGAGAAAGAATGACAAGGATATAGGCAGGAAGCGTTAGCGATGTACCTTGTCCAGGGGCAACCTCAGAGGAACTACCTTTAGAAGGATCCTTGAAGAAGTAGTTGATAAGAGGAGTGAAGGTAGCTTTGTTTAAAGTACCGATGCACCTTCGAAATATACGGTCCAACTCCAAACGATCAGCAGTCTCTTGTGCATCCAGGGCTTCATCGGAGTAGGGCTCATGGCCTGTTGCCTCAAGGCCTAGGAGCTCGCACATGTCCTCCAACGTTATTATAAATTCTCCCCATGTAGTGATGAATGTATGAGTGGTAACATTCTAGCAAGATACCAGAACGGGGAGGGAAGCATTATTTTTAGAAAGGGTGAACTGACCAAACCACTTGGCCCGATGAAGCCCAATCTTAGTGAGGCTATCAACATAGGAACTCTGCATATAGGAGTTCCAAGCAGAAAAATGAGCAGGAGAGCCCCCAGGACCTTCAAAGTTGATGTGGGACCATGGGAAGTCCCCTCGCTCAAGGCAAAATCTAAGAGTCCCCTCGGGAGGAAGAAAGCCCCAGTCATCAGAATTCTCATCTTCATCACCAAGCGTCATGTCATCATACTTGGCATTAAAAATGCAACTCTTACAAAACCCCGCAAAGCCATCACCTTTGCCAAAAATGGGGGATCGGCGATAGAAACACAACTGTTCTTGATGAGCAGCAGTCAATGAGGTAGTGACAATGGGGGCAGCGGATGGAGCACTGGTGGCAGGTGTGGCGGGGTTGCTTGAAGAACCATCGCAGACAACAGAAGTAGGAAAAATCTGGGTAAAATAAGTTTTGGGAATGAAGGTGGAGGAGCGCAACCGCAAGTTGTAGTGCAAAAGATGAGATAAGGAGGAGACTGAGTAAAGAATGAGGCAACAATGGAGGTCGCATATAGTTTCTCTCTCTAAGGGAATAAGGGATCTTGAAGAAGATAAAAAAAGAAAAGGGTTTGAAAAAAGAGACGTTTAAAACCTTTTAAACCTTTTAAAACCTGCCGTTTGAGTTTCCCACCACCGCACGTGCAGGGCTGCCCATAATCATTTCAAATAAACATGTGGCACTTCGGGAAGTGTTCTGACAGTTGAAAAGACAACGCCACCTCACCTACGAAGCGATACTTGGGGAACAGAAGGAGTTGCCTTCTTCAGCAAGTTTGAGTTTTGGCGCCAGAATTTTTTATCTGACATATCCAATAACTCCCAACAGAAAATATGTCCCAACGGTTCCAAAAAGCTTCAATTCCCCCCCGCCACAAGTCCAAACGTTGCTCAAATGGTGACTCGGCTACATTGGGGAGAATTTCTACTTTTTCAAACATAGTGAAACATTACAAGGGAGAATATCACTTGCCAAGAATGAAAATGAGTATTTGAGAAAGTTAGCAGGCCTTTCGGGAGAATTTTAAATAATAATAAAGCTAAAACGGTTGAAATGCAGTATAAGGAAAAAGTGGCGATGTCCCTTGGCCAAAGCCCAACAAGCCGTAGTGCTTCGGCTCAGGTACATCGAGAAGAATTTTACTTTTTCCTCGAGATTATAATGCTGCGGTTCTAACGAAGGAAAGGAGACTAGAATTTTTTCACACAGAGAAGGTTCATCAGTTTGAGAAGTTTCGTGTAGACATTTCTTGTTTCAACAAATCTCTCCACGAAGGGGCAATAGTAGAGGGGGTTTGAAGGTAATTTTGAGATTATAGATAATTACACATTAGCAATAGTGTTTTGGGGATTAAGGCATCGTGGCAGCTCAGCGTGGCAGCTCAAGCGAGGCAGCTCAGCATGATAACTTGTATTTTAGCTTGTTGTATTAGTCATACTGTAGCTTTTTTTTATATTGGCTGTAAGCTATAACGGTTGTAGAAGATGATACAAGAATAATAATGAGTTTTAGTGTGAGGTCAAACGGTACTCGCGAGAGACCAGGCATGGCAGGGCCTGGGAGAGCTTTCATGCTCTACCGAATGACCTCACCGTGGGAACTTTAGAGGGACTTGGTTTGGAGGATTGATAAGTGAGGCACCGTTGGGGCTTGTTCTGACCATCTTAGATACATCTGGTAAAACATCGAAGAACCCTGATCGTGGAACCTCAAGCGGAGTAGCTTGGAGTTCCATCGAGCGTTGAGCTATGAACTAAACAACCCTCTACTTAATGTCACATCTACTGTAGGTGATGTCACTAGCCAACTAAACAATAGCAGACCTGTACTTGAGTAAACCACCGTGGTATTTAGGGTTGTCAAGTAGTTGGTGAGCTACCTCTGCGGCAACAGCCCCCTGACACACAGTGGTTAGGCAAAAGGTATATCTTTGCATTTAATGTTTATGACGTGGAGAAAACTAAGGCATCAAGCATTTAATGTTGTGACATAAAGTATGAGGGAGGTCTTTCATAGGCATTGATGACTGAGTTGCCTCGGGGGCGGTGTAGGGGCTATTTAAGGACCCCAACCACCTTTGAGGAGGGGGATCTTTTTGAAAGTTTAATAAGTTATTGTTAGAGAGAATACGCATCAGAGAGAGTTATTACAAACCAAAGTCTTGATTCATCCACTATTGTCATTTATTACGAAGCTTTTAATACGTGACAGAGATCCTTGAGAGTGTTTTTAGTGTGTTTGTCTGCCTACCAAGGTGTATCTAGGGTGCTTACGTCTCTCTCCCTCTAGCTAAGTTACTTCTAAGTTTCTTTGCTACTTTTCCGAGTTATACACGAGAGATTTGTGAGTTTAAAGTGTTTTATCTTTATCTAGCTTGTGTTTGCATGTTCTATCACTAATCCAAGGTTTTGGCTAATTAACTTATCATCACCATACTTTAAAGGGGTTACGCCTCCATCTATAATCTAAAGTACCCTTTTACAGAGCGTAATGCCCAGTGAATGATTTATTTATGAATGCTTTAATGCTTATCTGATTTATTTAAGTTTTTGCCAAATCATACTATGCATGTGCTCGCTTCCCTCCAACTTTTAAGGTTTCAATTATATGAAGTTTGTTCTATAATGTTAATAACAACAGACTTTTGTTTGAATTCGTTCAATATGATAATAACGTGTTTGAAATCTTTTTCGTTGTTGTTGAGTTTGTCGCATGTGATTGGGCATATTTTGAGGAAACTATATGATGTTTTTGGGTTTCATACCTGAAAACCCTCACGAGACGATACTAGTCCAAGAGGGCAACCTAGGGGTTTAACGGCTTATTTCATATGCTAAATGCATTCGTTAGCCCGTGAAAGTGGTCTTATCGTATTTATCCCTTTTTTGTACTTGTATCGCAATTTTGGTTTATTTGTAGTTTTTGTTGTTTCCTATTTCATTGTTAGGGACTAGCAATGTGTAAGTTAGGGGGTGTGATACGACACAAATATTGCGTATTTCACCCGTTAACCTACGCGTTATTATCCTCCTCGTGTACCTTAATTCCTATATTTATGCTCATTAACCAGACAACCTCGGCTTGTATGTATATATGCTTTGCAGGGGTTAATTGAGCGTTTGAAGGTATTCTGGCACTTAGTATGAAGTTTAGACGCATTTCGACGAAGTTTCGTACAAATTTGCATGTGCAAGGGCATTTTAGCAATTTTATAGTTTGGGCACCTGGTCCAACATCTACATGGAAGTTAAAGCCCTCTGAGAAAGATTAGCGTGGACACAAATGAAGCACGATTATGTTCCTTAACGAAGAAGTTACAGGATTTTGAGAGAAAGAGAATAATAAAGCAAACCAAATAGGGAAGAAAACAAAACCTACTGGTCCGAATCGATTCTCCCATTGCCGAATCAATTCGATATAAGACAGTGCTTGAATTTCTTAGCAGCGAATCGATTCGGCCATGTTTGAATCGATTCGATCCATACCAGTGCACCAGGTCTCCATTTGCTAATCGATTCTCCCAATGCCGAATCAATTCGCTTTGCCATCTATTCGAAGATATTTCATCACTGAATCGATTCACCCATTGCCAAATCGATTCGGTCCTGCAGATTTTTATTTCCTTTTAATTACAAGTTTACAATTTGGGGTTTTATATATATAATTAACTCTTCTCATTTTGAGGGAGGATATATTCAATCGTAGATTAATTTTGTTAGGGTTTAGTGCTATGAGCCACCCTCTCCTCTATTTTCCTTTGGGCTTTGCCCATTTTGTAAGTTTTGTACTACTATTCATCTTCATCCTTATTGTATTTATTGTCCTAGCTTTATTTAATTTGTGTATTTCATTTCCATGCCTAGTTAATCTTTATTTGTTTTACTTTATTGCTTTAATTATTTTAGTTGTAGTTTAATTAGTTTAATTCATGCATAGTCCCTAGTTAAATAGGGTCGGGATTTCATTTTCGCCATTAATGGGTTTTAAGATCCAAAAGTTTGGTTTTGTATAAAATTGCGTTTAATTGGATCCTCGTGTATTAAAGTCAGATTATTATACATTTAACTTTCATTGTCATGCAACGTTAGTATTTATAGTGATAACCCGAATTTAATCCGCGTGTGACCATTTTTGATTAAATTTTTTATCTCATAACTTTGGATTAAATTCCTTCTTGCGTGATGTTTATGCTTACGTGAATATGCTCGGTTAAATGCTTTCGAACTGAAATTATAATTATTAGTTGTTTAGCTCATGGTGGGGACGCGATCCCGACTCTCGTTTAATTAATATTTTTTAGTATAATTCACTTCTTATTTTTCCTTTTTCCCGTTTTAAACCCAAATTACCTTTTACACTTTTATTTATGAAGTAATAAATTAATTAAAATCTATCCGACATTCCCTGTGGATTTCTTATGATACCTGACTTAGCGCTATCCTTGTTTCGCAAGTGTAGTTGTAGTTTAGGTTTTTGCATGTGAGCGGGAGCCAATAACAACGACCAGCGTCCAACGACCAGCGTCCTCACGCGGGATCTCGATTTCCCTCGCATAAGAAGTCGACTTCCTCACTAGGTCTGATCGACACTCCACTCCTCTGAACCCAGTAGTAAGGAGAAAGGTTCCCCCAAAGAAGTCTTCAGACCCTCCTAGGGAAAATAATAAAATCTATGAACAATTATGTTGGACATCAGATAACATCACTATCTGTGAGTTATTAGTTACATCCCTAGAGCACCGAGCCTCCTTCGTCCATATGTTGTCTTAAGTTGCTATGCTTGCATATATGATTTCGGTGGAGATGTTTTCCACTTTTGGGTCCATAAACATGCAACAAAAATTCAATTTATCGAAAGAGGACCTCCGAATCTGAGGCCGCCATCACTGATTTGCATTGTATATCACCACTGAGGCCCTTAGATAAATTATATCCCTGGTACTGATAGATAAGGGGTCCACCATTAATGCCTGCCCTCTCTGCACCACCATCGATCCAGGATACAATGCCTTAGATTTTACACCATCGTTTAAGGATAATATGGCCTATGATAACACTCATCAAGAAGTCTTAGGGGACATCATCCTCACTCTCATAATAGGTCCTATCAAGTGTGATATGGAGTTTTGGTACTTGATGTCCCAACTAGCTTCATCCTCTTACTCAGAAGAGATTAGAGACACCCCATAAGAGCATTACCCTTATCACTTCACATGAAAGTCAGGTTCCCATTTAATATGGAGGTCATCATAATCCAGGGAGATGACGGTTGGGCCACAATTTCCAGCACTACATATATTCCTCTCCTAGATACCCAACACAACAATAGTGATACATGCCTAAGTGGATTTTGAGTCGTCCTAATTTCTCATATGATAGAAGAGGAGCCGACTATTCATAGTGTAGCCACCCGAATCATCCAAAAAATGGGATACATACCAAGATTCTTCCTTTGGAAGGAATCAATTAGGAACCCTCGAAGTCGTCATCGTGATAGAACATAAGGGAAAGACCAATCTCGGGTATACCCCTAATAACGAAGCTCCTACCCTAGGCCCAAAGACCCCCATCGAGGTTGGAATATTCATTTCTCTCTCTAAGGAGAGGGCTTCCCCTATCACAGCCTCCTCGAGCCATGGTGGGATGAAATGAAAAAATTCCTACAACTCGGGATATAAATCCTCTATGAAGGAGGATTATATGTGATTTATCAAACGATCCATAAGGTCATCCAGAAAGAGCTCATTGTATCACAGGTCACTAAGAAAGATAAAAATGTACCCAAGCCAGAACCAAAACAGGTATTACTCACGCTATTTTTTGATAAAGTTGCCCTATTAGCCATGTTAGGATCCTCATAACTAAGCCCGACAAAATGCTTCCACAACTAGTAATTTTACTTTCCCACCTGTAATATCACGACTACAAAGGGATGATTAGTCATCATCCCTGAACTCAATCTTTAACTTTGAGTACCAGATCTAACAGGCCGACCATCCGAGACACCGCCTTCGATTGAGCTGCAGGATATAACCTACCAATCCTCTTGGTACTACTAGTGGAAAGAAGATAGGCACTATTTCTTACTATACCTACACTGACCCCGTAATAGAACCAATGAAGGATCTCACTATAAAAGAGTCCTTCTATAAAGAAAACTTTTATACTATTATCAACTTTATCTTTCCTCCCTTTGATGGAATAATAGATAGTGATTTCTACTATTTGCATGCGTGTGTTACAAGTGATGATTATGAATCCAGTGATGGATTAGAACTCACACCTAATAATGATAACACTACGTATCTAAAATACTTAAAATACTTACAAAAACTTGACCAAAGTCAAAATAGATTCATATCTCCCAATGAGGATAACACGATAACAAAAAACATGGGCACTCCCCAAAACCCTAAATCATTACAAATAGGGTATGTTACACCCCGCCTACTAAAATACCGGGTGGCTCTCATTTTTAGCATCACTGTCGAAAATGTTTAAAGTTACTAACCACCTAGTAATTTAATTAGACCGGTGCCAAATTTTTATCTTTCATCAATTAAAAACTCGCGAAAATAAATAATAATTAATCCATCAACACAAATTGATAACTGAATCCAACACAAATGAATAATATAAATAAAGATGGCCGAATCAACTATCGGTTCCGCAGTAAAATCCAACACTAAATTGAAACAACAACCTGGATACGCAAAGTCAAATAAATAACTGAATACTAAATCTGAGGTCGACATGCCCAAATGAGTACTGGAATAAAGTCCCTACACTAGGATTGAATGAACGAAGCGTCTATAGCAAAGTCTTGCAACTTCCACATGAGCTGTAGCTGCGCATCCATGGATAAAATTCTCAAGCTCGGCGTCCCTGTGGCTGGGCACCCAAAATGTTTTGGAATAGATTTTGATACGGGTCAAAGCCTAAGTAAAATATTTTGAATATATTTAGTAAGCATTTAAATTGAAATCAATAAATATGCATGTACACTTTTCATATTTAAGCTTGTGTCGCCCTCTCTTGAGGTATAACTCACCCCTCATCTAATGTGCACACCTAACGCTTGCGTTCTAACATTCCTAGTTATGTTACCCCGGTTAACTAGCCGTATATCACCTCTTTCTACCGTACTACTCTAACCCGAGTATTTTTACTTTGATTATTAAGTTATCTTCTCATTAACTTATTAATCGGTTGAACTATATTATATCATATAACGTTCACACTAGTACATAGGAAACCCCCTTTTCAATTCATATAACTTTCACACTAGTTATGTAAGAAATTCCTTTTTAAATCATATAACTTTCACCCTAGTTGTATAACAAATCACCTTTTTAAATCATATAACTTTCACACTCGTTATATAAGAAATACATTCACACTTATGTATTAATCACGTACTTAATTTTTTACTCATATTATATACGTACTAGTATACTACACATTCACACACATGTCGCATATAATAACCATCCATTCATGAGTATTAACTCACTGGATGCTTTGTCTAAAATGCTATCATCCCACGCATGCTCGCTCTAACCTGGTTAACTAACTCACACCAAACTTAGGTAAAATATCACAAACGTAGTGGAGATGATCATATTTCCTCGAGAGTGAGACCGAATCATACCCAAGACGTCTCACCTCAAAAATAAATCATATAATAAAGATCCTGGACGATATGACAAAGGGACATACTCTCCCTGCTCCTCAAACTAGGGGATTCACCCACATTACGCAGCCTCCTATGATAGCGCTAGAGGGATATGTACTCCTATAAATATCATTCACACCGATATATATAAAGCACGGAAATATATATATATATATACACTATCACATTATCGTATACATATATATTTAACAATAGTCCGGCTACCCTATGCCTAACACCCGTAGCAATAGCCCAAAAAAATTCAAGTCTATATTCCGACTTGTAATTTAATTAATTGTACATTAATTACTTTTCATTCAAGTTGTGTCACCCAACTATAATAACCAGACTCCCTCATTCGGTCTGTATCTTCATGTCTTAGAATTTGTTACACAAAGTCTCACCATCAAGTTTAACACTGCTCATTAATTTTAATATTCGATAATTTATTTTATATCTTTATAATAAATTAAATTGGCTACTCCATGCCAAAACTCCCGTAGCAGTCCGCCTAAAAATATCTGAGTCACAACCCCGACTCTTAATTCCATAAGTATTAGCTTACATTTATATTTTTATTTCAAGATGGTAAGCACATCTCAATCCATCCCATATCTTATTTTCACCCAAAATTTCCATTAGAATCCATTTATATAAATTCGAGTGTTGTTCATCCTAAACACTCTATATCCGTACCTGAATTCATTCCCATCCAATTCCAAGGAAAAATAATGTTTCTTAATATTTTTCAAGGTCTTACATTCATCTACGGACATCCCTAAATAATCCAGATTTGATTTCTCACAAAGGATTTCGGTTTTAGACACCCTTCCGTCGAAAAATCATAACTAATTAAAAAATTAGAAAAATACGAGGTTGGCGTCTATGCGATCGTTACGAAAAGATCTACAAATTTTATTTTTGAGAAACAGGTAAATTTTTCTGGTTCGTCCTCAAAACCAAATCGGTTCGCCATACCAGATCTGCGAACCATCTTCTTCTCTAACTCGTTTTTCCTCATTAACAAATTTCTAAGATTTCTGGTTCTACCCCTCACATTAATAAGATCATTCTCAACATAAATACACCTCCAAATATGGTTCTAAACATCATCCAAACCTTTAAACACTATTTATTTCAATCACTATCCATCACTTTTTAAATTGGGTTTTTATCCGGGTTCCATTCAATCAACTATAGATTTCATTCTATAATAAAAAATTGAACATCAATCTCTACTGCGTTTATCATAGGATTTAGTTTTCTACAACCTAGAATCATATAGCATCATCAATTTTTCATTTAACCTAGACCCTTTTTCGTATGAGAGCCTACCCAAAACAAATTTTGATATAATAATCCATCCCAAAATAAATATGGTTTACATCCACCATGATATGAATCGCAATACCACAAGGATGGTTTCCCTCAACCCAACACCGACTTATCAATAGATAGAACAACCAATAATGCAATCGAATATTGCGTCGACGGATTCACAGGCTATAATAGAATAAAAATGCACCCTGATCACCAAGTCAAAATCGAGTTCATTACCTTCTAAGGGGACATACTATTATATAGTTATGCCTTTAGGTTTCAATAATTCCAATACCACTTACCAAAGAATGTCCATAACCATCCTACATGACTTCATAAACAAGGAAGTATAGGTCTACGAAGATAAGATGATCATCAAATCCAAGGACCGTGAAGGAAATGTTTAGGCACTTATGGAATTCTTCCAAAGGCTACACCTTATTGAAATGGGGTTAAATCCTCATAAATGTGTCTTCGGAGTGACTAAAGGGAAATTTCTCAGATTTATTGTCATCAAATATGGAATTGAGTTAGACCCCTATAAGTTCAAAGCCATACGAAAAATGCCACCACCCAAAATAGAGAAAAAGGTTAGAGGGTTCCTAGTACAGAAGCATTTCAATCGGCTTATCACCATCTGCGAACCCATATTCCAAAATACTCAAAAATGGCTCACCCAAAGAATGTAATACACAATGCCGGGAAGTATTTGTGAAAATACATGAGTACCTCACTCACCCACAGGTATTAGTGACTCCCAAATCGGAACATCCTCTTCTACTATACATGACCATAATCGACACGGCTTCCAGAGCCATGTTGACCTAATATGTAGAAAGTTCTCTAAAGGAATGTACTATTAACTATGTTAGCAAAAAGATAGTCTCCTGTGAGATCAAATACACCACATTAGAAAAGGATTGTGTATCCCTCATGTAAATGACTCATAAGCTCTATCATTACATGATGTACTTCAGCATACGACTCATTCTCAGGAGGTTTCCCTTAAAATATATATTTAAGAAACCCAATATATCTAGACAAATAGACAAATAGATACTGATGCTTTCCCAATTTGTGATCACATATGTCACACAGAAAGCCTCCAAAGGACGAGCCATCTCTGATCTTTATGCGGGACAACCCTTGCTAGACGGGGAAGATGGGAATGAGGTAGAGTCCCCCGACAAGGATCTCTTTTCCTTAAACGATAGAGAAACATGGGAAATATACTTAAACGGGGCCTATAATAAAAGGGGATTTGACATTAGAATAATACTTATTTATCCTGACTCACTAAGACTCCCACTTCTATTAATGAACCGAAAACATGACCGAGTATGTGGCCTGCATCACGGGTATGAAAATTGCCCTAGAGATGGGAATTACCGACCCGAAAGCCTATGAAGATACAAGCCTGTTCATCAATCAGATATTGGTAAATTGTAAAATCTAGGATGATAAACTCAAACCAAACCATGCTTACTTAAAAGAGGTATCTTTGGGATTTGAGCATTTCGAATTTGGATTCCTCCACAGGGCTAATTTTTTTTTTTTTGCAAACGCACTTACCACCCTAGCCTCCATGATAGACATGCCGAAAGGATCTAAGGAAATCTTGTTTATTGTGACTAGCCAGAACACCCCATCGTATTGCATTGAGATCGATACCGTCAAGAAAATGAAAATAGTTCCCATGGTCTAGTAATATGATATATGAAACTTTCTCAACAAGAACCACTACCCATATGATGCCTCTCTAAATAGCCAATTCACCCTAAGATGATTGACATCCCAATCAATTATTTATGGGTACCAACTCTAGAAAAGAGGGTTCATTGTCACAGAAGATGAGACCCTCGATATCATGGAAAAAATACATAGTGGAGAATGTAGCCGCACACGAGTGGGCACACCCTGTCAAGAAAAATCCTCAAACAGTCGTACTACTGGACTACCATGTAAAAGGATCACTTGAATTATGTTTAGAGGTGCCTCAAATGTCAACTGTATGTTCCACGAAAGCATCTACCCCCCCCCCCCAGAGAGCTTTATCGCATGACCTCACCCTAGCCTTTCTCCACCTAAGGGATAGACATCATATGAAAGGTAACTCTTAAGGCCTCTACCGGGCATGAATTTATCCTAGTCGCCATCGACTATTTTGTTAAATGGATTGAGACCAAATTTTATGCAGTGTGAAATGCTAAGACATTGGCCAAATTAATACGTCAGAATATAATTTTCCACTTCTGTGTACCCCTGAGTTGGTATCAAATAATGGGTATCACTTTGAGAAAGAGGCCTTAAACTTACTACATGAATATGAGATTACTCGATATAATTCATCTCCATATATACTTCAGACTAATAGACCAGTCAAAGCTACTAACAAAAATGTCAAGAACATCATCATCAAGATGACAACAACTGGTAAAACAAACTCACATACGCTATCTAGGGTTAATGTACTACCGAGAAAAACTTAACAGGAGCGACCCCCTACTCATTGGTTTATGGCCTGGAAGTAGTCCTACCTATAGAACTTGAGATACCATCCTTACGGGTCATTCTTAAAAGCCAAGTGGATAAAGTCGACTAGGTCCAAGCCCATTATGATGAAGTAGCTCTCCTCGATGAGAGGAGGCTTAAGGTCATTTATCACGATTAGGGATACCAATAGTGTATCACCCGAACCTTCGATAAGAGGGTGAAGAAGACAAATTGAGGAGGACCTTACCTCATTACTAAAATAAACTGGGGAGGGCCCTACCTCATTATAAAAGTAAACTCTGGCAAGCTATTTACCTTAGCTGATGATGGAGTCACATTTTCCCAACTATTCAATATTAAACAATTGAAGAAGTTCATTACTTAATCCCTCCACTAGGGAAAAGGAGAAAATTGATTTAATACATACAAATCGGTCATAAATGTGAAGGTAAGACTATGAAAGCCCATACACATTTCTAACCCTACATCAAAATACCACTCAAGCCACTAATTTATCGCTTGAAGTCAACTAAAACACTTCGATCCCTAACGTTTCAATTCCAAAGAACTACGTAGACCTAATTCTCCACTATATTTTTATCACACATTCAAATATAGACACACTTTTGTCTTTGAAATGGATATACGTAGGCAACTCGAGATATCACTTCAAGCTTGGTCTAAACAAACATAAAAACCATATGTTATGAGAAAATCCTATTTATGGTTATTATGACCTTGCTCCCAAAGTGTTGAATCGGTCTAATAAACTAAACATTGAGTAATAAAATAATTCTCTAAGGCATTTTAAGACTCTTCAGGGCCATCCTTATTTTAAAAACAATGCATAAAGGCTAGTGCTACGAAAGAAAAAATCAATAGAATCTTAAGTAGGAAAATACACTACCTATATACACTTCTTCCCAGAAAAGTAAACACGAAACACCATCTCCTCAAATCACCTCGCATCCCAAGACAAAGATCATTAATAGACAAACTCACCAAGGAATCGCCTTAAAACACCACTTGCCAATTCACAAACAGAGTAAGGGGACTTCCTTCCCTCACACTTTGATGTCAGCATAGACAGTTGGCTCTTGAGTGAGCATATAAAAGTTGTCTCTCTCTAAAAAAAAGTCTAAAAAATACAAGGAACTTTTGTTTCCATATATATATATATATATATATATATATATATATGTCCCTTTGTATTATTACCTTTGTATACATGTGTAGTCACCATTTTGTTAAAAATATATTAGGCTCATTCTGGACTTACGCACAAACCATCATAAATAGTATCCCACCAGACCATCATACACAGGGCCTCTTCCCCAGATGATAACATGTATAACTCCCGTCTGAGACTCCAAAACCTGGCATCCTATCCCTTACGCCTGATGAGGAGACACCAACCAGATATACATGATCGCTTGAGACTGGATAAGACCCATTAACAACCTTAGGTAATCAGTGGTGGTGTCCATTGAAACATCAACAGTCAATCGGCTAGAGCCAAATATGTCGATGACCAATATGTCAGCATCTCCCAATAGCTAGGTTGCGTCGACCAATACAAGCTAAAAAATTTTGAAATAAAAATTCACTCAAAAAAGAAAAAATGCTCAAAGTTGTACAAAATGAGAATAATTAAAAATCGTATCATTTGTAAAAAGGGCAGGGTCCAAAGATGATGTCAGCATGAAAAATGTTGAACAACATTGGCGAATGTGCACAATTTGATCTTCACTATAAAGGACCAAAGTAAACACTAACGACAACACCATAAGGATGTGACAGTCCACCCGGGTCATTGGAGGAGACAGATTGGCAAAACCCAGAGAAAGTGAGGTAGCATCCTCCGCAATCATCGGGACCATTGGCACAGAGGAATAAGCCCTCATACCCACAGGGAGACTGCTCGACAACACCAAAAAAAATGGGGTATCAGGCATCCTGAAACTTTCACCACTTCCCCTATCCATGATAATGTAGTGAAATTAAACAAATGGGAATGACAAATGCAATGAAAGTCAGCGAAATAAGCAACGTCGGTTAAAGGAGAAATGTCGTTAAAAGAGATTGATGAAGGTTGTTAAAAGAGGAAATAACACACTGCATTAAATAGCTTTCAGACTTCTCAAATCAAATGACCGATCGATCAACTGTCCCTCTTAGGATGATCGATCAGTCAAACCGAATCGTTAATCGATCGGTCAACCCTTTGCCCTTTCCACATATTACCCCAGTACCCCTAGACTTCTCCAAAAAAATAGGCAAACCTATTTTTAACCCTTTTAATTTTGACGAAGAGTGTCCATACATGCACCCTCTTAGTCGACTGCCTTTATAGACACCCCGATTTGCAATCAAGGCGTGGGTCCCTTTTTACTTACTCCACAAAATTCCCTTAAAGCAAAAACCCACTAAAAAATGAAAAAATAAGAATCTGGGGGGGACCAAAATGTACATTAAAAAATCCATAAAACCTTATGAGAGTCCTTTAACCGACCAGTTAAAGGACCTATCTAGGCTTTGACCGATTGATTATCCTCTTTAGCTATAATGATTGCAAAATCTTAGAAGATCTTTTCCTGGCCATACACCCATCCTCATCCCCCATCCACCCTTTATGTGTCACCTTGATTGACCAATCGATAAAATCCTAGGGATAACTAATCGGTCAAAGCCCCCTCTCAAGAACCTATAAAAGGAGTTTCCCACCAACCTTGAAAAGCACCCCCAAACCTAACATTTATTTGGTTTTCTAACTTTTTTTCAATCCCGAGCATCCGATATACTCAATCTCGTTCTAAAGAGTCCCAAAGAAGTTCATAATTCGAAGAAGTCTCTTTCCCCTAAGAAAAGTTCTTACTTTTGGAAAGTCACTCCCCTCATGTGAAGAAACTTCTGAAAAGTCGCTTCCTCCGAGAAAATATGAGGCAAACCTTTGTGTGCATTCCATGAAAGTTAGTGCTTCTAAACAAAGCTCTGCCGACTAAACATAGTTATTCCCTATTGGGCACATAAAGTGGGGAGACTCCACCAGGAAAAATTCGATTCACGCTACAAGGGTAAGGAAACTCTAACTTAATCTCGGGTCAAATAACCCATACATATTGTGATAAACTGTCCATATCTATTTATCTCTTCTAGCCCGACCCCCGTTTAGGGTACCGGTTATGCACTTTATAACATTTATATTTTAAAGCTTGATTTTTAACCCCGCACCTCAATTGAATTGACATGATCATATGTTAAGTAAATGCGATTAAATGCAACAACGACTAAATGTAAACCTGAAAACATAGTTTCAAAACCATTATAAGGAAAGTGTCAATGAGTCGAGTCAACCCGAAACTTTGGACAAGCCAAAGTATAAAATTAGATTACTCCCACTACTTTTTCGAGTCAACAAAGTCCATCCCCACGTTCGTACCCCCAAATATGTGTTTAATACCAATAATTGTCCAATGTCGGCCTTTGATTAACGTATATTAAGCATATAGATATATTAATCCAACATAACGAAAATGCTGTATTAAGGACTAGGCTCCATAAATATCATAATTTTGTATACTATATACCTGATATCTTATCGTCCACACCTGTAAATATGTCCCATTTATTGGAACTACGTTGGCTTTAATACTATGGCTCCTTGAGTATGTAGGTGCTGTACCGAACTAAACTCGTGAACCCCAAGCCTCATAATACATCTCTCATCATATTATAATTTAGGGATGTATTCATCTCTAATACAAACGCCCCCATCTATACTCCAACCCCATTGTTAGAACTATATTGGCTTTGATCCCAAGTCTCTTTAAGTATGTAGGCGCTATATTAATCTTGACTCACGAAGACTACGACTTATAATACAAATCTCGATGTATTATTTCTTAGGGATGCATCCGTGTCCAGCCTAACCCCATACCTTTTCCTTATGGTCCACTCCAAACGTGAGGTGTGATGTTTTGCTCATAAAACATTACATCCTTAACACTACACCTCCAAGCTAGTCGGAAGGACAATACCATTCGATTAGTGATCACCCGAAAATTATAAAAAATTATGACTTTGTTAGTGCGTTCGGGTCCACTCTGATTCTACACTTCCACTAAAGATACCCCTATCTTATAGATATCTTCTCCCCCTCTCACTTGAAGTCCTACATTTGCGCACACATCACGTTGGAAAATGTAAATAACCAAACTACATAGGCTTTGATGTTATGGCTACACGTGTACGTAGACTCAATATCGAGTCTTTCTTGTGAGCACATGCCTTGACAATATGTCTGTTGATGTATTTTTTCCACCGGGATGTGCCCATATCTCGTCCTTTATCCTTGTCAAACCTTAAACGAGATATCAAACTATCTCAAAGTCGAGCTTTATTGTACACACACATATATAAACCTAATGACCAACTATTATACAAGCTAAGATTCCTCATAGATCCATACATACAATAATGACCATCCGTTATACAAATACAGAGTCATATGCATTCACCCTTGTGTACCCATACCGATTTGAGTGATGTTCCTACACCTCTTGATCGTACAATTTTCCTACTTAAGTATCCTTCTACATTTTAAGGGATTCTCAACCTAAGATCTCTAAGTTTGTTCTAAAATAAACTAAAAGGTAGTCAAATAGTGTTAAGAGCAATTGTAGGCAAGTAATTAGTGAAGAATAAAGAACAAGTGGGGTGCCTAAAACCCTTCCCACTCGTAATTCAGTTCCTGAACCTACACAACAAGAAACTCTGAACCAACCGCACACCGAACCTGCTTTAGGAATAGCCCAAAAGGTCCAACCCGAACCTTTTTGTTTGTTTTTATATAAAACAAATTGGAAACTATAAACAATCGAAAAAACCCTCGTACGGAAGGCCTAAAACCAAGGGCATGCACAAAAAATTGGATATGGCATCAAGCAACTTCTATGGGTAAGTCCTTCGGTCCTGTCTAACAGATGACCCGACCTTCGGGGTGGGGGTGGGGTAAGCGACGAACCGTGAGACCAAAAATCCTACTCCCACCATAAGCACACAAGTTCTTTGCCCTCGGGCACATCACCTCTCGAGGCCTGCAATGCCACAAACTTGAAAAAACTAAGGACTCATAAAAGGGCTAAGCACATTAAGAGCAAATATCATTTAATACTGGAGATCATACAAAGAGGCAACGTCATCATGACCAAGATTTCATCTCAGAAAATCCTTATATATCCTTTTACAAATATCTTACCAACTAAGGCTCTTGATAGTTATGTAGAGAAAATGGGTGTTAGATTCATTGGCACATGGATTTAAGACTAAGTGGGCAATTGTTGTGGTTTTTTCTTAAAACCATGTATAATGTTTATTTGTTAATTAAGGGGTGTTATGCTCATTTTAAAATGAGAATTATATTTGTGATAAGGGATTATATTTTTTTTAAAATTTATAATATTAATGTCGATCAATTGAACTTTGTAGGAATTTTGGTGACTTGATTTAGACCAAATCACAAAATATCAGAATTCTAGTTCTAGCTCAATTGAATACTTGAGAAACTAGATAAGAAATTGACATCATATCGGTAAAGATATGAGTATAATGTTATGAGAACATGTATGATGGTTTGAAACTTGGTTGATAGTTCAAAAAAGATCATACCATTACATCAGGAATGTATTAAACAGGACCATGAGTGAGATTCATGTCTAAGTGCTGAGTAGGTCAGGCTTGCATAATCTCACAACATTTGCAAAGGTGCATTGATTATTAATACTGATGATTATGAGGAATGTAATTTACTAAAAATAATCACTTTGATTGTTATGGGTGCGATTCAATCTATTGGATGTAATCTTCACAAGTTGATTAATCATTGTGTGGATATAGTTGAGAACATGATCATGAGGAATCCTCATCTAGAAGATATCCTAGATTATGATTCCCCTTGATAAACTTATAAGTTTTGATACTACCAGTAAACCTTATTAGTTGATATTTTTCTAATACGATGGAGTGGAAAAATAAGTTAAGTATGAGGATCAAGGAATTAATTAGACACTGGTTAAAATTACGGGTTATAATTTGGGATTTTCATGTTTTGTTAGGAAGCCAATTTGTTATTTAGCCTTGGGTCCTTAGTATATTCCTTGTTAAAGAATTCGGGTTCTTTAAATCTCTCACTACACTAAGCACTTTTAGTCATTATTAATTATGACATTGGGAAATGGTTTATAGAGTGTCGATCTCATTCGAATGAGGGGTACCCTTATTTGAAACTGTTTCAAATGAGGGAATTACATTCCTAGAAGAAAACCTCATTTGATGTCTATTTTCAAATTATGACCCTCGTGTGAAATTGTAGTTCAAAAGAGATCCTATCTTGTTTGAATGAGGACCCCTTTTGGAAAATGTGTCGTACTCGGGGTGTTTTATGCTAATAAGTATAAAAAAAACCCTACAACATGCTTTTTTAGCTATCGATGCAGTTTCAATCACTTTTGTTAACATCATACATCAAGAGATAGAGAAAAGAGAGAAAAAAACAAAGGTTAGTAAAGAGAGACTTACACACATAAAAAAAAGAGAGAAGAAAATAATATCATTCTTAAGAGCTTTAAGATACTAATCTTTAAAGGTCACCATGCATCGTTCTTACTTTGCAGGATCATATACTAGAGTATCCGAGTCTTCTCAACATATTTTCAAATATTAGATTATGTATCGAATCACTTACAAGATCCATGAAGATATGGTGATCTAAAATCAATATATATATATATATATATATATATATATATATATATATATATATATATATATATATATATATATATATATATATATATATATATATATATATATTCTTTAGATGTAGTTTCCTTTTCTTTCAAATACATGATTGATCGAAATTTTTTGCTGAGCAAAGTTTTTTGCAAAATCAATCCTTTATTCCAATCTACAAGGATTATTGAACCAATAAATTAAATAACAACTATCTAAAAAAAAGCAATAATTATGCGAATTATTTTATCCATATATTCGTTAGGATTAAGAATCTAGGAATCCTATGCAAACTATGTGATTATGAAAGTTTAATCTAGTGAACACCTAGACATAGATATCATCCTTGGTCCCTTAGACTACATTCTTGATGAATTGGTACAATATTCCTTTAACTATCAGACATGTTCTCGAACCATCACGCAAGTTCCTGTACTCAAGATAAACTACTAAGACTGCACACGAAACTTTACTAATAGGATGTCAACTCCCTCCCTAGGTTTTGAACCGTTCAATCATACTAGAATTTGTGATCAAGCTGAACCTAGCTCACCTGAATTTCTACTAAGTACAATTTACCAATATAAATACATAAACAAATATAAGTCATTCCCACAAATATATTTCGTATTTAAAAATGAGCTAAGGCAATATTTTAATAATAAATAATAAATGTCATAAGACATGGTTTTAAAAATGAAATACCAAAAATCTCCCACTTAGTTATAAACCCATGTATCTATGCATCTAAGTTCCAATCATCTACAAGGATGTTAAAATACTTAGTTGGTAAGATCTTCATAAAATGATCCATTAGGTTATCCTAAGATGCAATCTTGGTCACAATGACATCATCTTTTTCCATGACCCCCCTTATTAGGTCAGACTTGCACTCAATGTTCTTATCCCTCTTATGGGTCCTCAGTTCTTACGAGATAAAAACCACTATGCTATTATGATAATAAAATGTAAGAGCTGATAAAACTAAAGTAAGCACTCCCGAGTTACTTACCTAATAACCTCCTTCACTGCCTCCAAAACAACAACATACTCAACTTCCATTACCGAACAAACAAAATATGATTTCTCAATACTCATCTAACTTATTGATCCACCTTATAGGATACACAAACGAGGTAGATTTAATATAATTCTTATCTAATTGAAAATTTAAGCTTGTGTACCCTAAAGGCACAAGATTATTTATTCAGTAAAGCAACACATAATCTCTAGCCTTTTCAGGTCTTACGAATGCGCTTTACTATAGTCCATTGCTCCTCACCTGTATTAGTCTAACATATATTGACCATGAAAACTACGAAGAAGATATTCGATATAAGTTATATTCCTCATCCTCTCTATCTGGTCAGCTGTCTTAGGATATTGCTCCTTCAAAAGAGTGATTTTATATATAAAAGGAGGAAATCCTTTATTGGAATCTATATTCTAAACTTTATGGGTACATTTTCGATATAAGTGGAACGAGATAAGCCAGATATCCTATCAATTTGATCTAGAAACATCATGATTCGAATGATGCGATAGGTTGTCCAATGTTCTTCATACTGAACTATTGAAACCCACTCTTATGCAATATAATACACCCAATTAGGTAAATATTATCCCAATGATGTACTAAAAATACCACCACATTTCTATCTCAATATTATACACATAATTTATATTTGAACTTTGATCAAAGATAAAAATTTATGTAATAACCCTACAACTAAAGAAGGTCGTGATCGTATATGAAGCCACTACTATAAGTGAAGTTTTATTTTAAAGGCCATAGCCTAGTACAAAGGTTGTGAATATTAAGAAAGGTCATAATAAGATACTTTAATCTACGACCTTGGACTTATACGCTTTGAAGATAAAGGCTCAGCACATGAGATGATGATGTGGCCTAATTAGATCATAAGTTGAAAAAGGGTCTTGGAAATTCTAGAAGAATTTTTAGAGGGGTATTTATGGAAAGGTGATGACATAAGAAGAAACCCTAGGTTGCCTAGTAATTCCTATAAATAGAAACCCTTGACACACTTCCCAAAACTATGAAAACCCTAATTTCCCATGCCCGAGAGAGAAAGTGATATTTTCAAGGAGGAGGAGACGCTTTCGAATTTGATGTCGTGGACTTTTACCATTCATAACTAGGAAGAGGTGATTTAGACGTGATGAACATCAGTGTTCATCGGACTAAGTTCAATTAAGGTAAAGGATATGTCCTCATCCCCTTCTTCCTTCTTAAAAACTCAGTTTTTATGTGTTCTAAGATTAGGACTTATGTTATATTTCCGCATTTTTTAGGTTTATGGCCATGGAGTTTTACGATTAATTTATTTATGGGTTTAGAGGCCATGTAATTTTACTCTTCCTTAAGGTATTAGAATTTTTCTGGGCTTGTAGACCATGGACTTCTACTATTCATCTTGAATCCTTATTTTAGAACTTTTCTCTTTGTATTTTATGTTGGAGATTGTGATTTTGAGGAGAAAAGACTTTAAGGATGTTCATATTGATCTTATGAGGCTTTATGTAATGTTTTCCTTTGATCTTTGAGTGTTTAAGTTATGATATATTTAGGATTTAAAATCACTATTTTACTAAAATGCCTTTGCTGATCAGGAGTTATAACTCTTTCTTGAGGTTTAGAACTTTGGACAGTATTATATTATGCCTGGGTGATTTTTCAGATAAGATTCGATGCTGAGGCTGTGACACTATCTGGCCAGGCCGAGATATCATTATCTTCTTAGGGCCTCCTACTTAGTTCTTGAGGTTAAAATGTTTATCCCTAGGGATATTGAGTCTAGGACTAACTATGGGTCTTACACCTTAACAAAGCTTGGCTAAGGTTATGGAGTTAGTAGCAGACCACAGATCCACCATCCTAGAATTGGGCAAGAGGGGAGGTAAGAGGGGAGGTCATAGTTTGTGATATGATTGGGTCAAAGATACTTAAAATAACTATAGAGATAATTATATGTCCAAGGTCATAAAATATAGTTCGCGAACTATGAGAGAGAACCAAGGGAGATTGATCATTGGGGGAAACCAACGTGAACTAATGGAGATTGAGCCTTGAGGGAAGCTGAGGAGAGGTTAACTAAGGGAGATTGAGCCTTAGGTTATCGGGTTAATATTAAGGGTTGGGAAATAACATTCTTTCCTTCTTAATTACTTATATTACACAATTCTTATTAATTTCTCTTTTATATATATATATGCCTTGTATATACTAACATTGAAGGGTGACTAAGGACTTTTGATTTAATCCTTATTTGAGCTCATCCTTTTCACATTCCTCGTTTCCTTAGGATGAGGAGCCACAAAGACTTTTGAGGTCACAGATGTTATTGGTGACTGAGTAGAATTTTAGAGGTCACGAATTATAGTTAGAGGCCATGGAGATGTTATAGTTTAATTTAGTAGTAATCATCATTAAGTTTTATGAAAAGTATTGTATGTGAGAATGGTTATCATCTTATACTGAGATTTTAGTGTTTATCAATGGAATTTATTTCTGATTCTTAATCTATTTATTTTTTACATTATTAAAATTTGATGATTTATTAATCTTCCAACTTTGATAATGAGGCCGAGGCCTTGATATAGGCCGCGGCATTGTAAAGTTTCCTTAATATTAAAGTTTTATATTTTTAACCATGAGAACAAGTGACTTAACGATATTAGTATTAAGGCATTTGACCTTGGAGAATTTAGGAATGTTAGGAGTATTTTATTTAGGTAGACGTATTTATAAATATCATACTAGGATATTAGACTTATACATGCATGAATTTTACCAGATTTCTATGGCAAGAGGTTATCAACGAGGAGTTAATAGAGCCGCGACCAACAATGCTGTTGTCGTGGGCCATTCTATCCCCAATGAGGATAATGGGAAAAGAGTACCAGAAGTAGTGATTAGGTTCGCGAAAGCCTTTACTCAGGACATGGCTATAAGGACGAACACGAAAGGGCCTGTGGGCTGTACCATTGAGCAACTTAAGAAATTAGGGACTAAGACCTTTAAGGGAGAGCCTAATCCATTGGAGGCCGATGACTGGATAAGGAAAACTGAGAAAATATTTAAAGTCCTAGGTTTAACGGATTAGAAAAAGGTGTCCTTTGCCTTGTTTATGTTTTAGGCTTAGGCAAATCATTGGTGGGTGATGATGATGAGAACTCAACTGAGCGGGGAAGCCACGACCATTGGTTGGGCCAGATTTATGGAGATCTTACTTGAAAAGTATCCCCTTATCATTACTAAGGAGAAGCTGGAAGTGAAATTTTTGGAACTAACTCAAAGAACAGTGTCTGTGGCTGATTATGAAGCTAAGTTTTCAAAGTTGTCAGACTTTGACCCTATACTGTGATACTGATAAAAATAAGTCCAAGAGGTTTGAAAGGGGCTTGAAGAGTGGAGTTCGTAACAAGGTTATGGGGTTGAGGCTGCAGACTTACAGAGAACTAGCGAAAGTGTCTCAGATCATGGAGCAAGATTTTGAAGATGGATTGACATATAATTAAGAAATGACAAAGAGGAGTGATGAAGGAACAGAAAAAGAAGATAATCCATGATACCAAGCACAAAAAATGTAATAAAAATATAGGGCCATGGAAGGTAAGAAGGAAGATAAGGTTGAGACCATGGTAGTTATCTACTTTACCTATGACATGAAGATGCATTTTGCTAAGGCTTGTCCATTAGGTATTAGTGGTTATAATTATGGCTAACCAAGACACAAGGTTGATGATTGTAAGTTGAAAAAAAAAAGACGTGGAGAAGCCGCAGGCTCCAGCCAGAGTCTTTACCCCAAATGTTAAGGATGCTGAGAATACCGAGGATGTGATAGCATATGCTATTACTATTGACAATAAAAATTCTTATTCTTTTTATTCTAGCACCACACACTCTTTTGTATCCACTATTTTTGCACATAAAATAAAGTTAAGTTCTCAGACCTTAAACCCTCCATTAGTGATTAACACCCCGGTACGAGTTTCATTAGAGGCTATAATTATCTTTAGGTGATGTGTTGTAGAGATAGGATAACAATGCTTTAGAGTTATTTTGATTCCATTAGAAATGGAAGACTTTTATGTAATCTTAGGCATGGATTGGTTGTCCACCCATTCTACTAAGATAGACTGTGCTAATAAAAAGATTATCCTTTGTAAACTTGGTGAGGACGAGGTAACTTTAAAGGCACTAAATCGGGTAGGAAAACCTTTTTGATATCAACCTCGAGAGCTATAAATATGCCAAAGGGTGGATTCCGCGAATACTTAGCCTATGTGAAGTATCTTGAGAATATTACACACATCTTAAAAAATGTCCCTATGGTTATGAAATTTGGTGATGTCTTCCTAGAGGAATTTCCAGGATTGCCCCAATACAGAGAAATTGAGTTTACTATTGACCGTGTACCTGGGGCTGCGCCTAATTCTAAGGCACCTTATAGAATGGCTCCTAAGGAGTTGATGTAATTAAAGGAGTTATTGGAAGATTTGTTAGGCTGTGAGTTTATATGTCCTAGAACATCTCCTTGGGGAGCCCCAGTGCTTTTTGTGAAGAAAAATAATAGATATATGAGGATGGTCATAGACTATCGAGAATTGAACAAAACAACCACGAAAAATTAGTATCCTTTACCTAGGATTGATGATCTTTTTGACCAGGTGAAGGATTCTAAATATTTCTCTAAGATTTATTTAAGGTTAGGATATCACCAACTTGTGATAAAGGATGAGGGCATTCACAAAACAACCTTTAGAACTAGGTATGGTCATTATAAGTTTGTGGTGATGCCATTTGGGTTAACTAATGCCCGCCTACTTTTATGAACTTGATGGATAGAGTGTTTAGGCATTTTCTAGACAAGTTTGTGATTGATTTCATTGACGAAACATTGATTTATTCAAAGACTGTAGAAGACTATAGAGAACACCTCCATGACGCGTTTGAGTTATTAAGAAAATAGAGATTTTATAATAAATTTTCTAAGTGTGGGTTCTAGATTGAGGATATTTCCTTCGTCGTCCATATTGTGAACATAGAGGGTTTGGCCATGGACCCAGGAAAGGCTGTAAACATAGTTGACTGGGAAAGTCCAACTACTGTGACGGATGTGATAAGTTTCCTCGACTTAGCAATCTATTATAATAGCTTTTTAGAGGGATTTTCCAATATTATCATGCCCTTGAACCAACTAACACATAAAGACAATAATCTTATTTGGTCTGCGGAGTTTGAAGATAGTTTCTAGAAACTAAAGGAAAAGTTAGTGGCCACACCCATTTTGCCCTTTCCCAAGTAAGGATGAGGTTATGTGATCTATATTGATGCTTCAGGTCGTGGCCTAGGATGTGTATTAATGTAAACAAGAAACGTTATTGCCTATGCCTCTAGGTAGCTAAGGCCGCATGAGGAAAAAATTTGGAGACACTATTTATATGCTAGGACTTGTGAAATTTTCATGGACGATAAGAGTCTAACTTATATTTTCACCCAAAGATATTAGAATATGAGGCAAAGGAGATAGTTAAGATTAATAAAAGATTATGATTGTTCAATTAAATATCATCCCGAGAAGGCGAATGTAATGGATGATACCCTAAGTAGAAAGGGTTCACTTAATGCTTTGTGGATTACTAATCAAGAGAACATCCTAAAAAATTTAGAGACTATGGGTATTGAGGTCATAAGACACAAAGGTCGCGAACATTTAAACACACTTACTGTGGAATCGAGTTTTATTGAGAAGATAAAAGTCATGCAAGCTGCGGACCCCAATCTCGAGAAGATCTATTGACATGTGGAAAAAGGAGAGAGCTCAATCTTTAGAGTTAATGACCACAAAACCTTATGCTTTAGGATAAGGATTTGTGTATCGCAGAGTGATGATATCAAGGCCGAGACATTAAAGATCTAGAGAACTGGGAATGTTACTATTCATCTCCCTCTCTGCCGTGTCAATCCAAAATTAAAGTCCATCAACATATTTTCCCACTTCCTCTCTAGGATAGTCAAGAGTTGTAACAATCCGACTGGTTTTTTGTGCTCGGCCTTAACTTTTAATACAGTAAACATTTGGCAACAAATTATGTAGTCTCTCTCTTCATATTAGGCCACCAAATTTTTTTGTTCAAATCTTTGTACATTTTGGTGCTCCCGGGGTGAATTATAATGGGGAGGAATGACCTCCTTCTAACACTGATGAACAGTAACTATCTATGTCTTGTAACTCCCAAAAAGTTATTTGAACATTAAACAACCATGGCCTCCAAGCCCATAAAACTAAAAAAATAGTAACACTCCATGGCCTAAACTAAGAACACTAGAAATGGGTCATCTCAATTAATTGAAAATATGAAAATTATGGTTTTAACAAGGAAGGAGAGGTTACGGACATATCCTTTATCGTAATGGATTTTACTCTAATGAATAGTAATCTTCTGATGCATTAAAATGCTTATTTGAGGAATAGTTAGTGTCTATTGACTTCTTCTCTGGCAACACCTCCTCTTTCTCTCAAATTCTCACTCTCTCTAAAGTGAAAAATAACCCTTTAACAGCTTTAGGAAGTGTGCCAAGCTTTGATATTAATTGATAGTTAACCTAAAGTTTCCTTTATGACATCATCTTTCCATACACACCCTTTCCCCGAAAGACTTCTATTTCCTCGAAGACTTGTTTCTCATGTTATGACCTAAATAATCCATATTATCATTTCACACCTATCTAGGCTTACTAAACACCACATCCTTTTCCTTTAGACGATGACATTTTGTTTTACATCCGTGACATAAAAGCCCATGGTTGTGTCCCTTACTTAGGCCTTCACTTGTGATCGTGGATTCTTATATATCCGCGACCTCCTAGGGTTTTTAGGGTTATTAAAACCACCACAAATTAGGAAATTATGTCTTCAAAATTCAATAAACTAAAATTAATAACTCAACCCATACCTTGGAATAAATGTGGGTACTTTTTTTTATGGTTGATTCCAGCTCCCAAGTGGATTCTTCCATAACCTGGTGTCTCCAAAGTACTTTGACTAAAGAAATGGTCTTTATCCTTAACTTCTTTTATTTTCATTCCAAGATTTCCACTAGGGCATCATCATATCTCAAATATCTGTGGATCTCAATGGGATCATGGTTGATAATATGGTTGCGGTCTCTAATATAGTTTCTCATTATTAAAATATGGAAGACATTGTGTACATATGATGAGTTTGGGGGTAAGGAAAGTCTGTAAGAATGCTTCCCAATCCTCTCAAGCATCCAAAAAGATCCTATATATCGTGGACTTAACTTTCCCTTGTTTCCCAAACCTCATAATTCCATTCCAAGGGGAGAACTTAAAAAAATCATGGGCCCCGTCCTCTAAGTCCACCTCTCTTCTTTTGATATTGACCCAACTCTTTTGCCTACTTTGAGTACTTTACATTCTTTCTTAAATCGATCTTACCTTAATTGTGTCCTTTTCTACCATCTCTGGTCCTAATATTTGTCTCTCCTATCGCATTTTAACACAAAGAGTTATGACATCTTCTACTATATAAGGCAGTGTAAGGGGCCATTTTAATACTAACTTAATAATAATTATTATATACAAACTCCACTTGAGGTAGGTGGTCTACCCAACTTTCACAAAAGTCGAACACATAAGCCCTCAATATATGTTATAGGGTATGGCTGGTCCTCTCTCTTTGTCCACCTGTCTATGGATGGAAGGAAATTTTAAAGTCTAGTAGTGTCCCCATTGACTTTTGAAAACTCTTCCAAATTTCTGAAGTAAATCTAGGGCTGTAGTTAGATACTATTGGACAAGCACGCCATGGAGTCTAAAATTTTCCTTGATAATATTTTTACCAAATGACAACATTGGTTGTGATCTTGAGAGATAAAAGGTGCACAATTTTAGTCAACCTATCCATAATAACCTAAATGAATCCATTCCCCTTTGCATCCGAGACATACCAATAATAAAATCTATTGAAATATTTTCCCTCTTCCACTCTGGGATAGGGGTAAAGGCTATAACAACCTAGATGGCATGTAGTGCTCGGTTTTAACTTGCTAACATACAAGGCACTTATAACAAACTTCACGATCTCTAACTTCATATTGGGCCACCAATTGCTTTTCTTTAAGTCTTGGTATATCTTAGTACTTCCAGGGTGAGGAATACCCTCCTTCAAACACTTCAGCCTTAATATTATCATTTCTCGACACACAAATCATCATCCCAAAATGTTAGGCTCCATAGTCGTCCAAACTAAATGCTGAGATATCTCCTCTTTCAACATGTTCGCAAATATTCTGTAGGTCAGGGTTCATGATCTGTGTGAATCTTGTCTTCTCAATCAATCTTGGTTCCATAACAAGGGTCCTTAAATGATCGCAAATTTTGCGGCCTATGACATCAGTCTATAAATTTTATAGAACCTTTAGGCTGCGTTCTTGCCTAGTGTCCTCAAAGCACTAAGATAAACCTTTTTACCACAGGTATTGCCCACCACATTAGCCTTCCTGGGATGGTACTTAATCGAATAATCATAGTATTTGATTAACTCTAACCATATCCATTTTCTCATCTTCAAATATCTTACGGTGAATATATAGGTCAGGCTCTGTAAATATTTCATAATTTTTCCCATATAATTAATGTCTCCAAGTTTTTAAAGGAAAAACTACTACCACTAATTCTAGATCTTGGGTAGGGTGGCTCTTCTTATGCGGCCTTGATTGTCTATTGGAATAAGCTATGGCTTTTCCATTCTACATTAGGAAAAATCTAAGGTCACTGCCTGAAGCGTCACTATAGATCACATAACCTCCACCTTCTTTGGGTAAGGCCAAAAAAGGTCCGATCACTAACTTTTCCTTTAATTTCTGGAAACTTACTTCACATTCTGCGGTCCATATGAACTTTTTATCCGTTACATCAACTGGTTCAAGGGCATGGAAATCTTAGAATATCCCTCCACAAACCTCCTATAATAAGCTTCTAGGCCGAGGAAGCTTCTAACCTCAGTCACGGTGTTTGGTCTTTCCCAATCAACAATGGTCGCAAACTTTCCTGGGTCAACGACCAATCCATATTTGTTCACAATATGGCCAAGGAAGGCTATCTCCTTAATACATAATTCACACTTAGAAAATTTAGATAACTTTTTTCTCCTTGGAACCTCAAAGACTCCTTAGAGGTTCTCCTCATGGTCTTCAATAGTCTTAGAATAAATCAATATATCATCAATGAAAACAATAATAAATTTTTCTTGGAAGGGTCTAAACAACTTATTCATCAAGTCGATAAAAGTAGTCGAGGCATTTTTTTAACCCAAACGACATCACCAGAAACACATAGTGACAATACCTAGTTCGAAAGGCTATTTTGTGAATTCTCTCACCCTTTATCTAATGTTGGTGATATCGTGATCTTAAATCAATCTTAGAAAAATATTCAGCATCCTTTAATTGGTCAAAAAGATCGTCAATCCTAAGCAGAGGATACTTATTCTTTACTGTCATTTTATTCAATTCCCTATAGTCTATGAACATCCTCATAGATCCATCATTATTTTTTTTAAAAAGTACCGGGTCACCCTAAGGGGAATTTTTAGGCCTTATAAATCCTGGCTTAACAAATCTTCCAATTGTTTCTTAAAATTATTTAATCCCACGGGAGCCATTTGGTATGGTGACATTGAATTGGTCATGTCCTCAGGCAAAAGATCAATGGTAAAATCAATTTATCTATCTGGGGAAATCTAGGCAATTCTTTTATAAAAACATTACCAAATTCCGCGGCCACAGGGACATCTACTAAGATGACCACAGTCTTCTCCAGATCCATTACAAAAGATAGATATCTGTGACACCCAACTTTTAACACGTTTTAGCCCTTATAGTTGATATTAATAAAGGTTTCCTACTAGGTTTAGTTCCCTTAAAATTCACCTCGGCCTCTCGAAGTCTATATAAGGTAATCTCTTTAATAGTACAATCTTTTTTAGCAAATTGAGTGGATAACTAATACATACCTAGGATTACATCAATGTCTTCCATTTCTAAAAGAATTAGACTAACTCTGAAACATTGTTACCCGATCTTTGATTGGGCGCTAAAAGTAGCATCACGTCACAACGCTAATCGTTGTTTTCGTTTCGCCTGCTCAATACAAAAACCTAAATTACGGCTGCACTTGCTATACAAGTATAGCGGTAAGTCGGTTATCTAGAATCCACAAGGAGTGATTGAATTTTAGATTTTAATTGTTTTGTTACTTCAAAAATAAAAGTGTAAAAGGTGATATGGGGTAAAATGGTTAAAAAGGAAAAATAAGAAGTTAACACTAAATTAAAACTAATTAAAACGAGAGTCGGGATCGTGTACTCGCCACGGGCTAAACAACTAATAATTAGAATTTTGGTTCGAAAACATTTAACCAAGCATTTTTAGTTAATTGTAAATATCACCAAAGAAGAAATTTAACTCAAAGTTGCGAGATAAAACATTAAATATAAAATGGACACGCGCGGATTAAATTAGGGTTATCGCTATAAACACTAACGTTGTGTGACAAAGAAAGTTAAATGCATAGTAAACCCATTTTAATACAAGAGGTTTCAATTAAATGTAATTTACACAAAATCTAATTTTCGGAGCTCGACGTCCATCAATGGCGAACACACGACCCAAACTCAATTTGACTACTCACTATACATGATTAAACTAATTAATAATTAAAACAACAAATAAATAAATTAAACTAATTTATCTAAGCATGAGAAATTAAAATAAGCATGGAATAAAAGGAAGAACAACTATATTAATTAGTTGGGGTAATTAAAAGTGCACTTGCAATCCACATATGAGGAACACCCAAGGTGGAGGAAGAAAATTAGCTCCCCAAAACCTTAACCCTAATATGAAACTATCTAAAAAATTAATCTCCTAACAAAATGAACAAAGTCCCCTTTTTATACCAAGTTACAATAAGGATTAAAAGAAAAAGGAAAAAAAATGAAAAATAGGGGATAAGTCTTGAAATAACTAAATAAAAGAAAAAGGGAAAAGAAATATGAAAAGAGAAGGAAATAACAACACAAATATCTCGACCATACCCGAATCGATTCGGGCCAATTCTGAATCAATTCGCATCAGGAGACCTTCTTCAATGTATAACTATGAATCGATTCACAACTGTGCGAATCGATTCACAACTGGGAATCCGAGTTTCTGCTTCTCTCTCGCAGCAGCACACCAAATGCTCTAATTTTTGCGCCCAACAAAATGACTGTTGCACAATTTGAGCCCAACACCCAAGCTTCTCCATGTAAGGCATAAGCCGAGACCTACACTACATCTCAAACAAAAACCCAAGGCCAAGGCCTGCTACTCAAATCGTGTAGCAAAGACCTAACTCGAATTTTGACAAAAGCCAAGACCCATATGCGTATACCCGAGACCTGCGCGTTTGTGGAGCTCCAATAGTGAAGAACACGAGACCAACAATGGTTAAAACTGAAATCCCATGGATGTTAAGCCAATACCCATTTACAACTCACAAAAACCCATTAATGGTGGCAAACACCAAACAAAGACCCGACAAAGCACACAAGTCCCATAAGCATGTGTGGTCAATATTTAAGCTCCAATTTCAGACGAAAGTCCTCAATTTGGGATGAAACCAAAACCCGAGCAAAACCCAATCCAAGAACCCAAATCGCCATATATTTGATGCAAAAAACGTAAAAGGGGCATGGATGGAATTATGGAATTTGTTAATATAGGAGGAAAGGGACATGAAAGGAATTGATAAAATTGTTATTTTTCTTATAACTTCTCCTCCGATTAAAGGTCCGTGTTTTCTTCGTTCGGACTCCGATTCGAGCGCCGTTCGCATCCACGTGAAGTTGACCCGAGTGATACAACTTCCATGAATACTTCGGAAAAAAATCTTGAAGTGTGAAATTACCAAAATGCCCCTAAACGTGCGAACTCTTATGAAACTTTATCGGAACGTGACGAAACTTCACACTAAGCGCCGTAACACCTATAAATGCTCAATAATACCAAAAATAAATTATTATTGTATAAAATAGAGATTTTTTGATTAACGAGAATAAATATAGCAATTACGGTACCTGAGGGGGCTAAAAATGCATAAGTTAATAGGCATAAATACGCAATATTTGTGCCGTATCACACCCCCTAAGTGAGACATTTCTAGTCCCTAGAAATGAAATTCAAAGCAAGAAGAACTATAAGAAAATAACAAAACAAGAGATATATACAAAAGCGATAAAAGCCACTTTCACGGGCGAACGATTGCATTTAGCATATGCAATAAGCCGTTAAACCCCTAGGTTACCCTAGTGCATGAGTGTCGTCTTGTGAGCGTTTTCAGGGATGAAATCGACAAACATCGTATAGTTTCCTCAAAATATGCCTAATCACATGCCAAAAATTCAACAATAACGAAAAATATTTCAAACATATTATTCGCATATCGAACGAATTCGAACAAAAGTCCATTGTTATTAACATTATAGAACAAAGTTCCTGGAATTGAAAGCTTAAAAGTGGGAGGGGAGAGAGCACATGCAAAGTATGATTTGGAAAAAAACTTATACAAATGGGATAAGCATTAAAGAAAGCATATATTCAATCCTCACGGGCATTACTCTCATCAAATGAATTCACTCGAAATAGGGAGGTAACACATAGAACATGCGGGTATAAAGAGTAAATGTAAATGGAAACTAGGTCGCACACATGTCACTCATGAAGAATGCTATATAGGAAATTAAAATCTGTAATCTCAATGTAAGATACCACTCATTAAAGGAGGCGAAATGCATTTTCACAGATTATCAAAACTATTTAAACTTTTGAATTAGAGTCACCCTAAGATCATATAGGACTTTATAGGGTTGTAATGTAGGCTAGGCTAGGGTACGAAATGAAGGATATATGTACAAATTCAAAATGTTCAGAATGAAAAACTTGGGATAATGGAAACTGTGGGCAGTTTCAAAATTGGAAAAATGACTTCCAAACAAGCATTAAATATGAAATTGGAGAGTAACAAGGATTATTGAACACTATATACAAATATATGCAATTCTCTTTCTTTTGCTTTTCTTTTTTTTTCTAACTTTTTCTTTTGTTTTCTTTTACTTTTTTTTTTCAAATTTTCTTTTCTTTTTCACTACACTTTCTTATTTTCTCACTATTTTCATGCCCAAATTGCAACCACAAATAAAGAACATAATTAAATCCCAAGTAACATTCCAATCAAAGGCATGGAAGGTAATATGTATGGTTTTAAACTCCAATGTAGAGTTGGTTATGGAATTTTGGGTAATGAAATGAAAGGCTATATTTAGGCTCGAAAGGGTTAACGAGGGAAAATATAAAAGGTGAGGTCAAGGCTAATATGGGCGATATAACAAAAATGGCCTATAATCATTACATAAAGTTTACGCAATTCTCGAGTCAAAATAAATTTTGAAAATCATCTCAAGAAACACATTTAAAAAATGAACTCAATTAATGAACGATAAAATGAAAGAATAGATAAATTACCGACGAATTCAGCGTTTTCAATAAGGAATTAATAGTGTATACACTCACAAATGACGAAAGTTAAAAATCTTACCCAGTGTAAGTATATACAATGCAACAAAAGATTACCGAGTTATAATATTCTTAAACCAAATCAATATAATAAGAAAAGCGCATGTGCTCAAGGGATAAAGTTTAATTCATGAAGTTATTCATAATCTCAATGATTTGAGGACTAAAGTCTAATAGCTTCTAAAATCGAGAACATGCATCATTGAGTTGTCAATTGGATTGGGCATTTATTGAAATTTATCACCGGAAATAAGGAAAAATTCCCAACAAAAGAGAAAGAGGAAAAAAATAATTTTGAAGTATTTTAATTTTTAACAAAAAGGCATACTTAGTAACTAACATGTGATAAAATCAATGGACTAAACAAAGAAATGGATAAAATATCCGACACCCCCTAACTTAAATGCTGCATTGTCCTCAATGCTCATTAAGAACCCAACGCAAAGAGAGGAAAAGAACGATATTACCCAAAATGGAGCGATCTCTAATAAGCGCAAGTCCAAATGAATATACAAAACAAGTTAGTACTGAGCATAGAAAAAATAAATAACAAAAAGTTAACTAATTACACTAGATTAAATATAATAAAAAATAAAAATTAAAGAAATAAAGCAAGAAAATAAATAAAATAAATAAAAACTAACTATTTACATCCTACTATTTGGATTTCTAACTAACTATACACTAGAAGTCTAAATAATTGAAGATCCACCCAAACAATATTTTGACTTTGGAAGATCAACGGTGGACCCTCCATAGTATGCATGCCTCCCTAAAAATAGGAATTCCGTTTGAACAACGAAAGACATGTGTAAGGCGTAAAAAATGAACCATCACCAATTAAAATTTTTAGTGGGGTGATGGGGGATTTGGATAACAAGGGTAAAGGTCTAATAGAGGCCTAAGAAAAATCAAGTCATCTCCCAAAGATTTTTCAAGTGGAATGGGAGATATTGCACACATGGGGATAACATCCATAAAAAAACAAGTTCGGTAAAGAGTCCTCATCAACAAAAGGTTCACAAGTTTCAATAATTTCTACCGACTCATACGAGTCAACCGGAAATTCTAATGGTTAGATCACGAAAAATGAATATAGTGATGAAACAAATTCAATATCAATCGACTCATCGTCGGAAGGAGTTTGAATTTTGGGGGAGAAAGATGCACACTCGATGAGAAATTCTTCAAAAAATTTAGGTGAAACACAAGTTTCCACCTCCTTGTTGTTTTGTGCAAAATAATTCCTTTCATTGCAAAGTGATCCAAGTCTCGATCCAGCACCATTTAAGCTTTCCAAACCTCGGGAGTAAAGAAGAAAAGTTTCTTCCAAAGTAAGCTTCCCCGGCTCTAGATCCTCGGATTCCTCATTTAGTTGAAATTCTTCTTCAGATTCATCGGAATAAGAATCGTTATTGGATTTGAATAATGAATCCAACTCAAGCTCCCAATAACAATTTCATTCTGATAATTGTTTTCAAGTCTTTCAATCTCAAGAAAATCTTCAAAATGGAAAACTTGAAAACTATCCCCAAAGTAAGAATCATTAGAATGACCGTAATAACTATAAAAGAAAGACGTGATTACCAAATCGTATGTAGATGGAGAATCCGATGAAAAGGTACGCGATCGAGAATCAACGTTTCTAGGCGCTCAAGTATGCAAATCCCGCAAAAAATGTTAAAACAAAGAATATAAATACAAAAGAAAAGAATACTAAGAAATAATAAAAAAATTACAATCTAAAATACACTCTCCGGCAACGACGCCATTTTGATTGGGCGCAAAAACTAGCGTCGCGTCAGAACGTAATCATTGTTTTCGTTTCGCCTACTCTATATAAAAACATAAAGTACGAATGTACTTGTGATACAAGTATAGCAATAAGTCGAGTATCGAGAATCCACAGGGAGTGATTGAATTTGAGATTTTAATTATTTTTCTACTTCAAAAATAAAAGTGTAAAAGGTCATAAGGGGCGAAGTGGTGAAGAAGGAAAAATAAGAAGTTAATGCTAAATTATAACTAATTAAAACGAGAGTCGAGATCGTGTACCCGCCATGAGCTAAGCAGCTAATAATTAGAATTTTGGTTCGAAAATATTTAGCCGAGCATTTTTAGTTAATTATAAACATCACCCAAGAAGCAATTTAACTCAAAGTTGCGAGATAAAATATTTAATCAAAAATAGACACACGTGGATTAAATTCGGGTTATCGCTATAAACACTAATGTTTCGTGATAAAGAAAATTAAATGCATAATAAACCAATTTTAATATGGGAGGTTTCAATTAAATGTAATTTTACACAAAATCTAATTTTCGGAGCTCGGTGCCCATCAATGGAGGACACACGAACCAAACTCAATTTAACTACTCACGATTAAACTAATTAAACAACTAATTAAAAATTAAAACAAGAAATAAATAAATTAAACTAATTTATCTAAGCATGAGAAATTTAAATAATCATGGAATAAAAGGAAGAACAATTGTATTAATCAGTCGGGGTAATTAAAAGTGCACTTACAATCCGCAAATAAGGAACACCCAAGGTGGAGGAAGAAAATGAGCTCCCCAAAGCCCTAACCCTAACATAAAACTATCTAAAAAATTAATCTCCTAACAAAATGAAAAAAAAGTCCCCTTTTTATACCAAGTTACAATAAGGATTAAAAGAAAAAGGAAAAAAATGAAAAATAGGGGATAAGTCTTGAAATAACTAAATAAAAGAAAAAAGGGAAAAGAAATAAGAAAAGAGAAGGAAATCGCAACACAAATATCTCGGCCATACCCGAATCGATTCAGGCCAATTCCGAATCGATTCGCATCAGGAGACCTGCTTCACTGTCTAACTGTGAATCGATTCGCAAGTGTGCGAATCGATTTGTAACTGGAAATCCAAGTTTCTGCTTCTCTCTCGCAGCAGTACACCAAAAATGCTCCAATTTTTGTGCCCAATAAAATGGTTGTTGCGCAATTTGAGACCAACACCCATGCTTATCCACGCAAGGCATAAGTCGAGACCTGCACTGCATCTCCAACAAAAAACCCAAGGTCAAGACCTGCTACTCAAATCGTGTACCAAAGACCCAACTCCAATTTTGACAAAAACCAAGACCCATTATACTCGAGACCTGTGCATTTATGGAGCTCCAATAGGGAAGAACCCATGACCAACAATGGTTAAAAATGAAATTCCATGGCTGTTAAGACAATACCCATTTATAACTCTCAAAAACCCATTAATGATGGTAAACACAAAACCAAGACCCGACAAAGCACACAAGTCCCATAAGCGCGTGTGGTCAATATTCAAGCTCTAATTTTAGACGAAAGTCCTCAATTTGGGACGAACCCAAAACCCGAGCAAAACCCGAGCCAAGAACCCAAATCACCATATATTTGTTGCAAAAAATGCAAAAGGGACATGGATGGAATTATGGAATTTGTTAATAATGGAGAAAAGGGACATGAAAGGAATTAATAAATTGTTATTTTTCTTATAATTCCTCCTCCGATTAAAGGTCCGTGTTTTTTTTGTTCGAACTCCGATTCGAGCACCGTTTGCAGCCACGTGAAGCTTAACCCGAGGGCTACAACTTCCATGAATAATTTGGGCAAAAATCTCGAAATGTGAAATTACCAAAATTCCCCTGAACGTGCGAACTCTTATGAATATTTATCGAAACGCGACGAAACTTCACACTAAGCACCGTAACACCTATAAATGCTCAATAATACCTTAAATAAAGTATTATCATATAAAATGGAGGTTGTCTGATTAACGAGCATAAATATAGCAATTACGGTACCCGAGGGGGCTAAAAATGCATAAGTTAACATGCGTAAATACGCATTATTTGCGCTGTATTAACCTTCGCTGCATATCCCTCACAGGTGTCCTCAAATTTTGTTCAAATTCCTACTGGGGTATCAATTACTAATGGAGGGTTTAAGGTCTACGACTGTTTTTTAAACTTCTGTGTAAAATTTGTGGATATAAAGGAATGTGTGGTCCCAAAACCAAAAAGTGCCTAGTAATTTCTATAACCTATAGTAATGGTACTTGTGATGACATCCTCATCATTATCATCATGAAATGTCTCGATTATATAATTTAGCTATCAATTCATAGAATTTACCCCAAGGTACAAACACAGATTGATAGGCACTAAACTAGGCAAATAGAGTTGTTCCTTTCCTATTTTAATCTTTATTACTAAATCCTAAGTGATCATGCAAGAAAAAAAATATAAATAGAAAGAAAGCAACCACGACACATCGATGTACGAGGAAAACCCAAATGGGAAAGACCTCGGATGACTAGGCTTAGATAAATTCACTATAGATACGGTGTTTTACATAAAGACACAAGAGACTTACAACACTTAACTCAACAAAATATGCTAATGCCGTCTTCACAACCTCCGACTGTAGTTCCATGAAAATCCAAAATAATAGACAACACCTCTGCGCCTCGGTATCCACCGACTGCCTCAACCGTCTCCAATTGTGCATAATTCATTGCACAAGTGATGATGAGTGAAGAAGATGATTTTTTATGTTTTGTTTGTGATAATGATCAACAAATATCAAATGATGTTGGAGAGAGTTGTTCCGAAAATGTCTATAGCTTTTAAAATGTTCAAAAGAGCTTATTATATTCAGTTTTCATGACGTCTTAAATATGATAAATAAACTGAGTCGAGGGGTGTGGAAGTTACAAAGAAAAATAGCCCGAAATCGACAATGAGACCCTCATATCGATAATGACACCTCAACAAAGCCAAATAGCTCCACGACCCAACATCGAATCACATCTCAAAATTACCCAAACATAATATGGCACTGCCTAAACTCCGTGGCCTCAAATAAAGAGAGAACTCCTGATCAGCAAATGATACGGGTATTTTAGTAAAATATTTATTTTAACCCTAATTATCTAATATTTCAATTATTCAAAAATCAAAGGTAAAAACCTAAATAAAACCTCATAAGATAAGTAAGAACATCCTTAAGAACCCCTATCCTCAAACTCAAAATCTCCAAAAAAGAAACCTCAGAGAAAACTACTAGATCAAAAAGTTAATATGTATAGTAACATTCCCAGGCCTTAAAATTTATAATGAATGGTAAAACTCCCTGGCCTCAAGAACCCCGATGAACAGTAAGAGAAGTTATATGAGTAATAATGACCTAGCCTCAAAACCTAGAAAAATAAAATAATAGTAACACTTCATGGACTAAACCTAGAACATAAGAAAGGGCTTATCTCAATCATTTAAAAGCATGGAAACTAGGGTTTTAACAAGGAATAAGAGGTTGAGGACAAATTTGTTACCTTGATGGATTTTACTTTGATAAATAATAACCTTCCGACACCTCTAAATGCTTCTCCGGTGAAAAGTTGGGATAGATTGGACTTTTTTCCATCAACACATACTTTTTTGCTCAAAATCTCACTTTTTCTCTCTAAAGTGGAAATGGGTTTAATAACTTTGGGAAGTGTGCCAAGAGTTGTTATTTATAAGAATTTATAGAAAGACTAAGATTTCCATTACGGCATTGTCTTTCCATAAATACCCTTTCCCAAAAAGGCTTTTTGAACCTCCATGACTTGTTTCTCTAATTATAACCTAAGTAGGCCACATCATCACTTAAAACGTAACTAGACTTACTAAAAGTCACCACCCTTTTCCCTTTATCCGTGGCATTCATTTCTCTCCGCGGTCAATAAGCCTAAGGAAGAATCCCCTACCTAGGCCTTCACAGATGGCCATGGCTTCTTATTTATACGAAACCTCCTAGGTTTTTCAGGGTCATCACACTTGGCCTGTCCCCAAACTTGTCTCATGTGCATATTGTATTCCATATTTCAATGATGTGGAATTTTGATAGATACCGTAACCATATTATTAACCATCAACCCAGTGATATCTTTGAGATATGATGAGGCCCTAGTTGAAATTTTGGAGAAAAAGGAAAATCACGTGAGGACAAAAATAATTTCTTTGGTAAAAATACTTTGGTGACATCATGCTGCAGAAGAAGACACTTGGTAGATGGAGTCAATTATAAGTGAAAAGTATCGACATTTATTCCAAGGTGTAATGCCCCCATCGTCATTTATGGGTTACTTGCGAGTCAACCCGGTCCGACCCGGGTGTTAGGGGTGAAGTGCAATGAAACAACCTGTATAATGTTTCTAGTCCAGTTTTATTTTAATTAACGTTTCACTTATGTAGCATGCGATTCCAATTTCAAAATAAATTATGCGAGGGTCCAATAGGGAACACCCTCAAGTCCAATTAAATAGAGCTACTAACGTAAAAATAAATAAAATACTTACTTGAATAACGCCTTCAAAATATGAAACCACTCCCAACCTACCCTAACAAAGCGAGGGAGTGAGACAAATGCTCAGTGGCAAATATACAAATGCAGTATAGAATCGAATGACATATAGGAGGCTCGACACGTTATGTTTACATGCGCATGCATCCACATAGTATACATATATGTATATACATGCACATACATATACTTAACGCATGAAACAATTTTACTTTTAAAAACCTTAGTTATCCCGATTAATTTACCTTAATCTTATAGGAATCTTCTTTACTCACCCTTAGCTTTTTCTCACTTTATTTGACACACTCGGCTCAACACTTGAAAACCCTACATTTAATTTATCCAAGTAAATTCCTTTTCCGAAATTACCCCATTTTTATCTATTTTGATACACTTTTGTATTTTCATTGAAATTCACCCTTTCAACACACGCAAACCCCGTGTAAGAACATGCTTATTTAATCTTTGAAAACCTTTTTACAAATTCTTGTGTTAATTATGGGTTTAACTTCTTAGGTTGATTAATCACCCATTTGTCCACTTATTATACCCTTTTCCTACCTACTTTACCCTTTTCATTACCTTATGTACATTATTCAACTTCACATTAACTTGTCCATTGTAACCTTTACTGGAACATTTATTTATTCATTCAAGTTGGGTTGTATTAACATATTTTACCACACAACTCATTTATTTTCATATTACAAATTCCTTTTATTTTTTCTCAAAATCTTCCTATACCGCATACTTCAACGGGCTCCACATCGCCGGCTATGCGCACCATATGCTCTGACTAGTGTTTTAGGGTTTTCACCCAAGGGCTCTGGGCCCTTCTTGCATTTTCTACGTGTCATCCAAATTCCTTCTTAATGTACTAAAAATATTTTATAAATTCCCACATTATCCACTTTTCCTTTTTATCCGACCGAAGCCAAAACTCGGGGCTTTACCTCCCTAACTTGTGTTACACTTTGAAAATTTACCATTTCATGTCCTTTATACTTTAACCTTGATTTTATTTCAAAAATCATATTCGTTTAGGACCATTTTGTGTAACATCGTTTCGAACTTTTTTATTTCATAAATATTTCCCACTTTAAGTAAAATTACCATTTTACCCATTTGTTTCCAAAATCACCTTTTACTCCATTTTCACAAGTGTTAATTTTCCCCAAAACACTCTTAAGTTATTCATACTAACTTCTTAAGTGTTTTAACGCTTTGACACCTATTCACACTTGGAATAATATTCTTCTTAATTGGAAACACTTTTACACCTTTAATCCCATTTTAATCCCAGAAGTGTTAATCCTTTACAACATTACTAAGTTACACGCTAAATTTCCATGTTTACCCATTAACATTTAATGAATACTTTTATCACATTTTCCCAAAGACACATGTCTTTACTTTCTTCAATCTAGACATAGATTTACACTTAAGACTACTTTGATAAGAAAATACCATTTCTTTTTACCAACATGTGTAGTCTTATAGTCTCATGTTCGTCATATCTTTTAGTCCCAATTTCACACACCTTGAAGACTAAATTTCTAACTTTTCTTATTTCATATTTAAACCTAACAAAACCTTCTCTAAACTTGTGTAAACATTTAATGCCAAAATATTACAAGTTTATATGCATGATAAGATGAAATTTAAACCCAAAAATCCTACTACATGGTTTAAACATACATTTTTAAGGCACAAAATACATTTTTATTTCTTTAACCTCAACAAATGTCTATTTTTTTATAAAACCTTTATTTTTGGACGAACTGAAAATATTATTATTTCATCAAATACTCCAACAAAATCACATTACTTACAAACATTTTATTTCATAATATGTTTAACCTCAATCTTTCTTGAAAATACACCATCTTCATGAAATACTCACTTTTAACATTTCAAAACCTTGAAATAATTATCCATTCTTTATTTCCAACAAAATAACATTTTCCCAACATTTTTATTTCATAAAAATATTTATTATCTCCTACACATTAATTACACCATTTAACTAAATGCACCTTACTCAAATATGCCTAACTACAAGACTACAATTGTGCAAAATAAATCTTACACTAAGAGTAAAGTTTTTCCCACCCCTAATGGCTCAAATGGTCTCAAGGAGTTACCAAATACATCCTCCAAAAAGCTCCAAAATGTTCTTTTTCCAGCCTTCTAAGAAAGACCCCTTAAAAACTCACTTCCACTCCATTAAAACCCAAGGATCCCCCAAATACGCCTCCAAAATTCATAGTTCTTCTTTGTCAATGGTGGAAATGGGTATTTTGGGCTTGACTATGGTGGAATATCATGTAAAATTGTGATGGAGTGGTGATCTGGTGGTGGATGGAGGTGGAGGTGGAAGACCACCCACTTCTCTCTCCCTCTCTCTCTTTCTTCCATTTTCTCTCAATAACAAAAAACCCCAAATACACTAAACAAACCCTTATAAAACTCTCTCTAAGGTCAGAAACCCCATTTTGCCCCTTCTAGGTTGATTTGAGCTCAATAGCTCAATGATCAAACGCTCCAAATTGTGATAGCGCACAAGGGCAAATGAGATTAAAAATCCCTCTTACATCATTCGAATGACTTCCCTATTTCGTTTAAATGAATTTTACTATGTCGTTCCTTCGTTGTATTATGCAAACCTTTGTGTGTCCTGCTATTGTAAGGCAATAGCATGTCGTTAGAAGTCTTGCATCTCATGACCTACATCTCTTTTCTAACGATAACTTATTATTGTTCGAATGACCACCTAATGTCGTTTGAACGATCCTGTCTTATCATTTTATATATCTCCAATTCTTATTCATAATTCTTCCTTCATTATAATTAACTCCTGAATCGTCTGAAGAAGGTGAATAAACTACCCACATTAATAAACTTAAAGGAAAAAAAATTGACTGCCTACTGACATACTTTCTTTATGCATAAGAGAACACTGATTCGAGTAGTGATATTGATGATCGGTACAAAAATGGACGAGTTCATCAAGTTGGTTGGAGCTTACAACATCGAAGACTTCACAATAGTGCTAGAAATTTCCAAGACACGTAAGTTTTTTAGTGTTTTCAACTACCATCACCTACTCTATGTAGATATTGTAGCGCAAGTGTTTTTCTATAGATAACTCGTGTCATAATGCATTCAATGTCGTACAGAAGGCATAATTGATTTGCGACAACCATTAGTAACATAGCTATTATTTTGGTATTTCAACTTCAATTATAATACGTGTTGAGATTAATTCTTTTTAAATGTATCATTTTCAACAACATACTTAAATTACACCTTGCATTATACATTTGTTCATTATATTTATGCACAATTTAACTTTTAATTTAAATTTTTTGCATGTTACATATTTCCCTGCCTTAGACTCTAGACACAATTTGCATTTTTCTTTCTGGGGGGTTCAAAGTATAATGTTGTTTCTTTCACTTCTCAAGCTTTTTCTTACTTTTGACAGAAATCCAAAGAAATCCAGTAGTCTTCAGATCATTCATTCTCAGATAATTCTTGAAATCCTTCGCACACTCTGAATAGTTGACATATTTATAATTTTTATCGTATAACACATGCATCGCGTGTGCCCCGCTGCTAGTATTAACTAAATAGTCTGAGATATCTATTTAAAGATTTTAACATACTTATGTTTGATGAAAGAATACGAGTATATATCTACTTCAACTTTTATCTTAATGGCACATGAGATGTGAGCTTTTGTGAATTTTGACCTTTGATGGTGTAGGCACTATAAGTTCATTGTATACATGAGATTAATATTATTTGAATTCTATGTGAGATAATAGTTGAATATATTTTTATTCATTGATACTTGCTATAAGTAAGTGTAGTGGTCGTGATAATTCCAATATCATCAGCATCTCCTTCCCCTTCATGGTTCACTCCAAAAAGTCCCTTAACTTTTCTATAGTAGGTCTATAGAATAGTTAATACTAGTATTCGATTTTATAATTGTTGAATTAGATTGAATGGTAGAGATTGTCCATTGGATTATGTTACTATAGCATACTAATATGAAACAATTCCAGATTTATGTTATAAATTATGCGTTCTGGGTTCTAATCAAGCAATTATTATATGGCCGGAGTGGGAAGTCATTATGTCAATCCTTAACTATTTATCTTACTTTGCCCCTGACTTATACTCTATATGCAGGTTACTTGAAATATTTTTCATAATTAACTTGGTAAACTGTTTGAATTGAGGAGCAATATTTTGCAATGGGGTAAATGGGAGTAAGTGTTGTAGAAACTCAAGCTACCATAAAACGTGATAGTGTTGTAGAGGTTCCATCAATCCCTTTGTCGTAGTAGTGTGTTATGAACACATTTATGGTTACCTCCTTGTACACCGGAGTCTCCCTTTTGATATTAATTCATTTATTGGTTCGCATAATCTTGAAGAAAACCCTTCTCGAAATTGTGTTCTTCGCTATTAAAATACGCAGGCCAATGTTTTTCGCCAATACTTTATGGTTAACAGTATATTGTTAAATGACAATATTTGTTGGCAGTAAGTCATACATCCATAAGTGCAGTCTATGATAAAATTCCTTTTTCGTTCTTTATCCAATATTACATTATCCATCTATTAAAAAATCGAAAGCAATTATTGTCTATTGTTTTGCATTTCATTTGAATAATGTTATGAAACAATTATGTTTTTATTAAAGAGTAAAGTTCACAAATTCACCCATTATACACCATTTTATTTGTATCACCCTTAAGACCTTAAAGCCACATATTAACAATGCTTGATTTTAAAATAACTTTGGTAATGTATGATTAAGGCACGTATTACAGTTTTGAAAGAATTTTTACCTATGGGCCTAATTTTTGGATTGGTCTTAATCATCTTAAAAAAAACTCTAATGTGGATGTGCAGTTAGTAAAGTACTATTAGACATGGGCTTCCGAAGACGTCTAGCCTGTTGGAGGAGGTGAGATTTGAGACTTCACCAATTATAGCATAGTTCTTAATACAATCATTTTTCTAGAGCTCCTTTTGTTATATATTTTATATAATAAGAATCGTTTCATTTCAGTCAAGAATCAGGCAAAAAGTAGATCAACTTTCGTCAGATTGTAATGAATCCGCCAGTCGTAAAGACGAGATATTTTATGAAGTCCAGGGACCTGATAAACATGGTAATTGCCAAGATTATGGGCGTGGACCATCTCCAACTGATGTGCATGAAATTAAGCAGCCGAAGGTTAATGAAAAAGAGTATGAGCGACTACGATCTGAGATTCGATCTGAATTTCAAGATAAATTAGATCATTTAGAGGCTCGATTTTAGTTTATACGCATACACATGATGACTTTCCCTTCCATTGTATCCAAATAGGTTAATAAGTACACACTTTTATCTTTTGTGCTTAATTATCGTGTATATATATAAAGGTATGTTCTAATATTAAATCATGATATTAACAGGTTTCTCAATCCTCTAAGGAGCAAAACATACCATCATATAGGTCTATTTCGCAACTTGAGCAACAATTAGAATAAACCAACCAATTTCAACCTATAGTGGTACCACAATCAAATCACCATTTATCTCCATCTCAACAGGTAAGTAGATAACTACATTTTAAAATCATAATTTAAGACTTTACGTTTTCATGACTGAAATATTTTTTTTTATAGATTGCAAATTTTCAACACTTGGTTGCCCCCGAGACTGTCGCTCGTGTTAGTGAACAAATGAATGCTACTTCAATTCAGGTACGTTACTAATTTAAAGGATTTTAAAGGGCACAATATATTTGCACTTTCTTGGGGATTTTAAGTATACTTGAGATTGGGAGGTTGGTTTATTTAGTGATATCTAGTCTTAAAAATTTTGGGATGTCTTAAAAACAAAAAAACTCTGTCGATTTTTTTCCAGAAATATATGATTGATGACATTATCATCTTGTTTGTAGAAGGAACCATCAAAGAAGGAAAAGAAGTGCCATCAACCACGACAAAGGGTCTCAAATAATGCACTTCCTTAAATTGTAGACCTTATTACTTTCGGACTTCCAAAAGTGGCTGTGGCACGTGGATTCATTATGAGCAAGGACCCTTCAATAAAAGTAGGGGGTACGCCACTTGGTGAATACTTTTGGAAATATATATTGAGAAAACATTTGTAACAAATGAACCATTATCTAGACCTTATGGAAATAAGTCCACAATTGGAGATGCATATTATTCAACCGTAGCGTGGCATATTGCTAATGTACTAATTTTTAATTCTATTTTTTAATTAAAATACTAAAGAATAAGTATCAATGACTAACGATTGACTTTTTTTATTTGTAGGTCGAAGAGGATGTTAGACTTTGATGGACAAGGATTGTACATTATAAATAATTTCGTTTCGCCTCATGTTTCCCCGCTTTTTCTTATTGGACATGTAATACATTTTATTTTGAGGATGGATAATTATTCCAAGCTCAATTATGTTTATTTACGATGAATGCTACTGGTTTTAATTTAATGATGTTTTAATTTGATCCATGCCCTCTTAATTTATTGTTATGGTAGTGTATTTGCACAGAAATATGATACTTGTAATAAATGATTTTTTTAACACCTGTTCCCACTCAAATATTGCAAAATAATATCAAAATTTTGTTTAATGCCGCTATTATCATTCTCGGCATTTTTTTAGTGCCGCCAAAAGCGTGTTGAACATTTAATTGGTGTTGCAAAAGGTTATTATCAATATTTTTTTAATGCCGCTAAAAGGTTATTACCAGCATTAATATAAATGCCTAAAAATGCCGCTAACTTTTTGCGGCATTTTTTAAAATGTCGTTGTTCTTTTACCACATTGGCTACTGCACTTGTGAAAATGCCGCTAAAAGTGCCGCTAACTTTTCGCGGCATTTTTTAAAATGTCGTTGTTCTTTTACCACATTCGCTATTACCGCACTTGTGGAAATGCCACCAAAAGTGTCGCAAAAAGTGTTACCGGCATTTTTAGTGCTTTTCTCGACATTTATTTTATGCCAGGAAAAATCAATATTCATGTAGTGTGTAAACCGATGTATATGCGACCAAAATGGGATCACAGCCTAATTCTGAGGGCCAAGGTATATTCTCAGGACCCAAATAGTGTATATAGTCTTTGCAAAATATGAGTAATGATATGAGAATATTTTTAAAGGTTTTGGATATATCCGAAGGGTTTGAATATTTTTTAATGCTTTTCTAATCTTTAATTTTGATAAATTTACCAAAAACGTGTATCTTTTGAGCTTTTGTAATTTTTGGAGAATTTTTTGGAATTTTTTATTTTTTTTTGTAATGAAGATTAAGAGGGGATGCCTGCTGACAGGATCTGGTCTTTGCTTGTTAACATGGGCACATTATTTGAGGGGTTACATGTATTTCCATGGGGAACTTATCGATAGGAAACACAAGGGGTGCCAATCGGTAGGCCCCTTAGTCTTCTATAAAAAGGGGCAAGGGAAATCCATTTTCTCACACTAATATCTTACAAATTAACTCTTTGTCTCTTGAAAAAGTCACTCTAAGTGTTTATATGGGATATTTGAAGAAATGGATTTTGTGAATGCGGTGCATGATGATGACTGTTCCAACATCGAGTGGTAACCCATGGGGCAAGGTCATTGGGAGTATGTGTATCACAATTCTAGGTCGGTGGATGACTAGCGGATTCTAATAAGGGAGCCCTTGAATCACCATTCGACTTTCGTACTGAACCCTAGTGGTAATGTAAGTATTTCTTTTTGTTCTTTGATTTGATTTTATGCTTTGAAATAGGTTTGATATTATTTTTTTAATTGGAGAATTTTTAGACTTATTCGGTCTGTGTTGTACAAATAGAGAAATCTTCTTTGTCTATCCACTCTCGGGGTTCGACCAGGTGAGGAGCATATTGGATCACCTTCCTAAGAAGATGAAAATATTAGTCGAAAGTGTGGTCTTTGTAGATGTGGTCGATGATTTGGATGAGACGATGTGATCTTTGATGGTTTTATGCACTCTTGGAGAGAGGTGGTGAGATACCACCCATACCTTCCACTTCAAAGTGCGTAGATAATGGTAATGTCGATGGGCGTCTACTATATTTTGGGTTTTCCATGCAAGGGGATGTAAGTGGTGGATGATTGCTCCCTATACTTCACGAGTGAGGTGATAGAGGCGATGTAGGCGGTGTTGGGGCCAGTGGAGTGAGTTGGCCTAAGAGAGTCAGTGAATATGGCATACTTTAATGAGGCTTTGATAGGTCGATTAGTGGATGATGAGTGCTAAAATCGTTTGGGAACTCATGGCCAAAAGATGCTCCCCATAGGGCCTTAGACATTTTAATGGGGAGAATTTTCAATGTGATAGACAAACATATAAAGTGGTTCGGACCTCGACTGAGGATCCAACGTATATGATGAAAGGTTTTTCTATGAATATTAGATTATGGATGGCGTTGAAATTGTGTGAGACCTTGGACCAAACATATGCTCCCCATAAAACCTCACACAAGTTATGGGGATATGTGTCAAAGTGATAGACAAGTATATAAAGTTGTTTGGGCCTTTGTTGAGGGTCCCACGTCCAATAACGAAAGGCGTTTCACTGTATATTTTATCATAAAATGGATATTATAATCTAAGGGACCTCTTGAGATTGGTAAAAAAGGACTAAGGTCCTTATGGTTTATGCTACTAATACCGAGGACATTATGATGTAATTAATAAACTTCTCTAAGGGTTCTTGAGCCTCAGTTTAGAACTCAACCGGGTGGAAAATGAGTAAAATAATTGGAAATGATCCAAGCTATGACTGAGTGCTAACAACAGTGGGTTGATAGCTTATATAAAAATGAGTAGACACTTGTGTTAGATATTTGCCTTTTATTCAACTTGTGTGATGACTTGAATGTATAATCGAAAAATATTCCTTCCTTTAATAATTCATAAGCCTCCCATATTTATATATATGCATTCTCTTGGAGAGAGAATGAGTGGATTATAGGAGTATGATTGGGGATCCCTCTGAGGTCTGATGGCTACAGTAGTAAGGTGGAGTGTGGAAGAAAGGCCTGCAGGTGGTGTAAGGTAGTTTATGGGTGCATTTAATGCAGATATGAGTCATTAATGGAAGTGGATATGAGTGATGGCGGTAAGTGTAACAGTGTCTCCCTCTTCACCTATCCACCAGATGAACTAAAAGAGTTTAGTCCGATGTCTAGGAGGTTTGGAATCATCAAAGGTTTATCCTTAGGTTGTCCTGAGGTACATTACAAAAATATCCTTTCGAAAAAGGGTTATGTGGCCTATGGATACCATTTCTCTTAGAAATGATGTTCGCTCCATACGTTAGAGGTGGAAGGATGCCTATAGTTTGGAATCATCAAAGGTTTATCCTTAGGTTGTCTTGGAATGATTGAGCATTTTGAAGGAGCAACGAGGAAATTGAGGCCTTTATACCTACCGAGGTCCCTTTTCGAAGGCAACAGTAGTCTTGGAATCTTGGTTCTGGTTTGGAAAAGGTCAAAGGTTGAGCTTAGGACCTCTTTTATTATGTTGGTGAAGTTAAAGGAATTTAAAAGACTCAGAATACTAATAGTCAAATATGGTATCATTAGTAGCCTCTTGTTTCTCTTTGTAAGAATTGCAAGGGGTGACACTCATCAATATAAATAAGTTGGGGTTAGGATCATAACTAAGAACTAAGATTCTTATCATAATGAGATTACATTGGGAAGGAACTCACAGTGAGTGTTGAGAGGGATGAAAGTACTAATGCGACATGCCTTGGAGGCTATAAAGGAGTTCCTTGGGCCAGTTAAAATCTTTACCATTCTTATAAGCAATTGTCTATTTATGAATGTCCTTGGTCTTGAGCCTAAGGCTATGGTGTTTATAGGCATACCCGAGGCTCTAAAAATAGTGGTTGGGGATCTTGTGGGGGATGATACCTTTACCTTGGATTCTAGGAAGCAGAAAGCTGCTGATTCTGGCATGTCTGAAGTACTTAATGCCTCTGAAGGTGAAGAGGATAAATGTAAAGGAGGAACTGATCTTACTCCTAGTACCGAGGAGGTTATATCCATTATGGAGGGGCAATTCTAGTGGGGTCTAATTGATCTTCCAGTAAGTATCACGACCTTATATGTTTTCTTTTACATTTGATCTTTTACTCCAACCTCAATAATGACTCTAAACTCTTGTGGTTTTAGTAGATGAATGCGATAAATGGATGATGGCATTACTATACTCTATGAAAATCTCCATCATACCTATTATGAACAAAGGGAAGAGGTCTAACTCCACCATTTATGATGAATTTAGTACAATAATGGAATTTCCTATTCCTTTTATCAAGCTGGTGGAAGAGGTTGCGATGAAGTCTGATCAAGATGAAGGTACTTTATTGTAGACAACCTTAAAATCTTTACCCTTCTTACAAGTAACTTCGAGGCAAGAGAGATATTTGGGCAACCTGAAGTGGTCCTTCTATTCCAGGGGACTTATATCCCCTGGTTTTAAAGTTAGAGGAAAATTATGGTCGTCCCCTATCAAAGGGGAAAGAAGTAGTGGTGTCCCATCCTAAGGAGGTGGGAAAAGTACGCGCCTCTACAGCATATGACCATAAAAAGAGGGAAAATAAGGCTTTTGTTCTCTTGAGTGTAAGAGTACTCTAGACATTCTTTTTAGAATCGAGGAACTTGTATGGCTCAATTAGGAGGCTCTTACCTCAACGACCAAGTGTAAGAGCAAGTTTTACAAATTCTTAACTTAATTTTAATTTTTCTTATCCCATCATAGACCACCTCACTTACTTGACTAATTTCTTGCATTCGAAAATGAAAAGTTGATTACATTTTGAAAGATTAAAGATCATTCATCACAACAACATTCAGAAGACCTATGAAGTAGTGTTGATGTAAAAAATTAGATTATATCTAATTATTTAATCACAACTAAAATAAAATGAGACAAAGGAATTTTTAAAGTGGTTCATCCTTAAAAGAATGACCTACATCCACTGTTTTGTTATTGCTGAGTGTTTAGGAATTCTCGAAGTATGAGTATTCTCCAGAAATTCCGGTCCCCCTACAATGAGGATGATACAATGTATTTATAGCCCTCAGGATGTACATGTGAAAGGGTAATACATAAATGCCCCTTAGGCGTATACATCTGCATGATAATAATAAGCATTTAATGCGCAGTCAATCTGTTGGTTATCTTGCTATTAATGCTTTGTTCGAGGTGCAGCTTGGACCGCCTAAGTAGCTCGGACCGCCTAAGTAGCTAGGTACTCATAAGTTGATCGGTGCAATATAGTTCCTCGGAGAGCTCTTGTTGGTCAAAGCGTCTGAGTTGATCAGGGAGGCAGAGTTCCTCGTCGCCAATATGATTGTAAAAATGCATGTACGTGCCACGTAGATTGACACGTGTCTTCTTATGATTAGTCTACGTCAGCAGGTTAAATTTGGTATCAACAGAAGCCCCCAATGTTTCACAGTTTGAGATTTGAGGAGTGTGGAACATTCTTTCTCAAAATATGGCGGTTTTAAATGATCATCCCGAAATTTAGGAGTACTTTCTTTTGTATTTATTTCTCCTTCCAAATTCGTAGAATAGGACTTTTTGAATTTTTATGACCGCTTCGGTTCCCATGCCCTTTTTCTCTTTTTAGTCGCCGGTAGCGTAACCGTCTATTTTTGTAATCATTATCTTTACCCCTTCCCAAGGCAAGGTATTTAAGCGTTGCAGAAAATCACATCGTCTTCTGCTTTTTCAAATTTGTATCTTGGAGTTTTCCATTATCTCTCTCTCTTGTACGTTCATCCCTTTCATCATTCATTGTCAACAGACTCATCCTTTTCCTGTAAGATATCTTTCTTTCTCTTTTATTTCCTTTATTCATTATGGTTTACCCTGTAGAGTCGCTTGATAAGTTTCGTTCTGATTTCTCTATTCCTTCATGGGTGGTTTTGGAGGAACTTTCTGAGCCTGCAGATTATTTTCGTTTGGCTGAGGGACATTGGTTCCCCAGTCTTTTTGTTACTGAATGTGGCTTTTCTTTTCCCCCAAACCCTTTGTGTCTGGAATTCTGTCAATATTTTGACGTGGTTCCTGCAAGAATAGCCCCTAATACGTGGAGAATAGTTAACGGAGTTTATAGATTAAATCAAATTCATGGCACTCGTATAGGAATTCCAGAAATTATGTTTTGTTATAGATGGGTTGTTGGTGACAATACTTTTTATTTAAAAACTAGGTTTTTAAATCGGGCTTTAGTGGTTAATCTCCCAGATGCCAATAGGGACTACTTCGAGCACGGGGTTGTTATGAAAAATTAGCAACATGCTCCTTTAACTGGAGATGATGTGTATCAGGGTCCCAGATGCCCTCCCTATGGCAATGGGATAGGTTATTTTTGTTTCACTTTATTTTTTGAAATTATGCTTTCTTTGTATTTGATAAAATGTGTCACTGATATTTTCATGTTTATTTATTTGCAGTTGACAGCAAAAGAAGGTCTCCAAAAGAGAAAGAAGTTAACTTAAAGCATTTAAAACTTATCTGGAGTTTGCATCAGACTGTTGCCGACGAGCATATCAGATCAGCTTCATATATGCTACAGTATAAGAGTTACACCTCATATTTTACTGCTCGTCCGGTGATAAGCGACGTGGAACCAATACCATCATCTACAAGTTCTTCACCTGAGTCACATATTACCTTGAGTGAAAGGATGAAGAAAAGAAGACCTCCTTCCCTCTTCGAGAAATCTGCCTTTGTTGTTGAAGAGGCAAATAAAAGCAAACATCATGTCCCTGAAGAAGGGACAAGAAAAATTGATGCACCTCCTCCGGCTGCTCCTGTGAAGGTTACCGAGAAGCCCCCAGTGGTCCCGAGCAAGGCCGCTGCTCCAAGTGAGGTGATTGTCATCTCTCCGACTAAGAATACATCGTTAGTTGAGACCGTTGATGCTCCTCTGAGGAGGCTAAAGAAAATCTCCTCGGTCAATTTGGCTGAATCCATCTCTCATCCCCCGAGTACTGGAAGTGGTGTTCCCACTTTTGTTGCCCCGATCTCTGCCATGAGCTCGGTGAAGTCTTGGATCATTCCCGAGATCCAAGGTATTGAAGAAAATATTTCTCGGGACATGGTTACCACATTAGTTGCTCGTCATATTGCTTCTGTAAGTATCATTGTCCTCAACTTTCATTTTTCCCTTTTTTATATCTGTGCACTGACTTGCTATTGTTTTCTTTTCACAGTTGGTAACCTGCTTTAATACAATTTTGAAGAAGGATGAAGCTATTAAAGCTTCAATCTCCTCGTCCGGTGTAGAGGAAGCTTTGGTGGGTCTGACACAGTCTCTGAAAGATTCTCGTCAGAAATACGATGATGATAAAGCTACTTGGGAGAAGAAGCTTAATTCTATCGAGCAGGAGAAGAGTCAGGTTGTTGAGGTCTCCAAGGGGTTGGAGAAGAAAATAAAGGACTTGGAGGAGAAGAATAAAGAGCTCGAAGGGAAGCTCAAAAATGATGGGGAGCTTGAAAGTAAGCTCAAGACTGCTGAGGAAGAGTTAGTCCACGAGGATCTTCTTTCTGAGAAGCTTTCCTCGGAGAAGGCAAAAAGGAAGTTGGCTATTAAAAAGTCCTTTAGTGCTGGCTGGGATAAGGGGTGGAATAAAGGTTTGGCTTCCATGATGTCATAAGTGGAATATGGTAGCCACAAGTATTTTAGGGATGGCTGGGTCACTGCTCTGCAAGAGATGAAAGTTGATGAAAATTCTAAACTGTTTCAACGACACATCCCGGGCCCACCTCCAACTCCTGAATAAGAAGAAGAAGAAGAAGAGGACGAAGCTGCCTCTGAGGAATCTTCCATGGTGATGGGAGATCAAATTCCTCATCCCCCATCTATCCATTCCACTGGCGAGCAACTTTAACTACCCCTTATTTCATCCGAGCAGCTTCCAGAAGCCCCCGAGCAACACTCTGTACCATCCGAGCAACCTACCTCCTCGTCCCAGCCTCCCGAGAAAGTTTTGGGAGCCAAGGAAAAATTGTAGAGTTGTTCGGACTTTACTCTCTGTTTATTTTTCTTTATCAAATGTAACTCTGAACTTTGTACTTCTCCTTTATGATGTAATAAAATTTGAAATTTTGATTATGCATACTATTGATTCTCTTCCTAATGCTCTGTTTGCACTCTTATTGATTCTTGCTTTCTCTTCCTTTACTAGTTTATAGCCAGGATGGAATTATTGTCTGCTCATGATACAAAATTGTTGAGGCAATGCAATGAATACTTCAAAGCTGGTCATACAGATATGAGTGCAGCATAAATCGTCGACATCCTTGGTCAAGGTGCTTCAGAGCAAGCAATTGAAGCCTACCAGTATTTGAAGTGCCTGCTCGACCGTGCAGTGGCTAACAATATAGCATACTATGAAATGATTGAAGATCTCTAGGGCACTCTTGAAGAGCTTCAACAGAAGTATAAAGAATCTACAGCCCTTTTGCACGAGGGATACGAGAAGAAGTATCAGCAACTGAATGCTGATAAGGGATACGATAAACTATTTGCTGCTTATGAAGTGAGAGAGAGGACTTTGAAAATTGAGGTCGAGGAGCATAGGCAAATAGCTGAGCTGTTGGAGCAGGAAAATAATAACTTGCAAAGAGAAGTATCCCAGTTAAAATCTGCTGCCTCTACCTCAAACGCTTTAGTCCCTGTGAACGATGAGGGATTTTCTTTCTTAGAGGTCGAAAACACCAATCTTCGAGATGAATTGGAGACTTTGAAAAGAGCTGGTCCCTCTACCTCTACTCGGGGATGATCAAGAGCTTCTCAGGGACGAGCAAGAGCTGCTCGACTTACTATTGAATAGGTAATAACTCAAGCTTCTTTGGAAAATCAAGTTGTTCAGTTAGTTGCGAAGAATAGGGCTCTGGAAGAAATGTCCAAGAAGATCCGGACTTTGGACGAGCAGCTCTCTGCTCAAAAGTCTGCCTTGGAGAATAAGGAAATATTTATAAAAAACCTTCATGAGTAACTAGAAAGATTGACATATCAATTCCACAAGCAGCCTCGAGAATTCTGGATGGCTGGATACAATGAGGCTCTCTACCATTTGGATGATCTGATCCAAAATGCAAATAATGAGGGTTACAAATAGGGGTGGTTGAAGGCCTTAGGAGTACTGCAACTGGAGCAGGGTCACTACTTATGGGATTACCATAATCCTGGGCTGCTCGACCTTCCAGTGCCACCATTTAAGCTCGACATGAGCTGGATCCCTGCTCGGCCCATCCCTTAGTGTTTGATTTTCAAATACCTTAGCGATTACAGTCTCCATTCCAATGCTGAGATATCTCGCCCCAAGCACCTACTCGATCGACCATCTGTGGTGAACATCAGGATGCTTAAAGATCTTAATTTCATAAATTCCCCTTATGCTTTGGATGATCCACCTGCTGGCGAGGAACCTGTTTCAAAAGCAGAGGGGAAGAAACCAATAGAATAGGAATCTTGATGTAATAATAAATTTGTATTTTATTCTTGATGTATTTTGCTCTAAATTTAATGAAATAATTTTCTTTGCAAATCTTGATTGCCATTGTCTTGTAATTGTAAAACACTTTACATCTGTGCATGTATATCTGTTAAAAAGATAACAACATTGTGTTATTTGTCGATCAACTAGAGTTGGTTAAAACTTATAGTCGACTATCTTGAATTTGTGGTAATCATTTGTCGACTAACCAAAATTGATGATATTTTGTTTCTCGACCAACTTATTGGTAATTTAAAATGTTACGAGTATAAAAAATTCTGCTTGATCATTTTCACATACTCATACTTTGTTTAAATAAAATGCTTCCGACCAACTGTAGTTAACCTGAGTTGGTGGATTTTTTCTTCCCGACCAACCTTAGTTGGCATTTTTGGGAAATATTTTCTTCCCAACCATCCTTAGTTGGCATTTTTGGGAAATATTTTTCTTCCCAACCAACCTTAGCTGGCTTTTTTGGGAATATTTTTACTTCCCAACCAACCTTAGCTGGCATTTTTGGGAATATTTGTTCTTCCCAACCAACCTTAGTTGGCATTTTTGGGGATAGTTTTACTTCCCAACCAACCTTAGTTGGCATTTTTGGGAATAGTTTTACTTACCAACCAACCCTAGTTGGCATTTTTGGGAATATTTTTACTTCCCAACCAACCCTAGTTGGCATTTTTAGGAATATTTTTACTTCCCAACCAACCTTAGTTGGCATTTTTGGGAATATTTTTTCCTCCCAACCAACCTTAGTTGGCATTTTTGGGAATATTTTTTCTTCCCAACCAACCTTAGTTTGCATTTTTGGGAATAGTTTAGCACTAGTATTCCTCGACAAATTTCCAATAAAAAGAGAGAACTAGGCAGAATATTAACACTTTATTCATACTACTGAAATTCCATTACATGAGAGTTTACATCACTGATAATACTTGTGCAGGTGTTCTGCATTCCATGCATTCTTAAACTCCTCCCCCTATAAAGTTTCTATCCTGTAGGTTCCTGGTCGAACAACTTCTGTAACTCGGTAAGGTCCATGCCAGTTTGCCTCCAGTTTGTTGTGGTTTTGAATCACTTTCTTTAGCACAGAGTCTTCTTCTTTCAAGTTGCACTTCTTCACTCTCTTGTTGTAGAACAAAGTTGTTCGTTGCTGGTAAGCAGTATTTCTAATGGCTGCTTCTTCCCTAACTTCCTCGAGCATGTCCAAGTCTAACCTTCTTATTAAATCACTGACAGGGGAATTAAAATTCAGTACTCTGTGTGTCGGGAGATCCAACTCGGTGGGTATAAAGGCTTCACTTCCAAATGCTAACATATATGGAGATTCCCCTGTTGCTACTCGGGGAGTAGTTCGATAAGCCCATAGTACAGAGTGTAGCTCGTTGATCCAGTTGGCTTTCGCGTCATTTAGTCTTTTCTTCAAACCATTTTGTAGCGTTCTGTTTGTCACTTCAGTTTGTCCATTGCTTTGGGGATGGCCTGGAGCTGAGTGAATCTTCAAGATATTTGACTGATGACAGTAGGTCGCGAACTCCTCATTGTTGAACTGAGTTCCATGGTTTGTGATGAAGGCATGAGAAAGACCATATCGACAAATGATGCTCTTACAAATAAATTAGTACACCTTGTCGTACGTCATATCAATGAGAGGCTCAGCCTCAACCCATTTAGTAAAATAGTCCACAGCGACCACGAGATACTTAAATCTTCCCCTAGTCGTTGGCAGTGGCCCGACCAAGTCTATTACCCATATGGAAAATGGCCAAGGGGAAGTAATGGGTGCTAATAATGCTTGAGGAGTTCTTCTGATAGAGGAGAAGCGTTGACATTTGTCACATTTCTTGGTATAGGCTATGCAATCAGCCCTCATCGTTGTCCAGTAGTATCCTTGAGTCATCATTATTTGCAAAAGTGTCCGACTTGCTACATGGGCTCCACAGGACCCTTCATGGACCTCTTTAATCAGATATTTCACCTCGGTAGGATGCAAACATCTTTGTAAACTTGTTATAATTCCTCGTCTGTATAGAATACCATTAGTCAGTACATAACGAGCATCTTTAAACTTCAATTTCTTGGCTGCAAGTTTGTCAGTTGGTAATTCCCCTTTCTCAATATATACCCTGATGGGATCCATCCATGATGATCTTAAATCAAGGGTAATAAAGTTCATCGTCAGACCTTCATCTATACTCCGACCAGCTAAAACTTCAATTGGGATTGTTCTTCGTAGCTCGGTACGAGTAGCTGATGCTAATCGAGCTAAGGCGTTTGCTCTCGTATTCTCCATTCTTGGTATTCTGACCAGCTGAATAGCAGCAAATTCCAATACCAATTCCCTTGCCTTTGCATGATACCTGATCATTAATTCTCCTTTGGCTTCATATACTCCCATCATTTGATTTATGATCAATTGCGAGTCGCTGAAGATAATAACCTGCTCTGCCCCCATGGTTTTTGCCAAACTAAGACCTGCAATCATGGATTCATATTCAGCCTCATTATTCGAAGCTTTGAATTGGAAGCGTAGGGCATATTCCACATCGACCTCGTCCGGACTGTTCAAAATGATCCCTGCCCCACAGCCTATTGTGCAAGATGAGCCATCCACATATAGACTCCATACAGGTAACTCGTCTTCAAATTTATGATCTGACAGAGTTCCTCGGTGGAAAATTTATTACTTCCTTTCACCCTCTCCTAATATTTCTTGATGTTTGTCAATCATCTTTTCTCGCCCTTTTACCAACCTTAGTTGGTCTGGGCTTGAGTTTGATGATTCTGTAACATCTACAGGTTGATCGGTGAGCAGCTTTTGCTCCTCGGGGGTATCAGGATAAGTGAATTCTGCTATAAAATCATCTACTGCTTGCCCTTTAAGAGATGATCTGGGTTCATACGCTATATCATATTCACCAAGTTCTTTTGCCTAGTACATCAATCTCCCTGATTTTTCTGGTTTATGAGGGGCTTGCCTCAATGGCATATTAGTATATACGACTATGGTATGAGCCTGGAAGTATGGCCTCATTCTCCTACTCACCTCTATCAATGCTAGAGCCAATTTTTCCAACTCTTGATATCTGATCTCTGCTCCTCGGAAGGCCTTACTAGTGCAATAGATCGATTTTTTCACTCCATTCTCCATTCGTATTAATGCCGAGCTAACTACATTATCCGATACTGCCAGATACAAGTACAATTTTTCTCCCATTAGTGGTCTGGACAACAATGGAGGTGCTCCCAGATATTTCTTCAAGTCTTGAAAAGCCTTCTCACATTCATCATTCCATTCAAAAGTCTTTCAGAGCATTTTGAAAAATGGGAGGCATCTATCAGTTGCTCGCGATACAAATCTATTGAGTGCTGCTACTCATCCTGTAAGACTTTGCACTTCTTTCTTCGTTGTTGGAGATCACAGTCCTAACAGAGCTTTGATCTTTTTAGGGTTTGCTTCAATACCTCATTGATTGACAATATACCCGAGAAACATGCCTTCTCGTACTCCAAATATGCACTTGGTCGGATTCAACTTCATTTGATATTTATCCAATTGATCAAAGGTTTGGCCTAAGTCAACTAGACAATCAGTAGCTTTCTTACTCTTTGTCAGCATATCATCAACATAGACTTCCATATTGCAATAGATTTATTCTGCAAACACCTTGTTCATCAGTCGCTGATATGTTGCACCTGCATTTTTCAAACCAAAAGGCATAGCATTATAACAGTAAGTTCCCCTAGGGCTAATGAAAGAAGTACTCTCCCTGTCTTCAGGTTTCATTTTAATCCAACAACAATAATTAATTGCATATATATTCCCATAATAATAATAATTAATCACATAATTATTTAAATCGTCAAAAATATGGGGTGTTACATACTTCCCCCCTTACAATGGAATTTCGTCCCGAAATTCGGAAAAAGTATATCAGGTACAGACAACACTGTAAAAATATTGCGCATCGCATCCCGGCGCTCACAAGTAAGCTACTCCGTACCACCCATATAGTACGCTATCGAATACCCTTAATAATGAACACTACACATGTGTTTGCTTTAAACTCCAGGTTACCCTGTCATATAGGCTCTTTCCCAAGCCTTTCTGCTTAAGTTTCACTACTTCAACATTATTTTAGATATTCACTATCTAACCTTCTACCACTTGCACCTTAGTAGATTTATCCTCTTTGTATATACATACGACTTCGTCTCGTGTCGTTCATACAAGTAAATTGGTTGTGCAATATATATTTCACACATAATATATAGGATAATATATATTCTTCTCCGACATTTGTAATCATAACTGGTCTCCCACCTTTAACTATCAAGTAGGACAACAACCAAGTTTATCATGCCATACTTCCACTGGCACTCTGCTCGAACGTGAACTTATAGGAGTTATTTGGACACAAACTCCACTAGTGTAAGGTACTGCTCCCGTCCTCCTCTAAGATCTCAGGGTCCACATAAAATTTTCTCTCCCGCATTCGGTTAGAGCGCTTATCCTTACCCATCCCTCTGTGGGTATTAGGATTTACATAATCGCAACTTAGTACCTATAATCTCACCATCTCAGCTACATGAGAAGATCCGTGGTGTAGCCTTCCATTCTCTAGTGGAAGAAGTCCCTATTGGTTTCAAATTTTCCACCATTTCTCAATCCATCAGGTGGCCCACTACAAGACTATCCTTGCAATATTACCCTACATCGTAACCCATCACCACTATTGTTTGTATTCTGATACATTTCATCTCTCTTGAATAAGTTTCAATTTATCTTGAAACGTAAGTCCCTGACAAAACTTCATGAATACGCTTTGGCTTACCCGACTACATGTTATCGAATTCACATGCTAATCATAATCCACTACATGATTCAATCACCCAGGGCGCCCATACACCCTATGCCTCGCGCATCATTATACAAAGACATTAAAATTTTCTTACCTTAATTCTTGCACACTCGGTATGCTGACGTGGTAGGGGTACACTCAACCACCCCACTAGTCAAAACTTAAACCATCCTTCAATGGAATCATTCATCTATTCCGAAAAATACTAAGGCCAGGCTAATCTATTGGCCTTAAGTTATAAAAGAATTATCAACTCTCAAATATATCCTCCTATAGGTACAATAACCAACATACAAAACTTATTTAATATCGACCAAACTTCTCTCCAACTCCCGACGTTCGCTAGTTTCATGCGTGGGATGTCTCGCAAAGCAAAATCCAAACAAGGAACCCCCCGATACACTACTATCTAACCTAGCCAGTTGTTGAGGTCCGTAAGGCCTTTAGTACTTACTATGTACTTTCCCATAATCTACGTATTATGACTCAAAAGTTTACTCGTCCACTCTCATGTCCATAGCAATGTAATATGAAGCATGGCGCCCTCACTATCCCAAGTACTTGGCACTATAAATATATAACGAGCTATTTTTCACCGCTCGACAAGAACACAATGTATTCTAAGTCTTAACAGACAAATAAATCCCTATGCTCGGGAATCACATATAATTAGACACTACACTCACTGAGGTCTATAATACCATGAAAGTTTCATATATACTCATATCTGGGCCCAACCCTATTTCAGGTGGCGCCACACAAAACTAAGATCACTCCTCCCGGAGTATCCGACACTACAGTCATATCACTACATTTTTACTATCGTTTAATCATATGGTAATTAATCACTACACAATACCATAATAAACTCTACTAAAGTTGACTTAATGCAGTAGTAAATTATAATAACAAAACACATTCTTAGGGTCCGCCCGGTTCCCTCACGAGCAATCATCAAAATGCCCTGCTAACAACGAGAAATACATTTGTAACAAGACTATTAAAACTAACGTTCCCACTAAACTCGACCCGCATGCGAATTTTAGGGTTTCCAATTTACGTAAAAGTTGTGGCACACCCGTGTCACTAGAATTTATCCTTTACTCACAAGGAAGAAGCAAAACCTCGTCGGTCTCGCCAAATCACAGGGTCTCAGCACGTGACTGCCATCACGACCCATGAACATCTGCCATTGTCATACATCCTAGGATTTCATCCTTTCGTTGTCCTCTCTCATCACGGAAAATTTATTCCATCTTGTGGATTTCACGCCCATTATTAAAACATTGGCCCAAACTCTCCAGGCCTCAATTATAGCTTTATAAAACTCCCGTTTACATCTTGGGTCCCGTAGACTCTAACATACTGCATGCTACTATTAACGAGGACTCTACTGGTCCAACCTGAACCCATCATTCTCGAGTTATAATTTCCTGGGCCTAATCCTCTTGACCCCAAATTCTTTTACTAGAAGTCTCGCTCCTCCGGTCGTTATGCCTAACTAGCACGGTTTACCATTTCTCATCTCTTTGGTCTCACTTCTAAATTGTGGACACCTTCAATACTTGTACTTATACTTACTTCACATAAGGAGAACTTCAAGAACCATTTCCCCATCACTGGTCCCACTGACCATTTTTAGAATATCCTTCTCTTGGACCGACAGTCTCAACTCACTATTATTCTTCCATTGTCCCTTTGGCTATGCTAGCTATTCGAATCTATGGTTGGCCTCTACAGCCTGATTGACTTCATCGTCCTCTTGAAGTTAATCACTTAAAATCATCTAATCGAGTTCCCTATTGGGAATACTCTCATGTGGGGTTTCACTAACACCGTTATTTTTAATTCTACCCTTCAGCAGGTTCGTTAACCCTCTTTACTCCCTTCTCTTGGAAGGACTGCAATCACTAGAAATCGTATAACTTTGATGACATCAACATTAGTCATCCTAGTTGGATTTCTCATCCATACTTGTATTTTACACACGGGTCCTTTATCAACTATAAACCCTTTGGATAATTTATACCCCTCTACCAGGCACGAAGTTCATTATGCAATTCGACCTTTCTCTCACGATCATTTTCTATCTTACCCATTGTGCTAAACATGAAAATTTCACTCACATTTTGTTACCACACCGAATGGAAGACTTCACAGTCAAATCGTACTCAAATTTCTCTCTAAATTTCAAACACACATCTTCATATGTGGTGATTGCCTCTAATCACTACATGATGCTCCTAAGAGCTATATCTTTTAACTCCAAATTTAATTATGAGTGTCGTCACTCCCCACTCTACACAATTCCCTTCAAATTTTTCTAACTCCACTGGTCTGTTACATTTTCTCATTTTCTTTTCCGCATCTTCACCGATGGGTTTTTAAAGGTTTCCCTCTGATTTCCCCTTTATCGACTATGCTAAGTGGCCCTAAATTCACTCCACCGTTATCTATGACTGTGTCCTGGGAACCCACAGTTCCCGAGTGACAATTTTTTTACTATCCCTTACTTAAGTAATTCTCGTGGTGATTTTTGTCCCGATGACTCTTCCCCGATTACTCTATGTCTTCTGTTGAGCTTCTCCTCCCGCAGTTCTTCTTACGGCCCTCGCTGGTCATTCTAAAATGTTCGGGGTTCGAATCACACTGAATTTCGTATAATGAGTCACATCCATTATAATTCGTAGCGGGAGAACGTAAGTCGCATACGTAAGGGAACACAAAAACCCTATCAGAAGGCTCTGCATCAAAGAAAGAGACGCTCAAACGTAATAAGCCGCACATATCCTAAGGACACTAGAACCTGATGCTCTGATACCACCTGTGACACCCCGCCCAATTAAATATAGGGTGATCAGTCCTCTACCAATTTAAAACAGGATATTCAGTTGGTTCATTCCCAGCATCACTGTCAAAAAAACTTTTTAACATATTAATCACCTATTATAAAATTAAGCTAGGTGTCAAAACATTTCCAATTTAATAAAACCAAGTAAATCTATTTCTTTCCATTTTAAAATATAAACCATTCTCCACACATAGGAATGTAAATAAATACTGAACATGAATCAAGTACTGAAATAAATAAGAATGGATAAAACCTTCTAGTTCAAAACTCCAAACCATACAATAAACTGAATACAATATCTCTGATGGAAGAACTAGAAGTGGGAGACATATGCCCTAAACAATAAGTCTAGATGAAACTGAATGGAAATGATAGATGCGTCTACTGCAAGGACCTACAACTTCCATAACAGCTGCATCACGTCAAGCAATCCAAATCTCTAAATCTGATACTCCTGTGGCTGAGCACCTGATATAATACATATATATAGCAAAAGAGAGAAGAGATACAAGAAACGGGTCAGAGTCCAATGTGTAAAATATTTTAGCAAGTATTTAAAACTAGTTCTTAAAACAAGTCTTATACGCATGTTAGTTATCGAACTCTCACATGAGTTTCTCACCTCTCGTCTATTGTGCACGCCTAACATACATCTAATCTCCCCCTAGTTATACCTCCGAGTCTAACTAGTCAGAAACCATACTATTACTAACTATGCTCACTAGTAGTATTCCCATATCGCCCATACAATACGCTATTCAGATAGTTTATCTCACATACTGAATTACATTATTCACCATTTGAATGGTTAATATTTTATTCACTAAGATTATTATGCTTCTCATTTTCATTTTTATCTACTAGTCTCACAAATTAGAAAATTACCCAAGTACACTCATACATATATATATATATAGTCTCATCATCCCTATATATATACATTAATCCTGCACACATAGGTTAAGACCACTTGTTGCAATGTAATAATTATTATTATTACCAAGTCTACTAATTTCACAGAGCAGCAATATTCACAAGTCATATATATATATATATATATATATATATACTAATCTTGCACCCCCGGCTAAGACCCATTAGTGCACATATTCTGGAATTCATGCATCCCCAGGTTAGCACCCATTAATGCACCTATCAATAATAATTCAGCACCCCCAGGTTATCACCAATTAGTGCTCCTAACAATATAATATTCCATCCTCGGGTTAGTACCCATTAATTCACCTATCAATATTAATCCAGCACCCCCGGCTTATCACCCATTAGTGCGCCAAACAATAATCATCTTTGTACCCCCGGGTTATCACCCATTAGTACACTTAAAAATAGAGTTTCTGCACCCCCGAGTTATCACTCATTAGTGCTCTTAACTGTAATATCACATAATAGGCATACACGCATCCTATTATTTATAGGTATTTCTCCAACCCACATATATACTCCCCATACGTATTTTAACCTCGTTACTACATATAGTATAAATAATTAGATTACTTTCTCTCTCGTAATCTCTAAGGTACATTCTCTCTATACCGAAATAATTAAAGTATTAATTCTCACATACTTTCCCGAAATTTCATCTTATTTAAATTTACTATTTGTCAGTTTCTCTCACTCCAATAAACTGAAAAACTCAAAACTAGACTTTGAGAAAAATCCCAAACAATTCCCTCTGTCTCTCGAACCAGAAGGGTTGTCGTTTGAACGACTTCCACGTGTCGTTCGAGAGGCTTCGCACGAGATGCATTCTCACTTGAATGACTTCACGCGAGATCTCCATCTCGTTTGAACCACTTCGCGCGAGATCCCATCTCGTTTGAACCACTTCGCGCAAGATTGCGTGAGATTGGACTGTTTGTCTTCTTCACCAAATTTTAGCATTTTTCCTCCATTTTTGAACCTAAAACCTATAAGATTCAATTCCCAACAACTCATAATCAATACCCATTAACCCCTGACAGGTTACAGATCATTTCTATCATCCTAGGATCCTTAATTCGCCATTAATCATCATAATTACATAAAAACCCCAAATTAATTCACATGAACCCTAGTTTCCAAAATTCTAATTAAAGAACTTAATCAACCCAGATTCGTTCACCAATATATAATCAAATTCCGTGATTAATCCTCTACATACATGAAGGAAATTCAACCACTAATTAAACCAGTCCTTAATCATAATTTAATTCTCAAATTTTCACCCAATTAACATATAAATCATGATTAATTCCACCTAGACTAACATGAGATGATTATTGCTAAAGGAATGCAAGTAATAAACACTTGCCTTGAATATGATAGTCTGATCCGTTGGTGATGTTGGTATGTGCGCATTCCTCTCTTCTCGATCTACGCGTTGGTGGTCACGGTTGTGCAAGGGGACGCCAAACAAGCCTTCTCTCTTGGAATTTGGCTCTCCCTCACACCCTCCATCGCCATTCTTGATTTGTGTAACCTATTAACCCTAATAAACTTTCTTTAGCTGATATAATTAATCCCAATTTTCGTCCATTAATTTAGCCTAAAAATCCAAATTACAAAACTACCCCTACGGGGTGCCGGTTAGGCCTAAAATCGCCCCGGGACCCAAACTAAACACCCGGGGTATACTATTTTGACTATCTCGACCCTTCCAGACTCGGCGGCGCACTCGAAATGACCATACGAGTTACCAAAATAAATTCTCTTTTTATACCATTTAATTAGTCCCGACACGACTCACACGCGTGACAAACTTAAATTACCAAACTGCCGTATTTCTCACTTCTGACAATTTGTCAAATATCAAAATTCCATATTACATATCACCCAGTAATATTCAATAGTTCACAAAAATAAGTATTAACCCTTGGAACGCTAGTTAATAATTATTTAAATCCGGATTAATAACAAATTAATTTCTCACATTTTAATTTAATTAATCCAACAACAATAATTAATTGCATATATATTTCCATAATAATAATAATTAATCACGTAATTATTTAAATCGTCAAAAATATGGGGTGTTACAGCTACGAGATTAACCCTGGGCTTCGTGCTCTATAAAAAAATTAACCCAGTTCTCTACAGATGGATCGAAATTGATAAAGTACCGAGCAAAGAAATTTGGCACGCTTTCCAAAGGATACCAAGGAGGAACCTATTGACAAAACCTCTCAACAAGTCACTTGAACAATATCACCGGGCACCCCTCAGAAAATTAGAGCGACTTTCTCTCCAAGAATCAAGACCATTCAGAGTCTCTGCCATATCACCGCTTCAGGACTGCGATGGTAAGACATTCATGCTGTTATCGTAGCCAACTGGGGATCTACCATTTAGTTTCCCATCAGCAATAAAAGCCTCATAGTAAGGCCCAAGAAAATAACTCGGGTAAAGCCAGTATCACCAAAATCCTTCACAATCATCCCCATAAACGGTTGGATGTTTATGAGAGTGATAGTTACCTCCCCAAAGCTAAGATGAAAAGTATAGGTAGTGTCCCACCACCTTTCTCCCAAAGCACACAACACAACATTAGAACACGACATCTCATTTAAAGCAACAACTCCAGCAAAACTAGCATCATCACAGTCTATTCAACACACTAGATCCAGCACAATCCAATAAAGGTGACAAGCCCCACTTTACAACCAATCATTCCATCCCCTCATCCACATACCAATTAAGATGTTAAGGCCTTCCTCTATTCAAAAAATTCCAAAAAACTCATTTTTCCTAAATTTTCTCTAAATAAATCCCTTCAAAAGGGAAGATCTTTTTCAACCAAGCCTCCGAAGCCATCTTCTACTCAACATATTCAAAAATTATAAAAAAAACACATTTTTCATACTCTTTCTCAAAGTAAAAACTCACCAGTAAATTAAAGTGTATGTAGAGTAAACTACGAAATCAAGATAATCAAATAAAATATGTAGCTCTCTTTGCCTTCTTGAAGTCTCTTTCAAGTGAAATGCCGCTACATCAAGCATGCAACATGGTCAACATCGAACTCCTCCAGTTAAATAATAAATCTACAAGAAAAGCCTTTAGGAAAGAACTAGAATTAGATGTCACCTCATCTGCCTCCTCAACCCTCTCTTTTAGGTAGCAAACGCATCCAAACTCCTTTAATTGCAACATCATCATCTGCACATGCATGCCTGCAACCCCTACGGAGTCATCCTATAGGGATAGAAGGTCACTTGCAATCCCTAACAGAGAACCAACATCTATTCAGTAGATAAAAAAGGCCAGAAAATTCCAGAGAAATTAAAAAACATCTTGAAAAAATCCTAAAATTCTAAATAAATATTTGAACATTTATTCATCAAGAAAACCATATTTTATAACACTAAATACCTTACAAACTCCAAAAATCCCTGGCAGGACTAATATTACACTTTTATCCCCAACATAAACCCTAACCTACCCTCAACACATTTTGCGTCTGTATCCCAAAGTCAACTACAATTCTCGAGTGAAATATCAAATCTCAATTCTTAGCCAGTGGAATCCAAACCTCAAACCAAAATGCTTCCCCAACAGGATCGTAAAATAATACCTTCCCAATTCTCCAGCGAAATTTCTAGACTAAACTTTCTCCTAATCCATCCACCATTGTAATTTCGGGATACTCCTGCAATCAAAATCTCATCGGCTTCCCTAGCGAAGTTATCCCCTTTCAAAATAACATAATCCCCAACTGAATGTCTCAAGTGTAAAACACTCCCCAATAGAGTCTCAAAATAATGCAATCCTTAATAGAACAACAACAACATCTTCATCCCCAAGATAAAGAAAAGATTTCCAAGGAGAATAACTCCCCACGTCACAAATTTAGGTCCTCCAAATTGACCTCGAGCCTTAGAATTGGTAAACCTAACTTTAGGTCTTCAGAATCGACCTCAACTCTCATAATAGTTCGTCACAACTTTAGGTCCTTAGAATTAACCTCGACTCACATAATCGGTCTCTATAACTTTATGTTTTCAAAATTGACCTTGACCCATAGAATCAATCGTCACAACTTTAGGTCCTTAGAATTTACCCCGGCCCTCAGAATCGATCTCTAGAAACTTTAGGTCCTCATAATTAACCTCGGCCCTCAGAATCAGTTGTTCGAACTTTAGGTCCTCAAAATTGACCTCAGCCCTCAAAATCGATTGTCAAAATTTTAGGTCATCAAAATCGATCTCGACCCTCAAAATCGATTGTCATAACTTTAGGTTCGCAGAGTCGACCTCATCCCTCAAAATCAATCATCACCACTTAGGTCTTTAGATTTTACCTCGGCCAACATAATCTCTCATCACCACTTTAGGTCCTCATAATTGACCTCGACCCTCAGAATTGATCGTCACCACTTTAGGTTCTCAGAATTGACCTCGTTCCTCAGAATCGTCCATCACCACTTTAGGTCCTCATAATTGACCTCGACCCACAAAATCAGTCCCCTCAATTTTAGGTCCTTAGAATTGACCTCGGCCCAAAGAATTGATCATCCCCAACACAACTTTAGGTCATCATAATCGACCTCGACCGTTTAAACCTTTATTTTACATAATTAACCTTTTTCCCAGACTTCCATATGATGTCTGTTCGATGGCCTTCACTTGTTTCGTGCTCACCCGTCGAGGGGCTCTATAGACATTAGATTCTAGCCCCTTAACAATCTATTTAGGTCCTTAGCATTTTCTCCTTCATCATCAACCCTAAGTCATATTTTGGGTACTGATTTAGAGGCCATCGGGTACTCCCGAACCCCGTTTGACTACCGGTCAACTCTCTCACCTCAGCAAAATCTCAATAAATATTCGAAGGTCTCTGAATCCCCTTTTTGATGGTTTTCTCAAAGCAAAAATCAGCTTTATAGTTCGGATAAATAATTCATTTTACCATCAAAAATCAATTCGGAGGTCACCGGGCGCTTCTGAGCCCCGTTCAGACCCCAATTAACTTCCTCACCTAAGTGGAAGCTCAAGGAATCTTCAAAGCTCCCTGAATCCCCTTTATAATAGTATGCATTGTGCATTAATCCCCTTTATAATACAAAGGTCTCATTGGAGACCATTTTCCTTTAAAGATTCATGCATTCAGTCTCATTGACTCGTGTTAGCTTTTCATCTCCAATGAGACTAAATGAATCTTTGAAGGATTTTAATACCCTTTCCAATAGTACACCCTGTGTGCGAATCAGACTTACGGTACGGACATATGACCCATTTTACTTATAAGGGTCACAAAGGTGCTTTCGGGCCCCGTTTGACCAAGGATAACTCGCTGAACTGAGCAAAGCTCTTTGGAATACTAAAAATCCCTGCATAAATTTTCTAATGGTCCACCTCGTGTGTGAATCGGCCTTATAGTTCGGACGAATGATCCATTTTCCTCTTGTACAAAATATTATTGGATGCTTCCGAGCCCCGTTTGACCACAATTAATTCCCAAACCTAGGAGCAGCCCAATGGATTCTTAAAGGGATGTTAATACCCTTTCCTATGGTTCATCCCGTGCATAATTTGGATTTATGAATTGAATTTTACGACCATTTTTTAAAAAATCTTCTTGAGACTACAGAATGGCAACCCTATTTTCCTTCCAATCGACAATGTGTCTGGGTTAGGCAGGTCAAGGATAATGTCGATCATCACCGCCTTGACCCTATATAAATGGATCACGAGCTCATTTCAAAAGGCACCTCAGAAACATCCTTCTCTGTGATCTCAATAACATGCTTTCAAAGTCAGCTTGGTTTCCATGTTGAAACCTCTCCCCCACATTCCATTTCCATCATTTCCTTACCCAATTTATCAAATTCCCTTCTCTCTCCTCCTACCATCTTCATCCACTTGCAAGAGCAACCCTTCAATAATCAAGATCAACCTTAAAGATTCTAAAGAAGGTTCAAACCTCACTCTCTCTTTAAATTCTCTTGTTTTCACATTAGTTATTTAATTATTACTTTATCACTTCATCTTTATTACACACATATTAATATCCAACTTTTTATTAGTTGTATTGCATATACTATTTTTTTAATAAAAGAAACAAAAATAAGAAAAATATGGTTTTCTTGTAAATTCCAAATGGGAATTTCCTTCTACATTTTCTCACACTAAAATATCATTTTTCTACACACACACATATAATCAAGTCCCTGGTTGGATTTATGGGATAAACCCCGCCCCTCTACATGGACATTGATGCCATTTAGGCTACATAGGCGTCTCAGATATAATTTGAGATTTGAGTATGTAGGGAGGGCTTGAAGATAATCTCGAGATTAGAGTTAATCCCCCAGCTAGCACGACATACTCAAGGGATTAAGGAAATAATGCAGCTCAAGTGATAAAGCTCAGTAATCTAGCAATGTAGGTCAAAGAGATACAACTTAGTAAGGCAGTGATGCAGCTCAGTAAGGCAGCTCAAGCGAGGTAGTTCAGCGTGGCAGCCCAGAGGGATCTTCCAGCGAAGAAGATGAACATGAGAGCTCACCCTTTAGTTATATTATTTTAATTAGCCTTGTTGTATCTCTTTATTTATATTTACTATGAGTTGTAACAATTATAATGATTTTTAGTGTCAGGTCGAACGGTACTCGCGAGAGATCAAGCTTGGCAGGGCCTGGGAGAGCTTTCAGGCTCTATCGAACGACCTCGCCGTGGGAACTTCAGAGGGACTTGGTTTGGAGGATTGAGAAGTGAGCCACCATTGGGGCTTGTCCTGACCATCTTAGATGCACCTAGTAAAACACCAAAATATCTTGACCGTGGAACCTTGAGCTGGGAAGCCTTAAGTTCCATTGAGTGCTGAGTTGTGAACCAAATAACCCTTTACTTAATGGCATATCTACTTTAGGTGATGTCACTAGCCAGCTAGAAAATGTCAAATATTCACTTGAGTAAACCACCATGGTATTTGGGGCTATCTGACAGTTGGTGAGCCACATTTGTGACGATAGCCCCTGACACACAGTGGTTAGGCAAAAGGTATGCCTTCGCATTTAATAGTTATGACGTGAAGCTGACCAATCCATCAGGCATTTAATGTGTGTTACATAAAGTATGAGGGATATCTTTTATAGTTATTAATGACCGAGTTATCTCAGGAGTTGTGTAGGGGCTATTTAAGGGCCCCAACCACCTCTGAGGAAAGGGATGTTCTTTTGAGAGTTCAGAAGTTATTGCTTGAGAAAAACATACATCAAAAAGAGAGATTTATTACAAACCAGAGTTCACTCACCCACCATTGACATTTGTTATGAAGCTTTTAATACTTGATAGAAATCTTTGAGGGTGGTTGGGGTGTTTGGCTGCCTGCCAAGTGTTGGAGCGAAAGTCCAAGAGTCTATTGAAAACACGTATAGATCAAATCACAAAACAATTACACATGGTGTATCTACATAAGATATTCAAGATATCATACCTTTGTGATTCCTTCTGGCTTGAACCGTAGAGATTTGATCTCTTTCATGTTACACCGACCCGTATCGCAAATTTAATGGTGTGTCAGCCACAAAAATGAAATGATTTTTTTTAAAAATCATATCAGCCTCAAAATATGATCTTTCGAGAGTTTTTATGTACTTCGACCTCTAAATCCCTTAGAAAATTTTTTAGCCCCATCCAATCAATGGTTCTCAAGTTACGGCTCTAACAAGTAGATACCATAACGTGTCTCGCATCTGTCTGGATAGCTAAAATTTCCTAAAGATGTGTGAGGCAAACGGATCAAACGACGTCTTAATGACTTAAAATTTCTTGTGCCTCTTCCTCTATATGTTATGAACCCATGATTCTACTTTCAAAAAATTTGGACTCACTGATTGCCCGTAACATATTTTATAATATAAGATCTTTAAAAGCGACCTCGAGATCTTCCATGCTATTCCTTTAAGTCAATATATGTCATTGGTGTGTGGGGACCAATGATTACAACCCTACTACTCCTTTTTAGGTGTTTTTCATGATCTATATTGATCGCTCACTTATTAGGAGACAAGGGGTTACTTTTATAGGCTAGCACGGGGACCCCCGGGAGAAATAGAAGACTAGCTTCCTACAAAATTTAGGAATTCTAATTAAACTCTATAATTAATTCCATAATTCTATATATTATTATTCATTCCACTAAAGAACAATAATTTCACTCTAGTCTACTATCTCAAAACTATAATTTCGAGCTCTACGTTATTAAATGCTTAATAATCTCCCCGCGTTAAGATTACAGATACCCGTCGATTAAATTAAATTACTAACAATTATATTTAATCGACCTCTTATAAATTCCTTGAGACCGTTCGCTTAACTTATTTGATATGTCGGACAATTAAATCCACCGGTCGTGTTTGATATAATCAAAACTTATAAGATACATAAAAAGGGTATCATCAATCTCTTTACTGAGACGTGGATTCCATTCATAATTTACTTTCACCATAGACTAATCGACATTACCCAATCTACCAAGCTTATTGATCCATAAATTAATCTCACCCAATAGGTCAAAGTAACGAACAATTGATGCACATGTCCATCAATTATGTTTGGATTAAGAGATTAAGCACTCATAACAACCTTGAGATGTTCATTATCTTATATAGTCAGTATAAAGACAATTATCTCTAATTGGTCCCATTCAATACACATAAAGTGAATTGGCACAATAAGTCAAAACTATACCATTTTTCGTAATCAAAATAAACCTACTAAAATAGTGTTCTACAATCCTACTGATGGTGTGTCCATCTCCATCTAAGATTGTGAACCAGACTTATATTCTACAAGGACCGATGATCTAATCTTCCATGTGTAAGCCGAACCCTACACACCAAATCATCTACTGTGTAGAATAAAAGACACATGTGCATAAATATATAAAATAATATGATGCAAACATTACTTGTGGAGATTCTCATTAAATAGACATACTAAAATTCACTAGTGAACCATGACTTTTAGTCTACAACCCCAACAATCTCCCACTTATACTCAAAGACATGGAGTCATGCATCAATTAACCAAACCTCACACCTAAAGTAAAAGGCTTACTAGTTTTCGACCAATGAAATCACAACCACTAGAAACTCCCTTATGTATAATTTCTTATACAAGGGATACTATACACTTTCTGAAATCTTAAATCTGACCGAATACATGAGTTAGTAACCTATAAGTTACTTACTGGTTTACTTGCCAACCAAATATATATTCATTAATCCTTTTCAGGTACTTGAATATTTATTATACCAAAACCAATGTTCTATTCTCAAGTAATAAAAATTTCCAAATATGAAAGACTGAATGCCTTTCTTGGAATATTGCATAACAAAGCCTCAAAAGAACAATATCAATATGATAACTTATATAAGTAAAAGTACATTTTTTTTTCTAGTGATCAAATGTTAATTTGATCCCAAAAATGTAATAAAATTTTCTAATATTTTCATATTGAACTTATTGGACTACCACAGTCTAACTGTATGACATATCTCTACATCGCGTGCGACGATAAATATATCTATACATCTAGAAGATAAAAACACCACCACGCTTCCATCACTCCTTTTGTACACACTAAACACATCTAACCATTTATCAAAATCATGAATTTGATTACCTCTCTTACTTGATTCACTTACAACTGATGGGTATGACCCCATCTTGACGAATCTATATGGTACCAAATTTCATAACTTTTTCAAGAATGTTATGCATCCTTGTGAAAGAATACCTTATTATAGTTACAGGGTTTGTAATCTTCTTCTCCAAGGGCCATGATGGGTGACAATCTTAAGAATAAGAAATGCTCCCACTATGATAAATTTATCCCTTTACATGTGTACAAATTGTGATGTGTTTATATAGTTTTCACCATTATGAGAATTGACAAGCCTCCCACTACGATAAGGTAGAAAATTTTCATAGTCATTTCTTTGTGATGTTTTCGCTTATACTGGTGGTATGAAAGAAATTCTCATAAGCCTATTAAAACTTCTTTGTTCCGAACAATGTTTTTGGTAATGTGTTCTAGAATATAGATTTAAACATATATACTTGTTCCAACTTGTCAATTTTTTTTTCTCAACACAAGTGTTGCATTACCCATTATATAAAATACTGGAATTGAGTTGAAAATCATCCATTATTTTTTTTAATGGGAGTAAAGAAAACTGACTTGAAAAATAATCTTGACACATATGCGTATCTATATTTTATAAATAAGCATCATGAATTTTATCACGTGTGAAAGAAACCAAATTCTTCTTTCTCTGACACACCGTTTCTAAAAGTAACTTATGGCATAATCTTCATGGATATAATTAGAAGTAATGATCTGTAATTCTCAAATTCCTAAATAGGAAGTTCTAGAATTACATCAATCATAATAAACCAATTCTAATATTTTCGTAGCTATAATACCTCCTGATCATTTTTCATCCAAACCATATTCATTAACTAAAATTGCCTCCACTTCCGATGAATGCAAGAATCCACCTTCTACCAGTTTAGAATTCATTTTGACAAAATGACCTGAGTATTTGGAGCTATAGATATATTATGGTTTGTAGAGAATAATCTTATCCATTTGGCGATAAATCATGAATATTATTCAAAACCTACAGTGTACAAAATACGAAATTTATTTTATAATGATTACCCGCTTTAGTACCAAAGATGAATATATTATTTATTACCATTAACAACACACATGTGTTATTAAAATGAAACATATATCCTTTCATAAAAGAGTAGAAGTTGAACTAAAGTTCTTTCTATTCTTACATACTTATAAGCAATCATTTAAAATTAATCTCTAATTATCAAAACTGAGACTCACGTATCCCACTGTAATTATAAATTCCCAATAGTAGACAAATTCACCTATTACTAGTTGACTGGTTTCCTGGAACCAATGATTAAATGCTTATGTTTCTACAATCCAGATTACCATAGAACAAACCATTAAACATTATTCAACTTTTTTGTAAATAAAATGTATATACCTTGCTCTTTTAAAGAAGATAAGCTTATTAACTCCTATTAGTATTCTGACTGATCTTAGTGAATTCACTTGCGATTATGTAATTCGCTAAGTATATTTGAAACCTAGCCTCTGCCTGAATTTTGACTTCATAGTTTCTGATTTAACTTTAGCTTTTATCAACCTTTCGGCTAAGAAGTGAAGTTATTTCAGTAACTTGAATACTTATATGATATCATGATAAAATCTTTTGTTGAGGAGAATATCAACATGGGTTTCCCCGTCTATTTCCCCTCTTTAGATTTCTAGTTCCTTCAGATGAGAAATCACCATCAAAACATAATCTTATAATTAAGGCTATATCAATCATACTAATATTCCTTTAAATTCATTCATAGCAACCTGCCTAACTATATGCCCTAATTATCAAACATGAGATGTGAGATAATCATCATATTATAGGCACTAGACAATGATTAATATTAATGTCAGAATATATCTAACTTAATAAACAAGTCATATTATGTCATACCATTAATCTTTTCTACTTATATTCCATATTTTCTTATAGAATTCTTATAATATGACTATTCAAGACAACACTAAGAAAATACACATATGCATTACTTTATCCTCAATACTATGTCCAATTTAAATTCAGTCTTTTTAATTATTACCAAAAGGTATATAAAACTGAGTATGAAGTACGTGAATATTGGAGTTACCATTTAAAACTAGAGAATCACATAATAAAGAACATATTATAATAAATAATTGACTTTGAATTCAATTTAAATTTCGTTTCCCCTACCATTTTAAAAGAATTCTCCAGCATCCCAATTACTGTTTAAATAGCACTCCTCTTTGGAGAACCTACTATATATAATCACATTAGGCAGGCCAATTCCTTTAATTTGACCATCTAAGCAAAGACTATGCCAAATAAAATTAATAACTGACACTTCTGTCTCACAAAATAATAGCATTCCTCTTTGGAGAACCTACTATAATTTTATTTCTAAGTGTATACCACCAACTAATTTTAGACTATTTCATATCACATAGACTCCTCCTTTGGGGGCCGCCTATATGAATATGAGCCTAAAATTTGCCCTAAGAAAATTTGCAGTGGTCACCACAATAATTAGTATTCCTCTTTGGAGGACCTACTCGTTATTGAAAACCTACAAACCGTTGGTGGAGATCGTGGGATTTGTTTGTGACCAAATGCCTCTCCCACTTAGTAATTTAAAATTTTTGCGAGGGTTATGAAAAGAGAACTTTAATTTTAATGTTCTAAAAAATACAGCGTAACTAACACGTCAAAATTTACGGTTGCCTAAATTTTCACGCGTCCAAAATATGTGTAATAAGTATAAATTCTAAATTCCCCTATATTCACCAAATAAATCCAAAAATTTTAATTTATATTTTCTAATTAAACATTAAAACCCCATAATTAAAAAAAAATAAACATATAACCATAGAAATTGTTCAATTTTAAATTGTCCAATTAAAATAATGGGATTTTCCAATTTATTTATACAAATTAAAATAAATAATTTCCTTATTTTAATTATCCAAAATAATAAAATTATTTTAAATTAAATAATTATGGAAATTAAATTCAATTTACGTAATAAATAAAACCCATTAAATTTAATGAATTTAAAATGAACCACCAAAATTTTATTTTCCAAGAAAATCATGATCTAAGGTCGGGTCGGTATTCCATGTTGTCCATAATTCTAAGGGTCGTTAACACATATTAATAACCCAACAATTAAAACATGAATAATATAGGCATAAATCAACATGAATAGAAATTTGAGATGAATAAGGATTCCTGACTATTATGGTCAACATGCAATTATGTTGAGAACTCAACAGTCATCCTTGAACCCAAGAGTCATCCTTGAATCCAATAGTCATCCTTGAACCCAAGAGTTTTGAACCCAAGAGTCACCCTTAAACTCAACAGTTATCCTTGAACCCAAGAGTCATGAACCTAAGAGTCATCCTTGAACTCAACAATCATCCTTCAACCCAAGAGTCATGAACCCAAGAGTAATCCTTGAACTCTACGGTCATCCTTCAACCCAAGAGTCACGATCAAAATAGTAACAAATTACAGATGTCCTATGCCTCCATTAAGGAGTTCACATTCTACATCAATATTACATTAATCCAGAATAAAAAAAATAACCACGAATAAACCATCGTGGGGTCTAATCACATCAAATAAAAATAAAATACGTGACCATAATAGTGGAATTAGATTGCTGCAAAATAAAAGTTAGCACATATCTAAATTATACCCAACATTCATGCATATATTCGATTCTTTTATTTTATTTTTATTGGACAACATGGCTGAATTCAACCTATACGCGGTATCAACATGGCTCTGATACCAATTGTTGGAGCGAAAGTCCAAGAGTCTATTGAAAATGCGTATATATCGAATCATAAAAAAATTACACATGGTGTATCTACATAGGATATTCAAGATCTCATACCTTTGTGGTTCCTTTTGGCTTGAACCGTAGAGATTTGATCTCTTTCATGTTACACCAATCCGTGTCGCAAATTTAACGGTGTGTGAGCCATAAAAATGAAATGATTTTTTTCAAAAATCATAACAGCCTCAAAAAATAATCTTTCGCAAGTTTTTATGTATTTCGACCTCTGGAACCCGTAGAAATAATTTCATCCCCATCTGATCAATGGCTCTCAAGTTATGGCTCTAATAAGTAGATACCATGACGTGTCGCGCATCTGTCTGGATAGCTGAAATTTCCTAAAGACGTGTGAGGCAGGCGGATCAAACGACATATAATAACTTGAAATTTCGTGTGCCTCTTCCTCTATATGGCATGAACCAATGATTATAATTTCGTAATTTTTGGAATCTCCGATTGCCCGTAACATATTTTACAATATAAGAGGTTTGAAAGAGACCTTGAGATCTTTCATGCTATTCTTTTAAGTCAATACATGTCATTGGTGTGTGGGGACCAATGATCAGGACCCTACTGCTCCTTTTTAGGTGTTTTTCATGATCTATATTGATCCCTCACTTATTAGGAGACAAGGGGTTGCTTTTATAGGCTAGCACGGGGACCCCGAGGAGAAATAGAAGACTAACTTCCTACAGAATTTAGGAATTCTAATTAAACTCTATAATTAATTCCATAATTCTATAAATTATTATTCATTCCACTAAAGAATAATAATTGCACTCTAGTCTACTATCTCAAAATTATAATTTCGAGCTCCACGTTATTAAATGCTTAATAATCTCCCCACGTTAGGATTACAAATACCCCTTGATTAAATTAAATTACTGACAAGTATATTTAATCGACCTCTTATAAATTCCCTGAGACCGTTCGCTTAACTTATTTGATATGTCGGATAATTAAATCCATCGGTCGGGTTTGATATAATCAAAACTTATAAGATACATCAAGAGGGTATCATCAATCTCTTTACTGAGACGTGGATTTCGTTCATAATTAACTTTCACCATACACTAATCAACATTACCCAATCTACCAAGCTTATTGATCCATAAATTAATCTCACCCAATAGGTGCACATGTCCATCAATTATGTTTGGATCAAGTTCTTAAGAACTCATAATAACCTTGAGATGTTCATTATCTTATATAGTCTATATAAAGACAATTATCTCTAATTGGACCCGCTCAATACACATAAAGTGTATTAGCACAATAAGTCGAAACTATACCGTTTACCGTAATGAAGATAGACCTATTAAAATAGTGTGCTACAATCCTACTGATGGTGTGTCCATCTCCATCTAAGATTGTGAACCAGACTTATATTCTACAAGGACGAACTTCCTAGTGTAAGACGAATCTTCTGAGTGTAAGACGAACTCTACACACCAAATCATCTACTGTGTAGAATAAAAGACACATATGCATAAATATATAAAATAATATAATGCAAACATTACTTGTGAAGATTCTCACTAAATAGACATACTAAATTTTACTATTGAACCATGACTTTTAGTATACAACCCCAAAACTATGGTTTATCTAGGATGCTTACTTCTCTCTTTCTCTAACTTAGTTACTTATGGGTTCGTTATTATCTTCTGATTTATACACGAGTGATTTATGAGTTCAAACTGAGTTTATCTTCACTAAGTCGTGATTGCGTGTCTTGTAATTAATCCATAGTGTTGATAGTTAGCTTATCATTATTGTAATCAAAAGGGGTTACGCCTCCACCTGATCTAAACTACCCTCTTACAGAGTCCTCCTTTCCTAATTATGTTCATATATTATTTCCAAATATTATATTTTTGATTCATGCTCGCGTTTTGTTTTATGTATTCCATCGTTCTTCTATAAACGATCGGTGATCCGACGAATGCAAACATTATACTTTTTATTAATATTTTGGGAATACTTCTAGGGATGACCTCACTCTTCTTTTATCGATGACTTGAGTCAAGTGATTTCTCTCTCCATTTATATATACTCGCACACACTTCACAGAGTTATTAAGGAGAAGAATAACACATGCCCACAAAAGATCGAAAGGGAGGGATGGGTTCCTAACACCTTCCCATTTCATAACCTAGCCCCCCAATCCTTGAACTAATTAGTTTCACAAGCATCAGTACGTATTTGATGCCTTCTCTCGAGGCGACAACATTTCTTTTGCCTGTTTTGTGCAAAATAAGCTTGCGACTCTATTTCTACACATCACCACAATTGACGACAGTCGAAACACCTCGAGGGAAGGCGTGAGACCCCTTCGCGCATGCGCACCGATCGAGACAGGCCATAGTGTATGGTCGAGAATTCTATGATTCTTGGTGCTCAAATATGCAAGCCTAAAAAAAGATTAAAACAAAGAATACAAATACAAAGGAAAAATATACTATGAAATATTAAATCAATTACAATTTATTACAACACATTTCCTAGTAACAGAACAGTTTTTAATGTAGTGGAAACCGAGCGTCCATGTAGATATGCTAATCATTGTTATCGGCTTCCGATCGCTATAAAAAACCTATAATTCAACTACACTCCTATTGAGTATAGCGGCTAGTCCTGGTATTGAAAATCCATAGGAAATGTTTGATAGATGTTAATTGATTTTTAACTTCTCAAATAAAAGTGTAAAAGATGATGTTGGTATAAAGGAGAAAAAGGAAAAGTTAACTACGCAAATTAAATCTAAATAAAGATTAATAAAGTGAGATTAGGATCACATCCCCACCATGGGCTAAATAATGGAGAATTTAGCAGCTCTAAACCTTATCTTTCTCCTCTCTAACTTCGACTCTAGTAATTCTCCCTCTCTATTGTATTTGATAAGAGGTTCCATCCATGAGGCCCCCATATTCAAATTTAATCAAGGTTTAGCAACCTCTTCCTCTTCTATGGTCATCTTGAGCAGAATCTCGACTGGTACCGTTCTTCTTATATCGGTTCTTGTAGTTGAGGCCAACCTCGCGAGTGCATCAGCTCGACTGTTGCCCAGTCGAGATATCCTCTTAATCTTTACCTCTTTGAAGCCTTTTAGCATCGATATTACCCTCTTCAGATATCTGTCCATCCTTTCGTCTTTGGCTTCATACACCCCCAGGATCTGGTTCACAACTAATCTTGAGTCATTGTGTATTAGGATTTGGCCGACATTTAGGGCTCTTGCCAAAGAAAGACCTGCTATCAATGCCTCATATTTTGACTCATTTTTTAAGGCTTTAAATCAGAATCTCAGTGCATAGTCAATATCTATACCATCTGGTGCCGACATTTTCAGTCCTGCTCCACTCCCGTTTTCACAGGATAACCCATCAACGAAGAGGTTCCAGATGGTTTCATTTGAAGAGAAATTTTCATGTCCCTTATATGAAGAGGTATCTCTCTTGTTTATTCTCAACTGTCTTTTGTATGGTTGTACTTGTCTCAGCCTTGTCTACTGCTTGATCGATGTTCCTCTCTACTTGCTCATGTGCAGCATTAAGACGGTTCTCAACCTCGGCCTAGGCCCAAGTAAATTCGGCCCTAAAATCTGCAAGTTCTTTTCCACTGATGGCAACCCTGGGTTGATAAAAAATATCGTACTCCCCCAACTCAATTGCCCAGGTCATTAGCCTTCCAGACTTTATAGGTTTATGGAGGACCTGTCTGAGTGGGGAATCAGTGGCTATGACCGTGGAATGAGGCTGGAAGTATGGCTTCATTTTCTTAGAAGCATGTATCAAGGCATAGGCCAACTTTTCCATCCTAGGATACTTCTGCTCTGACCCTTGGAGTTCTTTTATATTAAAATACACTAGTTTCTGCACTCCATCCTCTTCTCTTACTACTGCAACACTAATAGCTAACTCCGAGATAGCTAAATATGCATACAACTTCTCACCCTGAATTCGTCGTGATTGGAGTAGAGGGTATCTGAGGTAGGATTTAAGCTCCTTAAAATCTTTATCACATTCCTCGTTCCATTCAAAGGCTTTTCTAAGAACTTTGAAAAATGGAAGACACTTATCTGTAGCTCTAGAGACGAACCTGTTAAGTGCAGCTACTCACTCGGTCAGCCTCTGAATCTCTTTTGTGGTTCTGGGTGTCTTCATTTCTAGATAAGCCTTTATCTTCTATGGATTAGATTCTATCCCCCTCTGGTTTATAATGAAACACAAAAACATTCCAGCTCCAACCCCAAAGACACACTTGGTCGGGTTGATCTTCATTCTATATTTGTCCATGGTATCAAAGGTTCTTTCAAGATCGGCCACATGGGTGTCTTCCTTCAGAATCTTCGTCAGCATATCGTCCATATAAACCTCCATGTACTTACCTATTTGATCCTCAAACATCTTATTTACAAGACATTGATATGTAGCCCCTACGTTCTTCAGGCTGAAGGGCACGACCTTATAGAAATAGGTTCCCTTGTTCATAATGAAGGTTGTCTTCTCTGAGTCAGTTGGGTCCATGAAGTTTTGATTATACCCGGAATATGAATCCATGAAGCTCATAAGCTCGTGAATTTCTGTGATGTCCACCATCTGATCTATACGCAGAAGAGGGAATCTATCTTTAGGACAAGACTTGTTCAAGTCAGTAAAATCTACACACATTCTCCACTTCCCATTTGCTTTCACCATTATGATAACATTTGACAACCACTATGGGTGTATGACCTCTCTAATGAACTCGACCTCTTCAAGCTTTCAAACCTAGTCTCTTATGACCTCGTACTTTTCTCTTGAGTGGATTATCCTTCTCTACTTAATGGGCTTGGCATCATCTATAATATTAAGTTTATGACATATGATCTGAGGGTTAATACCTGGCATATCTGCATGACTCTAGGCAAAGATACTCTCTCTTCTAAAGCATCTTGATTAGTTCCTCCTTGATCTCAGGTTTTAGGGACTTACCGACTTGAATGTTTTTTTCTGGCTCATCCTCATTGAGGATGATGGATTCTACCTCCTATGCGACCTCTCCCTTTTTTAGCTTTATTTTATGTCTAGGATCAATGGTGTCAATGTTGTAAGTGGTGGTTGCCTTCTTATGAGCCTTTCTCTCTTCTGTAGAGTTGAAGTAGCATTCACGTGCTGATATTTGGTCACTCTAAACTTCCCCTACTCCATAAGGATTCAGTAATTTTATCATATGATGGACTATAGAAGGCACGGCCTTTGAGGGCCACTCATCCTATTATGAGGTTGTAGGCTGAGAAGACATTTTCATCCACCGTAAAGAAGTTAATTTTTCTGGTCAACCTCTTCAGGCATTCATCTCCCATTCTCACGTCCATTTCATATATTCCCAATGGATGGACCTTCTCCCCATTGAAGTCTATCAAGGGGTAATGATAAGGAACGAGACCTTCTCGGCTAAGACTCAAGCTATTGAAACAGGGCCAAAACATAATGTCTATTGAACTCCCCCCATCAACAAAAATCCTTTGAACTTCACATCCATGCCCCCTTGTGGTGATGACTAGAGGGTCATCATGGGGAGATAAGATACCCTTGAAACAAGTCACGAGAAGCCGATTACGAGTGTGTCTAAGTCTACCTTCTTTCTTTTCTCAAATTTGATCTCTATTGAAGCCAAGTTCATAACCTCAGCTTTGGTCACTGCTTTGGCGTCTGCCATATGAGCCTTGTGATCAGCTACCTCTATACCACCTCCTACTAATCCCCCACAGATAGTGCTCACACCAAAATAGATCATGTTGACTCTCTTTATTGGGATATTATCATCCTTTAGTGGAAGGTCAGGGTCATCGTCGTCATCATCTTTCCCGACGGAGGCATCTTCTCGGAATTTATCATTTATTTTCTTTCTGGGGTTGGCTTGGCCATTCTTTAAGGCTTTTGTATCCACATACTTTCTCAGCTTTCCAGACTTCAGCATTTTTTAATCTCGTCCTTCAGGATGAAACATTTATCAGTTAGACAACTATGATTTTGATGAAACTCGCACCATAAATTCTTATTTCTCTTATGTGGAGGAGCCTTCGGCTTCTCCGTCCATCTTAGAGACCTATCATTCTTTATTTCATTGAGGATGTGTTCACAGCTCATAATTAAAGGAGTATATTCTACAAACTTATCATCCTCAGTCCTCTTCTTTCCATCATTTTTCTTCTGAAACTTCCCACTGCTACTTCCATTTTTATCCTTATATTTATCATCCATTTCTTCCTCTGCATTCAAGACCTTTCCAGTTATTGCCAACATCTCGACCATAGACTTAGGAGGGTCTTCAGCGAGCTTACAGAGTATCTTTCCCTTATGAAGTCCTCCAATAAGGGTTATCATGGATATACTCCCTTCATAGTCTTCTACCTCTAATTTTTCCTTATTGAACCTCGCGATATAGTCTCTAAGGCTTTCATTCTTTCCTTGTTTTACATAAAGCAAATGGGTAATCTTCTTCTGAGGTCTTACCCTAAAATAAAAATTATGAATGAATCGCTCAGTCAACTTTCTACAGTTTTCTATGGAATTCTTAGGAAGAGAGGTAAACCACACATGTGCTATCATAGATGGAATAGATGTCCACTACAGACTGGTACATCTCAATATGGTGGGTTGGGTTAGTAGTTCCATCGTACTTTGGTTATACCACTAGAGGTTTGAATTTGGCAGGGGTTGGAAAGCTGACAATCCTTGCCACAAAGGGAGAACCCTTTCAATACCCCCTACGTAAGGGGTTTCGACTTCTTATGAGATCTCCGATCTTATTTTCTATCATTTGGATAGAGTCTCTCCAAGGCATATCAATGTCGTCCTGGCCGAGGTTATCTCCAGCCATCTCTAAGGGGTGAACCGAGGCTTCCCCAACTACACCACAACGTCAGCTATTGACTGCCCCCTGACCACCTTCTCAGCCATGTGGGGGTCGGTCATGATGTGGACGATGGTCACCACCCACTCTTATGGAAACAACAAGACTTCTAGACCTGGATAGCCTTTCCCTCAAGTCATTAACTGGGCCGATCCATTCGAAGGCTGACCCTCTACTTAACCGATCAAAATCCGACCCTCTTTGTCGTGCATCGCAATCTCATCTTTCACCCTAACCTCGGCTCTATTAAATAGGTTATACAGAGTTGTTTGAGATCTTATACTTCTCCCAATAGTCTGCTGGAGCATCCTCGGCCTCTATATCATCATATCTATCCTTTGGGCAAGGGTTTCCTTGCTTCCCCAAGCGTAAATGCCTAGGGTTAGAAACATCCCTCTCCATTGAGGAGGAGATATGAATTTTTATGGTGCCTAGGGTAGTCCTCTGGCCTCATGTTGTCCTTATGTAGCTGCTAGAGTAATCATCTTCGGTGAGACCCTGGGTGGTCTCATCATCATTTTCTAGCTTAGCTGGGGGAATTCCTCCTGCATTGCTTATTGAGTAGTAGCTAAGGACTTCAAGGTTGCCTCCACCTTAGCCATCTCAGACTGGGGTGGCGCTTGATTGGAACTGTGCCCTCCAACACGAGATGGTGGAGGTGGAGGTGGAGGTGGTAGCTTTGGTGCCATATAAAAGACTAGAGAGCTTGTAATAAAAAATGCTACAGAGCTTGAGACTTTAAAGGACTTCTTTTAATGGTGAAATAGCTCCAAGCAAGGGGGAGGTCCGGTTCACCACCAGAGTCTCCGGTGAGATCAAGTAACAAAGGAGGAAGAGGTGAATCCTCTCGTTCCCACAAACGACGCCAAAATGATGATGATGTAAACATCACCACCAGTAAGAGGTGCTGATAAGCTCAAGCTAGTAGCTATAATGGCAGCACAAGACTGATAAACTAGAAGAAGGATATGAGGTGAAGAGGAGAAACACTTGTATTTAAGTGGTTAAGCCAATTTGGCCTACGTCCACTGTGAGTGTGTGAGTGAACTTAACTTAGAAAAGGGGAAATAATGGCCTTTGATACAATCTCTCACTTTCTCTCTCTACTATATATTTCTACAGAGATTCGCTAGGGTTATCATTATTGATCCCCCCTCAAGGTAGAAGAAGACAAGTATATATAGCACTTAGGGGGTGTAGTGTACCCCCTAAGCATGCCATGAGCATGTGTGTGGCGATCAAACCAATCTCATGTGGACACCTGGCTGTGCCACATACAGGTAATGATGACCAAATATTCCATCACATGAGGGGAATGAATTGGTTATAAAGGTTTAGTCCTCGTGTTCCAAGTCTCCCATGTGCTTGCGTATGCTCGAACTTGTGATGTCACATACTGTAACCTCAGCCCATCCGAGTACGATGTTCGTAAGTCTGAGGGTTGTATTTGATCTTCCAATCATTAGTATAACCTAGCCTGATTGTCCAGCCGAGGTTAGATGTCAAGCATGGCTGGAGTGTCAGTTGAAGTAGAGTATGACGGTGGATGTCGCTTGAGCCCATAAGATGCGTCTGACCTCGGCTGATGGCCAGCCGAGGTTGGTCATTATGGTGCCGACCTTCTGAAGGATGACCTTTCAAATGGCTATTGTAGGCTTCCTGTCGACTTTGCTGTTACCTCCGTCGAGGTTGTTAATTTCGAGTACAAGGGCACATATTGGGCACATCATGCACTGCCAGTAACCATGTAAAGATGATTTAAAGACATTGTCCGTCACATTTAGTATGTCGTATACCGCTACAAGTTTGTCAAAGATAAGGGAAGTTCACATCTACAATCGACGATACGAATTTCAAGTCAAATTCAACAATCATGCCTAACAAGGACGAATTTGGGAAAATGTGTTTTAGTTCCATTTACATTTTACATTAAAAGTTTTGGGATATTTTTATAAAAAGAAAAATAATTTTTTAAAATGTTTTTAAATGATTTTTTAATCATAAAAAGTTTTGGATAAATACTCCTGATCCTATAACAATTTTGGTTTTTAAGGATTCCAAGATATTTAATATTTTAAAGTTATTTAAGGGGGATCAGTGACTGTCATTCAAATGATGTCACATCTCGTTCGAACGAGATGGAGTGTCTTTTGAATGACGTAGTTTTTCATTCAAACGATAGGTGTTTTTAGCCTACACGTCACTGCCTTAGATTTTATATAAATAAAGGTGTCAGGCTACTATTTTTCATGTGGAGAAATATTGGTTTTCATAGAATACAATTTTCTATTCTCCAAATAATTTTTGAGGGTTCAAAACTGAGTTTTACAATTCACAAATCCCAAATACTTTTTGTGTGAGTTGTATGTGGAACCCAAAGCATAGTTTTGTTGGGAGTTTTTGCTGATGAATCTAGGTTCCCTAGAAAGGTACTGGGCTTACCATAGGTGCCACTTGCGGGAGCAACTGGGCTAATCGACTGTGTGTCATAGGGAGAGTTGCGATGTTCCTGGGGTGAAGACTATGAACCAACACCTACGGGTATTTCATAAGTCAATTGGACTTTTGCTGTAATCCGATTGTAAACCGTTCCTTTACAGATTATAGTGGAAATAAAAGGTTTTTGCCCTGCGGGGATTTTTTTCCTGAAATCTGGCTTTGTCAGCTTGTTCATCGCATGATTTAATTTGAGATTTGAATTGATACGTAGATGCATGTTTAGGGGCTGATTTAATTGGTATTTGGTTTTTAGAAAATTTAGACATCCAATTAAATAAGTCTGAATTGAAAATTGCGAATCAATATTGCACACGACATTTTCAAATTGGTATCAGAGAAGGTTACACTAATTTATTACCTATTCCTATTTTCTGCAAACTTGTGTGATATTGAACTTTATTTTAAAAAATCTGATTTTTGAAAGTTTGTCACAATGTTTCTAAACGAGAATTTATATAATCGAATGCCTATTGTTTATAGGTCCAATTATACCTATTGGAAAGCTCGTATGAAATCCCAGTTCAAAGCCATTGACGAACGTGTCTGGTTGCTTTGTGAAAGAGGGTGGACTCCTCCCACTATCATTACTAATAACATGACCTCTTTGAAACCTGTGTTGGATTGGACCGAAGATGATTTTAAAATGTCTAATTTTAATTCTCGTGGTTTGATTGCTATTTGGGGAGCCATCACCCCCGACAAGTTCCGTCGAATTATGATGTGCAACACGTCTAAAGAGGCATGGTATGTCCTCCAATTGACACATGAGGGTACGAATGCAGTTAAAGAATCAAAGTTACAAATTTTGGCCACCCAATTTGAGACCATTACCATATCTGAGTCTGAATGTTTTGATGAGTTTTATGCACGTGTGTCGGACATTGTTAACTCGAGTTTTAATTTAGGTGAGCCTATTGATAACACGCATGACGTTAAAAAGATTTTGAGATCTCTTCTAAAACTTTTCATTCCTAAAGGCACTGTTTTGAATTTGTTGGGAAAGTTAAACTCATTTAAGTTAGAAGAGATCGTAGGAGACCCACAAACTTATAATATTGACATGTTTCCCCAAACCATTAAGGCTAAGGATAGAGGCGTTGCTTTAAAGACTCAAGTTAGGAACAAAAAGAAGAGAGAGTGTATGAGTCTGATTCTAAGGAAGAGTTTAGCATTGATGATGTGGCCTTATTTGAGAATTTTTTTCAAAATTTTCTCAAAATGAACAAAAATAATTCTTTCAATAAAATGCCATTTGCGAAAAATAAAAAGAAAGAAATGGCCACATAGGGCAATGAAAAAGAGGGTGAGAGAGGAAGAGAGTGGTGAAGATTTAGATGAGATGATTTGTTTTGAATCTTAATGGAAAGGGCATAGGGCTTTTGAGTGTGCTACTAGGCTTAAGAGAAAAGGGAAGAAAGTAGCCATGCCTGCCACTCTTAGTGATAGTGAGGGAGATGATAAGAAAGATGAGTCTTCACAAGGAAAGTGTTTAGCTTTTTTGAGTCGTATGATCACACCCACTTTTTCTCATGATGATAGTATTCACGAGAGTTATGGTGATGACTCGAGTGGTTCTAGTGTAGATGAGAGCCAGTTTGAGAATGGAGATGAAAGTGAGCTGCAAAAAGCTTTTAGGGACTTGTACACCGCGATCTTAAAAACAAATAATTATAATAGAGATTTAGGTCATCGGGTTTTATATTTGGATTGAGAGAAGGAAGTTTTAAGCTGGGAGAAGTGTGACTTGACCGACACGGTGTCTAGTCTGATGACACGTGTATCCCAACTCGAGAGTGATCTCGAACGTGCCTGGGAGGTCAAAGTCCCTTTAGAGAACACATCTAAGGAAGTTAGAAAGATGGTTCTCAATCCCATTTTGGATGGTGATGAGAGTTTAGGAAAAGGTCATGACAGTGCATCTACTTCTTTTATTGCACCCGAACCGGTTCCCACTTTGGTGATTGATTCACGTGTTTCTCATCCCAAACCACCTAGGCGTCCCATTCTCGTTAGGAGAACACGCCCTAAAATTTTTGAAAAATTAATTTCTTGGTCGGTTTATGTTTTCTCCCATTGCAAAAAGCGAGGACACCTAAAGGAATTTTATTTTAAGTTGGGTAATGTGTCACGCTATACTCCTACACGTGATCGCACACATCCACCCACTCATGATACTTTGCTTGCGCATAATGATAGAGAGTTTTCTCATATTCAAGAGCAAGGAAAGTTTTTGGTCAAGACTTCACATGATTTGATATAGTTATTTCAACAGATATCACCATCTTTGGAAAACTCCACCGCACTTCCCGATTAAGGTCTAGACATGTTTGCTAGCATAGGGTGATTTACATGATGACATCTTTGCTTATTGCTACTATGTACCATTTGTATTTTATTTGTTTTTACTTTTTTTTATAATATTTTTTCACTGTTTTGGATTTGTTTGCCCATTCGAGGAACTGTTTTTTACAAAAAAAAAAAATCACTGGCCAAAACAGCATGTCATTCGGCAATCTAGGAAGTTTGTGTTTTCTCGTTCTAACGAGATCGCCTATCGTTCGAACGATAAGGAATCTCGTTCGAATGACCCCTATAATAATATTTTGTTTACAGTCCTTGTTTCTTCCTACTATATGTTATTGTACTGCTAGGTTGTTTCTGAATAGTGTTTGAAAAATACAAAAAGATTTTATTTTGATAAAATTTGAAATTTCAAAAAGAGTTTTGTATTTTATTTGCACTTTATATGAATGCACACTTAGGATGACCAAGTCACGACTTCATGCTATATTTATGTGACTGTTTGATAGTGTTTTAAGACAAAATATTATGTCATTCATGTGATTTACAAAGTTTGGAGTCTTTGGGATGATATAGTGTTGCTTCATACATGATTGACTCTATTTGTCCTTTATTACACACATGCACGGATTTGTTTTATGTTTGTTCTTGTCTATCACATGTTGATTGAGTGTTTCCATCTCAATTATGTCTATGCAACGAACCAAATGCGATAAAACTTGACAAAAAGTAGTGCATGTTATAAACCGTTTGTGAGATTTGTGTGTTTTATTTTGAAAAACATGGAAGGGCTACGAAAGGTAATCATTTATCCTTTGCGATTAAGACACCATTTAAATGGACCTAAAAAAGTGAGGAATTGAAAATTATTTGGGGTCTAGTGAGGTTTAAAAACAGCCCGGAAAAAATTGTATGGCAATAAAAAGAAATATATGCCAAAAATGGGACAATAGGTTTTTTAGTTTCATCACCTCATAAGAAAAATAAAAAACATTATATTTTAATGAGGGAGTTTGGATGGAATTTTCAATGATTTGCACATCCTTGAAAGTCATGAAAAAGCATTACTTCATTTTGGACGTTATTGGTGTGGAAATCATTTATACTTTGATTTGTTGATATGATTAAGACGATGTCATCTAAATTAAACAATTTTACACAAAATGACTATTTTAATGTTCATTCGTTAGGAGTACACTTATGCATCTTGCACATATGATACGATTGAGTTAATTTTCCTATCGAATTTGTTCACACCCATTCATTTCGTATCCACAATTTGGTTATCTTAGTATAAATTCATGGTGTGTAATTTTTTGTAACATCATTTTTCCATTTTTGTATCAAAAATTGAAATATTCAAAAATAGTTTGTTTGCTTGGTTTTTTGTGACACCCCTTTTTTTCTTTATGTGATTTATTCTTTTCCTTGTCTATTTCGGACAAATAAAAAGGGGGAGAATGAATTATGATATTATGGGGAATTTAGGTTTGGGGGAGATTTTATTATGCTTACATATTTTATGTTTATATCATTTCAATCCCAATACGTCACCAGGTTTTTTCTTTGTCTCATGTGCGTAGGTACAATTGAAGAATATTTGGATTGCACACCCTGATGAGAGACGCTTGGGGTTTTAAAAGTTTATTGTTGAAGATTGGAAAAGTCTGAAGTCTTGTTCACTTTATGGGAGGGTAGATTTGTATAGGTCATATTTTGATTGATAATTCAGATATTTTAATTATGTATAGGCATAGACATAGGGGGGGATTTGTAAGGACATTGTCCGTCACATTTAGTATGCCGTATACCTCAACAAGTTTGTCGATGGGAAGCTTACATCTACAATCGACGATCCAAATTTCAAGTCAACTTCAATAATCATTCCCAATAAGGACGAATTTCATAAAATCTGTTTTAGTTCCATTTACATTTTACATTAAAAGTCTTGGGATATTTTTATGAAAAGAAAAATAATTTTTTGAAATGTTTTGAAATGATTTTTTAATCATAAAAAGTTTTGGATAAATACTCTTGATCCCGTAAACCATTTTTGTTTTTAAGGATTCCAAGATATTTAATATTTTAAAGTTATTTAAGGGGGGCCAGTGACTGTCGTTCAAACGGCGTCACATCTCGTTCGAATGAGATGGAGTGTCGTTCGAACGACGTAGTTTTTTGTTCAAACGACAGGTGTTTTTAGCCTACACATCACCGCCTTGGATTTTATATATATAAGGATGTCAGGCTACTATTTTACGTGTTGAGAAATACCGATTTTCACAGATTACAATTTTCTATTCTCTAACCACTTTTTTGAGGGTTCAAAACTGAGTTTTACAATTCACAAATCCCAAACACTTTTTGTGTTAGTTGTATGTGGAACCCAAAGCATAGTTTTGCTGGGAGTTTTTGTTGCTGAATCTAGGTGCCCTGGAAAGGTACTGGGCTGACCATAGGTGCCACTTAGGGGAGGTACTGGGTTGATCGACTGCGTGTCATAGGGAGTGTTGTGGTGTTCCTCGTCTGATGACTACGAACCAACACCTGCCGGTATTTCGTAAGTCAATTATATTTTCGCTGTAATCCGATTGTAAACCGTTCCTTTATAAATTATAGTGGAAATAAAAGGTTTTTTCCCTGCGGGTATTTTTTTTCCTGAAATATAGCTTTGTCAACTTATTCATCACATGATTTATTTTGAGATTTGAATTGACACAAAGATGCATGTTTAGGGACTAATTTAATTGGTATTTGGTTTGAGAAAATTTTGACATCCAATTAAATAAGTCTAAATTGTAAATTGCGAATCAATATTGCACACGACATTTTTAGATAACTCGGAGGGCTTCAACTTTCGTAAGACATTGGTCCAGAAACGAAAATGATGAAATGAATAAAATGCCTCAAAATGTGCGCTTATCAACAAAACTTCTCCGAAATGCGACCGAATTTCACGCTAAGCACTATAAAACCTACAAAAACTCAATTATACCTCGCAAAGCATGTAAACTTATATAACAGAGGTTTTCTGGTTAACGAGCTTAAATACAGGAATTAAGGTACCCGAGGGGGCTAAAATGCATAAGGATAGAGGGTAAATAAATGCAATATTCGATACGAATAACCCTGCCTTGCTGGCAAAAAAAGTACACCGTACTGATAACCAAGGGGTCTGGGGTGCCTAGGCAGTTCGGAATACACTTTTTTTAAAAACGGGCATAAAATGGAAATCATAAGTTTAAATCACGCATGGCTAGGACCAATTGAAAGAGTATTAAGAGCCCTATAATAATCCATTGATACACTCCTGGGTTTGAGAGTTGACAAAGTCAAACATGTCTCAAAAGCACCTGATGGTGTCTAGACTAGGGTTTTTAGAGTAAAAAGGTTGATTTGTGCGTAGTGTGAGGCCGATTCCCACATGATATGGGCCGTTAAAATGGGGATTCATAGTTCTATGATATTTCATTAAGATTTACTCAAGTTGAAGAGTTTATCGAAGTCAAATGGGACTCAAAACCATCTAGTTTTAGAGTGGAAAGTAACATTCATGCAAACCATGAGGCTGATTTGCCCATGGTATGGACTGTTGGAATGGAGATTCAGAGCCCTGTTAGATTTTATTGAGTTTATCTCAAATTAGAGAGTTGACCAAGGTTAAATGGGACTTGGGAGTTCCTGTTGGCCTATAGGTCAGGTGTCCGAGTAGGACCTAAGATTTACAATGGGAGGAGAAATGTTAGGGACCTAAGGAGGTACTTAGGGGTAATAGGATGGGGTGTATACAGAGCCCCTAAATAAAACTTAGAATAAGTGACGGTCATCGAAAGCTAGAAACCTCATTAGTGTTTGAGGATTGAGGACCCTGTTAGGAGGTAAAAGATAGTGGGTTAAAAGATTTAGGTCGATTTACAGACGTAAAGAGTTGGGACAACTGATTCAGGGGTCGAAGTCAATTTTATGGATTTCTTGAGTTAAGATAACTGATTCAGGGGATCGAGGTCAGTTCTGCAGACCTGAAGAGTTAATAAGATCGATTTAGGAGGCCAAGGTAAATTCGGAAGACCTAAATGGTTGAAGGGATCAATTCAGCGGGTCGAGGTTAATTCTACGAACCTAAAGATTTGAAATGATGGACCTAAAGAGTTAAAATAACTGATTCATAGGGTCGAGGTTGATTCTATGAACTTAAAAGGTTAAGAGGACCAAATTAAAGAGTTTAGGTTAGTTCTATGGACCTAAGTTAATTATGTGGACCTATAGAGTTAAGACAACCGTTCTAATGAGTCAAGATCAATTTTGCGAACCTGAATAATGGAGATGACCAATTTGGAGGGTCGAGGTTGATTATACAAACCTAAAGAATTGGTCGTCAAGGTTGGTTCTATATACCTAAAGTGTTAAAATTTTTGGTTTCACAGGTCGAGGTTGAGTTTGTTGACCTAAAGAGTTTAAATGACCAACTAAGTGGGTCGAGGTTGATTCTACAGACCTATGTCAATTTTGCTGACCTAAAGAGTTTAAATTTACCAATTCATAGGGTCAAGGTCAGTTCTTCATACCTAAGTCAATTTTATGGACTTAAAGAGTTAAAATGACTGATTCAGAGGGTCAAGATCAATTATGTGGACCAAAAGAGTGGAATGATTTATTCACTAAGTCAAGGTCAGTTTTTCAAACCAAAGGTCTGAAGTGATTGAGTCAGCGTGTTAACGTTAATTTAACAGGCCTAAAGGATGAAGATGACCAATTAAGAGGATCGAGAGCAGTTCTGCGGACCTAGGTTAACTTTGTGGACCTAAAGAGTTAAAATTATCAATTCAGAGGGTCGAGATCAGTTATGTGGACCTAAATAGTGGATATGACCTACTCAGTGGGTCAAGGACAGTTCTGTGGACTTAAGGTGTGAAATGATTGATTTAGCGGGTTAGTGTAAATTCAGTAGACCTAAAGGAAGAAAATGACCAATTCAGAGGGTTGAGGTCAATTTTGTAGACCAAATGATTTAAATTGATCGATTCAGCGGATCAAGGAGAATTCAGTGGACCTAAGGGCTTAAAATGATCGATTCAAAGGGTTGAGGTTTATTTTGTGGACCTACAGAATTATGTACGAGGCGTGTTTTCTAATTTTAGCTCCACTGGGGAGGGTATTGGTTATTGTGGGTGTATATGCATTATGGATTTTAGTTCCACTAGGGAGTATGCCGGGGATGAGAGTTTAGTGCATGCCAATGCATCTGTTTTGATTCTATTGGGGATTAGTGAGAACTTTTTAAATGGTTTGGTGCTCTTAAATGGGTTTTTCTTGGAGTGGTGTTGTTCTTGACTTTGCTAGGATTTTTTTGGAATTTTTGCAATAAAATTTAAGAGGAGCTTCCAATAGGTAGGGTTAGGTAGGTGCTTATCGACATAGGGCACGAACTCTTGGTCTTCTTGGGGAGGGATAAGGTCACTGCCAATAGGCAGGTCTAGGGGATTGTCGATTGGCATACCCCTTATCTTACTATAAAAAAAGGGGGTGACCCTATTCATTTTTTCACACCTTCAAGTGATTGAATCTCTTTCTTTCTCGCTCTAAAAGTCAATTTTGAGCTTATTTTATTCATAAGAACTCGTGGAGGGTACTTATGATAAAAATAATAATTGAAAGACCGACAATGACTTAGAGAGTTTAGAATGACGGTCTGTTATGCCCTTGGTGTTGGGTAATGACAATATGTATGAAAGCTTCGAGCAGGTACTGGATGAGAGCATTCTTCCGTGGGAGCCGACACATCACCGCTCTATGAGGGTGAAGAACCCTAATAGCTATGCAAGTGTTTTCCCTTTGGTTTCCATTTTTTTCTCTTCTTTCTTTCCTTGGGATGGTGAAGTTTTTTTTTTAATTTTTATGCATATTTATAGATTTTTCGAGCATTTAATATCAGTGGTTGACCAGGATGAAGAAGGTCTAGGACCATGTTCCTGTAGCAGTTTGGTGGATGATGGAGTCCACTAGGTTTGTCCCATTGGTAGGGGCTTTAGATCAGACATCTCATTCTTGAGCGATATTACATGCACTGGGTGAGAAGCATTGGAACACAACCCACACATTTAATTTGGGTGTGGTAAAGATTATAATCATTCCATTATATTTTCATCAGCTGACATTGCTGGAGTGTGAGAGCCAGCAGATTGTGGTGGATCTCACTATACAAGTTACGAAGGTGGAACTGCGGGCTGCTTTGGGGGATATAGGGATTATTATGTCGAGGGATTCTATCTGGATATCCATTCTGAATGAGACTCTATTTTCTAGGTGTATTGATGAGATTGATGGGAGGTAGGTGAGGCAAGCATCGCATTTATTCATTTTTCTTATATTGGGGGATTTATGGTGGCGACGAGCGGTGATGTCATCCATCAGTATTTTTTGCCCTTTTTTTTGTATAATTTCAGAGATCTATTTCTATGATGGGGGAGCTTCACACTGACATCCCTTTATGCTTCCTTGGATGCCTTTAGTCTCTGCTACCGATGGACTTTTACAGGACCTATATATCTTTTGGAGTTATTCTTTAAGTTCAACTTCTCATTTTTTTCTTATTTCCTTTTTACTTTATTTTTTTTTACTTTTTTGGTGTTGCCCTTTGTAAATGTGGTGTTATGAGGTAATAGGTCACAACGCGGGGTTGGTGTCCGTGAAGTCGAGCGAGCTAGGGGACTTATAAAGGATGTATAGGTGGAGGAAGTCGAATAGGCTTTCGAACCAATACCTTTATCTAAAGGATGTATGGGCAGTGATTAACTCCATGACGAGAAACCAAGTTAGGATTTTTATCCTTGTCAATTTTATTTTTTTGTAGACTACTAACCCTTTATAAGGAAATAAGTGGCCTTCTACCCCTATATCTTATCTTTGAATGTCGTGGGGGTTATGGGTATGCACACGCAGATGAGGAGGCTGCTGGAGCATGAGTTTGGGTATGTCTGGCACCATAGAGAGAGTGGTACGAAAGATTATGGAAGGTGAGGTTGAGGTCCTACTATCTATTCCCTTGGAGTATATGAGGCGGGTGAAGGAGATGTCTGATAAGGCCAGGGTGATGGCGATGGAAGGTGATACCTACACTCATTATAGTGATACGACGATGGGTTAGAACTGCTTAGATTTTACGACCAATTAATTGATCCCGTCAAGCATTTATGATGTGGAGAAGATGCCTCCACCTATAGTGGGATCGAGAAGAGGGACCAGTGGCATCGGCTAATAGCGGAGGGAGGCATGACGGTGGCGGCAGAGGAGGTTCCATTTTAACATATTTCAACCTCTTATTATCACATTTGAGTGCATGGTGGGGATGTGATATCGCTGCCTCGTCACCTTTATATGGTGATAGATTGGCTTGCGGGTCTTCCAGAGGAGGCTCTCCAAGGATATGGACGACCATGTTTCTCTTTTTAACTTTTTTTTCTATTTTCTTCTTCTCATCATTCATCTGCTTTGAATTTGGTGAATTGGTTCTTTTTATAGTATATCCGCATCTCAATGACCTGGCTGCGAGATATCCAGGATTGGATGGCGTCGATGTTGGACTACATGAGGAAGTTAGATGGTCTTTGTTTGGTGACACTGACTACATTTGAGGAGCACTGCAGTTCTGGAAGTAGGGGGTCCATCGCACGTCGCTGAGGAAAACACGTTTTCTGGGGTATTTGACAATAAGGGGATTGTGAGAGGTTTTGGTGGACTCGGGTTGCGTCTCGATATATTTTTTTCCTTTATTCTTTTTTTCTTTTTTTTCTTCTATCTGTAAGAAAATGTAATTATTATTGACAAATTAAATATAAGAGATGCATTTTTTGTGTTATCTTTATTTGATGATTTACTCTACATGAACTTTAATTTTCTTTTGAGGTTTTTTATTATTTGCAAAGATAAGGTAAAATGAAACAAATAAAAGTGGGACTCAATGATTACATTTTTTTATAATAGAAGAAATTTCTAATTTAGAAGTTATGTACAAAAGGAATTTCCATAAAGTATAACTCAAAGGTTGATTTTTCATAAGCAAAAGAAATATTTATTTTGAAAATGATATATAGAAAAGAGGAAACTAAAGAATCTTCCAAAAAAGAGGGGTTACCGATCATCATACCCTTGTCCTGCCTATAGGAATAAGGGTCAAGTCCAAATCACTTCCTTAGCTTTGATTGCACTTCATGTGTACTTCTGTGTACTGTGGTAGAAGGAAGTCTGGTGGAATCTTGAATGGTTCACCCTTTGTGGATTTTGGTAGTATATAAGGATACCTTTGGATATGGTTTTCATAATCAATCCCCAATTTCCTTCGTTTGTAACTTTCTTCTTCTTTTACAATGGCTCTTCCAATGTCCGAAACATTTTCATCTTACCTTGAGGGTTTAGAGGCCATGTGCCTTTACAATGTTAACTAGGAAGCTTTTGGTCTGCACCATATCTCGTTGTGTTGTAATTATCACATAGTTTGGACTCTCTTGGAAGCGACAGTATAGTTCTGGTACCCTGAAGACCATGTTTTTCGGTTTGTCTTAGATGAGGTGTATCCCAGCTACAAATAATTTTCTACGATGCTAAGTGTCAGACCTAATCTAGAGGTTGCTACTTTAGATTTATCTCATCCTCTCCGGGTGTCATTAGCGGATTTTATTCATGTATCCCCTTCAGATTCCCATCCATTGGTTCATGGAGGGAACATCATTCTCCTGATGGTTATAAATTTTGTATGCTAGAAGGATTTCACTGATAATGGCTATAGCAGTGTTGTAGCCCTAGGCTTGACTGCCAAGCTTCTATGGGTGATGGGTGATCTGATGGCTAACCCTCAGGTAGCCAAAATATCATTGTGGATGTTCTACCACTGTACTCCAACTGCGATGATATTAGTAAAGACATTGAATGGTATAGAAGTCTATAAGGATGGTGGGATCGACTTCTTGTGAGGGAGCCATGTTATGCTATTTATGTGATTATCTAAGAGACTGGGCCTGACATCCCCTCTTGAGTACCCTCTGTTAGGTGTTCTCAACTTCTTTTCTAGGCCTTTTTTTAGCTTCTACCCATCGACGAAGAACTAGGTTAACTAGCTTATAGAGCATGGGGCCCAATGCCTTCGTTGGTCTATACCGTGGTGGATGAACTTGCAGCCCATTTTGTAGTTGGGGGATTACCAGTACGTATAGTTGGTGGGTTTTCACTAGACCTATTTTTACTTTTCATGATGGCTTCTATGGCAAGTAGGATGGGATCAAGTTGTTCCTCCGTGCATAACCAACTTTTCCCCATGGAGGACTTGACCGATTCTTTGAGGATGATATTAGTTTCTTTATAGAAGTGGAGTTGACCATTTACCCATCTGTCACAATATGTTAGGGAGGCTAGGTTCATATCTGGGGACTAACTGAAATGGTTGTGGAAGCGGGTGGTTGACACGATTCTAGCTGAGGGTACTACGTAGAGATGGCTCGTAATGTCTGATACTTTGGGAGAGGGTTTCATGGTTTCATCCAAGCTTATTAAGGCCTATCATCGCATGGAGCGCATTCGGAGCCATAAAAAGGAGTGGGATTCTTGGGGTCCTTCTGGATCAAGAAGTGAAGATGAAGTGGGTCCATTAAGTAGTTAAAAATAGGGTCTTTTGGGGTATGAGAAATTTATGTTGGTTTTTGGAAGTTCGTGGGAGAGTTGTGTTTGATTTTAGCTAAGTGTTTGGATTTTTGTGAAGATGTTGATGGTGTGAGTTTTTATGTTGTATGGGGGTAGGTAAGGGAGTGGTTTATTCCATTTCCATCGCCAATATGTCATGTAATAGTCGTATTCATCATTTTTAATTAAAGAACAATGATTTTGACGTATTTTGGTGACCAATCACAAAGGCATAAATAATCTTTTTGTTCATTTAAATGTTGAGAGAGACCATCGTTCTTGAAGGGAGAAATGAAAAGCATTTTATGGAGAGAAAGGACTGTGCCCATGTGTGTCTTATGGGTTGTTTACGTGCCTTTGTGGGTTTGAAAATTGTGTTTTTTTTCTAAAAATGGGATTTATGAGAGGATCAGGTTCTACGCAGTCTCGAGTCAAGGGGAATGAAGAGTTTTTGTTTAAATTTGAAGGGGGTGAGAAGATTCGTAGTGTGAGGAGAGTTTGAACTAAGGGTAAAACGTTTAGAGACGGTCCAAGTTGACTGGACATGCCATTTCCCCTTCGTCGATATCTGTGAGGATAGTGGTGCCACTAGACATGATTTTTTCACAATGTAAGGGCCACTTCAATTAGGTTTTAACTTTCCTCCCGGGTCTCAGATTGGTTTAATAATTTCCTTGAGGGAAAAATATCCTTCTTGGACACCGCGATCCATGAACTTTCTATTGAATGATCACGTAATCCGGTGATGGTACCCTTTTATGCGCTATATAGTTTTTAATATATTTTCATCTAGGAGCGAGACTTAATCATAGGGGCTTCGATGACACTCTTCTTCATTGACTTTACTTTCGAGCATAACCCATAAAGAAGGCACTTTTAGTTCGATAAGGAGAATCCTCTCTATGCATATACCAGAGAATAAGGAGTAACCTTGGTGGGTGTTCTGATAGAGTTATGGTTACCCCCGAAGGTGTATGGGATCTAGTCAGCGTAGTCTTTGCAGCTTTTAGTCCTCTTGTCGATGATGGCCTTGAGGCTCTTATTGGAGGATTCGACAACTCCATTAGTTTTTGGTTGATAGGGAGAGGAATTATTCCTTTAAATTCTATATTCAGCGATTAATTCTGTGACCTCAGCCTCAAAGTGGGGTCCATTGTCTGACACCAACTTAGGGGGAAATATATATCCCCAAATAATGTTCTTTTTTATGAACTTGGATACCTTCTTCGCATTCTGTACTGCATATGATTAATCTTTGACCCATTTTATGAAGTAGTCAATGGTGGCCGGGATGAATTCGTGCCCATTCGAAGCATTGGGATTGACCTTCCCTATGATGTCTATTCCCTAGGCGGATAAGGGACAAGGAGAGGTAATGTTGTATAACTTTCGAGGAGGCAAGTGCTAAAGGTTAGAAAATTACTGGCATTTGAGGCGTCTACCAACATTATAAGTGTAGTTTTAAACCATGGTGTTCCAGTAGTACCCTTAATGGGTGATTTTCTTGACAAGCATATGATCGTTCATGTGCGGCCCATATTCACCACTATGGATTTTCCACATCATATCTTTGATCATATTCCCTACTATGCAATGCATGGGTTCCATTAATGTTTCTCTTAAAGAGTGCTTTGTCACAAATAATGTACTGCGCATCCAGCTTGTGAAGGGTCACACGGTCTTTCTTCTTTGTGTCTTGAAGATACCTACCATGTTTTAGAAGGTGCCAAATGTCATAGTACCATAATCCTTCCATATCTGCATTTATTCTATAATTAGCTCAATATGGTAGCACTGTATGGGTGTAGCTTATTTCTGAACCAAAAAGGGGGCCATTATTATTCCCTCAGGCATGTTGACTATGGAGGCCAAGATTAGTAATGCATCAGTTAGGATATTATTTGAGTGGGGAAGGTAATGGAAGGTGACATCTTTGAATTAGGAGACAAGCTCTTCTATGTGAGCATGAAAGGATAGAACATTATCGTCTTTAACTTTCCATTTCTTAAGAATTTGCCTAACAAGGAGGGTTGAGTCTCCATAAACATCTGTACATTTTATCCCTTTCTCGAAGGCGATCTTAAGCTCTATGGTTCATGCCTCGTATACTGTCATATTATTGGTGTAAGGAAAATCCAACTTAATGGCAATAGGGGGTGTGAGAGTCATTGAGATCAATCAAGAATATCCCAATATCATATCATTTCTTGTTGGCAGCTCCGTTGAAGAACATTAGATACCCGAGGTCCTCGTGAGAGATGTAGAGGTTATTTTCATCTTGAAATTGGGAGATCCAAACTTCAGTTCCTTCCATGGGATAGTCGGTAAGGTAATCAGATATGGCTAACTTTTTTATATGACATAAACGATGTTGAAATCAGCCAATAACATCAACCAATAGGCCATGTGGCTAGATAGAGAGGGCTTCTCTAGAAGGTATTTTATGGGATCCATTCGGCACACTAGTCTGATGGGTAATGCAAGAATGTAGTGCCAAAGCTTCTGCATGACCTAGACTAGTGCTAGAAATGCCTTTTTTAATATCATGTAGTTTACCTCATACTTGGATAGCTTTCGACTAGAATAGAAAATTGCTTTTCCTTATGATATTATTTATTGTATTCTTCTATCAAATCCTCTACTGCAGTGTCAGTAATAGTTAAGTATAGGAAGAAGGGAAGATCTTGCTGCGGAGGCATGAGCACCGGAGGTCGGGTGAGGTATCGTTTGATCTGATCGAAGGATTTTTGGCATGCCTCATTCCAAAATTTGATTGAATCCATCTGGAGAAGTTTGAAAATAGGCTCGCATATAGAGATCAATTGGCTAATGAACCGATTTATGTATTGCAACTTACCTAGTAATCCACACACTTCTTTCTTCGTAGACGGTGGTGGCATCTCGAGTATGGCTTTTAGTTTGGTGGGGTCTGCCTCAATCCCCTTTTCACTGATCGGGAACTCAATTTTTTCCCTTGGTGATGCCAAAGACATATTTTTGCAGATTGAGTTGCATCTGGTACTATCGCAGTCGCTCAAAGAATTTCCTCATGGCAAGAATGTGACCTTTTTGAATCTTGGACATGATAATCATGTTGTTGGCATAAACCTCGACTTATTTGTGGATAAGGTCATGTAAGATGGTTGTAGCTAACCTTTGTTTGGTATCCCCTACATTCATGATACCGAATGGAATGACTATATAACAATAGGTTCCCCATGGGGTGACGAAGATTATTTTCTCCTAGTGGTCAAGATGCATCTTAATCTAATTATACCCCTTTGAGAAATTACTTGAGAGTGTGACTGTTAGTGTTATTTATGATCATGTCTATATTGGGTAGAGGCTAATTATCTTTTGGAGATGCCTTGTTCAGATCTCAATAGTCGATGCACATGCAGACTTTCCCTCCCGATTTCGACAAGAGGGCGATATTTTTTTAAGTCACGTAAGGTATTCGACTACACAAATGAATCATATATTTAACTATTTCACCATTTCTTCACTGACTTTAAGTGACCCTTCTTCTCGGAGCTTCGTCAAATTCTGCTTGATAGGCTTGCTCTCTGGGAAGGTAGGTATAACACCCCGTGTTTTTATTTATTATTTAATTAATTAATTAATTAGAATAATCGGAGAAAAATAAAATTTTGAATTTTATAAATTTTTTAATTTAAAATGTTGGTTTTTATAGTTATAAAATAAATTTTTAAACGGAATTGGAATCGGAATCAAAATTGAGTTTCAATTGAATTTTTATTATATAGAAGAGTCCACAAAACATAAAACTCTCTAAGAGTCCTCGGAGCATAAAACTCTCTAGAAAAAAAAATTAAAAATATTGAACGGTCTCATCGAGCATATTTGTTTTTATAGATTTCTCTCGTCTTCAACTAATTCTCTCTAAAAATTTCATCTCATTCCAACGGTCCGATCGTCCGGAATAAATTTATTAGTCTTTGTATCTTATTAGAGTTATATTAGGATTAGGTTTCTTAATGACTATATAATTACTCTAATTCGTGGGGGGACTTCTCATAATCACTTTTTCTCAAGTTTTTCACCAGAGAACACTTATAAAAATATTTCCTCTCAACCATAATCATCAACCTCCAATATAATCAAGGTTTTGTCACCAGATTTGAAGGCTTATTTGGGGTTTAATCAAGTTTGTTCAAGAACACTTCCTTGCTAATTTTTCAGGAGGAATCCAGATTTCTAATCAGATTTTCAACAAGATCTTCACAAGCATGAATACTCTATTCTATTCCTTTAGTATTATGCGTTTTAAGTATCGCCTAAACACTTAATTACATGTTTTCTTAAAAATAATTAGTAACTTAATTAGAAAAAGTGGACACTAATTATGGGGTTGTTTTTATTAAAAAATTTAATCTTAATAATATTCATAACCTTTTGGGTACGTAGGATACATGAGTAATTTTGGGTTTTATTGGTGTAGGATGCATGTAGAAAAACCCTAGTTTTAAAATATATGATTTTTGGGTGCGTATAACTCATGTAATACATGTAGAGATAATGAGTTTTGGTTTTTGATGTTTTTATGATGAAAACGTGGTATATTTAATTTAAAATAATTAAATGAGTTTATTTGGGTATTTTTGACATTGTGTTAATTTAATTAAAGATTTAATTAAATTGGACTATCATGCGTAGTTTGGAACATTGATTTATTATGCATATTTGTGTGACTTGTTGGTATTATTAAATATGATTGTGGCGACGGGTCGATTGGGTATTTTTGTTCTCCCTATATTTTAGGATGCCTTCTAGGTATGGGACTAGTGAGGGTAGATTATGACGATTTTATCATGTCGGGGTGGGTTGATTTTTATTACTTTATCGTCATGACGCTACTCTAGGTACGAGACTAGGTGGTGATTTATGTTGGAAAATCTTCCTAAACACAGGTTAGGACGTATTGATAACTTAGGGACCCTTAATTATGGGACTAAGGGGTATTTTGAGGATCTCACATCGATTAAAAGGGTGGGGTGATTATAAATTGAGAAATTGAGAATTAATGCCTAAGATAAAAACGAGTTTAAAATTTATCGTGACATAACGTGTTGGGGCCGACAGTTTAAACGGGTCAGAGGACGATTTATGTCGTGTCATGTGTGGAACCTTGTCATGTGTCGGGGCCGATAGTTTAAACGGGTCAGAGGACGATTGACAAGGGGAAGTGTGACACTTTAATAAAAAGTGAGAACTATATAAAAGTTGGTTAATTTAATTAAATTAACATTGTGGTAGTTGGGAATTTAAAATCATATTGGTGTGCCTTTATAAATGAGAATTTCTATGGGTAGTTAGTGATTTATATTTATCACGTTTAATTATCCCGTTTAATTTTAAAATATTCTATTGTGTTATTTATTGCGTATAATACTATTGTCTGGATTTAAGGATCCTATTTGAGGGAAGTAGTATGTATTCTTGCTCGGGGCTTTGGCTCTGACCCATGCATTGACTAATCTTTTTCAGGATTAGAATTGGATAAAGTGCATAAGTTTATCAGAGTTATCTTTTGGAGGTGCAGCTGGAGTTATTTATTTTTATGGCATAGTTTAGTTAGACTTTCCTTTCAGTCTTATTTAATTATGAGACTTCATTTGAGTTTTATTGGGCCATTCGATTCCAAAGTTGTTTAGAGGATTTCTTTTGGGATCATTTCAGATTTTATTTAATTATTATTGGAGTATGGATTTTTGGAGTTAGCATGTGATGGATCTTTTGTCGCGTAGTTGTTATGATCATTTGAGATTGATTCAATTATTTATCTTATGGATTGATTTATTTATGTCTCATATCTGTCTCATGCTAGGAATGGTATTTATTTAGTTCACGCCTGGCATAGTTCGGCGACGATGGCTGGCCACCCCGTCTGTCGGATTTTGAGAGGTGTTACAGATGGTATTAGAGCATGGTCTTAGGTCTCATAGGTTATGAGTCCGTTTAGCTTCCGCATTGCTTATCATTGATTCCGTTTTGATGATTTGTACTCTTAGTCATTCCGAGTCTAATGTTGTTTTTATTTCTATCTTTTCAGATGGCGAACACAATGAGAGTTGGGAATAGGAGAGAGGAGTCTGTTTCTGATCCCGCGGCTCAGGAGAGGAGGCGTCAGATTACTTTGGAGTCCAAAGAGTTAGCGACTATTATTCGTGAGGCCACGACGACCGGTTTGGAGATGGGTAGGCAGAGAGGGGTGACTTTAGAGGCGCAACAGTGGGATACACACGTCTCAACTTGGGATAGGGTGAGAACCATTTTCTTTAAGGGCAATGCTCTCACCTTTGGAGGGGATCTGACCCAATGGTTACTCGCCAATGGAGGAGGGATATGGAGAGGTATTTGAGGATGGTGGAATGCACGGATGTGCAGAAGAAGATGTTAGAAACTTTTAAGCTGACAGGGGATGCGTTACAATGGTGGGAGAGTTCCACCACATCAGATGAGAGAGATCAGTTGGGATATGTAGAGTTTCTGGTAAAGTTCAATAATAAGTACTTTCTGTATGCAATTAGGAATGCAAAGAAGTGAGAATTTATAGATTTGGATCAAGATTGAAAATTAATTGTCGAGTATGAACAGGAGTTCACCAATCTAACTATGTTTGTACCAGAGGAGGTTAACGCTGAGTTTAAGAAGATGGAGTGTTTCATTAAGGGTTTGTTCTGGTCGATTAGGCAAATGGTGTTAGGGAATATGACATACACTACTTATGCTCAGGTGGTGGATGTCGCAATGTTGTTATGGCAAGAGAAGGCCAATTATCAAAAGAAGTTGGGAAAGACACAAGATTCGAATGGACAGGCATGTGAGAATAAAAGTCGCAATGATCAAACATGAAAGAGGCAGAGGGCCAATCAGGAGCAACAAGGTCAAGGAGAGGAGCAATCCAACACTAGGCATTTCGGACCTTTTAGGGGTGAATGCTTTGTATGTGGAAAAATAGGACATCCAGCGGCAAGGTATTACAAGAGAGAGGGCCAACAAAACCAAGGAGAACCAGACCAACAAGGTCAAGGTACGCAAGGACAACAAGAGCAAGGAATTCAGGGGAAGTTAGGACTGAGGCCTCCAGTCTTAGCAGCAGCTCGCGTTCAGGGAGCGCCAGCAGCACCGGCAGCGTCAGGTGCACAGGGGGTGGTCACTGCACCAACCAATCTCAGTTATGGGAGGTGCTATGTGCCACAGGTTCAGTCAGAGCAGGATAGGTTGCGTGGCTAGTGGAATATCGCGGTACGTAATACTTTCTTGGATACCTATATATGTAAGATTTATATATCATATTTTTGTTAAGGATTACGTTTGGGTGGTTTAGGTGTACGGACGCCTAATTTTGGTATTCTACGAGTAGGCATATGTGAGCCTTATTTTCTTTTACGAGATTTACGCGTTTGATGTGTGCGCTTCGTCTAATTTCGAGGACAAAATTCTTTTCTAGTGGGGAAGTATGTAACACCCCGTATTTTTATTTATTATTTAATTAATTAATTGGAATAATCGGAGAAAAATAAAATTTTGGATTTTATAAATTTTATAATTTAAAATGTTGGTTTTTATATTTGAAAAATAAATTTTCAAACGGAATTGGAATCGGAAATAAAAGGGAGTTTTAATTGAATTTTTATTATATAGAAGAGTCCTCAAAACATAAAACTCTCTAAGAGTCCTCGAAGCATAAAACTCTCTAGAAAAAAATATTTAAAAATATTGAACGGTTCCTCTCATCTTCAGCTAATTCTCTGTAAAATTTCATCTAATTGCAACGGTCCGATCGTCCAGAATAAAATTTTCAGTGTTTGTATCTTATTAGAGTTCTATTAGGATTAGGTTTCTTAATGACTATATAATGACTCTAATTCATGGGGGGACTTCTCATAATCACCTTTTCTCAAGTTTTTCACGAGATAACACTTATAAAAATGTTTCCTCTCAACCATAATCATCAACCTCTAACATAATCCGGGTTTTGTCACCAGATTTGAAGGCTTATTTGGGGTTTAATCGAGTTTGTTCAAGAACACTTCCTTGCTAATTTTTCGAGAGGAATCCAGATTTCTAATCATATTTCAACACGATCTTCACAGTCATGAATACTCTATTCTTTTCCTTTAGTATTATGCGTTTTAAGTATCGCCTAAACACTTAATTACATCTTTTCTTCAAAATAATTAGTAACTTAATTAGAAAAAGTGGACACTAATTATGGGGCTGTTTTTCTTAAAAATTTTAATCTGAATAATATTCATAACCCTTTGGGTACGTAGGATACATGAGTGATTTTGGGTTTTATTGGTGTAGGATGCATGTAGAAAAACCCTAGTTTTAAAATAAATGATTTTTGGGTGCGTATAACTCATGTAATAGATGTAGAGATAATGAGTTTTGGTTTTTGATGTTTTTGTGATGAAAACGTGGTATATTTAATTTAAAATAATTAAATGAGTTTATTTGGGTATTTTTGATGTTGTGTTAATTTAATTAAAGATTTAATTAAATTGGACTATCATGCGTAGTTTGGAACATTGATTTATTATGCATATTTGTGTGACTTGTTGGTATTATTAAATATCATTGTGGCGACGGGTCGATTGGGTATTTTTGTTCTCCCTATATTTTAGAATGCCTTCTAGGTATGGGACTAGTGAGGATAGATTATCACGGTTTTATCATGTCGGGAGGGGGCTGATTTTTATTACTTTATCATCATTACGCTAGTCTAGGTATGAGACTAGGTGGTGATTTATGTTAGAAAATCTTCCTATACATAGGTTAGGACGTATTGATAACTTGGGGACCCTTAATTATGGGACTAAGGGGTATTTTGAGGATCTCACATCTATTAAAAGGGTGGGGTGATTATAAATTGAGAAATTGAGAATTAATGCCTAAGATAAAATCAGGTATTAAAATTTGTTGCGACATAATGTGTCGAGGGCGACAGTTTAAACGGGTCAGAGGACGATTTATGTCGTGTCGTGTGTGGAACCTTGTCATGTGTCGGAGCCGACAGTTTAAACAGGTCATAGGACGATTGACAAGGAGAAGTGTGGCACTTTAATAAAAAGTGAGAACTATATAAAAGTTGGTTAATTTAATTAAATTAACATCGTGGTAGTTGGGAATTTAAAATCATATTGGTGTTCCTTTATAAATGGGAATTTCTATGGGTAGTTAGTGATTTATATTTATCGCGTTTAATTATCCCGTTTAATTTTAAAATATTCTATTTTGATGTTTATTCTGTATAATACTATTGTCTGGATTCAAGGATCCTATTTGCGGGGAGTAGTGTGTATTCTTGCTCGGGGCTTTGGCTCTGACCCATGCGTTGACTAATCTTTTTCAGGATTAGAATTGGAGAAGCTGAATAAGTTTATCAGAGTTATCTTTTGGAGATGCAGCTGGAGTTATTTATTTTTATTGCATAGTTTAGTTAAACTTTCCTTTCAGTCGTATTTAATTATGAGACTTCATTTGCGTTTTATTGGGCCATTCAGTTCCAAAGTTGTTTTAGGATTTCTTTTGGGAATATTTCAGATTTTACCTAATCATTATTGGAGTATGGATTTTTGGAGTTAGCATGTGATGGATCTTTTATCATATAGTTGTTATGATCATTTGAGATTGATTCAATTATTTATCTTATGGATTGATTTATTTATGTCTCATATCTGTCTCATGCTAAGAATGGTATTTATTTAGTTCACGCCCGGCATAGTTCGGCGACGATGGTTATCCACCCTGTTTGTCAAATTTTGAGGGGTGTGACAGTAGGATCTCATGTTATGCTATCTATAGGTCGATGCCACAGAATTTGTTGTAGTACCATGCCAAGACGTCTATAAACTCTTTCAGAAGCTCTTCGAATTATGACTGCTCAAGATCATCAAGGGTGGACCATATCCTACTCTTGTGCAGATGGTTACCAGAATCGAGATTAATAACAATAGTCTCATCATCATTATTTTTAGCGCAGTTATGTTGTTTATGTTTTTTCCTTATTCAGATTAGTTAAGAATTTTTCATTTACTAAGTCATTGTCATAAAGAGTTGGATTAGAATCAATACAATTAATGTAAGGCACAACAAGATACTAAAAGTCCTTGTTTATTTCATTTAAAGAGTTTTTAGGAAATGCAACAGTGAGGACCTCATCAAAGGAGGCCTCGTTTATAATTATATCAGAGACAGGAGACTAAGCAGTGAGCTCAGGTATTTCTTAGAGAGAAGTGATAGCAGGGTCTAGGTTGACTTGAGTAGGTTAAATAGGAATGACATGCCAGTTGAGGAGGGGTGCTTCAGTAGTGGCGATCTTCTCAAATAGGTCACATAGTGTGGCTTCCAAGTGGATCATGCAGAGGTCCAGTCCCAGAGTGTGCAGGTGAAATAACTCATCGGTGTCACTGCCCCTAGAATTTCCAATTCTTTTCAAGTCTTAGTCAATCGGAGGCTTCAACTTATGTTTCTTCTCTTCATCATAGGCGATGTCATCCTCGAAGAAGTTTTCTAGCCCTGATTTCATCTTTGTGTCACTAGGGTTATACCACGGTTTAGGGGACCCATAGAAAGGTAAATCCTCACCCTATAATTTATCTCTCGAGGCTTTAAAATCATCACCCCAACTCGTGGTGACAGTATCATCCTGCCAAGAGTAGTCAACACACTCAATAACTTCCATAACATCATCATGCAAGTCTTCCCACTTAGCGGAGAAGTGATGGAATGATGGGACCAGATACCCTTGGAGATTCAGGACTATAAGTAACTCGAGGAAATTGCATATCTCCCTTTTCTGAAGGAATGCATCTGACATGACAGGTACTATGTCATCTAGGCTAAATTATTCCACGGTCACAACCCATTCATCTGACTCTCGAGCCCATTTTTAGGCTTCCATAAATAATTTGCTGAACCTCTCAGAGTCAGTAGTCATTTCTGTGGGCTATTCCACCCCAAACTTCCAGAGCTGGTCTCGAACTACAGGTAGTTCCATGTTTCCCCATCTGAGTAGGTGCTAATGATAATTCATGCTCGATTGAGGAGCAACGGAGCTTAATCAAAGAAGCTTGTAGGATGCATGAGAAAGGATGGGAAAACCTTGAGGGGATTGGTGAAACTATAGGCATTTTTGGGTGTTTCAATGGAATTGATTTGGATAGAGGGTAAAAATTCACAGTCTGGTCTACGTTCTACAAAAGGAGATCTCAAAATTGATGGAATTAGCAGAGGAAGCAGTAGAGCTTCAGGGTGGTTTAACGGAAGACCATAGCCAATAGGGAGGCATGCCAAAATCAAGGTACATGATCACACCTGAGGAGAAATGATTTTGGTTTATTTTGATGGAAAGAGGAATATTTTTGGTATTTTGGTTTTCATTTGAAAAAATGGGAAAAAAATTGATATTTTTTGAAAGGATGGAGAAAGGAAAATACTCATCATGGTTATTATTATTAGGTTGCACTTGTATTGTATGTACATAGGATGCAAGAATACTGTTGGACATGACCCGAGTCAAGGGAAAAAATAAGGCACATGATGTAAGACACAATTTAACTTATTTCCAGACTCACGAACAGGGTCCTATTTTAAAAATGGACGAAATAGCACAAAAATTCAGGCGGTATGATGATCCAAAATTTTGATAGAGTTTTGCATTATAACCGATAAACTAGGTATGAGTGTCCTAAGGTAGACTCCTAGATGAGGTTGATGAATTTAGTGGGTTAGTCGAAGAGTTAGCCCATTTGGAATGACTTCCACGATATATCTTTTTCCTATAAGTTAAATCATTCATCGATACGTATGGATAAGCCATTTGTATATACCCGAGTGTACTTGAATTGCCTCACGATATACATCGTAGGTACAATATGTGTGAGAGGGAATTTGATATACTCGACATACATTAACAAGCTCCTTGTTATATGCCTCCTTTCATGAGCTCAATCAAGGAGTATAACGCGGGAGGAACCGTTTGATATACATCAAAAGTAGGAGGCCAATGGAAGGTCGGAATCATATTGCTTAGGTCAATCATGACTCGTAGTGCCAACACCCATAACGAAGGGACCCCCGTACGGGATAAAATGTTGGTCAATATTGTTGTGCTCAGGTGATGTAATCTGCAAGAATGAATGAGTCTTAAATAGTATCTTATGGAGAGTTTTATGCATAATAAATAAGGGAAATACTACCACTATGTGGGAGAGTATAAACAAGTAGTATGGAATAAAAGGGAGAATCATAAATAATAAAGCTCGTAAGTATATATATGAATCATGTAGATTATACGAGGCATGGTAATAGCTACAAAGTGTGAATCATGTGAATATACAAGTGAGTGAGAGATATATGCAAACTGAGAGAGTGATATGGGAATAGTGTAAGTGAAGAAAGTATGTGAATATATACAAGTGAAAGAAATGTGGAAGTGTGTGATAGTGAGACTAAGCATGGATATCTACATGGGGTATGTGAAATGTGTGTAAGTGGGAATAAAGATATATACAAGTAAGAAGAATGTGAAAGTGTGTGGTGGTGAAGCTAAGCATGGATAATCTATAAGTGGTGTATGAAACATGGGAGTAAGAGTGATACTATATACGAGTGTGAGTGCATGAAGTGAACATGGTGAATATATACAAGTAAGTAGAGGGTGAAACGTGTGATAAGAAGGTGATATATACATAAGGTGAGAAAAGAGCATGGTAGAGTAAACATCATGATAAGAATGAGACACAAACACACACAAACACACACACACACACACACACACACACACACACATATATATATATATATATATATATATATATATATATATATGATGTAAGTATAAGAGTAAGAAAAACATACAAGTGGAGGCATATGTACACACATAGAAGAGTAAGAGAGAGAAAAATAATTAATACCCATGTGAAATAGAGTCCATTCCTCTAAAAATAGTCCTTATCAAAGTCCCCACTGTGGCCATTCAGGTCGATTCCTCCGGTACGGGCCGGCACCAAAATTAGGACATAAAGGAAAATCGAAAAATCCCTATATCCCATACATGAAGGTGATTAGAGGATATAGGAGTCCTCTTTTTATCACTCGCACTGATATCTTCACGGACTACCTCGAATATAAATCAACCATCATAAAAAGGTGATAAACACGAAGAAATGGAGTCGTCATCCTATTTTGCTCAAAACAGACAAAAGAATTGTAGACGTCCGGAGAGAAAGACATCAAAGATATATTGATGCAGATGAAACCAAATGAATCAAGGGTCTGGGGACTAAGTTACGAAATTGGAAGATGTTAAACACCCATCCCTCCATTTTGGTATTGCATGGGCTATAATAATATTCTTCTTTTCTCTAAAGTGTGATACATGCATACATGTGTGCGGTATGAGGAACGGAAGAATGAAAGCATCTGACTCACGTCATGGAAAAGATGGAGCGGAATCATCCTATGGAGTGTACCGAAGAAATCACAAAGAAATAAATATAATGTGAGTGTTCGTCGGACCACAAGTCACTATGAACAAGTGAATGTGTGTGTAGAGTGGAACACAAATATATAGGAGTTCGTGGACTCACAAATAAGAATAAGTATAAGAAAACATAAAAATGCGAAAAAAGGACTCGAATCCCAAGATTAGCTTACGATGCATATGTAGACCAAAATGCATCAAAGTTTGCAAAGTTCGATAGCACATAAGAATGGGGTTTAACCCATAAATCCTTATATAGGACTTCTTTTAATTTGCTTTTTAGAAATTGTGCACAAGTGTAGAAAGTGTGGAAAATGAGGAAAACCCAATTTAGGATTTATAAGAAAACCCTATATTTGGCCTTTTTATATTTTATAAAGATAAGATTTTTGTGTACTAAATAATAAAAATGAAATTAGTTTTGATGTGATAGAATGATATGAACATATATAAAAAATGGAAAAGTACACAAATACTAATCAAGTGAATTGCAAATGAGTAAGGGTAGACCTTCTAGAGAACTTTTTATTCTGATTTGCAATTGTAGGAGGAAGATTTGAGTATGGTTAGATGGTGGTTTTTAAGGATGTAAGGTAGGGTGTAAATGGCGGAGAATGAGGTAATAAAATGGATGGAATGTATGCAAAAATGGAATTTTGGCACACTAATTATGAATGGAATGATTTGATTTCAGAAAATGGTCCGTTAGGGGTGAGGTCATGGCCTCCTTATATAGTAAAATTTAGGGTTTCAGAGGGGTAACGATAGGCATGGCTCCGGGCCTTTTTATCAGCATAGCCCTTTTTGGCTAGCTAAAGAAATTACACCTTGCCAATAGGCAGGGAGTCTGGGGTGCCTATTGGCAGTTCGAAATAGAATTTTTTAGAAAAATGGCCATAAAATGCAAATTGTTAGTCCGAATCACACATGGCTCGAACTATTATAAAGGGTATTCAGATCCCTACAAGAATATATCGATCCACTCACGGGTTCGACAGTTGACTAAAGTCAAATGGGGCTCAGAGGCACTAGATGATCTCTCGATGGGTGTTTTCGAAGTTAAAAGGTTCATTCGTGTGAATCATGAGGCCAATTCATGCATGATATGGGTTGTTGGAAAAGCGAATTAGAGACCTATAAGATTTCATTGAGCTTCATTCTGGTTGAAGACTTGACCGAAGTCAAACGGGGCCCAAAAGCTTTTAATGGTCTTTTGGATTAAAAAGGCACTTACGTGAGAAATGTGAGGACAATTCGTGGACGGTATGGGCCTTTGCAAAGGGGAATCAGAGACCTACGAGATTTCACTGAGGTTATATTAAGTTTGGGAGTTGATTGAGTTCAAATAGAGCTCAAGAACATATATTGGCCTATATATTAGGTATCGAAGTAGGACCTAGGGTCTACGATGGGAGGAAAAGTGTTATGGACCTAAGGAGGTACTTAGGGGAGCTACTAGGATGGGGTGTTTACACACACCACTACACTTACATGAATAATTCCACGCATTCGAAGATAAGAAGTTGATGACATCTTGGAAGATTGAAGATCATTCATCATAATAACATTCATAAGAGTTATAAGGTAGTTTGGTAAAAGAATTTATATATCCAGGGAACTTTTAAACAGTTTTTCAAAATATTTTAAAATGATATTTTAAAAGTTTTTTGAAAATTTCTACGACTCATTAGAATTATATTCATAGGTTATTCGAACGAGTTACGACAGTGTCATTAGAATGAGATTCCATCATTTGAACAAAATAAAAGATGACTCCTTTTGTAAGTATTGGAATGTCATTCGAAGTTTCATTGGATGTCATTCAAACGAGATCGAGTTCATCCTTAGAGCAATTTTTTAACGTTCGAACAATATGATTTTTTGTCAAGCACTGGAATGTTGTTCGAAGTTTCATTATAAACCTGATCAAATGAGGTATCAAGTCGTTCAAATGACTACGTGAGATTTTATTTTTTAATTATATATGATACAAATCTCTAATGCTTATCCTTTAGCAACCAACTTCCTTATAAATAGAGATTTCGAATTAGAGTTTTAAAAAACTCTTTTAAACCATTTTCAAAGCCATCTAGAGTTTCTTATGTGATCAAACTCTACCTTTTTTCATCCAAAACCCTTAAAAATTTAGAGATCACTTTATCAAATCAAGAAGAACAAAATATATGTTCAAGAACCCTTATAAATTTCATCTTTACTGCTAATTTATGTAGTAGAGGCTATAGTACTGAAGAAGAAGGTTGGTCGGTGGATACCGAGGGAAGACTGCTTCATGTGGGCAGTGTTGGACTCTGTTGTTGCTGTAGAGGACTTGAATAACTGTGCGTTATACTTAGTGGGCTAAGTAGTATGTGAGTCGTCTAATGTCTGTCAAATCTTGTACAGTGCTAAAATACTGGTTTTATCGGAAAAGGATTTTTCCTTACTTCTTAGCATGTTTGCTTGCTTGGTTTGTCTCACATTCTCAACATGACCAACTATTCTTCCATTGTCACAATACTAAGGGGACCTCAACAAATGTAGAAGAGCTTGTCCATCTTATGGGTAAGGCATATTCATGCTTATTCACTTTCTATAGTAACTTCTTTTATTTTGACATGGCTCGTTCTCATACCTCCTTTATTTTTGCGGGAGGAACACATGATGGAGAGCCTTATGGTTGATGCCATTGAGGGAAAGAGATGATGGAACAAAAATATAGAAATTGTTGATCAATGGGACTTGTCCCGATAAGATTTAACCCGGATAATCAACAATCAATGACTAAAGATTTCTCCCTCAGAGAACGAGTCTCGGGTCGCAGATCAACACCCTCAAGCGAAATTCAATTCTAAATGAGAAGACCCTTAGGGATGGTGTCTCCCATCTAGTTGTTGGCTGGGAGTCCCTGCATAAGGTTAAGGAAGATAATTTCGTGGCTTTGATTGAGAACAAAGTGGTCGTGGAGTCATTTTAAGATTAAGTTCTCAAATTCTGAGATACCAAGACAAGCTTTTCCACTCTAGTGAGGACATGGAGATTTTAAAGAAACCGATTGTGGATCCACTATGTTATAAAGATCCAACTAGAAGCATACCTCTATTTCGATGCTTAACAAAAATTTCATTTTTCATAAGTATGCTTCAGGTATTGAGACCTGTAAAGACAAAGTATAGATGTTGTTTTTGGAGGTTAATTTCTTCAGTTTTTTCCCTGAAGTCCCCCACTCGGCTGAGGAAATCTCTCATAATGAAAGCAGCAATGAGGGAGAAGCTAATGAGGCCTCTAATTATGTTACTAAGGAAAAATAGGATAATAGTGAATCCACAGCTCCTCACACATTATCAAGCCACAAGTGAAGGAAAATCGAAGCCAATGTGAAGTAACCCCAAGATGACCCCAAGCCTTAGGAAGGCTTTTATATATTTTTTTGGGTTATGGTCCATTTAGTGTACACTTGTTGAAGTCTTCAATATTTCAATGAACTTTAGTGGATTTTGTTGATTTTTTTTACTTTTAAACTGCTATTTATCCTTTCTAGATATATTTATTATTTTCTCAGGAATGCTTACCTTCATATATGTTTTTTAGAGGCGTGCCAAGTATGTAGTGTCCCCCTTAACCCCCAAGATTTCTTGATAAAGCAAAGAATTTGAGCAGCAACATTTTTAAAGTGGATCTGAGGGTCTACAGACATCTTCTATCGATATGCGGTAGCTTCTGATGTTAAAAAAAGTTTCTTAAGTGGGTTATAAAACCTTAGAACCATAAAATCATTGGGAGTCTTGCACTTTTTTAAGACTAAAAGCCTAGAAACTTTATACATAAATAGTTAACTCGACGGTAAGAGCTTCTAGATTAAAAATTCATTCCATAAAGTGTCCTAAGACATCAGAAATATGTTTCACTAAGGTGAAAGCCTGACGATAATTTATTTCAAGACAATTGAAGGGTCCTAAGAACCCTCGACTAATTAATCTAAGGATGAAGACATTTAAAGTTAAAATTGAAGTTCATAATACTCCTTAAGACCTCTAAACCTTAGCCTATTAGGATGAAAGCCTTGTGGCATAAATTTGAGGATCCATAATGGGTTCTACTGAACCATATTCCACTAGGATGAAAGTCTTGTGGCATAAATCTTAAGTTTCATAATGGGTCCTAAGACCTCTTAACTATACTCCTCTAGGAAGAAAGTCGGATGACATAAAATATGAGGTTCCACAATGGGTCATAACACCTCTAAATCATAGACCACTAGGATGCAATCCTTGTGATATATAACATGATGTTCCAAAATGGTTCATAACACCCCTGAACCCTTTTTAACTAAGTATAAATGACTTAGGGAGTTGGAACCTTGAGCCCTTCCTTTTTAAATTAAAATTTTGAAAAATTTGTGTATATAAACATTACCCCCCCCCCCCCCTTAATTTTTTTGAAAATGGAAGTTTTTCTATATTTAAGCTTATTACTCATGGTTATTGAGAGCTGAAGAGATTAGGTAAATGGTTGATAAGATTTTTGTAATTTTTTTTAAGTTCTATTATTTTGCAAACAATTTTTAGGTGCGAAAAAGGCCTTTGGGGCGGATTATTTTGGGTCCTTAGACCTTAGTCAATTTGAGCAGAAATAAGGGTTGAAAGCCTTCCTAATTCCTTTAGTTGTTTTTGGGTCTTTAGACCTTTGACTGTTGATTCGGGGACAAGTATGAGTGCATTGTACTTCTTGCTAGGCCATTTTAAGACATTAAGGACTTTAGGATACAAGGATGAAAGCCTTGCAACTCTAGGAGTCATTTGTTTGAGGTCTTTTGGGCTTTATCCATTTTATTTAGAGATAAATATTAAAGACTTGTAACCCATATTGGATCTTTAAACCTTAAGTTAAATCTTGAGCCAAGTATTAAAGCCTTGTAGTCCATATTGGGTCCTTAGACCTTAGATTAAACCTTGAGCTAAGTATTGAAGCCTTGTAACTCATATGGAACAACATATAGAAACATGATTGGTAGCAAAAAGGTTATTTATCATTTCATTTCAACAACAAAATACATCATTGGAAATATTTCTTGAGATTCTCTTCATTCCAAAGATGTGGAAGTTCGTACCCATATTTGTTCATGATAAAATAACATCTTGTACTTGCTATTGTGACTACCATATAAGGACCTTCCCATTTGGGGCCTATATTTCCCTCGCTTGGATTTCAAGTTATAATGCTGACCTCTCTCAAGACCATGTTCCCCACCTTTAACTGTCTATGGTGGACTTTTTTTAATTAAAGTAGGAAGTCATTGTTTGCTTGTAAACGACCATTCTAATCAATGTAGTTTCTCGTATTTCTTAAAGATCATCTAAGGACCTTTTGAGACCCTCATAATTAGCCTCTGATTCAAAATGATCCACCCTCTAGATTGATGAATTGACCTCAGTTAGGATAACTGCTTTAGTGTCAAAGGTCAAGGAGAATGGAGTTTCCCAAATTGAACCCCTAAACATGGTCCCATAGACCCATAGGATGCTTGGAAAATCCTAAGTCCATAAAACCTTACCTTCTTCTAATTGTGGAAGATGATTATGTTAGTCACTTTTACTTGGACATTAACCTGAGGGTGGTTGAAGATGTGTAGTGGTTACTTATACCATAGTCTATGAAAAACTCTCGAAAGGCCGTGCTGTCAAACTATTTCCCATTGATACCAATTTTGAAATAGGTAGGATGGAATAAAATCATGCAATAATGTAAACTGAACATAACAAAACATGGAAACTCAAGCATATATTGTCCAAACAATGATTAAATAATATCAATATAGATACAAATATATACCAATATGAATAATCAATAAAGTTTGATACTAAATTGAAATTTGAAATTTCAATGTAAAAAATGAGAGGTACTAAAAAGATCATATAACATGTCAAATATAATCCAAAGATAAAGCATATGGAAAACATGGATTAAATGCAAATGCAAAGACTCTAAACAAAACGATACTTTATATTAAAATATGCAAAATATACTAATGAAATATCGGCACATATATAGGTATAAAGAACCACAAAAACTCGACACAAACATATAGGCTTTACACATTAGCATATTATTGAGGTGTTTGAACATGTGGGATGGTATGAATAGGTGTTAACTATATACAAATAGATTATAAGCGAAACACTCAAATATGTTCAAGGAGTTCAATTTGATCACAAAACTTTATTAAACTAAGATTTATCCTCAAGTGCTAAGATAAAGTGAACTCTATTAATAAACAAGCATAATGCCCACAAGCCTAGAATATTAATGATTCTACACATCAATAACGTCATGACATGATAAGCATAACTATGATTCATTATGAAAACCCATTGTCCTTCAACTACAACACCCTCACAATTTAAATATATATCATGTTTTTCTATCCACTCAATTTTTTTTTAATCTATCACTTTTAAAAATCAAATAAACAATTTAATCGACCCTTAATTTTTTTTATTTGCTTTAAATCTTTTCATTAGGTTATTGCCAATGGTGGATTTCTTCCAAGGATATTTTCTCCTTTCGCAACCCTTTCCTGTGCACGCTCATATATTTTCAAGTATAAATAAAATAATCTCACGGGCAACGGTTCTTACTTGAAAAAAATCCCCCATAGTTGACAGAATATGTGGATGATAAGATGGATGGGAGAACATATCACAAATGCTCAAATATAAATGTGAACAAAAAGTCCAAAAAGTGTTGTTTCATGTGTGTGAGGAGGAATATACTAAGCGAATCAATTAAGCGAGTTATAGTAGAAAAGACTCCATGAAAGCTTGATTAAGAACAATAAAAGCATTGACAATCATAATGAAATGTCCTAGTCACATGGAAAACATGGAATGAAATGGATTCAAACACAACAATATGCCACCCAAAATGTGTAAAACTAAAATACACAACAACCAGAAACATTTTTTGAGTTTTTCTTAAATTATTTAAAAAAAAATACCAACTTCAAAAAGAAAACAAGCTCAAAAGACAAACAAACTCTTTTTGTATTTTTTTAATAAGACTAGATAAATGAAAAGTCAAAATACAAAAGACTCAAACAACATACAACTAGCAAGAACATATAACATGAACTGCAAAGTCTAGTGTATGAAAATATGAAAACACAATCAACAACTAGATGTAACATAGGAAGTATCATGAGCAAGGAAACGAGAATCAATAAGTATAATATGTAAAGCCTCCAAATTAGCTTTCCTAATCCACGTAAGGGTAACATGACGCTTAAGGGTTTTAGGAACCTCAGTGATTATAGAATTAGACTTCCTATGACCATTTTTAAGATCACAACAAAAATGCCTAAGGTGAACTTTCCTACCATAATGTGTGCAAGTGTAGACACGGCGATGGGTATTACTTAAGGGTTGACCTTTAACAACTTTCCTAGCAATGATTGACTCTTTCAAACTCATGGTCTTGGATTGGGTAATGAAATAATCCTGATCATCGAAGCCAATCCCACACTTGTCATTTTTTATTTGGACGGTGCCTAACATCTTATCCAACTTCTCCAACCTAGATTCCAAATTAAATTTGACATGACTCAAGTCTCTCAATCTCTCTTGAATATCAACTATCATCTACTCGAGTAAATGCCTAGACTCCTAAAACTCAAGAAGATTTTTCTTCATAACCTCTATCAAATCTTGAAGGCTATATCTCTCACCCTCAATATACTCTAGCTTATTTTGAAGAGTTCTCTCACATGACCCAAGATTATCAATCAAAATGCTATTATTATTTCCTACAACACGTTCTATCAACTTAGCCTCCAGATTCAAGTTAGACTTATTCACTCTCAATGTTTTCTTATACAACTCATAGAAGGCAACTTAGAGTTCACTCTCCTCCTCCTATGCTTCATCCTTAATATCTTCTCCACTTGTTCTACTTTCACTCTCTTGGGATTTAAACTCAATGGCATTGGAAGTGTCATGTTTAAAAATATCTTCAAGGGAAGACTTCTCCTAAAGTCTCACATGACTAGCCATGAACGTGATGTAGTTGCATTCAATTGGGCAATCAGGTCCTTATTTTTTATCACTATCTCTAAGGCTGGAATTGTACACCTTTGGTTTCTTGCCCTCCTTCCTTAGTTTAGTAGGGCACTCAACTAACCTATGGCCATGACCCTCACAACAAAAACATCCTACCGACTCAGCCCTCTTAAAGTTATCATTATGATGTTGAGGGAAGTGATTGGCCGTGTTATACATGTTTTTGTTAAACTTTTTTTTCATCTTTTGATTGCTCATGGAACTTAAGAAATTTCTTGAATTTCTTTACTAACATGGCCATATCCTCGGAGACTCATCATCCAAATCAATTGTTTCCTCTTTTTGGGCTTTTGAAGTAATGCCCTTATCCTTCTTATTCTCGATATTGGAGGCAAACAAATCAAGCTCATAAGTTTGTAAGTCACCTACAAGATCTTCAAGTTTCATAAAATCTAAAGCACCAAATGAATTCAAAATCATCAATTTTGAATTAAATTTTTCAGGCAATAACCTTAATATTTTCTTGATTACATGGTTTTCGAGTATATTCTCTCCCAAGTTAAAAAGATGAGTTAACTATATCGGACAATCTAGCGTAAAAATCATCAAAGGTCTCTCTCCAAGAATTTAATCGTTTTAAATTGAGTGGTGAGGTTTTAGAGTTCGGATGCCTTAACAACACTAGTTCCTACATGGGTGAGTTAAAGTATGTCCCAAGCCTCTTAAGACATTTTGTAAGTCATAGTACGGTGAACTCCTCCGGGGTGACAGAACAAAACAGAGCTTTTAAACCTCGAAAGTTGTATTTTGCTAACCTGTACTCAGTGTCACTTCATGATTCTACAGGTTAGGGTGTCCTATTCTCTCCAAGTAAGGTAGTAGGTGGAGTCCATCCATATATAACTACTTGCCATACCCGCTCATCTGTAGCCTTAATTGTTGATTTCATATGCATTTTCCAATATGCATAGTTTAACCCATTAAACATAGGGGATCTTCATCCATCAAATCCACCAAAATTCATGCCTATAAAAAAAATCTAAACATGACAACTTAATGTTCAGGATATGATAGCAATTTTGGAACGACCTTATGTATCTTAGGCAAGGATGGTCAATAAAAAAAATTATATTTTTATATTTTTTAATTTTAAAGATCAAAGCTTTAAATAAATTAAATCCAATAAAACATTGCAGCAATTAAAGTCATTTGTTATGAAAAAATATTTTACCCAATTTTATCTTTTTAACCTAAAACATACATCTAGGTGATAATCAGATAAAATAAATAAACCATTCATAACACGCCAATGTATAGGGAAACCACAAAGGGAAAAAATCTCAAACGACCCAGCTACACAGGTCAGCATGATAAGGATTTATAAAGACTAGATAGTAGAAATACTCAATGACTCCTTTTATATTCAACCTTTCCTCCACAATGCAACATAGGAGTCCATCCATGCAAGATATCACATTATGTGAATCCATACACACCTAGGTATCCACTGATGAGGCTCAACAACCGTCTATGAAATTGACACATGAAATGTCGCCTCTTTATCGCAATATAGCAAACCAGTACGGAGTCCACCACACAAAATAAGTTCTCTCAAGATGACGAGAAAATAAACTTTGGCGTCCAACACAAAGATCTTAAATCATATGAATGTAGAAACTTGGATCTTTAAACTCAATGGGTGAAACTAGGATTTTTGAACTTTGGTAAACAGGTAAAAAATATTTTATCTAATAGTTCTTACAAATACTGAGTCCAGCACATCTATACACAGTAAAACTTTATGTTCAAGGCGGCGTGTTCGTTCAAACTAAATCCTATGGTTTGTTAGAGAACAATGCTCAATTCATTCTCACGAAACCAAGGTTCTTTCGAAAAAATAAGCATTTTCGTTTTAAAGACATTCTAACGAGATTCCAATGGGTGCCTTCTGTTAAACAGAGTGTTCTTGTTTGACGTCTATTAGATGTTCGTTTTAACGAGAACTTAAACTCATTCAAAAAAAATCTTCATTTCATTCCAACAAAGTCTAAACTTCGTTCCAATAAAATTAAAACCCAAAAAAATGTTTTCCTAAAAAATAATTTAAAATTAGTTCCAAATGATTTTGTTTAAAAAAATACCTAAAAATAAATTCCAAGGATCATATTCTAAAGTAAGCATACTTTACGAGATCCTCAGTAAACGTGAAGACAAACTTGGCACGAAAACATGGCAGGATGCGTATCCAACTTTAAAGTTTGGCCGCTACGTCTTCATCAAACATGTCATAGGTGTACAATATCGACAATACAAAGCCTAACCTGTGACTCAAATATTTTATCCGAAATTAAAAAAATTACAAACAAATTGACTTGATTAAAAATTTGTCCTTATAGAGGAGGGCGGCTAGATGCCAAGGGAAGTAACCATTTATTCCTACCTCCGCGACTAAGGGGGAGAGGTCTAAGGCCATCGAGCGCTTCAAGTTTACTTCTACCACTGACATACTAGTGCTTTTAGGGTGGCTAGTAGAAGAATTTGAGCCGAGGTCTAAAACAAGTGAGATCTTATCATTGAGGTTTCTAATATTATATTACCCTTCCTACAAGCATATTAAGGGATAGGTGGGTCCTCTGGGGTACCCAAAAGCACACCTTCTATTCCAGGGGACATGCATTCCCAAGTCTAAAATATTTTTGTGGAAGATTATTGTGATATTAAATCAAAGGGAAATGAATTTTTTGTGTACCCTTTGAAGGAGGGGGTAAGATCAGTGCTCATGAGGTCTCAGGCTAACCCAATGGGTCAACTGAAGGAGAACAAGGAGGGCTGAGGTTATCCAAAATAGATAAATATTCTAAGCCTTTTTCTTCAGAAGAGAGAAAATTTTACGACTATGATGTGGAGGCCTTAACAATGATGACCACTACCAAAAATTATAAGATGGTGTCTACACTGAGGGGAAGTGGACCTCTATGAATTAGGAGGAGTCAGTGCACATTTTTGGTAAGATAACTTCGTATTCCATCATTTTTTTGGGAGTTATTTTTTATTTTTGCATGTCTTATTTTTATACTCTTCCTTTTGTTTGGAGAACCATAACTTAACTAAGGTCTTCATGGCTTATTCCATTGAGGGTCAGAGGTCATGAAAGAAATCTCTAGTGATGGATGAGTAGTGGGGCATGGAAAAAAAGGAACTACACGAGGCATTCTGCACCTAACAGTTAAAGATGGTTGCTCTGGAGGATGATTGGTCAAATCATAAATCCCAAATCAATTATCTAGAGTAGACCCAACTTCTGAATGAGAAGACCATATGGGATAATATTTCATTGATTTCCCTTAGTTTAGGCCTCCTTCAAGAATAGGGAGGTTATGGGGGGGCTCCAGGATGAAGTTCTCAAGTTTTGAGGTTCTAACGAGAAATTTCTTTCTTCGAATGTGGAAATTAATGCCTTGAGGTAATAAATCTTATACCTTAGCACTAGATTTTAAGTAAAACATGCTGAGCTTGAAGGTAGGATTAACTTTGCGGTTAAGATTCAGTTAAATATATATATATCTAAACTCTAGACCTATTATAGGTTTCTCTTAAAAAAGTATTCTTAGGGATTTGAAGCTTGTAATTTCGAGGTACAGATATTTTTCCTTGAGATCAATGTCTCTGATATCTTCCCTAAGGATCCTTGATCTACTTGAAGAAATAGTGAAGGTAAAGCTAGTGAGGCCTCTATTTAAGAACACGTGAAAAAAGGCCAAAATGAAGCCCTTACTCCTCTAATTGTGTCAAACCTCTCTATGAAAGTATGTGAAGCCCTCATGAAGGAAACTGAAGTGTAACCTAAGCCTTAGAAAGACCTTTTTTAAATGTTTTTATTATTTTTAGTCATGGTCCATTTGATGTAATACCCATAACTCTCCCATCTATAATGATAATGGTTCTGTTTTGAATTTTTTTTATTTCTCCCTCATTATTCGTTCTTATATTTTTCTTTGCTAAGGAATGTTTACTTTTCCTTGTGTTTGTCTAAGGTATGAAAAGTTGGTGATATCCTCACCAAGATTACTTGGTAAAGAAATAAAAATTGACCAATAATATTTTTAAAGTAGATCAGAGGGTCTATAGACCTTTGTCGCGTGAGCTAATAAGGAGGGGAGTTTTTAGAACCAAGATCTTAGGTTCCATCATGAGTTATAAGACCTTGGAACCATAACTGAATAAGGATAAAATGATTATGAGTTTAAACTTTCACTTTTTAAGACAGAGCATCTCAGAATTTTTATACCAACTATTAGGCCCCCAAAAATTATGAGGGAGAGGGTTAAATAGGTAATTATGGCAAGGGTCCAAGACCTTAGAATTTTAATCCGCTAAGGATAAGGGATTTAATGCATAGAATATGGAGTTCCACAATGGGTCCTAAGATGGTAAGCGCAAGTATTTTAGGTTAGGCTTTTTATTTGCACTACGACATATTTAGCGTATCCCGTTGTAAACCGACACGATGAACCGAACACCAACATCTCCAAGTTTAAGATTCCTCTACATCTAGATAAGGTATAAATACTTTTAGTAGTTTGAAATTTTTCATAAATTTATTTTGGATGTTTACTTTTTTTGAAAAATGAAAAACAACTCTGGAATTTCATAAAGTTTTTAAAATAAATTTTTTATCTTTAACCCAGTTCAAACGAGATTCGTTTCTCGCTCGAACGACTTTATATTCTTCTTCAAAGTGTCGTTTGATATCTACATCTAATGAGCATCTAACGAGGGCGTACTGTTTTGCATCGTATGAAGCTCGTTTGAAGCTTGTTTAAAAAAGATAGCTATTTCGTTTGAATGAACTTGGTTTTCATTCTAATCAACTGTTGTTCTCGTTTGAACGATCCTCATTTTCATTCGAACAAGGTATCGCCTAGAAATTTATGTTCACTTTATAAATACCGGTTTGGTGTTTATTTTTTCCAAGACTTTTGCCAAAACATTTCCTGCATATCTATTGCAAAACTTTTCACTTTTTGTGCTACTAAAACACTTTTTCATTCATACTTTACATCCCCAAATAGTTTTAAAACCCCCAATTATTTCGTATCTTTGCATACATCTTCGTGGATAGGATTATCTAGGACTGAACCTTGTGACCTGACTGATCACGACACTAGAAGGTTAAAGGATGATTGGTGGATACCGAGGGTGGACTGACATATGTGGATTGGTCAAGATTGAGGAGTATAGTTTATAGGTTCTTTGAAGATTGCACATTATATTTTTTGGTGATATCAAGTAGTTTATAAGTCAACTCTCTTATACAATTCTCTAAAGTGATGAAAAATAGGTTCTACCCTGAAAAGGGATTTTATTTCCTTATTTTCTATGCGATTACATGTTTATATATCTATTTTATCATCTAGATTCATGTTTAGGATAAAAAGATAAAACTTAAAAAATTGGTTTTCATAAGAAATGTCTAACTTGGTTTTAATTTGAAAAATAACAAAAATAGAATTTTTATTTGTGATCAACCTTGTTGCGCACAATTATTTTCACATCCTCAAAGTGCTATTAGAGCCATCCAGTCTTACAAGTGGTGTCTGAGCATTTTTATCCCTACAATTGGTATCAGAGTAGGTTGCACCAAGTCATCATATTATCCTGATTTTTGAAAGAATTTTTCCCGTTAATACTATCTCTTACAAGTGGTATCATATTCGATTGCATTAATTTATCATGTACATTCTTAGTTAGTACAATTTTAGGGTGGTTATTTTCTCATATCTCTTGTGTTGATTTATTTTTTCTCTCAATGGATTCCTATAGTGAAAATTTATCCCATTTGAATTTGAAAAGTTTGCCAAAAGAATTCAAATTCTTGAAAAATAAAAATCTCATTGTAAAGATGCTATTGAACTTTTGCAAACTATTCAAACTCAAAGAGATTTCTTTCGAGAGAAGATTGTGGACATAGATCGCCTTTTTAAAAATTCAGAATTGTCCAAGAAAGAGAGTGAAGATAGAGTCCGATTTTTTAAAAAAGAATTACAAGACTCCAAAAATTTTAGGGTGTGTTGAAGTGCCAATGAGGATCGTGAAAAATTGATTTTATATTTGAGGGCATGCGAGAGACTCTTAGGGATAAGTTCGATTGTATTGAGGGGGAGGAAGATAACCTTCTAGGAATGAAAGAAAATTTAAAGGAGCCCCTAAAACATAAAGAGTCAAATTCTTTTCTTAAGTCTAAAATTCTGAAGTTAACGGGTGATTTAAAAGACTTGATTAATGTTTGTAGTAATGAATTGGCTCCCGAGTTTCTAATACTTCCAATGTCGAATCCAACACCATTATTTTTCTAGAGGGTCAATTGTATCCAAGGACATAAGAAAAGGTCAACCCGTTGGTAACATTTCTTGCATGTGCACATGCTCACATGGTGATAGGAAAGGTCACCTTAGAGAATTTTGTTATGATCTTGAAAGGGGTCCTAGGAAGTTTAACACTAGTGTCCCTTTGGTTCTTAAAACCCGCCACGTTAAGCATACATCTATTTGTCTTAAGAAATCCATTTTAAGGCGCTAGATGTTAGAATAGTTGGTTCTCACATACTTGCACATGATTCTTCACATGCTATATCTTATGGATTATTGCTTGCATGATTTTGTTCGTCATACTCTAGTTGTGCTTCATGATATATGTTTACTAGTGTTATGACATGTGTATATTTTGTATTATATTTTTCTTTTATCGAGTCATATTTAAAAATACAAAAAGATTTTGTTTTGATAAAATATTTTTGAAAAATACAAAAGATTTTATTTTGATAAATTTTTTGAAAAAATACAAAAGGATTTTTATTTTTTTTAGAATTTTAGTTTTCCACATTTGGCATGGCAGAATCCAACGCACTTTGTGCTTTCCATGTGGCTAGGACATTTTGTTATGATTATAGATACTTAGATTGTTCTTAATCATATTTATGGTGTTTTTTCGACCTTGATATGCTTTATGGATTCAACTATGTATCTGCCTATGCATACTCATGCACAAGATTTTTTGAATGTTTACTTCACAAGTATATTTAAGCTTTTTGAGATGTTCTCCCATCAATTTTTTCATCTACATGTTTATGTGACTAAAGGGAATTTGTGCATGTAAGAATCATTACCAGTGAGAGATTTTGTTTAGTATTAAAAAAATATGAGTGAACACGAAAAAAGGGATGCTAAAGGATAAATCTCCTTTGCGTGAAAGCAACCATTGGCAAGATTCCAATAAAAAGTTTAAAGGCAATAAAAACAGAAAAAGTACCAAAGAGGGGCCAACGTAGTTTAATGTTTGATCATTCAAAAGAATTCATTTCAAAAGAATTGAGAAAAGAAAAGAAAATGTGAAATATTTATTAATCTTTTGAGGGAGTTTAGTTTAAGATCTACAGGTTTGCACAATGAATTCTAGCTATGCTTATTTTGTCATGACACTATTTATTTGTAGAATTATTAATATTTTAGGGTTGTGAGCATTGCGCTTGTTTGTTCATTTAGTTCACTTCAATTTTTCACTTGAGGCTAAAGCTTAGTTTGATTAAGTTTTGCGGTCAATTAGAACTTCTTGAACATATTTGAGTGTTTGGGTCATAATTAATTTGTATCTAGTTCATGACAATTCATTCCATCCACATGTTTAGACACATCGGTACTATGCTAGTGTGTAAGTCTTATGTGTTTTGTGTCAAAGTTTGTGGTTGTTCATACCTATATATGTGCCGAATTTTCTTTGGTATATTTTGCATATATTATATATGGTATCATGTTGTATTTGTAAAATTTACATCTTTTTTGAAAAAAATAAAAAAATTCAAAAATAGTTGGTTGTGTTTTGCCTTTGAGATTATCATTACTTGCATTGTTTATATATCTTTGGGATGATATCTTACTTCTATGTAATGCTTTTCATGTTTAGATTCTACTCCTTTGTCTATTTCAGACAAAAATGGGGAGAAAAAATTACGAGAAAGATTTGATTTGATGATGAGTTTGATTTATGGAGGAGATTATTTTATGAGTTTTTATTTTATATTTCAAACTCAATGCATTACAGGGTTTTTTCTTTGCTTCATGTGTGTAGGTATTTACGAAAGATCATATTACGCCGGATAAAGACAAAGTGTCAAAGACAAGAACAAGTGGAGATTGAAGGCAAAGCTTATTTTTTTTTTTTATGCCATTCCATTTCTAGGGTTTAAGAAGGGTATTAGAATTTTTGTCTTAAGGGGGACTTTTTTTATAATTTGGTTTTCGGTAAGTTGTTTTTACCGGAATAGCCAAAGGGGGAGATTTGTAAGCGCAAATATTTTAGCTTATACTTTTTATTTGCACTTTGGCATGTTGGGCGTATCCCGTCACAAACACGTGTACGATGAACCGAACACCAACATCTCTAAGTTCAAGAATCCTCTACAACTCGAGAAGGTTTAACGACTTTAAGGAGTTTGAAAGTGTTCATAAAGTTATTTGGGATGTTTATTTTTTATGAAAAGAAAAAATTAAGGTTGGAATTTTTTATATTTTATAAAATAAAATTTTATTTTTTAACCTTGTTCAAACGAGATTCATTTCTCATTCGAACGACTTTACGTTCTTGTTCGAAGTGTCGTTTGATTTCTACATCTAATGAGCATCTAATGAAGGCATAATGTTTTGCATCATTTGAAGCTTATTTAAACAAGATAGTTTTTCGTTTGAATGAACTTAGTTTTCGTTCTAATGGGTTATTGTTCTCGTTCGAAAGAGCCTCATTTTTGTTCTAACGGGACGCCACCTCAAATTTTGTATTTGCCTTATAAATACATGTTTCGTGTTTATTTTTCAAAGAATTTTGTCAAAACATTTTCTGCATACCTATTGGAAAAGTTTTCACTTTTTGTGTTACCAAAATACTGTTGTATTCACAGTTTACACTCCCAAATAGTTTTGTGAATCGTTTTTTAAACCCTAGTTAGTTTTGTTTCTTTGCATACATCTTTAATGGAGAGGATTCTATATGACTGAACCTTATGACCCGAGTGATCACGACCGAAGAAGAATGTGGGCCACCACTTGTGGACTGCTCATGATTGAGGATTCTTCTTAATTTGTCGTGTGATTACATGTATATTTATCTATTTTGTCACCTAGATGCATGTTTAGGATGAAAAGATAAAATTTGGTAAATCAGTTTTCATAAGAAATGTCTAATTTGGGTTTCAATTTGAAAAATAACAAAAATGGAATTTTCGTTTGTGATCATACTAGTCAAGCGCGGTTATTTTCGAATTCTCAATGTGCAATTAGAGCCTTACACTTTTACAAGTGGTGTCAGAGCATTTTTATGCCTATAAAGACCTCTGAACTTAACTAACCAAGGATGATAGCCTTAAAAGTTTAAAATTTGAAGTTCGTAGTGGGTCCTAAGACCTCTGAACTTAACTAAATAAGGATAAAGGCTTAAGAAGTTTAAAATTTGAAGTTCATCGCGGGTCCTAAGACCTATGAACATAAATACTTAAGGATGAAAGCCTTAAAAATTTGGGACGTTTCACCTCTTTTTTAAATTGCAAACCTGAGAATTTTTTATAGACAAACACTTAACCCCTTCTAAAAAAATAAGAATGGAGGTTTTTTTAGCCTAGGATTTTTTATCCATGATTTTAAGGTATTTTTCGTCCTTTAAAATGCTCTCTCCCTAGAAATCATTAAAAATGAGAACTGGAAAATCTTTGAAAGATGTTTGCTAATTTTTTTTATGGGAAAATATTTGAAGGACAACTTTTCAATCGAGTCAATTAATTTTTAATTGGATTAATTCCAGAAAAACATTTGAGTCATAGGTTAGGCTTTATATTGTTGAACTCATAAGCCCATAACATGTTTGATGAAGACATTGCGGCCAATCTTCAAAGTTGGATACATACCGTGCCGTGTTTTTGTGCAAAGTTTGTCTTCCCCTTTATCGAGGATGTCGTAAGGTATGGATATAATTGAATACAATCCTTCGAAATATTTTTGGATATTAGTTTTTAAACAAAAGATTTTTTTTTTGTTTTTAAGTTCGTTAGAACAAATTTTGGACTTTGTTGGAATGAATCTTGGATATCATTAGAAAGAAATACAGAGATCATTAGAATAAACATATAAAGTCATTAAAAATAATCTATATACCTCGTCAGAACATACATTCAACATACTTCAAACGCTCACTCTCTGTCAATAGAAGGCCTTCCATTGGAAGCTCGTACGAAGTTCGTTAGAACAAACTTTTCCCGTTCATTCGAATGAGAGTGGTTCTCGTTAGAATGAAACACCATAGGATTTCGCTCGAACAAACCCACTGCTATAAAATTCATGTTTTCCTATTTAAGGCATACTACACTAAGTTTTTTAAAGAACTTTTGGAAAAAATAAAATTCCTACTTGTTTACAAAAGTTCGAAAACCCTAGTTTCACTCACTAAGTTTAAAGATCCAATTTTTCATATTCATATGCTTTGAGATCTTTGTGTTGGGTAAAAAAATTATATTCTCTCCATCTTGAGCAAACTTGTTTCCTGTGGTGGACTCCTAGTTGTGTTGCGGTGAAGAAGCAGTAATTCCATGCTCGAATTATGTAGACGGTTGTCGAGCCTCAATGGTGTATACTAAGGTATGTGTGGATTAACCTAATATAGAAGCTTGCGTGGGTGGACTCCTATGTTGCAGTGTGGAGGAGAGGTTAAAAATCGAAGATCATTAAAGGTTGCAAGGAAGACGAGTTGTTGAGTAAGTTTACTGTCTAGTCTTTGTAAAACCTTACCACGGTGATCTGTTGGTTGGGTTGTCCAAGTTTTCTCCCCATTATTGTTTATCCTTGTACATCAACATGTTGTGAATGATTTATTTATTTTATCTTCTTATCACCTAGGTACTTGTTTTATTTTAAAAAAATAAAATTGCGTAAATCGAATTTTTATGATAAATGGTTAAATTAGTGAACAAGTATTATTGGGTTTATTCTGTTTAATGTCTTATTCATTAAAATTGAAAAAATATAAAAATTGACTCTTTTTTTATGACCATCCCTGCTTTGCATTGTAGGGCAATCTCAAATTGGTATCAGAGCGGGTACACTAAGTTATCGTGTAGATTCGTATTATTGTGTTGTTTAGGGTGGCCTGCTTATCCCTCTTTCTCCCGTGTTTGTTTTTGTTTATTTTTATCTTGATAAGTCATCATTGTGATAAGTTGTCGATGCTTTTAGCGATGATGATGACTTTGATATTCAAGATGAGTAAAACTGGCTTCAAAACCGTGATGAAACATTATGTCTTTTGAAATTAAATTTGTCAAAAGAATTAAAATTCTTGTAAAAGAAATTTTTTATTTTAAATTTGCAATTGAATTTTTGCAAACTATTCAAACTCAAAGAGATTTCCTACGTGAGAAGCTTGCGGACATGAATCGTTATTTTAAATGTTTATAAGTGTTTAAGAAAAAGATTGAGAATGGAGTTTAATTTTTAAAGAAATAATTAGAGGACTGGGTTAGTGTATGTGTTATTGTGTATAATAATAATTGATTAATTATTTGAGGGTAGGTGAGAAAACTCTTAGGGATACGTTCTCTTTTATTGAGGGGGAGTGAGATAATTTTATAGGAATTATTAAAATTTGAAGAAGGTGTCCCTATCGTTTGAGGAGTCTAATTTTTTGCTTGATTTTAGTGTTTTGAAGTTAAAAGACAATTTAAGAGAATCAAGTAGTGTTGATAGTGGTCGTACTGACCTCCATAATTCTAATTCTTCTATTGTTAAAGACAAGTTCATTGTTCCACATCCTAATATGTTAGAAAAGGTCAAACCAAAGGTTTGATTCCTCACCGTGTCTATATGTGCACACTGCTATAGGAAAGATCACCTTAAGAGTTTTTCCTATGGTCTTAGAAAAGAACCTAGGAAGTTGAAGTCTAGTGTTCCCTTGGTTCCTGAAACTCGATGCATTAGGTATAAATCTATTTGGGTTAGGAAGTCCATTTAGGAGGTTCTAAATGTTAGACTATTTGATTCTCTCATGCTTGCACATGATTCTTCACATGTTTTTTCTATTTATTAAGTCACATTAAAAACTACAAAATGATTTTATTTTTATTTTTAGTTTGTTTTCAAACTCGTATTTTTTTTTTGAAATTTTTTACAAAACTCAAAAATATTTTTATTTTTGTGTATTTTAGTTTTATGAATTTTCTATGGCATATTGCAGTGTTTGAAAACAATTCATTCCATGTTTTTCATGTGACTATGACATTTGGTTATAGTTGTGATTACTTAGATTGTTCTTAATCATGCCTGCATGGAGTTGTTTCGGCCTTGATTTGCTTTATGGATTCAAATTTGTATATGCCTTCACATATACATTCACTATAATTTTTGGATTTAACTTCACATGTTATATTTGAGCTTTGTTAGATATTCTCTTATCAATCTTGCCATTTACGTATTTTGTGACTATGGGGGATTTGTGCATATAAGAAACGTTTCCCGTGAGATTGTTTAATTTTAGTAAAAATATGAGGGTGCATGGGAAAAGGTTACAAATGGAGAAAATATCCTTTGCAGTAAAGCCACTATTGGCAAGATCCTACTAAAAAGATTAAAGGCAATAAAAATAGAAAAATTGTAAGGCCAACTTAGTTTGTTTTCTTGATTTTCAAAAGTGTTATCTCCAAACTAAGTGAAAAGAAAATATTATATGTATTTATCATTTGAGGGTATTATAATTGAAGATCAATGGGTTTCCACATTGAATCCTAGTTATGCTTATCATGTCATGACACTATTAATTTGTAAAATCATCAATATTCTAGGGTTGTGTGCATTTTGCTTGTTTGTTCATAGATTTTACTTTATCTTGTCATTTGGGGCATAATCTTAGTTTGATAAAGTTTTGCGGCCAAATAGAACTCTTTTGATATATTTGAGTGTTTGGATCATAACTCATTTGTATTTATTTCACACCCATTCATTCCATCCCACAAGTTTAGATACATCGATATTATGCTAGTGTGTAAAGCTCATGTGTTTGTGTCAAATGTTGTGGTTGTTTATATATATATATATATATATATATATATATATGTGTGTGTGTGTGTGTGTGTGTGTGTGTATGTGTGTGTGTGTGTGCGCCGGTGTGTCATTAGTACATTTTGCACATTTATATATAAGGTATCTTTTTGTAACAAGTCTTCGTGTTTACATTTAATCCATATTTGCTATACGTTTTATATTTGGATTTTATTTGGCATGCTATATGGTCATTTTGGCATCTCTCATTGTGTGCATTGAAATTTCATATTTCAAATTGGTATTATACTTCATTGCTTATTCATATTAACATCTTTTTGCATCGATGTTAATATTATTTGATCATTGTTTGCATTATTTGTGATTGTATTGCGATGCTATTTTGCACTTTACACCATTGCATGATTTCATTCCTTCCTCCCTATTTCAAAATTCGTATCTCATGTTCACACATATAGCGGGAGTTTCGGTTTATGGGGGAGGAATAGTTTTATGCTTCTTACTTTGCCTATTCCTGAAAAAAGAGAGAGAAATGGTATCCTTCTTTTCATGATTATGATATCTTTATATTGAGGGGAGACGTTTTATCTAGGTTGAGAGTGTTAGACATAGTTCGAATTTTATTCTTATGTAAATTTTATAGTTGTTATATTCTCTCTTCGTTTGAAGGCGTGTTTAAGTGTGCAGGTTTACAATATGGGCCAAAGTTTTCAAGCATGCAAAGCTACTCAACATATGTATTTGTCGAGCGTCTATATTCTTTTTCCATTTGGATTTAGGGATTTAATCTGTTTAGATAACCTTGATGGCCCATAAGGTTTTTATTTTGGTTTTGTCCTGGAATATCCAAAGAGGGAGACTTGCAAGGATAAATTTTTAATAGAGTCAATTTATTTGTAATTGGTTTAATTCTGAGCAAAACATTTGAGTAATAGGTTAGTCTTTGTATTGTCTATATCGTAAGCCTATGATATGTTTGTTGATGATGTAGCAGTCAACCTTCAATGTTAAATACACATCGTGTCATGTTTTTATTCCAAATTTGTCTTAACATTTATCTAAAATCTCGTAAGATATGGATGCAATTGAATATGATCCTTGAAAATATTTTTGGGTGTTGGTTTTTGAACAAAATCATGTGGAACTATTTTTAAAATATTTTTTGGCAAATTTTTTTTTTTGGGTTTTTCAGTTCGTTAGAACAAATTTTGGACTTCATTATAACAAATATTGGATGTCGTTATAACGAAGCTAGAAACTCGTTAAAACAAACTTTTATACCTCATTAGAATGAATATCCAACGTACCTTAGACTGGCACTCTCTGTCAACAAAAGGTCACACATTGAAAGCTCGTGGAAAGTTCACTACAATGAACTTTTCATGTTTGTTCGAACGAGACTGGTTCTCACTAGAAAAAATAAGTAGTTTTCTCTAACGAACCATAGGATTTTGTTCAAATAAACTCTCTTCCTTGAAATTTTTGTTTTCTCATTTGAGGCATGCTAGAATTAATTTTCAAAGAACTTTTACGAAAACAAAATTTCTACCCATTTACAAAATTTTGAAAACCCTAGTTTCACCTATTGAGTTTAAAAATCGAAATTTCCATATTCATATGCTTTGATATCTTTGTGTTGGGAACCTAAGTGCGTTTTACCTTCTTTATAAGAGAACTTGTTTCGTTTAGTGGACTTCGTACATGTGTTTGCTGTGTTACAGTGAACAATCGATGATTCCGTGTTCCAATTTCACAGATGGTTGTTAAGCCTCATCGGTAGATATCGGGGTGCATGTGGATATGTGTGTTGTGGCAACTTGTGTGGGTGGAATCCTATGTTGCACTGTGGAGGAGAGGTTGAAAATAAAAGAGTGTCAAGGCTTGCGAAGGAGACGAGTCCTTGAGTAAGTCTATTGTCTATCTTTGTAAAACCATATTATAGTCATTTGTTTGTCCGGGTCGTTCGACGTTTTTCCCGTGGTGGGTTTTCCTTGTACATCGGCATGCAATGGATGATTTATAGTTATTTTTTTCGTATTACCTAAATGCATCTTTTAGGTAAAATAAAATAATATTGGGTAAATAAGTATTTCACAACAAACGGTTTAACTGGTGCACAAGTATTAGTGGGTTTAATATATTTAACTTTCTATTCATTAAGATTGAAAAATATTAAAATAGACTTTTTGTTTGTGACTATCCTTGCCTAAGCACCATTGGGTGTTCTCAAATTGACATAAACAAATTGATTTATAGACTACTTAGAGATCCATTAAGTATTTGATAGACATGAATCGACTTACAGATAATTACAAGATACATAACACCATGGAATAACACCAAAATATCATAATCATGATAGAGCGGGGCACATTGGAAGTACGTTGGAAGCTCGTTCAAATGAGTTAGGCCTTTCGTTCGAATAAGAATGGACCTCGTTATAATGAAACTATATTTTTCGTTCGAACAAATCTGGCCACCTCGATTTTTGTATTTTTGTTAAATTGGACTCTCATGAGCATATTTTAACAAGACTTTTCGTGAAAACAAATTACCATACCTAGTCCAAAAGTTTTCCTCTTTTTGCTTCAATGAAATAACTTTTTATTTTTGAAATCACTCATCCCTAAAATGATCTGATGAGTTTGTCAAACCCTTGTCCCATACACAAACATCAAACCCTTGCACAGGTTTCTCTAGGACTGGCATTTATGGAGTTACGACTCTACTGCTGGAGAAAGTGAGAAAACAAGACGGGTTTTCTATGAATTTATTCGTATCTTAGGCTAACCACACACAAATTAAAATTTTAACCAAATTTTATCTTGATTAACAAATAGGTGTGCATGCGATGATGAAGTCCAAATTAAATACTAATCAATCATACAATCAAATCAAGTATACGGAGAAGCAAGGAAAAATCCCTTTTGGGGAAAAACCAAGTATTCAGCTATGTAAAGAGTTTGATAGACACAATCGACTTATAGACTACTTAGCAACACAAAGTATAATGCATAGGGTATTCATATCTTCTATAGAATATGGCATAGTTTAGCATCAACCATAGGAAGTGGTTTTACTTTAGTATCCATCGATTAACCTCCTTCTTTAGCAGTAAAGCGTTGGATCCACAAGTCAACAATAGAGTAGAACTCTACAAGGGCTTGATGCAAATGTATGGAAACCTGGATTTCATAAACTGAACAAATCATATATGTGATGAATATTTTGGAAAAGAAAAAATGTTTTATAAAACACAAAGAAGATAACTTTTGGTTCACATATTGGGAATCCATTTTTGTCAAAAGTCATAAGAAAAACTCATTAAAATAGGTTTTTATAGAGAAATCATGAATTTTGAGGCGACAAAGTCATTCGCAAAAAACACAAGATCTTTCGAATGAGATTAGATTTTTGGTATAATGAAACTTCAATTCGTCCAAATGAAACAACTTTCTCAATCGATCGTCCTTCTAATAAGCTTCTAATAAGATGTGAAATCATTGGTAGAGAATTCTCGTTTGAAGATCGTTGAACGACTTTCAAACAAAAATTCAATTTCATTCTAACGAGATCTCAATCTCGTTCGAACGAGATTAAAAAAAATTATTTTTCAAAATCCGTTTTAACAAAAAAACTCAATTTAAAAAGTAAACATTCCATAATATAATTAGTATGAGAAAAATAAAAATCACAAGTCATGTACCTCCATTAAGGTGTCAGTGACGAATTCAACAGTCTTGAAATTCAAAAACATTGCTCGATCACTAACATATCTTTGAATGATAGTGGAGGAAATGCAAAAGGAGAAAATAATGTAGGATTATTTTTAGATTTTTCCTCCTCTAACTTTCTTGAAGTTCTCCTTTAGTGATTCTAGGGTTTCTCACCTAGGGTTTGCATTGCTTATATTCTAGCTACTTTTCCCCCATCTCTAAAACCTCCTGATCCAATTAACCCTTGTAAAAGATCCTTTACAGGTGTTCTTTGTTCATCTCCTTCTTTTGATCTTCTTTAGAAACCTCCATCCACATATAAAGGAGCTCTTATTGTCATATTCTCTCACGGGGATATTAATACCTTGGAAGCACCTTTCAAACATGCCATTGTTGGCAAGTTCTCTCATGGTAGGCCTTCGATGGATTTTACTGACAAAACTTTTCTCTCATTCTCCTTGAAAATGGCATACACTATAGGTTTACTAGACTCGAAACATGTTATTATCCATTTGAATAGTGAGGAGGACTTTATTCATTTATGGTCTAAAGATCAATAGTACATCGGTAAATTTCTAATGCGTACCTTAAAATGGACTCCTTCATTCAAATATGATGTTGAAAGCCCTATCAATCATGTTTGGATTAATTTTCCAAATCTTCCAATACACTTCTTTGCCAAGTCTCCTCTTTAGTCTATCTCTCAGTTAATTAGAAAAACCCTTAAATTGGATGCCTCAACTATTTCTATGTCAAGACCTAGTCTTGCACGTGTGTGTATGGAATTAGACCTTACCAAAGAGATGATTAATTGTATATGGATTGGTACAGGTGATAATGGTTTTTGGTAGGATGTTTCGTATGAATATTGACAAAGTTATTTCTCTTATTGTTCTAAAAAAGGTCATTCCCTCGAGGACTGCGTGTTCAAGAATCCAAGCAAGAAGAATACCAACAAATAGCCCCATCCCATTAAAGCTACAACTTCCTAGATCATTAAATATAATAAGCAGGTTCGAAATGAGAAGCTAGTCAGACTCCTTACAAATGAAAATCAAGATCAGACAGATAATTCCCATGAAGATCCTATTCAAGTCCTTAATGAATCAGTTGAGGTACCTGTACATATTTTTCAATCTAATGTAATGCAGATTCAAAGCCAAGAAATTATTGAACATGCTGATCAAGATCAAAATTATGAAGAGGTTATTGTTGTGGATAAATTATCTCCTATAAGCACTGATATGATTTTAAATGAGAGTCATCCAGCTCATGATAAAGATTATGCTTCTGATTCTGAACCAAGATCAAATATTTATATCCCTTTACAAGAAGAGCTCTCAATGTTTGCTCAATAATTATTCTTAAATATAAGTCCTTTAAGAGATCAACACTACCAAAAAAGTAGCTTTTTAGACAGTGGCCTAACAATCCTAAAAGATGCTTTGTCCATCTCAAATAATTTTTAGGACGCTATTTGGGATGACTAGGGGGTCTTTTAATAGGGGGTTATAAATATTTATTATGACACCATAGCTGTCTCAAAAGAATTTTTTTAGGGGAATAGATCCGTCTCAAAAGCTCACCATTTTATATAACCCTTTTAAGACGGAAAGAGAGTTGTCCCAAAAGAGTGCTTATGAGACAGGAATTAATCTATCTCAAAAGGGTACTATTTTAGAAAGTCTTTTTGAGATGGCAATATAGCCATCTTTAATATATTTTGGGGACAGTTTTAACCATCCTAAAAGAGGTAAAGGGATCTTAAAATTTTTGCACCAATAAATTATGGACAGTAAAATCTATCACTAAAGTTTAATATATAATTGAGTACTTTTAAGACAACACAGCACAATGAATAATCATAAAATATAATACATGAGATGATTTTGAACCAACACAACTTATAATTTTCACTCAACAATAGTTAGAGTTCTTACAAGCATCTACAAATATTCATCAAAACAAAAATTATAACACTAAGTTCATATATTTGACTTGACAACAAAATTACATTATTTCTACTCTAAAACATGAAATGTTTTTATGAAATTAGTCCCACAATCTTAAAGCGTACGACCTCCTAAATCACTGATTATCCTTGCATGTTCCACAAAAATTGTCACCTCCAAAAAAATTAGTGTCAATTATGTCAAAATTAATATTCCACTCATCAACAATACAATGTGTAATGAATTAATATAGTATATTCTCATCACAATATCTAACTACTATTATTTTTTTTTAAATCGGTAGAGTCTCTTTTGTTTATTCATAAAAACCATGGGTAGCCAACATGTTTTAAACATTAAAATCGATTCTAAGATACTATAAACCAACCAACAAAAAAATTTCACTACCACCATAGAAAATTTTCGCCACCGCCATTGGAAATTTAACTTTAAAAAAGAGGATTTTTCACCTGAAAATCTCTCTCTCTCTCTCTCTCTCTCTCTCTCTCTATATATATATATATATATATATATATATATATATATATATATAATTACCTAGTTGGTGTGAATTATTGAGGTAATGGAAGCATGAGGTGAATGGTAGATCTAAACTCATGAATCTCACGGGACCATGGAAAATCTAACACGGGATCTGCCCAAATGGTAGTTTTATCTAATTTCAGGACAATAAGATTGACGTTTAAATATCTTATAATAGCAACCATGTCACATATATTCACAATAATGAAGTGAATGAGAGAAGAAAATGAAAAGGCTGAGTTAACCATTGTTCTTATAAGCACCTGCATACCTTGTATGGGGTCTCCCTTAAAGGGTTCTTATCATTACAAATAGAAGAAACATGGCATAGAGCGACAACTACAGAGAATTTATAAAATAATAAAAGTACAATAACGAGATAGAGATCGGTCGTCGAGACCTAGAGATGACAAAACAAGAGGTTGGAGAACACCTGAACATCTTCATTTTATTTTTAAAGTTTGACAAATCCGATAATCTTTCAATCGACTTACATCCATCAATAAACAAGTACAGTAAGGATTTTACTTCCTCAAGTACCAGAATCTCGGTTAATTTTACACAGTGAGAAGTTGACAGTGTTTTTAAATTGGGAAATTTTTCCAAATACAATAATTTTTACTTGCGTCCATTAATGTCCAACGATTCAAAGAATTTCAGTTCCTCAGACCCTCCTCTGATCTCAGTTAATTTATCTCATCCAGAAGCATGTAATTCTATTAAATTTGTAAAGTTAGACAAATGGAATAATTTTTCAATTGACTTTCATCCAAAAATATCTAACACTACTAAGGATTTAATCTCCTCAAATCCACAGATCTCAGTTAGTTTTACACAGTCAATAGCTTTCAATTCTTTAAAATTTGTAAGGTCTGAAAAATCAAGTAGTTTTTCAATCCACCTGCATTCATCAATGATCAAGACTTTTAAGGCTTTCATTCCCTCAAGTCTCCCAATCTCAGTTAGCTTTACACGACGAGAAGCATCCAATACTTTTAATTTTGCCAGCTTTGACGGAACTGGTAATTTTTCAACTGCTTGTTATCCGTTTATGTCCAAACAATTTAAGGATTCCAGTTCTTTAAGTCATCAAATATCATTTATTTTATCACAGCCAGAAGCACATATTTTATCACAATCGAACCTAAGTTATTCTTATATTACATGTAAAATGTGAGTGTGTATTAGTTTACTTTATTAATAATGATGTTTTGAAATTATAGTGAGAACCTAATTATGTAATATGATTCAAATAGTGAAAGATCAACAGGTCATGCACCTTTATATGGGCAGTAGAAGTTTACTTTATAAGGTAACTCTACCCACAATTCGCATAAAGAAACCTTAATCAAGGCACATATCATGAAAAGCAACCCAAATCATAGAACTTCGTAGTATAATTGAACAAATGATTCAAAGCAAATACAAAATTCGAATACAAATGATAGCAAACCATCAATCCATCTCAAGAAGTAGGAAGAGGAAAAATAGAATAGGAGTGTACCAAACATAAATAAATCCCCAATGTGATCAAAAACCCTTCTAATATGTGCATGTTCTTTTTCGTGCATAAGTGTTTGAAGAGTGTGAAAGTAAGACGCATGTTTAGCATGATATATTTTAAAAGATAAATAAGTCAGTCTAACTATTTTACCTGGTTCAACTTCTTCTCCATCTTGGGTACCACATAACGATCAATGAGATCATTATACACCTATGTTGCACCGCTTACATCATTCATATAAAAAATGATTTAAGAAAGTATTTAACTAGGTGAATATAAGTCCTCTAGTAAATATATCTTTATCCTATGTGATTTTCTCAGGGCAGTAGGATTAATGATCCAATATGAATTCGATGAATATTTACAGAGACCTCTTGGACTAGACTGAAGTGATGTGAGCACATTAATATACCTAAACTCTTATAATCTCCCCCTTTGCCTATTTCGTGACAAAATACACAAAACCAAAAATTACAAGTATTGTTAACCCAATATGCTCAAAGACGTTGAAAGCCCAAAGGCGTATAAGATAGACTAAGTACAATTACATGTACTATTAACCTAATATGCTCAAGTATTTCTTTTAGTGATGTGCTCGCCCCCTACCACATTTTAAGGTTTCAATTCTATAAGGTGCATTCTATAATGTTAATAACTACCGACTTTTCATGTGAATTCGTTTGCTATGCTAATAACATGTTGAAATCTTGTTCGTATTGTTGAGTTTGTCGCATGCTTGATTGGGCTTATTTTGAGGAAATTGTATGATGTTTGTGGGTTTCATCCCTGAAAACCCTCACGAGATGACACTCGTCCACTAGGGTAACCTCGGGGTTTAACGCTTTATTGCATATGCTAAATGCAATTGTTCGCCCACGAAAGTGGCCTTATCTTTTTATTGCTTTCTTATCCCGTTTTTGTACCTATCTCTTGTTGTTGGTTTACTTGTAGTTCTTGTTGCATCTTATTTCATTACTAGGGACTAGTAGTGTGTAAGTTAGGGGGTGTGATGATACGCAAATATTGCGTATTTCATCCGTTAACATACGCGTTATTAGCCCCCTCGGGTATCTTATTCCCTATATTTATGCTCGTTAACCAAAAAACCTCGGGGTTCTATCTTAACATGCTTTGCAGGGGTTAATTGAGTTTTTATAGGTAATTGGATGCTAAGTATGAAGTTTGGACGTATTTCGGTGAAGTTTCGTATGCAATCGCATGTTCAAGGGCAATTTAGTCATTTCATAGTTTGGGCACCTGGCCTGACATCTACACGGAAGTTGTAGCCCTCCTTGCGAGCTTCGCATGGCCATGGACGGTGTGCGATTCCGAGTCCAAACGAAGAAGTTACAGGATTTTTAGCTGGAGGGAACCATAAGGAAACCAAAGCAACGCAGCTTAGCTCACGCCTGCTTAATCGATCGATCGATCAAAACCATCGATCGATCGATCCCTCTATGTTTTTGAAATCGTGGGAGACAGTGGGCTGATATTTGATTGATCGATCGATACATCGATCAAAGGGATCGATCAATCGATCCCCTGTTTTTTGAGATATTTTCCCTTTTATTTTCTTTCTTCTTTATTTTTCTCCCAATTTACTATATAAGGGATTTTTGTTGTAATAAATATAAATTCAGTTTTTATTCGTTTTAGGGTTAGGAAAGCTTAGGGTTTTGGGTTTTGGGTTTTGAGAGCTTTGCTTCATTTTCTCTTTGGGATGACAACTATTTGGGGTGTGTAAGTTGAACTTTCCATTTCCTTTACCATTAATAAAGTTGTTCTTGTTTAATTCTTGCTTTATAGATTAATTTACATTTCCTTCACTGCGTTGATACAAAAACCTAAGTTACGACTGCACTTGCGATACAAGTATAGCGGTAAGTCGAGTATCGAATCCACAGGGCATGTTAGCATATCTCGTAATTGGTTTATTAATTCTGGAATAAAAGTGTAAAAGGTGATGTGTGCTTGTAAATAAAAGAAAATAGAGAAGTCAAGTCTAAATAAAAGTAAAGCGAGGATCGGGATAACATCAAACCATACGGATCGAAACTACTTTTAATTATGAGTTGGAAATGATTACCACAACTCATAATTATTCAAGATAAATAATTACCACAACTCATAATTACCACAACTCATAATTATCCCGATTAATCATAATTATTCCACAATAATTGATCAAGTAGGAAGCTATGAGTTGGAAATGATTAGGCAAGATAAATCTATGAATCTAAAAAAAATGTTAATAATTTATATTTCATAATATAAATAAGATAAAATCTTCATAATTTCATCTTAAGATGATGAAAAGATAAAGTGGTTAATAATGACAAACATGAATTCCTAAAGAGATTAGCTCATAAACGGGGAACAAGTTATATTAAAATTATAATATAATTCAACACATTAATTTATGTATTAATATGGATAAATCGAATCATTCAAATTTGAAATATTGAAGTACTAATGCACGCATGATATTGGAAAACATCAAATAAGAAGTCACGCAATCAAATAATTAACATCTACATCACTAAATATTTACACATTAAAAAACTCACAAGACACCTGCCCTATGCTCATTTTCTTCTTCATGTGGCACATACTCTTCATCATCACTAACTAATTTGTTTACTCTTTGAACCACTTTTTTTTTTATTTTTAGCTTTGTCTTGAATTGCCGAATACAAATGAATGAAAAAACAAAAATATAGAGATTTTTTACAGTCTCAAGCATATTGCAGATAATTATAAAATTCTTTCATTTTATATAATAGATCAAATGAAAATTTGTTTTTTAAACAATCAATTGATTTTAATTACATTTTCCTAATAATCATATCAATAATCAAAAATTTCAAAGTGAGGGTGAATACACAATTAGAAAACTAAATTGAAAAGTAAAATGAAAACGATAAATTTGAAGACTGTATTTGTCATGTAAATACCCAACACAAAATTAAATTAAAAACCCTAGATTTGTGATCAGGTCTATGTGTGTCCATCACTGCATGTGTGCATCACTGTGTACGTGTGTGGGTGCACCCGTGGGTATAGGTGTGGGTGTGGGTGTGTGTGTGAGAGAGAGAGAGGTGGTAAGTACCGAGATGGTGTGGCCATCGACTCGTCTCAAAGTGACGAGAGAGATGACAAGTGGGTTGCCGATTGGGTTTGTGAGAGGCGGAGGGGTTTGGTCAATTGAGTTTGTGAGAGACGGTGAGAGCATGCGTGTATGTATCATCCTTTTTTCGGTATAAGGCGGGAGATGAAAAAGTGTTTATGGTGGGAACATACATTTTTTAGCGGTATTATTTGGTACACCTTTTGAGACAGTAAACATTTTACGGTCTTATTTGGTTTACTTTAGAAGACAGAGAGAATTAACCATCTTAGAAAGTGACCTCTTTTGAGACAGGTATAATTAGCAGTCTCAAAAAATATGTTTTTAAGATGGATAATTATACCTATCTCAAATATTGACGGCCTATAGTGGCGTCACATTAATAAGAATAAGTAAACTGAGTAAGATAAAGGTTTAGAGCTAATTCAGTGTTGTAATAAAATAATTGGACTTGAATAACGGGGTAGCTTACATATGAGGGTAGTTGGTATTGTTTTACTTCACTCTATCGCTTAATTTAAAATACTGTATTGTAATATCTATTTGCATATGTTTGGATTTGCGGATCCTAATTGGGGGGAGTAGTTGGTATTCATGCGATGGACTCTATCCCATAAAGTTGACTAACATTTAAGGTATAGCTCTTGGATAGCTGCATAGATTGGATTGGAGATTCGTGGAGTGAAACTGGAGTTATTTTATTGCTTTAATAGTTTTGATTTTTTCATTTTAATGTTTTATATATAAGAGTTATTTATGGATTTGGAGGACCATTTGGTTGACAATTGTTTATGATTTCTTTTCAGTTCGATTATTTCATTTAAGTATTAATCTATCACTTAGAGTTGAGTTTTATTCTGGAGTTAGCATGGTGATGGAATTGTTTGTGTGAATGTTTATATTTGTTGGATTAAATTTCAAATTATATCTTGTGAAAAAGTTTTTAATGTCTCATATTTCTTTCATATGCTAAGAATGATATTTTAATTATGACACTCAGCGTAGTTTAGAAGCAGGGAATGGACACCTCCAATGTCAAAATCGTGGGGTGTCACAATTGAGAATTAAAAATGAGTTATAGCAAAAGGGAGTAAATTTTGTCCGACCAATTATAATACTTCCTCAAATGCTCAGCATTCCAGGGATTTTTTAATGGTTCCCCTCTTAAAGTATCAATACTATAAGTTCTTGGTCAGAAGACCGTAGAAATGTGGTAAGGACCATTGCATTGTGGGTGTCCAGGGGCAGAGTGGAGTTTTTAGATCTTGGATTAAATACAGTACTTCTCAAACTCATCATTGTCAAACTGAGTGTCATGATCGGTGATGAAGGCATATGGCATTCCATACCTGCATAAAATGTGTTCCCATATGAACTAGAAAACTCATTCATGAGGCATATCCACGAACGGCTCAGCCTCCACCCACTTGGTGAAGTAATTCACTACTACAATAGGTATTTGCATCTCCCTTTGGCTCTCGGCAATGGTCCGACCAAGTCAATTCTATAAATAGCAAAAGGTCATGGGGAAGTAATGGGAGTTAAATCAGCCCCCGGTCTTTTGTGAATCTTGGTACTTCCTTCAATACGCTGTCCCCTTCTTTGTGATTTCTCTTCTTAACCCTTCTGTTATATAAACGAGCATTTTTCTGCTGATAGGTCGTCATGCAAAGTGTTGCATGCTCTCTAACCTCCTCAACCAAGTCCAAAACTAACCTCCTCATGAGATCACTCTTCGAAGAGTTAAAATTCATTGCCCTGTGACCAGGAAGACCAAATTATATGAGGATCAGTACTTCTATCCTGAAAGCTAATGTGTAGAGAGTTTCACCGATGGCTATCCTCGGCGTAGTCCTATAGGCCCAAAGTACACTTTATAGTTCATTGATTTAATTTCCTTTGGTGTCATCTAGTCTCTTCTTTATTCCATCATGAAGAGTTTTGTTCGTCACTTATGTCTTCCCATTGCATTGTGGATGTCCAGAAGCTGCATGTAGCTTTGGTATTTTGGATTAAACATAATAAAATCTTTAAAACCCTAATTATAAAACTACATGCCGTGATCATGATGAAGGCATAGAGCATTCCATAGTGGCAAATGATATTTTTCCATGTGAAATGGAATACCTTATCATAAGGCATATCTACTATAAGTTCCTCTTCCCCCCACTTAGTGAAGTAATCCACTACAATGACCAAGTACTTGAACCTTCCCTTTAACTTCGATAAATGTACAACTTGATCAATGACCCACATGGCAAAGGGACAAGGTGATTTGATTGGTGAGAGTGAAGCCCTCGGTGTTCTATGGATTGTAGCATATTTCTAGCATTTGTCGCAACATCTGACATAGTAAGCACAGTTTTCCTTCATAGTTCACCTGTAATAACTTTGTGTTGTTACTCATGGACTAATAATCTTCCTACTGAATGTTCCCCATATAAACCTTCATGTATCTTCAAGTTTTTTGCCTTAGCTAGATTAACACATCTGGGCAACGAATAAATGAACCCTCTTATATATAGGATCCCTCCTTCCATGACATACCCAACGACTTTGTATCGTAGCCTCTTGGCTTCCTTAGGATCAGTTGGAATAATCCCCTTTTCTAGATAATTACTTATTGGATCCATCAAAGATGGGCCCCAATACAAATCAATTATGTTGAGGATTTCTTCACCAAACTATAACCTCGGGTCTATTTATTGGTCTGAGAAAGATACAAATTATTTAAAATTCATATTGGAAATGAACAATTCATAAAAAGAAATCGTTCTGTGAGATTTTGTATATTCCATAATTATCTTTTGTATTAATTTCCAATTCTTAGTCATTAAGATATAATCCAGCGCAGGACGATCTCTAAAATGGTCATCATTAACTCTGTTTTAATCGCAGAAGCGAGCCGAGCAAGTGCATCTGCCTGAGCGTTATCAATTCTAGAAATCCTCATCATTTGACCATCGAAAACTTGGATATCATATCTTATACCTTCGCTAGGTATTTTGTCATGAACTCTCCTCTAACTCTATATACACCTAATACTTTGTTCATGATCAATTAGGAATGGATATGGGCTTGTATTTGCTAGGTATATAGAGAGCGTTATGTTAAATCCTATTATAAGTGCCTCATACTCTGCCTAATTATTGGAGGTCTTAAACTAGAATTTGAGGGGCATATTTTCTGGCCTGTTGATTACCAGGCCAGCCCTAATACCAGAGGCACATGACGAGCCATCTATATAAATCTTCAAAATTAGAGGTCCTTTCTTGAAATCTCCATCTGTTAGGATCCCATATTTGAACACATTTTTTACTTTGTTCTAGGTAGCAAGTAGTTTCTTCTCGCTTAGTCAATGATTCTAGTATATTTTCTACCTGATTGGTTGCATTGGTCATTCAGATATCTTCCAGATAAGTCTACTCGGTAGTTTAAACTCTTGAGCTCTCTTTCGAAAAAGTCTACTCAATGGGTTTTACTGTTGATCTCTCTTTCAGGGAAGTCTGTTTGGTAGGTTTTTCCTTATAAGTGAATTATGTTATGAAGTTCTAAGGAAATTTTTCTCACGTCCAACATGTTACATTTGTGTATGTCGTACGCCGCTACATTTGGCACGTCACCTCATGATCTCACATGACGGCCTCTATCCTAATTTGGAGAATCAAGCATTCAACATCTCCATTAATGTGTCCCACATCTACCTCAACGACTTCACGTTCCACGATTTTAGGGACTTAATGCAAGTGGTACGCAAGAGAAGTCAAAACAGTGAAAAAAGGCATGATAGGAGAGTTCAAGGGCATTTTCGTAATTTCACATCCATAGTCCGGAGGTATGTTCAACTGTAAAGTTTAAGATCTCGCCGTAATGAAGATACTGGAAGAAACATCACCTCAATCCGAGCTACGGTGAAGGATTTATGACCTTTTGAAGATGGAGAAAATTTCTTAAAGAATGCTATTTTTTTTAATCCCCAAACCAGAGAGGTACCCCAAACCGCATGGGGAACCGGTTCGGGGGGGAAGCGGTTCGGGGTACACCAGAACCGGTTCGGGGCACATGCATAGAAACAGTCCCAGTTTTTTAAAACTCTTTTGGTTTCCTTATAAAAGCCAACTTCGGGGGAGATGTTTTGCAAGACTTTGGAAGACGTTTTTGAGAGTCCAAATACCTCTAGTCTTCATATTTTTTGACTCCCAAGACTCATGTTTTGATTCACACAATTGACAATCCTTTGTGAATCTTTTTGGTAACCCAAGAACACAACCTTGTGTTTGTTCAAACCTTTGTGGAGAGATCTTTGCAACCGAGGGTTGCGTGTCATTGCTGAGGGAGTCTCTACAAAGTTTTATGGCTGCGTGTCATTGAGGAGTGCTGCGGTTCTTCCTTTGTTGAATGGACTGAGGTTCATGTGGGTTCTCTGCGTGTGGATTCATTGCTGACGACACCGACCGACGCCTGCGAATATTCGTGTGTCACTATATTTCATTATAATCCGTGTAAGTTGCGATTTACTTATTATAACAAAATAAAAGGTTTTGCCCCTTTGGGGGATTTTTCCTCAAATTGTTTGTTTTATCCCGAATGGTATATTTTATTTGATAAATCATCTAGATGCATGTTATAGGGTTTAACTAAAATTTGGGATTAATTAAAATTGGATTTTATTTGAGAAGTCACAATATTTCTGCTGTAGCGATTCTACAGAAGTCAACTACTGTCTAACCATTTATCATCATTCTAGGCTAATATTGTATATCATACTACCCTAGTTCTATGGACCAATCCATCAATCTACCTGATTTCTTATGTGTATGGATGGCTTAATGTAGAGGCAAGTCTATATAAACCACGATGGTGTGTGCTTGGAAGTACGACTCCATTCTTTGGGAAGCCTTAATTAGGGCCAAAGTTAACTTTTCCAGCCACCGGTAATGAATTTTGACTCCTTGATAAACTTTGCTTGTGTAGGAAACTAGTTTCTATACCCTATTTTCTAGTCAAACAAATGCTGAGCTAAATGTCGACTCGGATACAGCCAGGTACAAGTAAAGTTTCTCTCCCATGAGCGATCTTAAGAGTAAGGGTGGAGATCCTAGGTATTTCATCAACTCTAAGAAAGAATTTTCATATTCCTCATTCCATTCAAACATCTTCCACAGTACCTTGAAGAAAGGAAATCACTTGTCAGTAGCTCGCGAGAAAAATCTATTGAGAGTCGCTACCTTGTATGTCTGTTTTTGCACATATTTCTTATTTGCAGGGGACTGCATCTTGACCAGTGCCTAAATTTTGTCTGGGTTAGCGACAATACCTCTCTGATTTACTATGAAGCCGAGTAACATTCCTTTATGTACATCGAACACACATTTGGTGGGGTTGTGCTTCATCTTGTGGTTATCCAACTGATTGAATGTCTGCCCGAGTCTTTAACATGATAGGCATATTTCTTACTCTTAGTTTCCATGTCATCCACATATACTTCCATATTATTTTCAATTTATTCTTCAAATACTTTGTTCACCAACCTTTGGTATGTTGCTCTAGCATTTCTGAACCCAAAAGACACAACGTTGTAGTAATAGGTACTGAGACTGGTAATTAATGAGGTTTTCTCCAATCTTATGGCTTTATTTTAATTTTTTTATTACCTGAATACTCATCCATGAAGCTAAGTAGTTCATGCCCAGCAGTAGCATCAACTAATTAATCAATCCTTAGCATGGGGTAATGGTCCTTCGGGCAGGCTTTGTTCAAATCTGTAAAATCAACACATGTATGTTCTTTATAATTCTTACTTCCGACCATAACTACGTTGGACATCTATTCGAGGTACTTGAAGTCCTCGATGAAACTGGACTTCTACAACTTATCTGCTTCCTCATGTATGGCCATGTTCTTTTCGAGACTAAAGACATGTTATTTCTGTTTGATCAAATTTGCATCCTTGACGATGCTGAGTTCGTGACACACATGTGTCCATCCCAGATGTCAGGGGGTCGGGGTCTCGAAAGGTGTATCCCTCCCTCCTTCCTTCCTCTTTCCTTTCTCCAAAATGAGCACGGGATTGTGTATTTTATAGGGGAGCTTGGTCATCGTCGATGTGGTGTAATATGTAGAGATGGAGTCTCCACCCTATTTTTCACAAAACAAGAAAAAGAAATGTTACCACCTCAAGAGAAAGGCATTAAGACGATACTGATGCTTGCAAAACCAAGTAATTCAATGGTCGGAGGACTAAGTTATGGAATGGGAAGGTGTTAGTCACCCATCCCGCACTTTCGGTCTCTCATGGGCATGTGTTAATCTTCTCGTGTAGAATCTGTGATGTATGTGCATAATATATATAAAGGATGGAATCACTCGACTCGTGTTATGGCTAAAGGCGGAGCGAGTCATACTTAGGAGCATTGCAAAAATAATACTAATAAAAAATATAATATGTGTTTGTTAATCCATAAATCATTATAGAAGAATGATTGCATACATCGAACAAGACAGAAGTTAACAAGTATATAAAACGTATATATCATGAATATATGAGGATAATAAAAAATTTAGGTGGGAGGACTCAAATCGAGGGATTTACCCAAGATGCCTACTTAGAACTGGAGCATCAAAGTTCACGTAGTTTAAAAACAATATGAGGTGGGGTTTAACCCATTAATCCAATTGGCAACTTTATTATATGTGTGTTTGTAGAAAAAGGTGTTTTAGTCTGAAGAAGCGTGATGATAAATCCCTTTTTGAAATTTACGAGTGAACCCTCTTTTTCTTGTTTTTAGGTTTCTTCTAGGAAAATTGAGTATGTGCGAATAATAATAATAATAATTTAGAATGAAGATGTGTGATGTAATGAAATAAGATACTAGAGCAAAAATGAAGTAACCAATGCAAAATTAAAAACAAAGAGGAAGAAATGGACCACCATATGATGACTTGAAGTAGATATTCCTTGTAGATGCATAAATATCAAGGTGGATTGATGGTGGCTTGAGGAGATGGGTCGTAATTTACTCAAAAGAGTATGAAAATGATGGAAGGAATGTGGGATAACAACTCTGAATTCGAGGAATTCTCTATGAATTGCTGACAGGGATGTTCAGTTGACTTTTTCAAAGTGAGGTCATGGCCTTTATTTATAGGGCCAAGGGGGGTGCCAATTGGCATGGTCCTTGACTTGCCTATCAGCATGGAACCCTATACACACTGTCGACCTAGGGTTTCCATTCGGCAATCTGAGGCAGGTTTTTCAAAAAAATGACCGTAAAACACTAACTGTAAGTCACAATCGCGTATGGGGTGGATTGTTGGAAAGGATATTTAGAGCCCTTAAAGAATCCATTGAGCCACTCCCGGGTTTAGGAGTTGAACAAGGTCAAATAAGGCTCGAAAGTACCCGTTGGTCACTGGATAGGAAATTCCTAAAGGAAAATGGACCATTCATCCGAACCATAAGTCAGAATCACGCATGAGACGGACCGTTGGAAATGGTATTCAAAGATCTTTGAATATTCATTCAGTCTCATTCTGTTCGGAGATTTGACCTTGGTCAAATGGGTTTCGAAAGCGCTAGATGACCCTTCGGAGTAAAATGGGTCATTTTCCCATATCGTAAGGCTGATATGCGCACGGGGTGGACTGTTGGAAAGGGTATTCAGTGCCCATATAAGATTCATCCAGTCTCGTTTGAGATAAAGAGTTAACATGAGTCAAACGAAGCTCGGGAGTACCTGGTGGCCTCTGAATTAGTTTTGGGGGTAAAATAGATCATTCGTCTGAATCGTAAGTCCAATTCATGCACGAGATGAACCATTAGAAAGGGGATTCAAATCCCTTCAAAGATTCATTAAGCTTTTGCTCAGGTGAGGGAGTGGATTGGGGTCAAAATGGAGACCGGGAGCACCCGATGGACTTTAAATTGATTTTCAATAATAAAATGGACAGTTTATCTGAACCATAAGTTCGATTCATGCACAGGGTAGACCATTGGAAAGAAGATTCATAGCCCTTAGAAGATTCATTGATATTTTGCTTTTGGAGTCAAATGGGGCACAAGAGCTCCCGGTGTCGTCTAGATTGGTACTCAAAGTATGAAGTAGGGTTTGTGGTGAATGGGTGAGTGCTAGGGGCCCAAGGACATGCTTAGGAGGGTCCTAGAATGGGGTGTCTATAGAAATCCCCTCGACGGGCGAGCTTGAAACAAGTGAAGCTCGTCGTATGATAGACACCACATCAACGTTGGGAAAGAGGTTTGGTAAGTTGATTCTGAGGACCTAGAGGATAAAGTTGACCTATTTAGGGAGTTGAGGTCGATTCTGAGGACCTAAAGAGACGATGATGACTGATTCAGTGGGTTGAAGTTATGTCAATGATAAGCACCCAAAAGTGTTGATTTTATACCACAAATAGATGCATTTAGTTCACTCATTTTTAATAGAAATGGTCTTATATTTGTATTTGCCTATATTGAAGGTCAATATGCAGTTGCAGTATTAAATTGTACTAAATAGACATAATTGTGACAAAGTGGGGGTCAAAAGCTTTCAATGAAGAAAATCAAAGTGGTCGTGAAGTTCGAAGTTTCTTTTTAATCTTGACCTGATCAGATCGTATACCTTAAACCCTTTTCCCGCACCAAACCTAAGCCTATACCGATCCCAAACCATCACCCGAGCCTCGTATGTGATTAGTTTGTACTTTTATATTTTTTTAGATTTTTATTTGAGTCATATATAATTTTTAGGATTTTTTTATTTGTATGTGTATAGTTGTATATTTTAGGGTCTGTTATCGTGCGTCGAATATTTTTACAGTATTTAATATAATAGGTGTGCATTTTATTAGATTTTAATTTATTTTATTTTATTTGTTTTTAGTTTTTAGTTTTTTTATTATTATTATTAGTTTAGGTTTATTATTATTTTGTTTTATCTTCTTGGTTTTTAATTTTATTAGGTTAGTTTTTTTTTTGTTTTTTTTTATTTTAGTTTGTTAATTATAGGTTAGCATTTTCATTTTTATTTTAATAGATTTTATTTAATTTTATTAATATTATATTTTTAATTGATTCTTAAGTGTCAGGTAACTTTATTTTAATTAGTATTTAGGTGTACAATAAACACACACACACGGCCCACTTACCATACACACTCACACACACAAATCATTCCACCGACTTCTTCTTCCTTCTCTCTTTTCACCTCTAACCTATTTACAAACCCACCTCTTAACATCCAAATACCACCCACCTACCACCATAACCCGATTTACCAGGAATCACCAACTTCAACCCACGACTTGAACCTATCATAGTTTCCGACCTAAATCTAATCCGGCTAACTTATACCTCCGTCCCACTTTCTAATCGACGGCAGCCACTATACCAAACCAAAACCCGTCATCCATCCACCGGCGACTCCAAACCTGTCATCCTGACCTCCAACTGTAGGCTTCCATTGCAAAACCCATTTTCGGTGACCTGATTCACCTACAATACCCATTTTTCGGCGAGACCTGTTTCACCCCTATACCCATATCACCACCACCAGCCATTTAAAAATCCAAAATCGAAACCCAACTCTACCCAGTAAAACCTGAATCCATTCTGGCGACGCAATAACAATCTAGACCCATCCAAACCCATATCCACTTCCTTCAAACCCCAATCCCAGTATCCTACCCACTAACCCGGAGTTGTCCAGCAACAAAAAACCATTTCCATTTACCTTTTCCCTTACATGTCCATATCTCTACCAAAATAGGAACAACCCCAAAGCCATTTCAAAAATAACCCACGCGCCTATCCAAAGAGATATTTGACTTAGACTTTTAAGATCCCACCAAATCTTCCAATAAAACATTTTGTGGGTTATAAAAGAAAGAGTACCAAACCATTTTAAAGGAACTCTCACGGATACTGAATAAAGAGAGAAGAGGGATTGCATTGTTCGCAATGCCATTTTTGTAGAGTTAGGAATAAAAAAATAGTCTTAGAAAAATGCAAAAAAATAATTTAGTTTAGAACAATTGTTAGATTTATTTTTATTTTTGTAATTGTAATCAAGTGTTGATATTGTGAAGACATTGAACGCGTGTCAAGACACATTTCAAGAACGGGATTCGACGAAAAAATTTGCATATCTCATTTCATTTTATATTATTTCGTCGATTGTTATATTTCTAGGCAAATTAATTCAGAATTGTCAAAAATTAATTTATGTAACGAGAGTTAGTAAATTAATCTAGTTTTCGTATTTGATTTTGGAATCGAATTAGAGATAGATTTTTCCTAAAATTTGAATATCAATTCGGTGTTGAAATTTGAGGATTCATACAATTTTTATTAAATTGATCTTAGCGAGTAGTTTATTAAAAAAAGGTATAAATATTAGTCTTTTACAGTGTGACATTTTTAAATTTGTTTTCTGAAAAAGATATTATTGAATTTATAATTGTAATGAGAGCTATATCATGAATTTAATATTATCTCAAAATATTTCAATTCAATAAATTAAGAAATTAAAATAATTGATCACGCAGTGTAATCCCATATTACAACCCGCGTAATTATGGCGTCGGCCGCCAACAAAACTATGTCAGGCGTCACTAAATAAAATATCATTCTTAGCATGTGACAGATATGAGACATAAAATTCATTCCACAAAATAATATTCTGATTAATCCAATAAATATTATCATCTAAGAAATAATTAAAATCCATCACCATGCTAACTCCAAAAATAAATCCAATCTCTAATAAATATAAACTCCAATGAACCAATCCAAATGTGACTATGTGAATGAAGATCGTAACAATTGTGGAACCGAATGGCCCACCAAATTCATAACAAGAGCCTCATAATAAGTGCGATGGAATGGAAAATATGACTAAAATACTAAGCATAAAAATAAATAAAACTCCAGCTGCACCTTTAAGATATATCTCCAAGATCCTATGCAGCTACTCCAAAACTTATACCTAAAAAAGTCAGTCAACGCACAGGGTCAGAGACCTAAGCATGAATACCGTCTACTCCCTCCAATTAGGTCCCGTGAACCCAGACAATAGCATTATACATGATAAATATCATAATAGAATATTTTAAATTTAAACGAGATAATTAATAACGATGCGCAAATAAATGACATATGTTAAATACGCAACTACATTACACCATATTCTAAGTCCAATTATTCATTTACCCAACTTAATTTTAATTAATCAATTTATTAATTTCCATAATTTGTAATATCATTTGTGGGACTCCCACTTAAAGCTTATTCTCATTTTATCTGTTTGGTTGTGAGACTCCCACTGTTCTACACCACACCCATTCCCCTCACTATGGCCAGTCAACCCGTTATACTGTCAGTTTTTCACACACGACACGTCACTATAGCCCATCAGTTCGTTTAACTGTCAGCCCGTACATACTTGTGATGGAAACACACACCCACAACATTGTTGCCAGTCGGCTTGTTTAACTATCAGCCCTGCACATACTCTCGTCGCAAATACTTTTTAATACCCGTTTTATTATCTTAGGTATTAATTCTTAATTTCTCATATTTCTCATTATTCTATTGCATTTACCCCTCCCTTATTATCGGCGTGAGATCCTCAAAAAGACGCTTAGTCCCATACCTAAGGGCCTCCAAACACATATACGTCCTACCCTATTTATAGGATAAAATTCTATCAATAATCTCTTCCTAGTCTTATGCCTAGGCTAGTGAATCGACGTCACGACATAAAAATAAGCCCCACCCTGGAATATCCCATCCGTAAAATCTACACTAACTAGTCCCATGCCTATGTAGTGTTAACCGCGACGAAGGATTACCCACTAGTCCCATACCTAGCGAGAATCCTATAATATAAGTGAGAGAATAGAACCAAAATTCCATCATCCCCATGATGGCAAATATGAATAACAATCAATCACACAATCAAAGTATAACAATATGGCGATTTTCTCATAAGATCGCAATTTAATTTTTAATTTCATTAATAACACCATCGTTATTCTTAGCACAATTATTACCATCTAACAATTTTATATTAATCAACATGTGAGTTTATGAAACACACAATAATCCACTTTCATTATAACTACATAATTTATGAGTTTGTACACGCCCCGTTTTTATTTAAATAAAATTCCCACAATTTCTACATGAAACGTATACCGAAATAAACCCAAAACCAATCTTTATCCTACGCACCCAAGGGTTTCCAATCTTAACTCATATTAAGATTTTTTTTTATAAAAACGGTACCGAAATTAGTTTTCACTTTCTCTAATTAAAGTTGTTAATGTGTTTTAATAAAGCATGTGAATTACAGTTTAGGTGACACTTAAAATGCATAATACTAAAGGAAGAGAATATAGTATCCATGCCTGAGTAAAAGTTGAATGAGAGATCTGATTAGACGAGTATGATCCTCTTAAAAAATTAACAAAGTATTCTTCTTGATGAAGCTTGAGAAAACACCATTTAAGCCTTTAAAAATTGAGTTGAACTTTGAAGAAAATTGGGGCTAGGGTTTTGTAGGTGAAAGGAAGTAATTTTGAAGAAACCTTCTAGTTGAAAAGTTTGTGTAAAGGTGTTTGAAAAAGCCTATCCCTGGATTAGTTTTATATTAAATATATTAAGAGTTGGATTAACATCAGAATTCTACTTAAATTAAAAGTCCTGCTGCTACCGACCTGGGCGGACAGGTTCCGCCTACCCCTGAACCGGTTCGGGGTACCTGACACCCGAAAATCCTTCTTTTTTATATAAACACTGTAGAACTTAGAATATAATTCTAATTTCAATTTCATTTAAAAATTAACTTCCCTTAAATAAAATCTAACATTTTAAATTGCTAAAAATATTTAAATCCAAAATTTTATTCTACCCCAATTTTTGAATTTGTATAATTTTAAGTATAGTTTAAAATGTACAGGGTGTTACATCTCATCTCTTGTTTCTTCTCACATTTATCACACTCAGTTACGTGTAATTTATTTCATTTGATTACTCAATATTTTAGCATTTTTATTCTCCCTTGAAACTGTTTTAAAAATAAAAATAAAAAAGTTAAAATTGCAAGCATTCACGTTATTTGTTTTCTACTTGAAAGTTGGATTAATACCCGTACTTATCGCAATACGAGTTATTTAACAAGTTTTGTAGGTATTCAAAGGATTTTAAGACTCAACTTTTGAAGCCAACGACCATACACAATAAGCTTGTTATCAAATGGCGTCGTTGCTGGAAATACATAAAAGTAGTTATCTAAAAGCCTATTATCAGATGACGAGGAGACAAAGTTGAAGACTTGTAATTGATCTTTAGTGTAGTTGTAATTTTTTATTTTATCCATTAGACTGTATGTATTCGTATTTTTAAGGTGCTGTATTTATTTCAATGCATTTTTTTCACCAATTTATTTGTAATAATTATTCAAAAAACAAAAATCAAAAAGGGAAAATGGACAAAATAGAGAGAGATAGAGGGGGAGAGAGAGAGAGAGAGAACCCTTGGAGTGGATTTTTAACCCTACCTATTTTGGGTCCGTAGGACTCCCAGGGATGACTGAAGGCAGGCAAACTTCCCCCGAGTCAACACAACTCGATCTTCACCCCATGTGTGTAAAAGCCGTGGGAGGTACATTTCTTTATTACTCATAAATTTCTTGCAAATGAGTTCATTTTTTTGTGATTATTTTCTCTTCTATGCTTTTTGTAACCGCATCATATCGCACTTAATTTAAATGGTTTGATGAATTAGTGAACCCAAGATCCCAAGACCTACACTCGGTCATCTAAACTAGTTGGGATTTCATCACCGACTCATTCACATATCCCATTTGCTTGTTACTCGTGCTATCACTAAATTAAAGCCAATAAAATATCAAGCCAAGTAAGATCGATGTTCATTATGAACCTTTTGGAATGAGACACTCAAAGGATACTCTAGTGAGTCCTTTCCACCACTGTCAATCTTCAATCAACTTTCTTAAGACAATTGTCTAGAGAAACTGTGTTTTAAGTGAGGCCTCCTAGTAAAACGGGTTTTTTCTTTCCATAACGTGGTACCGGATGGTCGATCATTGTAGTAGCTAGTGTGGTGAGCCTTAATTAGTAAGCCTCTAATTCTCTCAGGAAGAAGCATAAATTTTTCAAAGGCGACTAAAGGCTCCGTGTTTTTCTCGCCCTTGGATTAATTGAAATTTTCACCCCATCACTTAATTGAAGATAAAAATTGGCTACGTGCTCATTAGAATTTTTCCTTTGCTTATGCGTGTCTAACTCCACTCTTTTGGTAGTTATTTTTTGCTATGTCCTTTTTGAGTTTCAAAATGAGCCCATTTTATCTCTTGTTTCGAAAAATCCCAAAAATATTTTCCTCCTTTTTAAAATATTTCAAAAAAAAACTCACAAAAATATTTTCTTTCTTTTTCAATATTCAAAATGCCTTCCTTTTCTTATATTAAAAAATCACAAAAATATTTTCTTTTCTTTCGAAAAATATTTAAAACTCCAAAAATATTACTCTCGTCATGGCCAAAGAATGTCCTTTGAGGAAATACTTTGGCCATTTCCCATTATCTCAAAGCATGTTTGAAGGTGAGCCCGATTCGAACCTCCATACTTTACTTCATGATTTTAACTCTCTTACACACATCATTGATACTTTTGCATCGTCCACGCACACATCTCATACTCCACCACCTTCGGTAATGAGTGTCAACCCATCCAATGCTTCGTCGTGCACCTACTGCTTTCACATTCATCACTTGTACCAAGAGTGTCCATATCTTCGATATCCATCTGAGCCAACCATGGACCAAGTGTATCCATATGAAACTGCTTTGGAACAACCCTCGGTGTATTGTCATGACAAATCCAATGTTGATGGGTAGAGCAATCAATCTATTTGTGGAGGCTTGATCAGCCTCCTACGCAATATGAATACCAAACCCATGTTATGGATCCTCATGGTTTCCTCCAGTCGTTATGGCAACCTAGTGAACCCCATCCTGGTCAGTCCCCTCACTATGCTCCTCATGATTATCAACTTTTTGTTTCTCTTGACCACGCTTCTCTAGTGTATGGCGGACTTGATCCCGTTCCTCACACTTCTAATGAGTAATCTTTGCATCCTAGTGTCTATAGAGATTTGTGTCCACCTCAACCACGACTTCCCACCACTATGCACATCCTCTCTCGAAATCCTCTAGAAAAAGTTCATCCTTGAACAAGAGCAGTCTACTCAATGTCTTGAACAAAGGATAAATGAATTTGAGTGTTTAAGAGAGTCGAATTTCACCCCCACTCCACCCAGTATTGCATCCATGTGGAGTGATGAGCCATCTTATGATATGACTTTTGAGTGTGACCAACCCTATTACCTCGATAATCTCGAAGTTGAGACCACCCCATGGTATGGGCCCCAAGTTGAAAATTGTGTTGATTTACCCAAAGGTTGCGAGACTAATCATACCCCGCCTTGTCTTATAGAACTGACCATTGAGATTCATATTCCTCATCCCGATGAATCCACAACTACGGTTGAGTTTACACCTTTTAAGACCACTATGTGTGTCCCTAAGGCACCCATTTCTTATAAGGTAGCTCTGGCTACGAGTGCTCATCACTTCCCTAAGATTGAATCCTAGATGGTTCTTACCTCTCTGGCTATGGATCCTATCCACACATGATTGTCTTACTTTGAGTCTGATTATGCTATTGATTCCCATATCTTGGATTCTACTTCCTCATTAGATTTTCCAACCACCTCGGATGATGACTTATGTGTGGATAAATTGATATCTCCATCCTTTACTTACACACTTCCTCTTGAGTGTACTCTTTATGAGGACTCTGAGACTCATGATGAATGTGTGTCCCCTACTCTCTAGTTGGATCATTTTCCTCCACCCATTATCGCACCCGACCCACCACTTGGTTTGGACCTTGCTATTATAACTCCCATGTACCCATATATGCATTTAAGTCTTCACCTGAACTCATCCTCCACCACAGTGCTCCACGAGCCCGCCCCTGAGTTTTTCATCGACACCACCATCCATGAGAGTATTTGTGCTACTTTCACCTTCCGTGACACGAAGCTTGTTCCTCTTTAACTATCATTATCCTATCATGGTGAGTTTGTTTCTGCCAATTCATTGATGTGTCATGACGCGGTCATTATCATCGTCCATTTATATGAAACCCCTCGCATTCTTGTAAGCGAGGTGTCCAGTCACCGTTGCCAAAATACGTCAGTGTTACAAAATAAGTTATCATTCTCAACATGTGACAAATATATGAGATATATAAAAAAATTCCACAAGACAATATTCACCTTGATCTAATAAGTATATCCATTCATACAAAATTATAATCTATCACCATATGAATATCTAGAATCAATCCAACTTCAAATAAATATAAATCCCAAATGAAATAATTCAACTATAAATATCTAGCTGGAGCCTTAAACAACTGTGAAACCAATTCTCCCATTAAATCCATAAATAAAAGTCTTATGATAAAAGCGACAAAAAAGGAAAGAAGTCCTAAACTACTAAAGCATATAAAATAAACCTATAGTTGCATCTCCAATAAGTCCTATACAGCTACTCTAGCACTATACCTGAAATGTTAGTCAACATAATAGGACAGATCCCACCACATGAATACTAGCTACTATTCCCAGTTTGGGTCCGTGAACCCAGACAGTAGCATTAAACATGATAAACATAACTACAGAGTATTTTAATTAAACGAGGTATATAATAACGATGCGAGTAAAATAATTTACCACTAATTGCCCACATGAATCGGTCACCATTCCATAAGTCCAATTATTATTTTTCTATCACTTAATTATATTAAGAAATTAATCCCATTTAATTTAGTTAATCAAATTATGATTATAGCGACAGCGTCATAGCCAGCCGACCTTCCTATTTGTCCTGCACTAATTCGGGTCCGCCTAAAGGCTTTCGTCACTCACATCCCCCTCGCTATAGCCAGCTGGCACAATTTCGTTAGCCTTGCACTTATTGACAAGGTCACCTGTAAGACACGCCATAATAGCCAGCCAGCCCATATTCTGTTGGCCCTGAACTTATTGATGATACTAACACACACCCACGTTGCAATAGCCAGCCAACCCGTACCCTATCAGTCCTGCACTTATCGACGACGCAAAACCATTTTAATACTCGTTTATTATCTTAGGCACTAATTCTAAATTTCTCATTATTTCTATTAGCCCTACCCTTTTATCGAGTGTAAATCTTCAAAACCACCCCTAGTCCCATATCTAGAGGTCTCCAAAGAAAAAGTACATCCTACCCTATCATCTAAGATAAATTTCTACCCTCAAGTACTTCCTAGTCTTGTGCCTAAATTATCAAATAAATGGAACAACACAAAAATCAATCCCACCCCGAAATATCCTCTCCGTAGGAATCTACACTATCTAGTCCATACCTAGAAAGTGTTAACCACTACTAAGACATACTTACTAGTCCCAATCCTAGCAAGCACTCCTAAAATTAAGCTGAGAGCATAACTACCCAAAAATCCCATCACCCCCACGGTGTAAAATATAATTAAATGGATAAGTCGCATAAGACATTTTATCAACAATTCTACCAATTTCTCATAAGATCACAAATAAATCTAATTTCATCCGTCCAATCAATCTTCATAATTAAGCAAATTATTTTATGCAATTAATACAATTTCATCATCATGCAAGTTTATGGTGCACACAACAATAATTTCTCTTTTATCACACCTATATAATTTTATATGCTTTTACAAGTCACTATCAATTAATAAGGCTACTATGATATTCTAACAAGCAAATCTACACCCATATTAATGAAAACCCATCCACTACCCTAAGAACGCAAGGGTTACAAGTTTTAATTCATATTAAGATTTTTCATAAAAACAGTCCAACATAGATTTCACTTTCCCTGATTAAGGTTTCTAGTTTATTTTAAGAAAACCATGCAGATTAATGTTTAGGAGATATTTGAAACGCATAATACAAAAGGGAAAAAATATTAGTATCCATACCTTAGAAAAATATCTTAAGAATTCTGAATTAATGGTCACGTTCCTCTCGAGAAGACGACAAAAATATGTTCATCTTGAGAAAACTTGATTTGAACCTCCAAATCTTGGGTTGAATCTTGCTTTTAAATGGGGCTATGATTTGTAGATGAAATAAATAATAGAGGAAACTACTGCTCTAAAGTTTAATATAAATGTGTTTTTAAAAGTCTAACCCCGATATACATTTATATAAATAAGTGGAAGTGTTTTATTATAACTCAAACTCGTCAAAAATAGAGAGTTTCCAAAAATCTAACAGGGAGAACCGGTTCGCCCTCAGGGCCGAACTGGTTCGGATGACCTGAATGCCCGCATTTTGCTTAAGATTAATAAAAAGTGAGAAATTACACAAGATAAATTCTAATTCCTATTCTGATTAAAATTCTTATTTTATAAAAATGAAACCAACATTTTTAATTGCCAAAGATATTTAAATCCCACCAAAATATTTTTCTGATTTTTATTTCAAAATGAGTTATTTAAGGTTTTTAAAATTACGATTTGTTACATACTTCCCCACTAGAATAGAAATTTCATCCTCGAAATTGAAGGAAATGTAAATGCACACAATAAAATAAGGCTCATATATTCCTACCCGTATAATGCCACGATTAAGCATTCGTACACCCAATCCCATACGTACCTACCCATGAGTAAAGATACCATATGCATCCTAGATATATATATATATATATATATATACGATTTATCTAGGCAAGTAATACATACCAAGCTATCTTCCTAGCCATGCCTTAGCTCATGTTGTGGTTGTTCTGCCTGAGTCTCTCAAGTTGGAAGTAAATAACACCTGCCCACTGCGGGTGCTGTTGGCACTCCCTGTGCACCTAATGTTGCCGGTGTTGGAGGCCCTCGGCTCTGATGGCCCTGTGCTCCTTATCCTTATTGGTCCGACCTCTTAGGACACCTTTAATCTCGATGCCCTACCTCTCCATTAAAAAAACATGCAGCCCTAAAAGGCCTGGTATGCCTACTCGGGTTTCGCTCACCATGTTGTTCCTACACCTATCCCTAAGGACCCTGCAGAACACCATTGCCTTGTTAAAAGGTTTGTTGCTCCTGACCTGGTGTTGTTTCTTCCCTGGCTAGTCATGACGACCTATGTTCTCCCCTCCTTGACCATTCAACTCTTGTCTATTTGTCAAGTTCTTTTTGTAGTTCAGTTTCTCTCTCCACAACAACAATGAGACGTCCACCACATGGGTGTAAATAGTGTACATGGAATTCCCTAATAATATATGCTTAATAGACCAAGACAAGCCCTTAATAAAGCACTCCATCTTCTCCGCCTGAATATTTACCTCCTCTGGTACAAACATCGACAGATTGATGAACTCCTACTCATACTCAGCAACGAATTTTTACCCCTGCTCTAATCTAGAAACTCCCTTTTCTTCACGCTCCTAATAGAATAAGAAAAATATTTGTTATTGAATTTCACCAGAAAGTCTATATAGTTCAATCGATCCCTATCCTCAAATGTGGTGACACTCTCCCACCACTACAATGCATCTCTCTTCAGCTTAAAAGTAGCTAACATCTTTTTCTACATAGAGGTGCAGTCCACCATCCTCAAGTGCCTCTCCACGTCTCTCCTCCACTGGTGAGCAACCGTTGGGTCAGATACTCTTGTGAAGGTGGGAGGATTACACTTATGGAAACTATCCCTCACCCTGGTCCAAGACGAAGTGGGTGTACCATGTTGTTTAACCTCTAAATTCACCCACTTATGTATCCCTATCTCAATACTGGTAGTCGTGGCCTTACGTAAAATAGTCGCTAACTCCTTGTCCCCCAAAACAAACTGAACGAGACTAGAAACTGAGTTCTCTCTTTGATATCCAGATCTCCTAGTTTTCTCCACCTGAAAAGACAGGAATGGAAAATAACATCAGACTCATAATAATTAAGAGTACAAATCATCAAATGGAATCAAAGATAGTCAATGCGAAAACTAAAAAGGACTCACAATTAACGAGACCTAAAACCTCTGATACCATATGTGACAGCTCGCGCATAATAGCAAGCGAGGTGGCCAGCTGCCACCTCAAAAATATGTCGGGCATCTCCAAATAAGTTATCATTCTCAGCATGTGATAGATATATGATACATATACAAAATTTCCATAAGAAAATATTAACATTGATCTAATAAGTATAAACATTCATGCAATATTATAATCCATCACCATGCTAATCTCCACAATCAATCCAACTCCAAATAAATATAAATCCCAAGTTAAATAATTTAACTGTAAATATCTTATTAAAGCTATAAACAACTGTGGAACCGATTGGTACACCAAATCCATAAATAAAAGTCTCATAATAATAGTGACGAAAAAGGAAAGAAATCCTAAACTACTAAAGCATCTAAAATAAATCTCCAGTTGCATCTCCAAAAATTTCTCCTATCACTCCTATGCAGCTACTCCAATGTTATACCTGAAATGTTAGTCAACGCAATGGGTCAGAGACTACCGCATGAATACTAGCTACTCTTCCCAATTAGGGTTCGTGAACCTAGATATTAACATTATATATGATAAACATCGCAATAAAGTATTTTAATTAAATTAGACATATAATAAGGATGCGAGTAAAATAATTTACCACTATTTGGCAACATGAACCGGTCACCATTCCAAAAATACAATTATTATTTTTTTTGTCATTTAATTATATTAATCAATTAATCCCATTTAATTTAATTAATCAAATTATAATTATAGCAACACGTCATAGCCAGTCGACCATCCTCTTAGTCCTGCACTTATTCGGGTCCAATAAAACTTTTCGTCACTCACACCCCCCTTGCTATAGCCAGCATGCCCAATTTCGTTACCCTTGCAGTTATTGATGAGGTCCCACGCACGACACGCCATAATAGCCAATCAGCCCGTATTCTATTAACCCTACCCTTACTGATGACACCAACACACACCCACGATGCAATAGCCAGCTAACCCGTACTCTGTCAGTCATGTACTTATCAACTACGCAAAACCATTTTAATACCCGCTTATTATTTTAGGCATTAATTCTCAATTTCTTATTATTTCTATTAGCAACACCCTTTTATCAAGTATAAATCTTCAAATCCACCCCTAGTCCCGCAAATAGAGGTCTCTAAAGTAAAATTACATCCTACCCTATCTTATAGGATAAATTTCTACCCTCAAGTACTTCCTAGTCTCGTGCCTGGACTATTAAATAAATGGAATGACAAAAAAATCAACCCCATACCGAAATAGCCCCTCCATAAGAATATACAATATCTAGTCTCATACCTAGAAAGTGTTAGTCACTACTAAGACATACTTACTAGTCACATACCTAGCAAGCACTCCTAAAATTAAAGTGAGAGCATAACTACCCAAAAATCTCATCGCCCCCACGGTGTCAAATATAATTAAATCGATAAGTCGCATAAGACATTTTATCAACAATTCTACCAATTTCTCATAATATCACAAATAAATCTAAGTTCATCCATCTAATCAATCTTCATAATTAAACAACTTATTTTATGCAAATAATATAATTTCATCATCATGCAAGTTTATGGTGCACACAACAATAATTTCTCTTTATTAGACCTACGTAATTTTATATGATTTCTCAAAGTATTTTCAATTAATAAACCTACTGTGATTTTCTGACAAGCGAATCTACACCCATATGAATGAAAACCCATCCTCTACCCTATGCACACAAAGGTTACAAGTCTTAATTCGTGTTAGAATTTTTCATAAAAACAGTCCCAGCATAGATTTCACTTTCCCTAATTATGGTTTCTACTTTATTTTTAAAAAAAACATGCAGATTAATGTTTAAGCGGTATTTAAAATGCATAATACTAAAGAGAAAGGATATAAGTATCCATGCCTTAGAAAAATTGTTTGAAAACTCTGAATTGATGGTCACGTTTCTCTCGAGAAGATGAAAAAAATATTTTCTTCAATGTCTTGAGAAAACTCAGTTTGAACTTCCAAATCTCAGGTTGAATTTTGCTTTTAAATGGGGCTAGGATTTGTAGATGAAAGAAGATGATAATAGAGGAGGCTAATGCTCTAAGGTTTAATGTTAATGTGTTTTTAAAAGTCTAACCCCGAAATACATTTATATAAATAAGTGAAAGTGTTTTATTATAACTCAAATTTGTCAAAAAATAGAGAGCTGCCAAAAATCTAACTGTGCGAACCGGTTCCCACCAGGGCCGAACCGTTTCGGGTGACCTGAACGTCCTCGTTTTGCCTATGGTTAATAAAAAGTGTAAAATTCCCCAAAATAAATTTCAATTCCTATTTTGATTAAAATTCTTATTTTATAAAAATCAAACCAAAATTTTTAATTATCAAAAATAATTCAATCCCACCAAAATATTTTTTCGATTTTTATTTCAAAATTAATTTATCAAGACTGACTGTTCGTCTTGTTTAGGGATGATTCCCATCGCTTACACCATTTTTCCCACACCGATCTATCCTATATTATATCTTATTTTTGGGTGAGTTTCTATCGGTCTGGATGAAAACGTTAAACTTAGTGTATCGGGAGGCAGCTTGTCGTATATTGTTTCTGAGTATGAGTCTTATCCTATTTAGGGGTGATGTTCTATCCTCCCCCAGTGGTTTTTAGATGCTTTATAAATTTGTACATATTTTTGTGCCACATTGGTTCTTCAGGTTCTACCATTGCTTCCATCATGCGGTACAATTTCATTAGCGGTTCATTATGGTAATCTCTTTCATACCATGTGCTTTCCCTTTTTATATATTGTTTTAAACATCAAGGACAATGTTGTCTTTTGTGCGGGGGTCAAAATTTATGAAAATCGCCCCTCTTTTGAAAAAAAATCAGAAACAAATCATTTTAAATTCTTTTTTTGCAGTTTAAAATATTTTATGACATGAATTGTCTATCATCCCTCTTTTAAAAGTCTCAGAATACCCGTATTCGATCCTAAAATTACTCTTTTTAAAATTAAATAATACCACTTAAAGCGTACTTGCACTATGAATTCCTAAACTCGACAATTTTGCACTATTACGTTTTTCGATCAAAAGTTTAAGAGTATCAACATTCTCAAGAGAGACTTAACAGATCACTAGTGGAGACTTAAAATCCATGAGATTTGAGTTTTTCACCTTTTTGAGGGTTTTTACATATTTTCGAATCACAAGGTGACTCAACTTTCTTTAGGTACCACACTTATTCGTTACATAATCTCATTATTTTTCAAATTTTAGCACAATCACTAAGGATGACATCACATTCGAGTCGTAAGAAACATGTGTCTTGTAGTTTGTCATGAGCTCTGAACCATTTCTGACCATACGTTATCAATTTCCCATATAATATTACTATTCACTTCACCCATTATCATTACATATTTCCCTTATCCATATATATTTCAGATACCATCCATTTATCGTTCCCCGTCACTACCATCGTTTTTCAGAAAAAGAGTGTTTGAAATTGTCAATGTAAATTGTCTTCATTTGTGTCATGAATATAAAAATGCATCATAATAAAAAAGAGAAAAATGAGAAAAACAAACAAAGAAAAGAAAAATAAGCAGAGAAAAATAAAGAAAAAAAATAGACAAGAAAAAAAAAGCATGCAATCATAAATTTATAAAATGAATGCATTAGTTATTCAAATTGTGTTCCACTCTTCTCAAAACACTACCATCATATCATTCATCTTCTTCATTTTCCCCTCATGCCTTTCATAAACCCCATTTTCACCGTTGGTGACGTGTTCGGGCAAACAAGAAGTCTATATAGTGAATAATTCAGCATTCTCAGCATAATGGTTAGCATTCGTTCATGAGATCAAAATTCTTTTATTTATCTGTCATTTGTTATAAGTGTGTGAAACGTTTAACCTTGTTTATATTTATTCGCCTCCTCACACACTAGAGAAATACACTTACCCGATTCTCAAAGAGTTCAATTCAGAGCGATATATCCAGTGAGAACTGAAGTCAAAGGGTTGATTCTATAAAGGCGATCTAGGAATTACTCTTATGGTACTTAAGATTGTTTCACACTAACACATGTTGAGTTTTAGGAACCATTATTCTTTTGGTATTAAGTAACTTTATGACATATTTTGTTAGTTGAACATAGTGTTCCTTGATATCTTTTTATTTGGGTTGTATAGCTCTTTGTCATCAAATAAGAGACTATCTTTCAATAAAAAAATGAATTTTGTGCTTACATTCACTGCAAACCCTCACGAGACAACACTCATCTTGTAGTGCAACCTAGACGTTTAACGGCTTGTTGCACATGCTAAGTGCAATTGTTAGTGCCTACAAAAGTGGCATACTTTTGGTCATTTGTCTATATTTCTCTCTGTAATACCCCTCCTTTCTACGTATTTGAAATTAAATTAATTAGGAAATTATTTGGGAAAAGTACATTATAGTTAAATTACACGAGTGACGTAAATTAATGAGACTAACAATAATGTGATTATTAATTATTAATAAAAAAAATAGATACTACTAAATATTATGAAATGAAATTTACTAAGTGTGAATAGTAAATAATTAAGGATTATTGATTTACGTCATAGCGGGTGATATGGGCGTATTGGATTTTATCTCGACCGGGAGCCGCGTGTAAACTAAATTGAGATTGAGATAGTAAATATATCTTTAAGTGACTTGGATGATAATTTAGAGGTCACAAATGATTCTGAAAGGATCGAAATAGTCGGAATAGTGTACCCGGGGGTGTTGTTTGGGTCCCGAGCCAATTTTAGACCAAACTGGCACCTATTGAGGGCATTTCGGTTGTTTGACATAAGGAGGTATAGACACCTACGAAATTTTCAACCCTATATCAGATGTTAGATAGAAGGGGTAGTTTTAATAACTTAGAAAACACATGGATACCATTATAGAAGCAAATGAGAAGAATTGTAGAGCCTTTGAATAGATTTTTAGAAGCCTTTCACCTTGTTCTTGCAACATAATCAATTGGGGAGTGAGGATTGGAATAGGAGAGCATCATTCCATCATAAAAATCACAAAATCACATCACATCTGTTAAGGCAAGTGTTTATATACAAGTATTTTAAAGTCATAATACCCATGTGTAGGGTTTTAATGCTAGATTTGATTAAATCAATATTCTTAGAAGAAAAGATTGAATTCTTATGCATGTTTGGGTAGGATTTGCATGTACTACGATTTAATGTATGTAGAGGGTTAATAATTAGGGGAGACATGATCATTAACACTAATTAAATCTAGGTTTTTTTAATGAATGTATGGGAAGAACACAAAACTAGGGTTTTTTAAGAGTGTTGGGTTTTAATTCGTTATTGATCTAATTCTGGGAAGACTTGATATGTTTAGAACATTAGAAATTATCCTAATACAAGTAGAAATGGTTTAGTAAAATTGGTTGTGATTTTGGTATAGTATCATGTGGGTTTTATAAATGATAATGGAGGGAAAACGCATGAACAAGATGAAATAGACAAACTGTAGCATTTCAATTTGATTCGGACCAAGGGCAAATCAATTCGGCCTCCTAGCAAATTGATTTGGTTTACCAGAAAACACAAAATTTCCCTTTTGGACTAAAATCCCTAAATCGTTGTTGTGGAAACTTTTAGGGAGTTTTTTAAAATAATAATGAGGGACTTATTATATTACAGTAGCCCTATGTGAGGGTTATGATGTAGTCTTATTGAGAGAATTAAGATGAGAATGAAGTGGGTTGAATTATGTCATAATTTATCGGAGAGAAAGATGACTAATTATGGGAATTTCGAACAAGTTCATATATAGACCAGTAGATTAAGAGAGAGTTAACTACTAAAATTAATGAAAGAGGCAACTAGGACCCTTAGAGTTGTCTCAAATAAATATGATAGTGAGATAAATCGTAAATTAAAATGTAAGGTGAGTATTCATGAGAAATACACTATGTACGAGCATGATACTTAGGTCGTGTGCATACCTATTGATTTATAGTAATACATAGTGTGACACCCCAACTAATTAAATACTGGGTAGCTACTCCTTTATTAAATTAATACAAAATGCCAAGTTGGTTCAGTTCATAGCATCACTGTCGAAAACATTTTTAATGTTACTAACCACCTAGTATTTAAAAAGTGAGTTGTCTATTTTAAATTAAATCTGATTAACATGCAATAAATGAATTATGAAAAGTTAACATAACCAATCACAATATAGTCACAATAGCATACCCAACCAATAAATAAGAGTATGGACGAAAACACCTCATAACAAGCCAAATCCTGAAATAAATAAGTACAAAGTCTGCATCATTAAAATTAATTACAACCAAAGTCTGAAGTAACTGAATGATTAAGATGTTTCAAAAAGGAATGGGCGACATGCCCGACAGATGATAAAAACTGATAATGGAGTCAAGATCAGAAATGGAGGCGTCTACTATCAAGGTCCTGTAACTTCCACAGTAGCTACAGCACGTCACCTGAATAGAATTCCTATGCATGGTGTCCTTGTGGCTGGGCACCTAAAAGGTTTTTACAAGAAAATATATTTGAAAGCAAACGGGTCACAGCCCGATTGTGGAAAAATAGTTTAAAATATAGCAAGTGATTTAATGACATTAAAACAATGAATGCAAAGTACATGTTAGGACGTGCTCTCACATGAAGTGCTCACCTCTCGACTATTTGTGCACTCCTAACGTACCCGTACCCATTCTAGTTGCTCCCCTAACTATCAAGTCCAACACTAAATCTAATATCTCTATGTAAATTCCAATTTACATCCCAACATCTTCTATTAAGATAGAGTATTGTACCTAATTACACAGTTTTTACCACTTTAGCACTTCAATTGATTATAAATCTTACCATTTCCTATACGAACCGTTGTTATAATTTATACTCATAATTATTCACGTCAATTCATTTCAATTAACAGTATATTATTATCACCATAAATATATAATACTAGCACCCCGAGGCTAAGCTGTGGTGCACACGTACTCTTCTATCCAATCCCGGTACATCACGTACATAAGGACCACGCATTTCGAATCTCTTGGGAATCGTTCTCAATAACATCAATCACAAACAATGGAGGCGAACATAGTTCACATCACATGGGTCACGCACATACCTACGCTCCCATGATCAGCAGACTTATTAACTTCTCAATAAGCCCTTCTATGACCTATGTCCTCGAGGTACCAATCTAAATCCACCCCGTAGGCACACAAAGATTAGATGGCCCTAAACGAACGCCAACCTCCCATAATAGCAAGTACGTGTAGGTATGTCATACACAGATAATTACATATACTAAGAATTCTCACATCTTAGATATTACCATATTTTTATTAGTGGTATACTTCTCGTTCTTATACCAACTTTTAGTGCTATACAAATCACATGTCTCTAGTTTATATGCATATAAGTCATCAATTATCCTCACTTCGTTATTAGTCACTCGCGTCCTAATCCACAAATGTTATTCGGTTCAAGCCACTATTCTAAATTTTACTCCTCAATATACTTCAAATCTCCCCAACTATACCTACTAGTAAATAAGGGAGAGTTATCTCACCATTTAAACAAGGCTACGGGATACTAGAAACCAAATCAGGCCAAAAAGGCCATTCTGTCAACTCGTTAGAAGTCTCGTTTGAACGAGTTCGTTCGAACGAGGTCATTCGAACGACCTGGGAAGGTCTTCTAACGAGATGACAGTTTCGACCCAGAAATTCCCTACTTCGTTTTTCTCAATTTTTCTCTTCTCCAAACTCATCCTAAGATCATCCCAATAATATTTTTAAGGTTCTTAAACATCACTAAACCTTCTTAGGTCGTGTCTTAACATATTTTTGGGGTCCAATCTTCCTAAACAACAATTAATTATCATAAGTTCCCAAGTTTTACCCCCAAACCCTATAAATATGAACCCAAAAATTTAATGTCTTCAATTTCCCTTTTTAAATCCGTTTTTTCATCATAAAAATTTGTATTTTGTATAAGACAATCATCCAATAACATTCTACATGCAATCCTTATATTATATCATGAATTTCTATCTCCAATTTCATGGGTTTTCATCAATCACCCTATATAATGCAATTATTTCAATTCTAGCATGGAAGAAACATTCTCTTGAAATTAACGTAATTAAACCACTTGCCTTATTATTGTTCTTCAGAATATGATGTTGGTGAATGATGTTTGTTCTCTACTTTCTCTACGGATCCTCCCAAGGTTGAAGATGGTGGTTTTTGGCTCTTGTAACTTCTCTTCCCACCTCTCTCAAAACTCACGTAACCACTCTCTAAACTTTTTGCTGGTAATGGCCTTAGTGGCCCTTCTAAAAACAATAAATATTAACTCTAATTTTCGTGGGTTTTAATTCCCTAATTTTTAAAATTACCAAACTACCCTTTTAACTTGTCGGTATGGCCCAAAAATTCCCCGGGACCCAAACTAAACCCCCGGCTAGTGTTTTCTGACTATTTCGACCCTTCCGGACTCGTTGGCGAACTCAAAATGACCATTCGGTTGATAAAAATAAAATTCACTTTTTAATTCAAATAATTACATTCCTGACGCGATTAACACGTGCGTTCCAACTAAATTTCCCAAATTATCGTATTTCAGTCTCGCGACAATTTTAATATTTTCAATATTCATATATTGCCATATATACACAACATAATCAAATACCAACTCACATCTCGTTAGTATTTATATCCGGATTAATTTTCAATTAATTCACATTTAATTTAATTAATCCCTTAAATAAATATCGATAAAAATACGAGGTATTACATACTTCCCCCCTAATAACAGAATTTCGTCCCGAAATTCGGAACTAAAAAGTACCTGGTAAAAAAAACTCTGGATAACGTTCGCGCATTTCATCCTCACGCTCCCATGTGGACTCCTCGGAATTATGATGCCGCCACTGAACACGTACTAACGGTACTATCTTCGACCTCAGTTTTCGCTCGCTTCGGTCTAAAATAGCAATCGGCCCCTCCTCGTAGGAACTATCGGGCTGGAGATCGATGTCCTCCAAAGAAATGTGAGTATGGTCCAAATAATCCCTAAGATATTTCCTTAGTGAGGAAATATGAAACACATCATGAATCCTAAGCAAGTGCTCCGGTAACCCAAGTCTATACGCAACTGGCCCAATCCGTTCGATGATAGGAAATGGCCCCACATATCTCGGTGCCAGTTTCCCCTTCTTCCCAAAACGCATAATCCCCTTCATAGGAGATACTCTGAGTAAAACCTGGTCCCCCACTTTGAATTCTGTGAAGAATCTCTTCATATCAGCATAGCTCTTCTGTCGATCCTGAGCTACCCGAATGCGACTCCGTATCAATTCTATCCTTGCCGAAGTATCCTGTATCACCTCTGGCCCAAGTAATTTGTTGTCCCCCACTTCTAACCAACATGTGGGGAGAACGACAAGGTCTTCCATACAACGCCTCAAATGGAGCCATGCCAATGGTAAACTGGTAGGAGTTATTATAAGCAAACTCCACCAGTGGAAGGTACTTCTCCCATCCACCCCCAAAATTTATGATGCACATACGCAACATATCCTCCAACATCTGATTTGTACGCTCGGTCTTCCCATCGGTCTGCCGGTGATAAGCCTTACTCAACCGAAATTCAGTGCCCATGGCCTCCTGAAAACTCTCCCAAAACCGTGAAACAAATATCTTGTCCCGGTCAGACACAATATTTAGGGGCACACCGTGAAGTCTCACAATTTTCGCAATAAAAATTTGAGCATACTGTCTCGTAGTGTAGTCTACCCTTACAGGTAGAAAATGAGAAACTTTGGTCAACCGATCCACAATTACCCAAATGGAGTCGTGACCCCTATGTGACGTAGGTAACCCCGTGATAAAGTCCATGGATATGCTCTCCCATATCCACATCGGAACCTCTAATGGCTGTAGAAGTCCGGTCGGTCTCTGATGATCCACTTTTACCAACTCACAAGTGGCGCATTTAAAAAAAAACATGGCAATATCTCTCTTCATCCCGCTCTACCAATACTGACGTCTCATGTCTTGGTACATTTTATCCCCACCAGGGTGTACCGTGAGCCGTGAGCCATGCGATTCTGCCATCACCTCGTGTCGCAAGTCTTCCCCTTATGGAACAACTAGTCTCCCATTGTAGCGTAATCCCCCGTCTGAGCTAACGGAATAGGACTTGTCTCCCTCTGCTAGTGATTGAACTATCTTCTCCTGACAGAACGAGTCATTTTCCTGAGCCTTTACCACTCTCGTAACAATCTGCGGTGTAACAGTCATCACAGACATGAACGATCGGGCCACACTCCTTCCACTTTGCCTTCCACACCTCGGCCATCTCTTTTACTGCCCTACGGCTCAACGCGTCTTCTACCACGTTAGCCTTCCCCGGGTGATATTGGATATCGAACTGATAATCCTTCACAAACTCGAGCCACCGTCTTTGACGCATATTTAACTCCTTCTGCGTGAAGAGGTACTGTAGAGATTTGTGGTCCATGAACAACCGAAACTTCTCTCCCAGGAGATAATTGATAAGAAGAAGAAGGAGGGAAAAAGGGTTCAAAAACCCTTAAATACATGGGCATGTTTCCCAAGGCCCATCATTGCCTTGGGAGCCCCAAAGGGCGGCTAACAGCACACGCCTACCAAGCAAGCATGCTCCAACATTGGACAAGTGTCAAGCAAGTATTAACTCGTAAATAGACAGGCCTCGGAGGTAAACTAATCCCCTAGTCACCTGACCTCACATATGACTAAGGGCTGGGGGTGATTGATATGCCCCAAGTGTGACCTCGGCCTAGAGACACCAACCTCGGCCGAGGTAAGAGCCGACTCTGGATAAGCCTTGGGCCCGCGATATTAGCCCTCGGCCATAGTAAGGTCGGCCTAGGCCGACACTACCACCAGCTCTCCAACGGACATCAGATAGCCTCAGCCGAATCTGGGCCGAGCTCACAAGAGGCCCAAGTAACAACTCCATCGTGGCATCTGTTGGTGATCAAGCATAAGCCTACCCAACCTCGGCGTAGGCCGACCCTATCCATTGTCTCAGCCACGACTAAGCGGAGGATCCTATGGTTCATCAAATATCAGGCAAGCTAGACTTGCTAACCTCGGCCTCTCCTAGGCCGAGGTCCTGCACCCGTATGGCAGTCGAGCATCTGTTAACATTTGGATAAGGACACATGGACACATGGGCACAAATCAGTTGTAACAAGATCATTCCCCACACGTGGGGAGAATATTTCGTCATCATTCTTTACATGTTACAGTGACAGGTGGCTCTCCCATATTGGTGAGGCTAACACAGACATGCAAACCTCATGCATGGGGGGTACATTACACCCCGAGGTACCATCCTCTACCTTACAAAGGATCCAAAAAAATACAACCCTAGCTGAAACTGTCTAGATACACAGTAGAGAGAGAAAGGTTGAGAGATTGTATCTATAGCCATTAGTGCCTTATTATAGTGAGGTTATTCACACACACACAGTGGACGTAGGCTAATTCAGGCTGAACCACTTATACACTAGTGCTCTCTCCTCTTCTCCTCATCTCATTCTCTTACCTCTATATATAACTATGATGCCATTATTGTTCTTAGATTGGGCTTGAAAACACCTTACCTGGTGGTGTTAATTCTAACATCATCATTTTGGCGCCGTCTGTGGGAAAAGAGAAGGTATCTCTTCCTCTCCTTCAGTTTTACCTCACCGGAGACTCTGGTGGTGAACCAGGCACCACCCCTAGCGTGGAGTTGTTTCACTATTGAAAGAGGTCCTGTAAGGTACTAAGCTCACTTGCTACTCAAGCTCTTTATTGTTAACATATGGCACCAGAATTACCACCACCTCTTCCGCCGCCCGGAGGAGGGCCCAGTTCCAGCCAGGCACCGCCTCAGTCCGAAATGGCGAAAGTGGATGCAGCCTTAAAATCTTTGGCTGCAACACAGCAAGAAATGAAGGAGCAGTTCGAATAGCTCAGCCAAATTATAATGAGGCCACCTGGAGTCTCACCGGATGTGATCTCTCCGGCGGCAGTTCAGCCTCATCCCAATGCCAAGGGACCACCCTAGGCACCGATGAAGGATCAACCTGCACCCCAGTGGAGAAGGGACGTTGCTGACGCCAGGCGCTTACACCTGGGGAGGCAAGGAAACCCTTGCCCGGAGGACAGGTATGACGATCTAGAGGCGGAAGAGGCCCGCAAGATTGCTAGGAGCTGTATGAGGTGTCGAATAACACCGTGTGACCTGTTCGGTAGAGTCAAGGATGTGTCGACCGAAGAGATAAAGAGGATCAGAAGAGAGGGTCAGCTTTTGATCGGTTGAGCAGAGGATCGGCCTTTGAGAGGTTGGGTCCAGTGAATGACCTAAGACACAGGTTATCCAGGTCCAGGAGTGTTGTCGGCTCGCAAAGAGGAGACAGACCAGGTCGTCCTGACCAAGGCCGACCCTGTAACAGAAGAGGCACAGAACAGGAAGAGGTCAATAGCCGACGCTGTATTGCGGTAGGGGAGCCCTCGGTCCATCCCAAGGAGGTGGCTGGGGATAACCTCGGCCAGGTTGAGGGCAGAAGACCATGGAACGAATCCATCCAGCGCCTCGAGGAGAAGATAGGAGACCTCATTAAGAGTAGGGATCCATTGCAGAGGGGTTACTCAGAGGGCTCACCGTTTGTGGCTAGGATAGTGAGCTTCCCAACCCCAGCTAAGTTCAAACCTCCTGTGGTGTCTCCCAAGTACGACGGTATCACCAACCCAGTACACCACATAAATGTATCAGTCGGCAGCAGACATCTACTCGATACCCGATGAGATAAAGAGTAGAGCCTTCTCTGGGACCTTAACAGGGGCAGCACACAGTTGGTTTACCTCTCTTCCGAAGAGCTCGATTGAGAGCTTCAAAGGCTTGGCTGAACAGTTCATCCATAACTTCTGCTTTGGGGTAAGACCTCAAAAGAAGACTACTCACCTGCTGTATGTCAAGCAGGGCAAGGATGAGAGCCTAAGGGACTACATAGCCAGGTTCAATAAAGAGAAGTTGGAGGTCAAGGACTATGAAGAGAATATAGCCATGACTGCCCTAATAGGGGGTCTTCAGAAAGGGAAGCTGTTGTGGAAACTGGCAGAAGACCCTCCTAGGTGTATGGCGAAACTCCTGGCAACCGCGGGGAAAGTAATGAATGCGGAAGAGGCAATGGCCGCCAAGTATGAGGATGAGAATCGCGGTGGCAGTGGAAAGTCCCAGAAGAAGAAAGATGGGAAGAAGAGATCGGGTGATGACAAGTTCGCCCACTATACTCCTCTGACTGTGAGCTGTGAGCACATACTCAATGAGATTAAGAATGACAGAACTATGAGGTGGACAGAAAAGCTGAAAGCTCCACTACACAAGAGGAACAAAAACCTATGGTGTGAGTTTCACCAAGATCATGGTCACGTCACAGATAGATGCTTCACTCTGAAAGATGAGATTGACAAGATCCTAAAATCTGGAAAGCTGAGGAAGTACATGGATGGTAAGGCTCCTAAGGGTGGAAGAGACGACCCCAAGAAAAGGAGAAATGACAGATGCCGTGACAATATCCCAGCGCGAAGGGACGATGACTCAGTGGGAGATGGTGAAGACGATCCGGATCTTCCACCAAAGGATGACAACACCCTGGTGAAGAGGGTTGGCATGATCTCATTCAGTGTTAGCACAATATGCGGAGGATTTGCAGGTGGTGGATCTGAGGTAGCTGATAAGAAGGCTCATGTGGCAGAGGCCAAATCAGTGGCCAAGCTTGAGGTTGTGAATCTAATGTCTTCCGATACAATGCAGAAGAGGAAGAAAGTGAACATGGACACCCTTATAGTTGGGTTCTCCAGGCTCGACTTCAAGGGTATCTTGGCCCCCCATGATGACCCTTTGGTCATAACGACAAGGGTGCATGGATGTGACGTACATAGAATCCTCGTAGATGGGGGAAGCTCGGCAGATGTGATGTTTTGGCCATGCTTTAAGATCCTGGGTCTTAGTAGAACAAGGTTGATACCCTATCATCACCCTTTGATAGGCTTCAATGGCAAAAAGGTTCACACCTTGGGCATGTATGAAATGGACGTACGGATGGGTGATGAGTGGCCTAAGAGGTTGACCAGGAAGGTTAATTTCTTTGTGATGGATGAGAGTGTCTTCTCGGCCTATAACCTCATCATAGGAAGAGTAGCCCTTAAGGAGTTCGAGGCCATGCCGTCGACGGTCCACCAGATGCTAAAATTCCCGACCCCCTATGGGGTAGGGGAAGTGCAAGGTGACCAGACCACAGTGTGAGAATGTTACTTCAACTCGGCCGAAGAAAGAGAGGCCCATAAGAGGGCCACCACCACTTATAGCATTGATACCCTTGATCCAAGAGATGAAACAAAATTGAAGAAGGGAGAGGACGCGAAAGAGGTAGAATCCATCGTCCTCAATGAGGACGAGCCGGAAAAAACCATCCAGGTCGGCAAAGCCCTAAATTTGGAAGTCAAGGAAGAGCTGATAAACTTCCTCAGGAGGAGGCATAGTGTCTTCTCATGGAGTCACGCAGACATGCCCGGCATCGACCCGGAGGTGATGAGTCACAAGCTCAACGTAAACAAAGATGACAAGCCTATCAAACAGAGACGAAGAGTCTACTCCAGGGAGAAATACAACGTCATCCGAGAAGAGGTAAAAAAGCTAGAAGAGGATAAGTTTATTAGAGAAGTCACATACCCGGAGTGGCTATCAAATGCAGTTATTGTACCCAAGGCTAATGGGAAGTGGAGAATGTGTGTCGACTTCACTGATCTGAACAGATCTTGTCCTAAAGATAGCTATCCCTTACCTCGGATAGATCAGATGGTGGACGCCACGACAGGAAATGAGCTCATGAGCTTCATGGATGTGTATTCAGGATATAACCAAATCTTCATGGATGCTGAAGACTCAAAGAAGACAGCCTTCATTACTGATAAAGGAATGTACTGCTACAAGGTAATGCCCTTCGGTCTGAAAAATGCAGGGGCAACGTACCAACGTCTTTTTAATAAGATGTTCGAAGAGCAAATAGGTAAGACCATGGAAGTATATATAGACGACATGCTAACAAAGAGCTTGAAAGCTTGCACCCATGTGGAAGACCTTGAGAAGACCTTCGATGTTATGGACTCATACAAGATGAAACTCAACCCGGCGAAGTGTGTCTTCGGAGTAGGAGCTGGGAAGTTACTGGGTTTCATTGTCAACCAGAGAATAATTGAAGCGAACCCTGAGAAAATTAAGGTGTTGCTTGACATGAAGACTCCTAGGAGTATCAAGGATGTCCAAAGACTCACGGGGAGAGTGGCCGCGCTTAACAGATTTGTCTCTAGGGCAACAGACAAGTGTCTTCCATTCTTTAAAGTTCTGAGAAAGGCCTTCGAATGGGACGAAGAGTGTGAGAAAGCCTTCAACCAGCTAAAGTCTTACTTGGGATCACCCTTATTGCTATCTCGGCCCGTTGCAGGGGAAAAGTTGTATGTGTATCTGGCAGTCTCTGAGTCAGCCGACAGCGCGGCCATGATACGGGAAGACGATGGGATCCAGAGGCCAGTATATTTCAACAGCAAGGCCCTTCAAGGGTCTGAACAAAATTATCCCTGTATGGAGAAGTTGGCTTATGCCCTAATTCATGCTTCAAGGAAGATGAAACCTTACTTCCAAGCCCACTCCATGGTAGTCCTCACTGACTCCCCACTAAGACAGGTCTTGCATAAACCTGAGAAGTCGGGGAGATTGATGACATGGGCCATCGAGTTAGGGGAGTATGATCTCACCTACCAACCCAGGATAGCCATCAAAGGGGAGGCCTTCGCAGACTTTGTTGCAGAGTTCACATGGGAAGAGACAGAGAATGGCCTAGGGGATGCAGAAGAGACAAACAAAGGTGTCTTCCAAAATCCGGAAGAGACGACACCAAACGTCTTCCATGATCGAGAAGAGGCCAAGATAGAGAATGGTCTAGGGGATGCCGAAGAGACAAACCGAGGTGTCTTCCGAAATTCGAAAGAGGTCACCTCAGGCAAAGCACGGAGCAGAGTAGGAGAGAATGAAGAGGATCGATACCTCTTCAGGCAAGGAGTTATGACTTAAGGGGTCTTCTCATCAGATACACACATTTGGAACCTCTTCGTTGATGGCTCTTCCTGCAATAATGGAAGCGGTGCGGGGCTAATACTCTCGGCTCCAGATGGCGCCAATATCCAATATGCCTTGAGATTCAACTTCCAGGCCTCAAACAACGAGTCCGAGTATGAGGCCATGATAGCAGGTCTCTCATTGGCAAAAACTCTTCGCGTAGAGCGACTCCTACTCCACAGCGACTCAAGGCTAGTCGTCAATCAAGTACTAGGAGTCTATGAGGTCAGGGATGAAAGGATGGCGAAGTACCTGAAGAGGGTGAGAAATATGTTGGAATATTTTGAAGAGGCAAAATTGAAAAGAGTGCCTCGACAAAGTAACAGTCACGCGGATGCATTGGTAAGGCTAGCCTCGGCAACAAAGACAGATGTTAGAAGGACCATTCTGATCGAGGTCTTGGGAAAGGCAACCATTGAGGAAGAAGAGGTATGTAACCCCTGTCACAATTTGAACCTAGGAGACTCATGGATTGACCCCCTCGTCAGATATATTAGAGAGGGAGAGATGCCGGAGTCCAGGTTTAAGAGGAGAAAGTTGAGATATAGGGCTGCCAAGTTCACAGTGATAGGAGATATCTTGTACAAAAAGGGATTTCTATTGCCTCTCCTCAGATGTGTGCATCCGACGGAAGTTCCCTGGGTCTTACAGGAGGTTCATGAAGGTTATTGCTCCAGCCACATAGGGGGAAGACCCTTGGCCAAAAGAATCATCACACAGGGGTACTGGTGGCCAACCTTGTCCAAAGACACCGTGGCCTACGTGAAGAGATGTGATAAATGTCAAAGATTTGCAACTATTCCTCATCAACCTCATCAGCCTATGACGTCAATCACCTCTCCATGGCCATTTGCGGTATATGGGATTGACTTAGTAGGACCCCTGCCAAGGGCTACCAATAGTTACAAATTCTTGATAGTTGCCATTGACTACTTCTCAAAGTGGGTGGAGACAGAGCCGATAATAACGATCACAGAGCAAAAGACCTTCCAGTTCATTTGGAGGAACATCATATGCAGATACGGCCTCCCAAACACTCTCATCTCAGACAATGGGACTCAGTTCAAGAACTCCTCTTTAGAAAAGTACTGCCTAAGAGGTGGGATAAAGCAGTTCTTATCATCTCCTGGCCGTCCTCAGGCGAACAGTCAGATCGAGGTAACGAACAGGACTATTCTTGATGGAATTAAGAAGAGGTTAGAGGATGCGAAGGGAAGATGGACTGAAGAGGTCTACGCTGTGTTATGGGCTTACAGAACTACAGCAAGGAAACCTACAAGAGAAACTTCGTTTATGCTAGCACATGGCTCAGAGGCTGTCAAACCAATAGAAGTAGGGCTCCCAACTCATAGGGTTCAGACCTATGACCCTGATAAAAATGGGGAAGAGAGGAGGTTAGACCTAGATCTGATTTAAGAAAGAATAGAAGACGCTGAGATCAGGCAAGAAGCCTACCAATAGAGGGCGGGGAAATTCTATAACCAGAGGGTGAAGTCAAGACCCATTGCAGTGGGAGACCTAGTGCTAAAAAAGACCTTACAAAAAGCAAATAAGCTTCACCAAAACTGGCATGGCCCCTACAGAGTGACAGAAGAGGTTGTGCCTGGCACCTACAGGCTAGAAAACCTAGAAGGACAACCCTTTACTAACCCATGGAATGCTAATCACCTAAAGAAATATTACATATGATGTTGCATAGAATTTGTAAATGTATCATCTTATGAAGAGGTTATTAATAAAAAGATCAGTCCCTATGACAATTCTTGCTTCATTCTTAAGTCAGATTAGTTATGGGGATAACATCTTAGGTGATGACCTCAGACCTTCATAACACCACTCGGTGGTGATGAGGTATGAGCTCAGGCATCTTCCTAGATGACCTCAGACCCTTAACATCATTAATTTGGTGAGATTAGTTATGGGGAAAACATCTTAGGTAATGACCTCAGACCTTAATAACATCACTTGGTGGTGAAGAGGTCTGAGCTCAGACACCTTCCTAGATGACCTTTGACCCTTAACATCATTAATTCGGTGAGATTAGTTATGGGGTAACATCTTAGGTGATGACCTCAGACCTTCATAACATCACTCGGTGGTGAAGAGGTCTGAACTCAAACACCTTCCTAGATGACCTCAGACCCTTAACATCATTAAGTTGGTGAGATTAGTTATGGGGATAACGTCTTAGGTGATGACCTCAGACCTTCATAACACCACTCGGTGGTGACGAGGTATGAGTTCAGACACCTTCCTAGATAACCTCAGACCCTTAACATCATTAAGTTGGTGAGATTAGTTATGGGGATAACATTTGAGGTGATGACCTCAGACCTTCATAACACCACTCGGTGGTGACGAGGTATGAGCTCAGACACCTTCCTAGATGACCTCAGACCCTTAACATCATTAATTTGGTGAGATTAGTTATGGGGAAAACATCTTAGGTAATGACCTCAGACCTTCATAACATCACTCGATGGTGAAGAGGTCTGAGCTCAGACACCTTCCTAGATGACCTTTGACCCTTAACATCATTAATTTGGTGAGATTAGTTATGGGTTAACATCTTAGGTGATGACCTCAAACCTTCATAACATCACTCGGTGGTGAAGAGGTCTGAACTCAGACACCTTCCTAGATGACCTCAGACCCTTAACATCATTAAGTTAGTGAGATTAGTTATGGGGATAACGTCTTAGGTGATGACCTCAGACCTTCATAACACCACTCGGTGGTGACGAGGTATGAGTTCAGACACCTTCCTAGATAACCTCAGACCCTTAACATCATTAAGTTGGTGAGATTAGTTATGGGGATAACGTCTTAGGTGATGACCTTAGACCTTCATAACACCACTCGGTGGTGACGAGGTATGAGTTCAGACACCTTCCTAGATGACCTCAGACCCTTAACATCATTAAGTTGGTGAGATTAGCTATGGGGATAACATCTTAGGTGATGACCTCAGACCTTCATAACATCACTCGGTGGTGAAGAGGGATGAACTTAGACACCTTCCTAGATGACCTCAGACCCTTAACATCATTAATTTGGTGAGATTAATTATGGGGATAACATCTTAGGTGATGACCTCAGACCTTCATAACATCACTCAGTGGTGAAGAGGTCTGAGCTCAGACACCTTCCTAGATGACCTCAGACCCTTAACATCATTAAGTTGGTGAGATTAGTTATGGGGATAACATCTTAGGTGATGACCTCAGACCTTCATAACATCACTCGGAGGTGAAGAGGTCTGAGCTCAGACACCTTCCTAGATGACCTCAGACCCTTAACATCATTAATTTGGTGAGATTAATTATGGGGATAACATCTTAGGTGATGACCTCAGACCTTCATAACATCACTCGGTGGTGAAGAGGTCTGAGGTCAGACACCTTCGTAGATGACCTCGGACCCTTAACATTATTAAGTTGGTGAGACTAGTTATGGGGATAACATCTTAGGTGATGACCTTAGACCTTCATAACATCACTCGGTGGTGAAGAGGTCTAAGATCAGACACCTTCCTAGATGACCTCAGACCCTTAACATCATTAATTGGGTGAGATTAGTTATGGGGATAACATCTTAGGTGATGACCTCAGACCCTTATAACACCATCCAGTGGTGACGAGGTCTGAGGTCAGGACCATTGATAAAGTTTGAACAAGATACCATCGCAACAAAACAAAGAATGGAAAATATCATATGGAATTCAATAAAAGCATGTGAACACAGTCCTCCTTAGAGGTTGATATATTCAGAAGTAACAAATATTCAACAATTACAGAAGCTCCATAATGTTAAAAGTTATAATGATCAAAAAATCCTAAGGGTTTGAGGGGGGAGCATTAACATCCTCGGCCTGATTGGCTTGATCCACATTGGTCACCTCGGCCGCATCATCATGATGGTCTGCCCCCCGACCTCGGTCCCTTCCAAAGTTACAGTCTCGGCAGGAGCAGCAGCCTCATCCTCAACCTCTTGAAGAGCCTGTGCAAACCGAGGATCAGCAAAACCGAAACCCACAAAGTCATAGGCCTTTAAAGTGCCGACCTCCCTCTACCTGACATTAGCCCATTTAGCAGTGGCCTTGATACCTCTTTCAAGATATTCAAAGCCAAAGCCTATGAACTCGTCTGAGGCCTTGTAGTCATAAATGATCTTCTTGGAGGCGTTTTCAAGAGCGGCCCTGACAGTTGAGTTGACTTTCTGCTGCAGAGTGTCGTCTTTGGCCTGCAGAGCTGCAACATGATCCTTGCTGAGATGGGAGATGTCCTTCTCCACGCCCTTCACTTTCTTCTCAGAGTCCTTCAGCTCAGACTTGAGTCGGTCAATATCTGCATTCAGAGCGCTCTGAACCTTCTCGGCCTCTTGCCCCTTTTGGATAAGGGGCAATTCCTCAGAGTCCAGTTAGATAAGTGGTGCATAGCATCCACTCCCTGCATATTTCATGAAGAGGTTAAGATGAAGAAAAGTCAGATGTTACACTTAAAAGAAATTCTGAAGAGAGATTAAGTCATACATGCACGGCTCTGTGAAGGCCGAACTCAACCAACAATTGGGTCTCCAGAGACCTGAAGAAGCGCTTGTCAGCCTCGGTCATTGCAGAGCCGATGGAATCAAGGGCCTGAAGACTGTGGACGACAATGCTATTAGATAATTTCAGCTGGTCTAGACGAGCCGACAGAGCGTCGGCCGAGGAGATGGGGATGGCAGTGTCTGCAGTCTTCTTCCTCGGCCTCTGGTCCTCAGGGGCATGTCCTTCTGGAGCCCTCTTCTTTGTGGCCTGGGACTTTGATGCTGAGGGAGCTGGGGGAGGGGCATTTAAGCCAGCTTTCTTGGTAAGTCTTGATAGGCTAGGTGCGGCCATTTCCCACAGCTCGTCAGAGATGTCTTGTGGTCGCTCTGCAAAAGTTTGGTCTAGGTTAAAAATCAGACATGAATGAATTCAGAGGTTCAACTTAAAATAAAAATTCTTACCAAGGTCGACAAGGGGACTTCCACCTAGGCCCGTCCCTGAGAGATAATGGGGGGTCATCAAATGCTCAAACTTAACGAATAGACCATGTGCCCCTTGGTCTTGCAGGGATTTCACCTTCTGAAGATTCTAAAGACTTAGACCAGGGTCGGCCCTGTCAGACATGGTGACCTTGCCCCATCTGAGGAATATCCTCGGCTCAAGAATGGACGAGGGAACACATGGGCCAAATTCCCATGGTCCAGAGGAAAAAAAATAGCGGGGCTTCCAGTTATGGTTTGAAGTCTGAGTTATCTGGAGAATTTTCTTCTCAGGCCTCCAAGCTACAAAATGATAGTAGCTCGGATGATTTTTAGCCAAGGATGGGACATAGCAACCAACAAAGACCTGAACTGGGAGGTCAGAGTGATGGACTGCCCTCCACAAGATAATGGTCCTTATGATGACCCTCCAAGCATTGGGGGATAGTTGTGAGGGGGCCAAATTAATGTAGGTACGGATGGACTTGATGATGTGATGGATGGGTAGATGAAACCCTAACTTGAACATCTGCTCATACAGTCAGATCTCTCCGTCTCGGCCGTGATAAGACCTTTCTTCCCTCAGAGGTCTCCTTAGTTTTATGGAAGGACTAATCGAGTATAAATATCTGAAGCAGAGAAGATCCACCTCAGTAACTGTGCTCTCGATCTCGGCCGCCTCAGAGACGTCGACATCACTTTCAACATCTTCATCATCATCTAGCTCAACGTCGGTCGGAGCAGATGTGGATGGGTTACTAGCAAATCTCTGAGCAAACTCTGCCCCTGTGACGGCCGACAGAGGGATGGCATCAAGTATGGGTGGAAGAGCCACATTGGTCTCAACAATCTCAACCTCTGAGGAAGAGGCTGAGGTGCTTGAGTTGTTATGAGAAGAGGCTTGGCTAGAGACCTCGGTCTGATCAGGGGCCTGACCAGGCTGAGGTGTGAAGTCCATGGCCTCCTGAAATGAGTCCACAGACATGGGGTCTAAGGTGGAGGATTCAGACTCAGACATCGGTATGGGGTTGGTAGGGACCTCTGTCTGATAAAAGAACTCGGGGGGATCAGGATATATCACCTTAAGAGGTGGTGGAAAGATAGGTCTAAGGGGAAGTTCTTGTGACCTACGGGCCTCCTCCTGGGCTCTTTCTATTTGCCTAATATTTTCTAAGGTCTTCTCTCTAAGGGAGGGGACTCCTCAAGAAGCTGATATAAAGGTCTGAGCATCAGAGGCCGAGCCTAAACTTTGGATAACTTCCTAAAACTACAAACAAGATTGGCTTGTAAAGTAAAGAAATCTAAAGATCAAACTTAGAAGTTTAAAGAAAATACAGTCGCCTAAAACTATGGTGTTCACCGGAAAATGATGAAACTCGCCAAAAAATGCAAACCAGAAGCGAAAAATAAAGAAAATGAAGGGGAGAAGGTACCTGGAAATCAAATGACGAAGGAAAGTGAAGAGAATTCGCGAAAAATCACCACCAAAGGAGACCTCTGCAGTGGTAAACGCCTTTTAGAGAGAGGGAGTTGCAGGAGAAAAATTCGCCAGAGAAGAGAAGAAATGAAGAAGAAGGAGGGAAAAAGGGTTCAAAAACCCTTAAATACATGGGCATGTTTCCCAAGGCCCAGCATTGCCTTGGGAGCCCCAAAGGGCGGCTGACAGCACACGCCTACCAAGCAAGCATGCTCCAACATTGGACAAGTGTCAAGAAAGTATTGGCTCGTAAATAGACAGGCCTCGGAGGTAAACTAATCCCCTAGTCACCTAACCTCGCATATGACTAAGGGCTGGGGGTGATTGATATGCCCCAAGTGTGACCTCGGCCTAGAGACACCAACCTCGGCCGAGGTAAGGGCCGACTCTGGATAAGCCTTGGGCCCGCGATATTAGCCCTCGACCATAGTAAGGTCGGCCTAGGCCGACACTACCACTAGCTCTCCAACGGACATCAGGTAACCTCGACCGAATATGGGCCGAGCTCACAAGAGGCCCAAGTAACAACTCCATCGTGGCATCTGTTGGTGATCAAGCATAAGCGTCCCCAACCTCGGCATAGGCCGACCCTATACATTGTCTCAGCCATGACTGAGCCGAGGATCCTATGGTTCATCAAATATCGGGCAAGCTAGACTTGCTAACCTCGGCCTCTCCGAGGCCGAGGTCCTGCACCCATATGGCAACCGAGCATCTGTTGACATTTGGATAAGGACACATGGACACATGGGCACAAATCAGTTGTAACAAGATCATTCCCCACACGTAGGGAGAATATTTCGTCATCATTCTTTACATGTTACAGTGACCGGTGGCTCTCCCATATTGGTGAGGCTAACACACACATGCAAACCTCATGCATGGGGGGTACATTACACCCCCGAGGTACTATATATAGAGGTCATCCTCTACCTTGCAAAGGATCCAAAAAATACAACCCTAGCTGAAACTGTCTAGATACACAGTAGAGAGAGAAAGGTTGAGAGATTGTATCTATGGCCATTAGTGCCTTATTACAATGAGGTTATTCACACACACACAGTGGACGTAGGCCAATTCAGGCTGAACCACTTATACACTGGTGCTCTCTCCTCTTCTCCTCATCTCATTCTCTTACCTCTATATATAACTATGTTGCCATTGTTGTTCTTAGATTGAGCTTGAAAACACCTTACCTGGTGGTGTTAATTCTAGCATCATCATTTTGCCTACAAATACATAGGGCAAATACAACTGGCGCTAACTCCAAGTCATGGGTGGGGTAATTTCTCTCGTGAGGCTTAAACTTACGGGAAGCATAAGCTATGACCTGACTTTCCTGCTACAACACACCTCCGAGTCCTTGTAAGGACGCATCGGTGTAAACTAGATACTCAACTCCCGGTCTTGGCAATGCTAACACAGGTGCTGAGGTTAACTTGTCCTTCAACTCATCAAATGCCAACTGACAGGCATCGCTCCAAATGAATGGAACACCCTTACGAGTCCGATGTGTCAAAGGACCCGCTATCTTTGAGAAACCCCGAATAAACCTCCTGTAGTATCCTGCTAGTCCCAAGAAACTATGGATCTCAGTCGGTGTCGTGGGATGTCCCCACTCCCTCACCACAGATACCTTCCCGGGATCTACCGATATCCCCCGGTCTGAAATGATATCCCCCAAAAACTGAACCTCCTTCAACCAAAATCCACACTTCTCATATTTTACATACAGCTCGTTTTGACGTAGTGTCTACAAAACCTGTCTCAGATGCTCGGCGTGCTCCTCTTCTGTCTGGGAGTAAACTAGAATGTCATCAATAAAGACAATGACGAACTGGTCTAAGAACTCTCTGAACACCCTATTCATCAAGTTCATAAACACGGCTGGAGCGTTGGTCAAGACAAAAGGCATAAGCCGAAACTCGTAGGAACCATATCTCGTTAAGAAAGCAGTCTTCGATACATCTTGCTCCCTGATACGCAACTGATGATAACCCGATCGCAAATCAATCTTTGAGAAGAATGAAGCTCCTCTCAGTTGGTCGAATAAGTCATCGATTCGGGGAAACAGATACTTATTCCGTATCATGACCTTATTCAACTCTCGGTAATCCACATACAACCTCAACGATCCATCCCTCTTCTTTACGAACAACACAGGGGCACCCCATGATGAAGTACTCCTCCGGATAAACCCCTGACCCAACAACTTCTCAATCTGATCCCGTAACTCTCTCATCTCGGCCGGAGCCATACGGTAAGGTGCGCAGGCAATAGGCCGAGTGCACGGCACCAAATCGATCACAAAATCTATCTCCCTACTCGGAGGTAATCCAGGTATATCCTGAAATACGTCGGCAAAGTCACTAACAACTGGAATCGCATCGAGTGGTATCACCACTTCCTTAGAGGCCTCCTCCTCTATATACTACAAGTGAGTGGACGATCCTCCCTCAGGGCGAGGCATCGCCACTAAAAACATCTCCTGCCCAGGAATGGCAAAGATAATACTCCTACTAAAACAGTCAATCATGGACCGGTACGCAACTAGCCAATCCATACCAATAATGGCATCATACTCATTCATCTCTAACACTAACATATCCGCGGATAAAGTAAACCTCCCGATCTCTATACCCACACCTCTACAAATAAGAGAAATCACGGAACCAATACTCAACGGTGAATCTACATAAGTAACCGTGTTCTCGGCGGTGTCGAATAACCCAATAGTGCATGAAAATCTCATGGCAATGAAACAATGTGTGTCCCCTGTGTCAAACAAAATACGCCCCATAGTCCCCTGAATAGAGAACATACCCTCAATGGCCGGTGGATCCTGTGGGGCTGCGGCATGATGAAGCTGATACACTCTCCCATACTGGAGTTTTCCCTACTGAACTGGGACCGCTGGAATGGGTGGTAGTGCTGCCATCTGTGGTGGTGCTAGGAGGGCGGCAGGAAACATAGGCCTCTGTGGGGCCCTGCCCCTATCAGGACAATCCTGGCGTTTGTGGCCAGTCTTGCCACAAACATAACACTTCCCCGAGAAGTTTCCCCCCCGCTATCCCTGCTGCCCTCGTCCCTGGTGGTCATTACCATTCCTCCCATGTCCATGCTGGCCTTGCTAAAGCTGCTGCTGCTGGCCATTCGGACCCTGCTGGCCCTAATGGCCGTTCTGACCCTGATGGCCCTGCCTGAAACCTCCCTGTCCACTTCTGAAACCCCTAGATCGGAATCTCTTAGAATCCCTCTGTTGGGAACCCTGGTCACCCCGCTTGTACTATCCCTGAGCAGATTGTGCCCCGCTGGCACCATTTCTCCCGGTCCTGCCCTGTTGGCTGGAATCCCCTGATTTCTTGCTCTCAGACATGTGGAAGCGATGATCCTGACAGTGAAGTAATTCAGCGTTAACCACATCAGAATAAGTGGCCAACGAGAGATTCCCTAACAAATGTTGACGGATCCTCCAAGTCAATCCATCTGTGAACTTCTGAATCTTCTTCTCCTCAGTCTGTATCTCATCCGGAATAATGTTCAAAATATTGGTAAACTCAGCCTCATACTTAGCTACGGTCCTTCCCTCCTGCTTGAGGTTCATCAATTTCCTCCTCATCTCCGTGTGAACAGGTGACGGAAAATATTTGTGGTCGAACCTCACCCAGAACTCCTGTATAGTGAGGGTGTCCCTCTCCTCTGCGGTGGTAATGGACTCCCACCACTGCAATGCAGATCCTACTAGCTTGAAAGTAGCCAGTATCTGCTTATGAACATCTGTGCACTCGTACATCCTTAAGTGCCTCTGAATATCCTTCCTCCACTGACTGGATACCACAACATCGGAGCTACATGCAAACTCTGGAGGGTGAGCTTTCTGAAAAGCATCACGGACGCGTTCCCAAGCAGACGGGAATGCATGAGCCTGAACTGGCGCGACTACCGGCGCCTGGGGTGGTGCCTGCTGTACAATGGCTAAGGCGACATTTACCGCTTGGGCTACAATAGCTGCGACCTCGATGCCATTCATGGTGCCCTGAACTAGTGCAGGTTGTGGCTCTGGCTGTGCATCCCTAGGAACTCGTTGCGCACGTCGTGGAGGCATCTGAAATGAGAGTAAAATTTTATAAGTTCGCAGTTATTAACTCAAAATAGCTGAAGAGCGAAGCATACACAAAGAATACAACAGTCCTAAAACATAGCTCTCTATATCAAAGAAAGCTCAGTGGAAACATAACAAGTCGTACAGATCCTAAGGACACTAGAACCTGATGCTCTGATACCACCTGTGACACCCCGACTAATTAAATACCGGGTAGCTACTCCTTTATTAAATTAATACAAAATGCCAAGTTGGTTCAGTTCACAGCATCACTGTCGAAAATTTTTTAATGTTACTAACCACCTAGTATTTAAAAAGTGAGTTGTCTATTTTAAATTAAATCTGATTAACATGCAATAAATGAATTATGAAAAGTTAACATAACCTATCACAATATAGTCACAATAGCATATCCAACCAATAAATAAGAGTATGGATGAAAACACCTCATAACAAACCAAATCCCGAAATAAATAAGTACAAAATCTGCATCATTAAAATTAATTACAACCAAAGTCTGAAGTAACTGAATGATTAAGATGTCTCCAATAGGAATGGGCGACATGCCCGACAGATGATAAAAACTGATAATGGAGCAAGATCAGAAATGGAGGCGTCTACTATCATGGTCCTGTAACTTCCACAGCAACTACAACACGTCACCTGAATAGAATTCCTATGCATGGTGTCCTTGTGGCTGGGCACCTAAAAGGTTTTTACAAGAAAATATATTTGAAAGCAAACGGGTCAAAGCCCGATTGTGGAAAAATATTTTAAAATATAGCAAGTGATTTAATGACATTAAAACAATGAATGCAAAGTACATGTTAGGACGTGCTCTCACATAAAATGCTCACCTCTCGACTATTTGTGCACTCCTAACGTACCCGTACCCATTCTAGTTGCTCCCCCAGCTATCTAGTCCAACACTAAATCTAATATCTCTATGTAAGTTCCAATTTACATCCCAACATCTTCTATTAAGATAGAGTATTGTACCTAATTACACAGTTTATACCACTTTAGCACTTCAATTGATTATAAATCTTACCATTTCCTATACAAACCGTTGTTATAATTTATACTCACAATTATTCACGTCAATTCATTTCAATTAACTGTATATTATTCTCACCATAAATATATAATACTAGAACCCTGAGGCTAAGCTGTGGTGCACACATACTCTGCTATCCAATCCCGGTACATCACGTACATAAGGACCACGCATTCGGAATCTCTCAGGAATCGTTCTCAATAACATCAATCAGAAACAATGGAGGCGAACATAGTTCACATCACATGGGTCACGCACATACCTACGCTCCCATGATCAGCAGACTTATTAACTTCTTAATAAGACCTTCTCTGACCTATGTCCTCGAGGTACGAATCTAAATCCCCCCCGTAGGCACACAAAGATTAGATGGCCCTAAACGAATGCCAACCTCCCATGATAGCAAGTACGATAGGTATGTCATACACAGATAATTACATATACTAAGAATTCTCACATCTTAGATATTACCATATTTTTATTAGTAACTTCTCGTTCTTATACCAACTTTTAGTGTTATACAAATCACATGTATCCGGTTTATATGCATATAAGTCATCAATTATCCTCACTTCGTGATTAGTCACTCGCGTCCTAATCCACAAATGTTATCCGGTTCAAGCCACTATTCTAAATTTTACTCCTCAATATACCACAAATCTCCCCAACTATACCTACTAGTAAATAAGGGAAAGTTATCTCACCATTTAAACAAGGCTACGGGATACTTAGAAACCAAATCAGGCCAAAAAGGCCATTCTGTCAACTCGTTAGAAGTCTCGTTCGAACGAGGTCGTTCGAACGAGTTCATTTGAACGAAGTACCAACTCGTTAGAAGTCATACTGTCATCTCGTTAGAAGTTCGTTCGAACGAGGTTGTTCAAACGACCTGGGCAGGTCTTCTAACGAGATGGCAGTTTCGACCCAGAAATTCCTTACTTCGTTTTTCTCAATTTTTCTCTTCTCCAAACTCATCCTAAGATCATCCCAATCATATTTTAAGGTTCTTAAACATCACTAAACCTTATTAGGTCGTGTCTTAACATATTTTTGGGGTCTAATCTTCCTAAACAACAATTAATTATCATAAGTCCCCAAGTTTTACCCCCAAACCCTATAAATATGAACCCAGAAATTTAATGTCTTAAATTTCCCTTTTTAAATCCATTTTTTCATCATAAAAAGTTGTATTTTGTATAAGACAATCATCCAATAACATTCTACATGCAATCCCTATATTATATCATGAATTTCTATCTCCAATTTCATGGGTTTTCATCAATCACCCAATATAATGCAATTATTTCAATTCTAAGCATGGAAGAAACATTCGCTTGAAATTAACGTAATTAAACCACTTGCCTTATGATTGTTCTTCAGAATTTGATGTTGGTGAATGATGTTTCATTTCTCCTTTCTCTACGGATCCTCCCAAGGTTGAAGATGGTGGTTTTTGGCTCTTGTAACTTCTCTTCCCACCTCTCTCAAAACTCACGTAACTACTCTCTAAACTTTTTGCTGGTAATGTCCGTAGTGGCCCTTCTAAAATAATAAATATTAACTCTAATTTTCGTGGGTTTTAATTCCCTAATTTTTAAAATGACCAAACTACCCTTTTAACTTGTCGGTATGGCCTAAAAATGCCCCAGGACCCAAACTAAACTCCCGGCTAGTGTTTTCTGACTACTTTGACCCTTTTGGACTCGTTGGCGCAGTCAAAATGACCATTCGGTTGATAGAAATAAAATTCACTTTTTAATTCAAATAATTACATTCCTGACGCGACTAACACGCGCGTTCCAACTAAATTTCCCAAATTGTCGTATTTCAGTCTCGCGATAATTTTAATATTTTCAATATTCATATATTGCCATATATACACAACATAATCAAATACCAACTCACATCTTGTTAGTATTTATATCTGGATTATTTTTTAATTAATTCACATTTAATTTAATTAATCCCTTAAATAAATATCGATAAAAATACGGGGTATTGCACATAGGCGGTGTGAATACCTATACTTGATTTTAATTAGGTCAAGGTGACACTCGGAACCAATATATTAAAAATAAATTGGGGTCGAGGTGCTATTCCGAACCACTACATTAAATAAGCATTGGGGTCGAGGTTCCATTCCGAACCACTACATTAAATAAACATTGGGGTCGAAGTGCCATTCTGAACCACTACATTAAATAAACATTGGGGGCGAGGTCCTTTGAACCACTATATTATATAAACATTGGGGTTGAGGTGCCATTCTGAACCAAAACATAAAATAAATTTTGGGCTCGAGGTGACATTCCGAACCAATAATCCTTAATGCGTGACACAGGGACATAATAATATAGTATGCACTTATAGTATATAATATGTGTGAAATATATACCATATGTATAATCTACTTAAGTGTAATAGTAGATAGTAGATGATATATGCATAGCTGAAAAGTAAATTAAGTAGAGAAACTTAATTATAAAAGTTGAACATCTGAAGAATAAATTAAGCAATGAAACTTAATTGCAAGATTTTAAAAAATACAAAGTGTGAAAGGTTATCTACGAAAATAATGACATTTGAGATATATTAATTTTATAAGCATACTGTATGGGAGGTACGAGGACTTGGAGTATAGATAAGTTCAGTTAAATAATTTTGTCTAGTAGTTTGGGTAGTATAGCTAGGTGGGCTAAGTATAGAACGTTAGGTGTGCACAATACATGAGAGGTGAGTAAACTCAAGGGAGTGTACGTGAACCTAACATGTGTAATAAATAACTGATTTTGTTGTGATAAACATTTGCAAAATATTTTTAAAATGTTTTGAGTACTAACTCTTCCTATAAAAAAAATTTAAAACCTTTTAGGTGTCCAGTCACAGGGACGCCAGACTTGAGAATCCATTCCAGGGAACCATAGCTGCAGCATTGTGGATGCTTGCAGGATTTGTTTAGCTGATTCCTTCCTTCGGGTCTTGTGTAGGATCTCGTTCATTATTCTATGTATGGACATGTTTTTTGTTGACATTATTTTAGTTTTCAGATCCAGACTAGTGTTGGAGTTTGGATATGGATTATTACTTGGTTTTAGATTTTATAGCCGATGGTTTAGTCGGCAGGACTTAATTTATATATATATTGTGAGATGCTTGGATTCTAGTATATTGTGAATGTTTAAATTAATTTTTTTGCATAATTTATTTATCTGTTTACAGAAATATAAAATTTGGCACCGGTCTAATTTTACTTAGGTGGTTAGTAATTAAAAAGTTTTCGACAGTGATGCTAAGAATGAACCAAATGAGAAACATATTTTAATTTAATAAAGGCCTGATCACCCTGTATTTAATTAAGTGGGGTGTCACAGATGGTATCAGAGCATCAGGTTCTAGTGTCCATAGGATCTGTACGGCTTTCTACGAGTTTTGCGTAACATTCTTTTGAGATAGAGCCCTATTCTTAGGATTGTTGCTTTTATCTTCACGTGATTGAGATATCATGCTTCTATTCTTATATCTTGTATGGAATGTGAACTCATACAATTCAATTAAATTTCATATGTCATTTAAGAGAGATTAACAAACTTGCACAGTTGAAGAGTTTAAGGTTTGGCAGGGACAGCAAGTACCTCAAGTATCACTGGGGATGATAATCGTCACAGAGATGGCAGGCATCGTAGCACAAGCAGTGGCTACCGCATTATTACACTAGAAAGAACAACTCTTCCTGCCAATAGGGAATAAAAATGCAAGGTAACCTAGTCAGTTGGATAATACAGGGAGCGAAAGGGGTGGTGTAATATCGAGACAGGAGCGAAAGGGTACTCGAGATCGTCCCAACCAAAAGAAAGATGGGAATGGCCAGCAGAGTCAAGGCCATCAGACCCAACAGGACCAAAAGCAGGGAAGCTTTAGAGAAAGATGTTTCAAATGTGGAAGGTAGGGACACAAGCACCAACTTTGACAGTCGCAAGCTAAGAACAAGCTTTAATCGAATCAATATTGTCAATCATAACAGGGCCAGAGACAGAGACAGTTCCTGGGTCAATGTTTCATATATGGCTAGTAAGGTCAAAAGAGGAGGACTTGCCCACATCAGTTCGGGATACATCAACAAGGTGCCCAACGAGAGCAGAAGGTACAAGTACCTCCGATATTACCAGCCCCACGACCACAGGATTATCGTGCTTATAGCATTCGATATGCAGTCATGCCATGGACACAGTTGGCACCACCATAGTTTAAAGGTATGATATTTTTTATTAAACCTATTCTTGGGTAAATGATAAATATATGGGTGGCTTGAGTACGTCACGGTTTAAAATTGAGTAAGTTAAGATTCGTATGTGAGTCAGGTTTACTAGGTGAGTGGGTGGTGTCACCCTTATTTACCGTTAGTTCCACCGGCAGGGAGGCGGGTGTGACCACCGAAAGGTACTAGTTAGCAATGAATTGAGCAAAAAAAAAGCTACTTCATTAACTATTAGGTTCGTTGATCCAGGAAATGATGTATCCTTGGCATGGTATCATATGAGCGAGTGTCGAGCCCGTGTCAATATTATCGAAGTGGAGATTTCAGAAAATATAATTGTCTTATATTAGTGTATATTATACTTTAAAAGGATATGTTAGTATTGCTATGAATTATCCCGGAGGGTAGGGACATTTTTTAGGCAATTCAAGATATGAAATGGATTACGTCGAGCGCTAAAATATAACTTGATATTTATCTAGTGCTAAGAACTTAGTGAGAACATCGGGTTTATGTCGTCTTTTGAGATGTGGGAGTGGACGAGTAGACACTATTATAAGGGGACTAAGTTGGGTGGAAGACTTTCTAGTGTTAGACATGGAGGGGTAGGAAGTGATCCTAGGTATTGATTGGTTGGAGAGATACAAGGCGATGGTGGATTGCCATGAGAGGACCATTGTCTTTTCCATTTCAAGATAGGAGAGGTTACTAGTGGCATGCCTCCCCAAGAGGGAGGTTCACGCACTCACTTATACTATATTGAGGAGAAGAAGAGGGATGGTTATCTTGGCTTGTGTGTGGATTACAGGGAGCTGAACAAGGTGATGATACGGAGTAAGTATCCATTACCTAGGATCGATGACCTATTTGATCAGTAGAGAGGGGCTAGTAACTTCTCAAAGATTGATTTGTGGTCGAGTTACCATCAGTCGCACATCCGAGAGGAGAATAAGCCTAAGACCACCTTATTGTCATGGTACGGGTCATACGAGTTCAGGGTGATACCGTTTGGGCTCACCAATGCACCGACAGTGTTCATGGATCTTATAAATAGGGTATTCAGGGAGTTCCTGGACCAGTTTGTGATTGTGTTCATCAACGACATTCTGGTTTACTTGTGTACTGAGGAGAAGCACGCTGAGCATTTGTGTATGGTTTTGCATACATTATGGGACCACCAGTTGTATGCCAAATTTAGTAAGTGTTGATTTTGGCTTCGAGAGATACAGTTTCTTGGACACATTGTGTCCGAAAGGGCATTACTGTTGTTTCAAGTAAGGTATCGACAGTGAGGAAGTGGGGATAGCCCTTGACACCCACTGAGATTCATAGCTTTTTGGGGTTGGTCAGTTACTATCGCCTCTTCATCAATGGGTTTTCCAAGACTATGGGTTCGTTGACAAACTTGACTCGCAAAGGGGTACCTTTTGTGTGGAGCGATCATTGTCAGTTAACAATTGATAATCTAAAGGACAAGATTGACATCAGCACCTATACTTGCTTTGCATAGGGGAGGATTGGAGTACTGGATCTATACCGATGCATCCTTACAGAGATTTGGGGGTGTTTTGCAGCAGCAGGAGGGGGATATAGTTTATGCGTTAAGAAAGCTAAAGCCATATGAGAAGAATTACCCCACCCACAACCTGGAGTTGGCAGTAGTTATTTTTTCCTTGAGGATATGGAGACATTATCTACTAGGGGAGCAGTTTACATTACTAACGGATCATAAGTCACTTCGGTATCTCTTCACACAGAAGGATCTGAATATGAGGCAGAGGTTGTGGCTAAAAGTCGTGAAGGACTATCAGTTTGATATACAGTATCATCCTGGTAAGGCTAACGTGGTGGAAAATGCATTGAGCCAGCGATCGACTGGAGAGTTAGCAAAGGTCTGGAAGGAGAAGTGGAGTGAGCTTCGACATCCGGATAAGGTATCCAGAGCGTGCATGGCAGTTTTAGCTATTACCCTCGAGATCATTATACAGGTGGTGAAAGCGCATGTAGAGGACAATTTTTATTAGGATTGGGTACGACAACTATTGACCGAGGGTGCAGACTGTTACTCGGTCAGCTCAGAGGGAGGAATATGCTTTAATAGGAGACTGTTAATGCCCGAGGATGAGGATTTGAGGCATGCAGTTTTGACTGAGTCTCACAATTCAAGGTTTATGATACATCCCAGTGGAGATCAAATGTACCAGGATATGAGGAGATAGTAGTGCTGGTCAGGAATGAAGCGAGAAATAGCAGAGTTTGTCTTGAAGTGTGTTACTTGTCATCTTGTGGAATTTAACCATCTGAGGCCTTCAGGGATACTACATCCATTAGAGATTCTCGCATGGAAGTGGGATAGCATCTTGATGGATGTTATTACAGGGTTGTCGGCTTCGTAGCAAGGTCATGAATCTATTTGGGTGATAGTGGATCGACTGACCAAGGTGGCCCATTTCTTACCAGTTCGTACTGACTATGAGACGATGCAGTATGCACAGTTATTCATTATAGATATTATTAAGCTACATAGGGTACCGATTAACATAGTGTTTGACAGAGACAAGTTCTTTGTGTCCTATTTCTGGCAGAGATTTTAGGAGGAAATGGGTACAGACTTGAGGTTGAGTATGGCATACCACCCACAAATAGACGTACAGACTAAGAGGGTGAATTAGATGCTAGAGGACATGTTGAGGATGTACATCCTAAATTTTGGGAGAGGTTGGGAGAGATACCTTCCATTAGTAGAGTTTGCATATAATAACTCTTACCAATTCACTATTGGCATGGCACAGTTCGAGGCATTATATGGAAGACCTTGTCGTTCGCCCTCCTGTTGGATAAAGGTGGGGATAACAAGTTATTAGACCCTAGATGATACAAAACACTACTGTCAAAATTGAGCTAATTCGGGGACTTATTCAGATAGCTCAAAACAGGAAGAAGAGACATGCTGATGCGGACCGTAGACACACCGAGTTAGAGATTGGTGACCAGGTGTTAACACGGGTGTCTCCTATGATAGGGATCATGGAATTCACAAGAAGGGTAAGTTAGCGCCGAGGTACATGGGGCCATTTCCTGCGATTAAGAGAGTGGGATCAGTGGCTTAAAGATTGGGCTTGCTGGAGCATCTTTAGTAGATACACGATGTGTTTCAGGTGTCATTACTGAAGAAATATAGGAGGAGCGAGAGAGCTTTTTGGCAATTTCCACTTGAGGAGATTAATTTTCATCCAGACGTCTCATATGAGGAGAGACCCATGGCTATTCTAGATCATAGTGAGCAAAAGATACGATCCAAGGTGGTAGCTTTAGTACGTGTAGAGTGGGGCACCACAATATTAATGAGTTGACTTGGGAGAGGGAGGATGACATGCAAGAGCAGTATCCAGAGTTATTCACAGCGTGTATGTCTTAATTTCAGGGACGAAATTCCTTTGTAATGGGGGAAGTATGTAATACCCATATTTTAACGTATTTGAAATTAAATTATTTCGGATTTTAATTGGGAAAAGCACGTTATAGTTAAATTACACGAGTGACGTAGTTTAGTGAGATCAAATAATAAATGTGATTATTAAATATTAATCAAGAAAATAGATAGTAATTAATATTATGAAATGAAATTTACTAAGTGTGAATAGTAAATAATTGATGATTATTGATTTATGTCATAGCGTGTGATATGGGCGTATTTGATTTTATCTCTACCGGGAGTCGTGTGTAGACTAAATTAAGGTTGAGATAGGAAATATATTTTTAAGTGACTGGGACGATAATTTTGAGGACACGAATGATTCCTAAAGGATCAAAATATTCGAAATAGTGTACCCGGGGGTGTTGTTTGGGTCCCGGGTCAATTTTAGGCCAAACCAGCACTTATTGAGAGAATTTCGATCATTTGACATAAGGAGGTATAGGGACATACGAAATTTGCAACCCTATAGATGTTAGATAGAAGGGGTTAGTTTAATAACTTAAAAAACACATAAAGGCCATTAGAGAAGAAAATGAGAAGAATTGTGGAGCTTTTGAAGAGATTTTTGGAAGCCCTTCAGCTTGTTCTTGCAACACAATCAATTGGGGAGTGAGTATTGGAAGAGGATATCATCATTCCACCATCACAATCACGAAATCACATCACATCTATTAAGGCAAGTGTTTATATACAAGTCTTTTGAAATTATAATACCCATGTGTAGGGTTTTAGTGCTAGATTTTATTAAATCAATGTTCTTGAAAGAAAATATTTAATTCTTATTCATGTTTGGGTAGGATTTGCATGTAGTACAATTTAATGTATACAGAGGGTTAATAATCATAGGAGACATTATCATTAACACTAATGAAATCTGGGTTTTTGTATTAATGTATGGCAAGAACACAAAACTAAAGTTTTTGAAGAGTTTTGTGTTTTAATCCGTTATTGGTTGAATTCTATGAAGATTTGATATGTTTAGAACGTTAGAAATCATCCTAATACATGTGGAACTGGTTTAGGACAATTGGTTGTGATTTTGGTATAGTATCATGCGGGTTTGATAAATGATAATGGAGGAAAAATGCATAAATAAGACAAAGTAGACAAATTGTACCCTTTCGAATCGATTCGGCCCAGGGTGAATCAATTCGGTAAGCGAATCGATTCGACCTCCGGGCGAATCGATTCGCTTTACCAAAAAACACAAAATTTTCCTTTTAAAAAATCCCTAAATCGTTGTCATGGGAACTTTTTGGGACTTTGTTAAAATAATAATGAGGGACTTATTATATTACATTAGGCCTCTGTGAGGTTTATGATGTAATCTTATTGAGAGAATTGGGACAAGAGTGAATGAGGTTGAAGTATGTCGTAATTTATCATAGATAAAGATGACTAATTATGGGAATTTCGAACGAGTTCATATGTAGACAAGTAGATTAAGAGAGAGTTAACTACTAAAATTAGTAAGGGGTAACTAGGACCCTTAGAGTTGTGTGAATACTCAAATAAATACGATAGTGAGACAAATCGTAAAGTAAAACGTACGGTGTGTATTCATGAGAAATGCACTACGTAGGAGCATGATAATTAGGTTGTGTGCATACCTACTGATTTATAGTAATACATAGGTGGTGTGAATACCTAAAGTATACTTGATTTTAATTCGGGTCGAGGTGACATTCCAAACCAATATATTAAACTTGAATTGGGGTCGAGGTGCCATTCCAAACCACTACATTAAATAAACATTGGGGTCTAGGTTCCATTCCGAACAACTACATTAAATAAACATTGGAGTCGAGGTGCCATTCCGAACCACTACATTAAATAAACATTAGGGTCGAGGTGCCATTCCAAACCACTATATTAAATAAACATTGGGTTTGAGGTGCCATTCCTAATTAATAATCCTTAATGTGTGACACGGGGACATGATAATAAAGTATGCACTTATATTATATATTATGTGTGAAATATACACCATATTTGTAATCTACTTAAGTGTAATAGTAAATAGTAGATGATATGTGCATAGCTGAAAAGTAAATTAAGTAGAGAACCTTAATTATAAAAGTTAAAAGATATATAGGGAACATCTAAAGAATAAATTAAGTAAGATAACATCTAAGGAATAAATTAAGAAATGAAACTTAATTGCAAGATTTTAAAATATAACAATGTGTGAAAGGTTATCTGCGAAAATAATGACATATGAGATGTATTAATTCTATTAATGTACTGTATGGGAGATACGAGGATTTAGAGTATAGATAAGTTCAGTTAAATACTTTAGTCTAGTAGCTTGGGTAGTATAGCTAGTGGTCTAAGTATAGAACATTAGGCGTGCACAATAAATGATAGGTGAGTAAACTCAAGGGAGTGTACGTGAACCTAACATATGTAATAAATAAGTGATTTTGTTGTGATAAACACTTGCTAAATATTTTCAAAATGTTTTGAGTACTAACTCTTGACATAAAAAAAATTTAACCTTTTAGATGTCCAGCCACAAGGACGCCAGACTTGAGGATCCATTCTAGGGGACCATAGCTGCAACATTATGGAGGCATGCAGGATTTGTTTAGTTGACTCCTTCCTTCAGATCTAGTGTAGGTTCTCATTTAGTATTCTATGTATGGACATGTTGTCCGTTGACATTATTTTAGTTTTCAGATTCAGAGTAGTGTTGGTTTGAATTAATAGTTTGGATATGGATTATTACTTGGTTTTGGATTTTATAGCCGATGGTTTAGTTGGCAAGACTTCATTCATTTATATATTGTGAGATGCTCGAATTCTAGTAAATTATGAATGTTTAAATTATGTTTTTCGCATAGTTTATTTATCTGTTTAAAGAAAGATAAAATTTGGCACCGGTCTTATTTTGCTTCGGCGGTTAGTAATTAAAAAGTTTTTGATAGTAATGCTAAGAATGAACCAACTGATAAACATGTTTTAATTTAATAAAAATCTGATCGCCCGGTATTTAATTAAGCGGGGTGTCACACTCTCTATTTTTTCTCGAGGACTAGCAATGTTATGTTTGGGGTGGTATGATAAGCACCCACAAATGTTGATTTTATACCCCAAATTGATGAATTTTAGACACTCATTTTTAATAAAAATGTCCTTATGTTCATATTTGTCCATATTGCAGGTCAATAAGCTGTCGCAGTATTAAATTATGCTAAATCGACATAATTACGACATGTCAAAAGCATTCATTGAAGAAAATCAAAGTGGGCGTGAAGTCTACTGTTCTTTCTTGAGCTTGCCCTGATAAGTTTCGATACCGTAAACCCTTTTCCGCACCAAACCTAAACTTAAATCGAGCCAGAGCCATCACCCGAGCCTCATGTATTTTTAGTTTGTACTTTTATATTTTTTTCAATTTTTATTTGAGTCATATATAAATTTTGGGATTTTTATATTTGTGCGCGTATAGTTGTATATATTAGGGTTCGTTATCGTGCGTTGTGTATTTTCATATTATTTAATATAATAGGTGTGCATTTTATTCGATTTTTATTGATTTTATTGTATTTGTGTTTAGTTTTTAGTTTTTTTGTTATTATTATTACTTTAGTTTTATTATTATTTTATTTTATCTTATTTGTTTTTAATTTTATTAGGTTATTTTTATTTTTATTTTTATTTTTTATTTGAGTTTTTTAATTATAGGTTAGCATTTTCATTTTTATTTTAATTGATTTTATTTAGTTTTATTAATATTATATTTTCAATTGAGTCTTAAGTGTTAGGTAGTTTTATTTTAATTTGTATTTAGGTGTACAATAAACACACACACACACCACTTACAATACACGCTAACACACACAAATCACTCCCCCTCATTCTTCTTCCTTCTCTCTCTCAACCTCTAACCCATTTACAAACCCACCTCTTAACATCCAAATACCACCCACCTTCCACCATAACCCGATTTACCCGGAATCACCAGCTTCAATCCATGACCTACACCTGCCATAGCTTCCGTCCTAATTCTAATCCGGCCAACTTATACCTCGGGCCCATTTCCTACTCGATGGCAGCCACCATACCAAACCAAAACCCGACGACTCCAAACCTGTCGACCTAACCTCCAACTCCTAACCTCCACCGCAAAACCCATTTTCGGTAACCTGATTCACCTACAATACCCATTTTGGTGAGACCTATATCACCCCTATACCCATATCACCACCACCGACCATTTAAAAATCCAAAATCGAAACCCAACTCTACCCAGCACAACCAGAATCCATGCAGGCAGCCCAACAATAATCCAGACCAATCCAAACCCATACCCATTTCCTTCAAACCACCAACCCATTCTCCTACCCACTAACCCGAAGTTGTCCAGCAACTAAAAACCATTTACATTTACCTTTTCCCTTACATGTCCATATCTCCACCAAAATAAGAACAAACCCAAAGCCAATTTAAAAATAACCCGCGTGCCTATCCAAATAGATATTTGACTTAGCCTTTTAAGATCCCACCAAATTTTCCAACAAAACACTTCTTGGGTTATAAAAGAAAGGGTATCATCTCATTTTAAAGGAACTTTCACAAGTATTGAATAAAGAGAGAAGAGGGACTGCATTATTTGCAGTGTCATTTTTGTAAAGTTAGCAATAAAAAAAATAGGCCTAGAAAAATACAAAAAAATAATTTAGTTTAGAACAATTGTTAAATTTAGTTTTTTTATTGTAATCAAGTGCTGATATTGTGAAGACGTTGAACGCATGCAAGATGCATTTCAAGAAAGTTATTCGACGAAAAAAATTGCGTATCGTATTTCTTTTCCTCATTTCATTTTATATTATTCTTGAAATGTATTTGAATGTTGTTTTATGTTCTAACATGAGAACGTTTGGCTAAACACCCCGTTCAAGGGGTGCGATGAAATCGCATAGGATGTTGATTTAATTAATTAATTTAGTCGATTATTATATTTCTAGGCAAATTAATTAGGAATTGTGACAAATTAATTTATGTAATGAGAGTTAGTGAATTAATTTAGTTTTAATCTTTGATTTTGGAATCGAACTAGAGATAGGTTTTTCCTAAAATTTTAATATTAATTCGGTGTTGAAATTCGAGAATTCATACGATTTTTATTAAATTGATCTTAGCGTGTAGTTTATTAACAAGAGTATAAATCTTAGTTTTTTAGAGTGTGACATTTTTAAATTTATTTTTCGAAAAAGATTTGACTAAATTTATAATTGCAACGAGAGTTAGATTATGAATTTAATATTATCTCAAAATATTTCAATTCAATAAATTAAGAAATTAAAATAATTGATTACGTGGTGTAATCCCATCTCTTGTATATTCTCACATTTATCACACTCAGTTACGTGTAGTTTATTTCATTTGCTCACTTAAGATTTTAGCATTTTTATTCTCCCTTGAAATTATTTTAAGAATAAAACAATAAAATAAAATAAAAAAGTTAAAATTGCAAGCATTCACGTTATTTGTTTTCCACTTCAAAGTTGGATTGATAGTAATACTTACCACACTGCGAATTATTTAACAAGATTTGTAGGTATTCGAAGTATTTTAAGACTCTTCTTTTGAAGACAATGATCATACGTACAAAGCATGTTATCAATTAAGATTGATTCTAAGGGAATAGGGATGACCATTCGGCGAATCGAGGCCAATTCTGGGGACGTAAGGAGACGAGGATGACCAATTCAACAGGTTAAGCTTAACTTTTGAGTTGTGATGGAGATGAACAATTATAGGGGTCGAGGTCGATTCTGAGGACTTGAAGTTTGTGGTGACCAATTCTGATTATCGAGGTCAATTATGAGGACCTTAAGTTGTAGCGGCCCATCTGAGGGCCGAAGTCAATTCTGAGGACCTAAAGTTGTAGTGACCAATTCTGCGGGCCTGGGTCAATTCTGAGGACCTAAAGTTGTAGCGATCAATTATGTGGGTCGAGATCAATTTTGAGGACCTAAAGTTGTAGCGACCAATTCTGAGGGCCGAGGTCTGAGGACCTAAAGTTATAGCGACCAATTCTAATGGTCGAGGTCAATTCTGAGGACCTAAAGTTGCAGTGACCAATTGTGGGGGCCGAGGTCAATTATGTGGACCTTAAGTTGTGACGACCAATTTTAATGGTCGATATCGACTCTGAGGACCATAAGTTGTAGCAACCAATTCTGCCGGTCGATGTCAACTCTAAAGACCTTAAGTTATAGTAACCAATTCTATGGGTTGAGGTCAATTCTTAAGATCTTAAGTTATAGAGACCAATTATGTGGGTCGAGGTCTAAATTTGTAATGTGGGGAGTTTCTCCCGTGGGGAATTTTAAATTATCTTAAGGGTACAGGTTCATTTGTGGTTCCTCAAGGGATTATATTGCTTTGGGACTTCGCTCGGGAAGGGTTTATCTTTGAGATATCTAAGTGGAGATTATGATGTCTTCAAACTCTACTGGGGGATGTTTAGGATGGGGAATAATAGATTTAGATGCGAACGCATCATTGGTTCTGCTTACGGAACATGTTCAGTATGGGTTTGAAAGATGAACTTGACTGGGATTTATGTTGGAGATAGCGGTGTAAAATTAATCCAGCTGGGGATTCTGAGAGTTTATAAGGAGCTTGGTACACCAAAAATGATTTTTGTCAAAACATTGAGGATCTATATTTTTCTTAGATTTTTTGGGCAATTTTTTGGATTTGTCTGGAATTTTTTGTACAAAATTTAGAGGGATGCGGATAGGCAATCCTGGGGGGTGCCAATCGGTAAGGGCGTGGACTCCTGGGCTTCCTTGGGAAAGGGAAAAGACAATTGGCGACCGAAAATGTTAGGGTGGCTACCAATCGGTAGGCCCCTTTACCTTCTATAAAAGGGGGTGAATTCTCCCCATTTTCCATTCCTTCAAGTGTTTAAGTCTTTTTCTTTCTCTCTATAAAAATAGTTTTGAAGTCCTTCTTTCTTCAAGACTTCAAATGGCGATTTTAAATGAGGTGTATGGTAACGTTTGGTTGGCCATTGATGATTGGGTTGGCCTGGAGTGGTAGGATAGGGTGTCCTTTGTCTTAAGAATGTATTTTATCTATTTTAGCCTGTTGCTGATGAGCGTACTCTTTTACGAGATTTGGCACACCACCATTCGTCTAGGGTGAGGAACCCAAGTGGCTATGTAAGTTTAATGAATTTTAGTAGTACATTTCATTTAACTTTTTTTTCCTTTATGTTGGTGATAGATTTTTCTCTTTTTTCTTTTGCAGGATGACATCGCTCCTTAGGCTATCCAGTCTCGAGGGATGACGGGGTTAAAGGAGGATTGGGAGAATCTTCTAGGTGCGGTACTATGGATGGTCTCTTATACGAGGTTTGGTCACTTAGCGGATTCTTAGGATGAGACATCGCGTTCCACTGCAGTTTTATGTGCTATAGGAGAGAGGTGGTAGGACACTACCCACACCTTCCATCTTGGTTTTGGGGAGATGACGGTGAATCCCATAGATGTTCAGTAGCTGATGGGTTTGAGTGTGGGGATTTCAGATAGTGATGGACCGTATGTTAAGGGTGACGTCGGAGGCGGGTAGGCAGCGTTGGATGATATGGGTAGGATCATTTCTTGGGATTTGATCCGTATTTTTTCTTTAAGGGAGAGTCTTTTATAGAGGAGGTGGATGTGGGTGATGGGCAGCAGGTAAGGCAGACAGTCCCTTTATTTATTTTGCTTCTATTGGGTTATTTTCTGGTAGCGACGAGCAGTGGTGTCGTCCATCTTTGGTTCTGCCATTTTGCAGATGATTTCTGAGGTCTGTATGGATGAGTAGGGAAGACTGACCTTGGCGTCTCTTTATTTTTCTTTTGATGCTTTTAGTCGGTGCTGCCGACAGACTTTTATAAGGGCCACATACCTTTTAGAGGTAATCTTGAATTCATTTTCCTATTTATGCATTTTCATGCTTTCTTCTTTGTTAATTCCTACCTTTTGCAGACGTGGTTCTATGAGGTGGTAGGGTACAATGAAGGTTTGATAGCCATAAAGGACGATAGCTTAGGTTACTTCTGCTGGATATTCCTATGGAGGAAGTCCAACCGGAGGTCGATTCAGGCCTTGTCCATGGCGGCCGTGCGGTGGGCTTTGAATGCCCTGATTACTGATCAGGTTATTTTTCTATCTCTGAGTCCTTTAATATTTACATTCCTGAATAGATATTGATTCTCTGTTGGTATTGCAGGTGACCTTTCACCCACTACACCAAAATGGCCAAATTAGGGATGACACCACATGATACGGGGGTGACCGACACGTACGAGTTTGGGTACGTGTGGTACCTAGGTGAGAGGGTGGTTAGGAATATCTTAGAGGATGAGGTGGTGCCCCCACCGTCGATGCCCACGATGTACATGAGGCGGGTGAGGAAGATGTCAGATGATGCTCGGGCGACGGTGATGATTAGTGAGCCTTACTTGCTCTTAGAGGATTAGTGAGCCTTACCTGGACTTCGTGACGAGTTGGTTGATGCCTCCCTGTATTTATAATGTGGAGAACATGCCTCCACCTACTATGATTTCGAGTAGGTGGACTAGTGCGCCGGTGGGATCGGCCCACAGCGTAGGTCGTGCATGTCGACGGTAGTAGAGAAAGCTCCAATTATTGATCTTACCCCCTCCTACAATTTCGAATTGCTCAGCGGGGAGTCACTGAGTGTGACTTATTATCCTCACGCATCACTGCCTAGATTAACGCGGCTTATAGACGATGCCCTTTGGCCTGAGGTATATCTCTTTCAATTTCTTCTTACTCAGTTGACTTTCCTTGGCTTCTTGACTGATTGATTCGATTGGATGAATATCAAGGATTGACTTCTTAATTGACTGGTTGATTCCTTGGCTTCTTGACTGATTGATTCGTGCATCAATGGTTAAGGGATATCAAGGATTGGATGTCCTCCATATCCAAGTACATTAAGACCTCACCTTCTTCATGCCTTGTGCCTCTTGCCACATCTGATGAGGGATCGAGTTTTGGGAGTGGAGGATCCACCGCTCATTATCAAGGAAAGCATGTCCGCCGTGGGGGTTGAGGGGAGAGAAAGATAAAAGGATGGGTCCGAGAAGATTCTCGTTATTTCTTAGTTTTCTTATCTACAAGGTATAAACTCAGTAAATCAATATATAATTCAGACACCACATTCTAGTACCCTCCTAAGACTCTACTTAGGTCCCTAGCACCTCCCCATTTAACACAAACCCTAGGTCATACTTTGAGCACTGATCTAGAGGCCATTGGGATCTCTTGGGCCCTATTTGACTTGGTCAACTTCATCATCAGATCGGAATCTCAATGAATCTTCAAAGGGCACTGAAACCTCTTTTCAATGATCCACCCCTAGCGCAAAATGGCATTACCGTTCAGACGAACGATTCATTTCGCCCGAAAACTAATTCAAAGGCCACTGAATGCTCCCGATCTCCATTTTATATAATTCAATACTTCAACTCAAACGAGACTAAATGAATCTTCAATGGTCATTGAATACCCTTTCCAATGGTCCACCCCATGTGCGAATTAGCCCTCTGGTATGGATAAACGACCCGTTTTACTCTAAAGGGTCACCGGGAGCTTTCGAGTCCTGTTTGACCAAAGTTAACTCTCTAAACCAATAAAATATATTTAGAACATCGAAGTTCCTCGAATAACCTTTCCAACGGTCCGCTGCATGCACTATTTGAACTTACGGTTTGGACAAACGATCCATTATCGTCTGACGATCTATTATCTAAAGGACCTACGGGCTCTTCTAAGCCCCATTTGACCCAAAGTCAACTATCGTACCTGGGAGTGACCCCAATTATTCTCAAAGGTATCTAAATAACCTTTCTAATGGTATGCCCCGTGTGCAATTTGGACTTACAGATTTCTTTTTACGATCGTTTTTCTCAAAAAATCTGCACGAGACTACCAATTGGCAGGTCCATTTCCCTGCCTATCGATAGTGTGTCTAGGGTTACCTAGCGATAGGTCGGACAAGGACAATACCGATTGGCAGTCCCCTGACCCTATATAAGGAGGTCATGAGATCACTTTGAGAGGGACCTCAAAAACATCAACTTCAGTGATCCCAACAACATTCTTCATAAGTCGACGAGGTTTCCTTGTTTGAAACATTTCTCCACCTTTCATTTCCGTCACTTTCACACCCAATTTAGCAAAGTCGTCCTACATCTTTCATCCACTTGCAAGTGATCTCAACAACAATCAAGATCAATCTTCAAGTCTACAAAGAAGGTCCAAACATTCTTCTCTCTCTTTAAATTTCTTTATTTTTGCATTAGTTGAATAAGTTATTAATTGAGCTTTTACTTTAGATCATACACATATTAATCTTCAATCCCTTATTAGTAATATTTCACATAATATATTTTCTACAAAAAAAATAAGAAAAAGAGTGTTACACCTATAAATTCCAACGGGATTTTCCACCACATTTTCTCAAAACTAAAAACACATTTTTCTTACACACACATATATAATAAAATATCTGTTTGAACTTATGGGATAAACCCCACCCTCGTATCTCTTGTGAACTACGTGAACTTTAATGCCTTTATAGGCTATGCAGGCATTTCCTTCTAAAACTCGAGACTCGAGTCCTATTTTCCTATTTTTTTTGTTTTATCCATATACTATTTACATATATTGTATTTGTGATTCATATTTGCATCTTGTTTAACACATATTATCGTTTCATCGTAATGATCAGTATCTTGAGAAGCGCACATATCATATTTTTAGTTATTATTTTGGGAACATTCCTATGGATGACCTCACTCCGTCTTTTGCATGACGCGAGTCGAGCGATTTCGATCGCCATTTATATATACACGCACAGACACTTCACGGAGAAATTAAGTAGAATAGTAACATAATCCCATGAGATACCGAAAGGGTCGGATGGGTGCCTAACACCTTCACATTCCGTAACTTATCCCCCAAACCTCTAATCTAATTGGTTTCGCAGGCATCAGTTTGTCTTTGATGTCGTTCTCTCGAGGCGGCAACATGTTCTTTTGCCTATTTTATGAAAAATAGGCTGGCGACTTTATCTCTTTGCATAACCCCACATCGACGATTGTCAAAACATTCCTATAAAGGGGCGTGAGACCTTATCTCCCTCTCCATCACGTGCGCGAGTGCCGAACCCTGAGACAGAAGAAACCAGAGGGATGGCCACAGTGGAGACTCTACTGGGGAATGACTTATCATAAGAGTTCTAGACTCTGTTTGCATTGGTGTTAGCATTTTCTGCATGTGTACATATGCACCTATCTCTATGTTCCTTTTTCTCCTCTATTTATTTCTTGTATATATTTAACTCATGCTTATATCACTTTTACGCACCTTTCACTATCACTCACTTGTAAATATCTTCCATGTACAGCTTACACTTATCACTTATATCCACATGTTTCACACACCACTTAATGTATCCATGTTTAGGCTTCACTATCACACACCTCCACTTTATCACACTTACCCATGTACACTTGTATATATCCATGCTCACTTGTACTTACCACACATCACTTGTAGTTGATCCATGCTTAAATTCACTAGCACACACTCATTTGTAGATACTCACACCTCACTCACTCTCACGTATCCATGCTTAATGTAATCTTCATGCTCCATGCTAGATTTACTTTTCAAGATACTTGTACAGTCTTCACAAGCGCGTAGCTATTGACAAAAATTTTATCATGCCAAATAAAATAAGAAAAAGAGGGTTACACCTATAAATTAAAATACTCTCTCCATAATATACTAATCAAGAATCATGCATTTTTCACACTTCATCACCAAGAGCATGGAAATTAACCAAAATTTTATCCCGTACTGGGGGGTCACTTTGTGATGGGCACTGGTCTGGCAGGTCGCAGTTAGCCTAAAAAATATGACTCTCTCCTTCCATTGGCCGAGTACCTTCAATGTAAATCGAACGATTCCCCCCGCATTGCACAACTTGACCGAACTCATGAAGGGAGGTATATAGTAAGGAACTCCTTCACGTACGTCGCGTATATCGAATTCCCTCTTACACATATTGTCCCCACGAGGTCTATAGTGAGGCAATTCATGTACACTTAGGTATATCAAAATGTCTAGTCTACACGTACTGAATGCCCTCAAAATCAAGACGTATATCATGGAAGTCATGCCAAAGGGGGAACCTTTCTACTAACCCAACAACTGCATACCCTCATATAAGAGTCAAACCTAGGGCATTCATATTTAGTTTGTCAGTTACTACACGAGACTCTGCCGAAATGCCAGGTCGGCATGTCACCTAAATTTTCGTGTAGTTTCTTCTTTTTTTTTAAAATGGGACCCTATCTGCGACTCTGGAAACAAGACAAACCATGTTTTACATATTATTCAAACCCAATTTTCCCAAGCTCGGGTCCCTTACGACTTTTATTTTTTCATTAAGATAAACCTATTACAAGTGAGAACATAATAATAATAATAATAATAATAATAATAATAATAATAATAATAATAATAATAATAATAATAATAATAATAATAATAATAATAATAATAATAATAATAATAATAATAATAATAATAATAATAATAATAATAATAATAATAATAATAATAATAATAATAATAATAATAATAATAATAATAATAATAATAATAATAATAATAATAATAATACCAAGACTCTTCTTTAGTTTTTCCTTCCTCCTTTTCTGAAAATACCAAAAAATATTTTTCCTCCTTTTCATCAAAAATACCAAAAACATTTTATCCTCCTTTTTACCCAAAATGTCAAAAACATTTTCCTCGTTTTCAATCAAAATAATTCTTCCTTTTCTGTTTCAAAAATAAATTCGAATCCTTTTTCTTCTCACACTACAAGAAAAATGAGTATCAGGGATGGGAGTATTAGGAACGGCTGTGTCATTTTGTCCCTTTTGATATACCAAATGGGATGGTTTTTAATTACCATCCCTTTTGATGTTCTACCCTTAGTCTGAAATCTCGGCACGCTTCGACTCGTGCCATGTCCCTTCTATTCTAAAAAAAAGATTCTTCATTTCCCTCTACTCAGAACTACGTGGGGCCTAATTCTTTAAAAACATTTTTCTTTCAAAATGAAACTTAGAAATTTTTCAAAACCCCGATAGGTATGTAGGCCACTCATATGCTTTACATGGGCACGATCCCCTTCTTTTTCATAAAATGCTATTCTCTGCTTACTTTTGAGAATGAAAGTTCATTTTATTATTTACATGAACAAAAGGTTTATGTGTGCATTAATGATTGGTATAGATAATTCAAATGTAAGAATCATTAAAGGGAACAACAATATAATTAAAATCCATTTTTATTCCATTACGGGAAAATTTGGTACACTTACGTGAAATATCAGTGTAGGTCCCACGCCAAACAAACTACCCTTAAAACAAACCTAACCAAAATCTCCCAAATTTATTCCCACAAACTAAATATAGACCAAAACAACCAAACATGTCTCACTCATAAAAACTTCACAAGAACTAAACACACGCAAAGACCCTATCTGCAGCTTCCAGTGAACCCATCCCCATCATCCTCTACTCCTTGAGGCCTCCAAACTTCCCCAGCTTGATTGGTATTCTGAATGTTCTCCATAGAAAGATATACCTTGAACAGCCTGGAGAAAACCACTATGCCCTCTCCATAGTGCCAAACATGACAAACTATCTTTGTTCAATCTCCTCTGCCAAGATCTTTGCCACCACCCGCTTCCATAGCCATTTTAGATAATTTCAAGAGACATGTCAAACCCTATCAAAGGATTGAGAAGGACAGGTTGACAGCTAACAATTCTCCCACATAGATCCCAACCGCATGCACAGGTCATCAGTCAAATCTTCCATAGGAAAGAAGTCTAGTGTCTGAGGTGGCATTATTTGCTCCCATCCGACTTGGCATAGAAGCCTCCAGGGGAAATAGAACGATGTCTGCTGAAGTTCAACTAACCAAATATATCAGTATTCTCCCAGTTATAGAATGGGTTTAAGCTCCCCCAATTATGGCACCGACCAACGCATCCATCGAGCTTCGTCCTCCATGAACTAGTTTACCCAATTCTCTATGAATGGGCCAAAGTTAATGAAATAAGGAGTGAAGAAATTCGACATAACTAACAAAAGATATTCAGGGGGACTGCCAAATAAATTCTCTTAGCCAACCACATAAATAGAATAATTGGGCTTCCTCTCAGAAAATCAGAACGACCTTCTCGCCATGCATCAAGACCATTCAGGGTCTCCGCCAGTATCACAGGCGCAGGATTACGATGATATGACATCCATGTTTTAATGGCTACCAGTTAAGGATCCACCATCATGTCTTCGGTCACCAGCAGTAGCTTTGAAGTTAAGCCCAGGGCAATATCTCTAGCATGGCCCACATCGTTGGAATCTCGTAGACGTATAGAACAAAGGACAGTTGGAAGAGAAATCATTCCCCTAGTGAGAAATAGTCGAGTTACCGAAGGAGAGATTTGGAGTAATTTTACTAACAGTGCCTGAGGAGACCATAAAAATTCGGGCATAGTCGCCACAATATTGGGATGAATCCCCAATATGGCCAAAAAATCCTCATAGGATGGACAGACCACGACCAAGACAAAGCGAAAAATGTGATCCTTGGGATACTAAAATTGTGTTGCCGCCACCAGCATGTTCCAATCGATAGCCCAATTGTTCCACAAGGAGACCTTGCACAAGTTAAAAGCATCGTAATCCACATTATACAGACACATAGCTTCCAGGCTCTCGAGATATGAAGCGAATTCTTCACTCATGGGAATGGACATTTGGGAAATAATAAGACAGGAGGCAAGAAATAAATAAGAAAGAAAAGAAAATATGAATGGGTGGAAAACCACACCCTATTACCCCCTTTTATACATGAAAATATGGGGTAGACAACAAGAAATATGAGCAACTTTAATAAATTCTTGCCCCACCAAGTACTCAAAGGTGAAGAAAGTGCAATCAAGTCCTTAGGGTAATTTGACTAGACTCACCTACCAATAAGCAGGACAAGGGGTATGCCAATCGGCACCCCCTTATTATATAAAAAAATTATTTTTCCTTTTTTGTCAAAATTAAAAATCTGAAAAAATAATCCTTATTTCAAAAAACCCCAAGTTATTTCTTCCTTTATTATCCATTTCCACTCTACTATCAGGTTATTTAATAAAATATTCCATCATTTTTACGGTATCAGCAACAAAATAAAAAGTGCATTTAAGCAAAGATAAATAAAAAAAATTCTCATTCGTTTTATATATATTGCCATTTGTTTCAATAAATTTTTTCAGGGAAAAGAAAAAAAAAAAGAAGAAACCCAGCAAAAACAGCGGGACTCGGCCTGAAACCCAATTTCAATCTTTCTTTCTCTTTAACCCTATGATGAGCGCGCTTCCCCCGATGTCGTGCTGTGGAACCTCCACTCCCTGATCCCGATCCCTCCTCTAAAGAAGCAGACAGTACCAGACAAGAAAGAACTGGAACCGAGTCCTTAATATAGGCAGTCGTGGAGGCCACCCAGTCCCAGATGTTCCTGGGCTAAGTAGTCGACACTCGGACATGCTGGAGATAAAGAAATAAAAACAAAAGGCAGATCAGCCAGTCCAAAGAAAAGAAAAATCCAGGCAGGGATACGGAAAGAAAAAAGATATACCTCTAGTTAAAGGACGTCCTCTGTCATCCCCAAAACCCCCCAAATTCACCACATTAGGGAGGTACGACATACGTAGCGATCCCCCTCCATCCAATCAGAAATTATATGAAGGTAGGGCAAGAAAAATGAAAGGAACCTCTACTGTCTCTACCGATGAAGACGCACCACCTGTACTGTGGGCATACCCCACTGGCCTACTTGTACTCTTGCTTGAAGTCATAGGATGCGGAGGCATCGTAGATTCATGATAGCATCAGCCAACTCATCACGAAGTCAAGGTAGTCATAGGTCACCACGGTATCCATATATGGCAACTAAGGCTTGCCAACTATGACTACCGCCCTAGCCTCCTCCGATATCTCATGTACTCACCTCATCTACATCGGGGGCATCTCCAGTGGGATTACTACCTAGTCCTCTAGAATTTATCTGACTACTCTGTCCCCTAAATACTAAGAATAGCTAAACTCGTGCGTCAATAACCAGTGCATCTACGCATGCTCCCCAATCACCCCCGTGTACTGGACAGCCGTCCCCAGGGGATAGAAAGTCACTTGTAATTTCCAATAAATATTAGCATTTGCACAAATAAAGGGAATGCAACAAAAATATTCAAAAGAAAAAGGTAATAACCTGATCCCTCGGGTGTTCAAGGCCTGACCCACCGTCAATAGAGAAAGAGACTACTTCGATCGTCGGTTGGACTCTACCACTTGTACATCCGGTAGAAGTCCCCCACCTCCTCATCCTCTAAGCCTATCAACTGAGCATTGAGATGGATCACCTCATAAAACCACATCTGTAGATTGACAAGAATTAGAAAAAGAAGAAAATTGAAGTAAAATGCAAGGAAATACAAGAAAAGAAAGTGAAAATTACCTCCAAAAGGTACGTGGACCTGTAAAGGTCTATTGGCAGCACCGATTGAATGCATCAAGAGAAAACTAAAGTGTCACCAAGGTTAGGATCCCCCAATCATAAAGCAGGACATCAAAAAAGATCTTCAAAATGGAAAAAACCAAAGATGGACAACGCCACCACTAAGAAACCGCCTAACAGAAGCAAGATAACTGGGACATCTTCCTAAAATACAGCCCATCCGTATCGTCAATCCTTTGACTCAAAAGAACCTCCCTCAGAGAGTATATGCGGATAGAATCTCTAGAAACTATCCTTCCCACATCCCCTAAAGCTTCCTGAATCGCCTCCAACATCAACCTCGTCGTACAGTCCACCTTAATTTACACCCCCTCGTAATCTATCCCCAGCAGTTGCTGAACGTCGATAGGAGTCACCGTCATCTCACCAAATCCCAAATGAATGGTATGGGTAGTGTTACACCACCTCTATCCCAATGCACACAAAATATCATAGAGCGCGGTGTTTCATCCAAAGCAGAGGCCGAGAGCCCAAAACCCGCAGAGGAAACTACCCAGCACATCACCGTTGGAAAGTGCTCCCACACATCCTTAAACACCGTCATACCCTGAGAACAAAAGGTCATAGAAGTTATATCAGTCTGTCAAAATAAATAAAAAATCAACGAAGAAACCTTTTGTTAACTTTAGGAAACAAAAAAAGAAAATAAAAAGAATACCAAAGGTGAATAACACTTACGTAGCCACTAGGGTTCCTCACCCTAGACGATCGGTGATGTGAAGTCTTGTGTAGCAGAAAGCGGTCCTCAACAACGGTCTTAAACAACTCGAAGGCATTTTCATTTCCCAATGCCAAGGGCACCCTAGCTCGCCACTCTAGATTTGGCCATTCGTCGACACCCAACCACGCCACGTGGGTCGCGCTACCTGAAAAATTTGCCATTTTTAAGACTCGGAGAGAAGGAAAACCTTGGAAACAGATCTTAGCAAGAAAATACAGAAGATCCGAATGCTAGAAGCTGTGAAAAATAAGAAGAACTCCACCCTTTTTTAAAAGAGGCCAAGGGGCATGTTGATCGGCAGTCCCCTGACACCCACCGATATGTACCTACCTATTCCCCTTCCCAAGGTATCCTAGATGACTGTGCCATTGCCAAAAGGTAACCCCAACAACATGCCAGTCAGTACCCCCTATAAATTTCATAAAAAATTCCCAGAAAATTCCAAAAGTTCTCCAAAAAATTCCTAAAATTACAAAACATACATTAGAATATTTCTTCACCAAGAAAACCATTTTTCGGGCTCTTAAAATCCCCCACCGAATTAAAACCACCCTTTTATCCCAAATTTAAACCCTAGAATGGTGTGCCCACTTCCCTGGAGTCCACTATGATTCCCCAGCCGAATCCCAAAACCTCAAGTCATTAATTATTTTCCCAATAAAACTTCCAAATCCAACTTCCTTAGTGGAGTTATAAGCCAATCAGATATCTCTCCCTAACTGCATCTCAGAGAAACACATTCCCCAATGAAATCCTAAAACTTCAAGTCATAAACTGTTTCGCCAACAAAATTTCTTTCTCCCAATACATCCATCAAATGAATTTTGGCTCCCCCAACAAAACTACCTCCTTTCGAAAGAACATAATCCCCATCCAGATATCCCTTTCTTGGAAGAGTCTTAAAAAAAGATAAATTAAAGACTCCCCAGAAAAAAAAACCTCCACATCACATCTTTAGGTCTGCAGAATTGACCTCAACCCACAGAATTAGTCGCTATAACTTTAGGTCCTCAGAATTGACCTCGGCCCGCAAAAATGGTCGCCACAGCTTTAGGTCCTCATAATTGACCTTGACCCTCAGAATTGGTCGATATAACGTTAGGTCCTCATAATAGACTGCAGAATTGGTCTCTCCTACTTTAGGTCCTTAGAATTGACCTCGACCCTCAGAATTGGTCGCTACAACTTCAGGTCCTCAAAATTGACCTCGACCCGCAAAATTAGTCGCTACTACTTTAGGTCCTCGGAATTGACCTCGACTCCCAGAGTTGGTCACCCCTACTTTAGGTCTTCAAAATTGACCTCATCCCGCAGAATTAGTCGCCACTACTTTAGGTCCTCAAAATTGATCTTGACCCGCAGAATCGGTCGCCCTTACTTTAGGTCCTCATAATTGAACTCAGCCCGTAGAATTGGTTACCACATATTTAGGTCCTCAAAATTTACCTCGACCCACAGAATTGGTCACCCATACTTTAAGTCCTCATAATTAACCTTGACCCACATAATTAGTCTCCCCAATTTTAGGTACTCAGAATTGACCTCGACCTGCAGAATTGGTCATCCCAATTTTAGGTCCTCTGAATTGACCTTGACCCACAGAATCTGTCCCCTCAACCTTAGGTCCTCTTAATTAACTTTGACCCGCCGAATCGATCATCCTCATCCCTTTTAGGTCCTCAAAATTGACCTCTTTCCCAAACATCATGTGGTGTCTATTCGATGGATTTCACTTTTTCTAAGGTCACCCATCATGGGGATCTATAAACACCACATTCGAGGACCCTCTTAAGACTATCCTTAGGTCCCTAGTACTTCCCTATTTACCACAAACCCTAGTTCATACTCTGAGTACCGTTCTAGAGGCCATCGGGTTCTCTTAGGCCCTATTTGACTCTAGTCAACTTCATCTTCTGAGTGTAAGCTAAATGAATCTTCAAAGGGAAATTAAACCCCTTTTCAATGATCCACCCTGTGCACAAAACGGCATAACCGTTTGGACAAATGATCCAATTTCCCTCAAAAATTGATCAGGAGGCCACCGGGTGCTCCCGGGCTTCATTTGACCAAAGTCAACTCTTCAATTCGAATGATACTGAATGAATCTTCTAAGGGCACTGAATACACTTTACAAAGATCTACCCTGTGTATAAATAATCCCTACGGTACGATTAAATGACCTATTTTACTTCGAAGGGTCATCGGGCTCTTTCAAAAACCATTTCACCAAAGTCAACTCTTCGAATTGGGAAAAGATCTTTAGAACATCCAAGTGCCTCACATAACCTATTCAACTATCCACCTCGTACACAATTCCAACTTAAGATTTGGATGAACGATCCATCGTCATTCGATGATCTCCAGTTCAAAGGACCGATGGGCACTTTTGACCCTCGTTTAACCTAAAGTCAACTCCTGGACTTGGGAGAGGCCCAGGTATTCTCAAGTGTATCTGAATAACCTTTCCAACGGTATCTCTCGTGATTCATTTGGAGTTACGCATTGTGTTTTATGACCATTTTTCCAGAACAGTCAGCACCAGATGGCCAATTAGTTGGTCCATTTCCCTGCCTATCAGCTCTGTGTCTAGGGTTACTTGTTGATAGGTAGGGCGAGGATAATACCGATCGACATTTCTCTGACACCATATATGGAGGGCATGAGCTCACTTTGAGAGGGACCTCAAAAACATCAACTTCAGTGATCTCAGCAACATTCTTCTTAAGTCAGCGAGGTTTCCCTGTTTGAAACCTTTCTCCACCTTTCATTTCCATCACTTTCACAACCAATTTAGAAAAATCCTCCTACATCTTTCACCCACTTGCAAGGAAGCTCATCAACATTCAAGATTAATCTCTAAGTCTCTAAATAAGGTCCAAACATTCTTCTCACTCTTTAAATTTCTTTATTTTCGCATTAGTTGAATAAGTTCTTAATTTAGATTTTACTTTAGATAATACACATATTAATCTTCAATAATTTATTAGTAATATTGCACATGATATAATTTCTACAAATAAAAAAAATAAGAAAAAGAGGGTTACACCTATAAATTCCAATGGGATTTTCCTCCACATTTTCGAAAAACTAAAAACACATTTTTCTTACACACACACACATATATATAATAAAATCCCAGTTTGAACTTATGGAATAAATCCCACTCTCGTGTCACATGAGAACTATGTGGACTTTGATGCCTTTATAGGCTACGTAAGCGTCTCGGGTTATAACCCGAGACTCGAGTCCTATTTTTCTATTTTCCTCTTTTCCATTTTATCCATATATTATTTCCATATATTATATTTGTGATTCATATTTGAGTATCTAACACATAATATCGTTTCATCATAACGATCAATATCTTGATAAGCGCACATGTCATATTTTTAATTATTATTTTAGGAACATTCCTTTGGATGACCTCACTCCATCTTTTTCATGACGCGAGTCGAGCGATTTTGATCTCCAATTATATATACACGCACATACACTTCACGGATAAAATAAGGAAAATGGTAACATTAGCCCATGAGAGACCGAAAGGGCGGGATGGGTTCCTAACACCATCCCATTCGGTAACTTAGCCTCAGAACCTCTGATCTAATTGGTTTTGCAAGCATCAGTTTGTCTTTGGTGTCGTTCTCTTGGGGTGGCAATATGTTCTTTTGCTTATTTTGTGCAAAATAGGCTGGAGATTCTATCTCTTTGCATCACCCCACATCGATGACGACCGAAGCATTTTTAGAAAGGGACGCGAGGCCTTATCTCCCTCACCACTATGCACGTGAGCGCCGGACCTTGAGATGGAGGAAAACTGGAGGGATGACCACTTATAAAAATATGTAGTTCTTTTTGTATTTTTTTTCTTGATTTAGTGACTTATCATATATGCACTCTTAATTTTCTGTTGGGATTTGTTTATTTTTATGCAAAGATAGAGATAAGTATGGTAATGGTAATGAAAGATAGCGGTGGTTAATTCAGGGCAAAGCAGTTTTTGAGCGAAAATGATTTTCTCATGAGAAAAAATTGAATAAACAAACCGCTTGTAATCTTTTAAAATGAGGATTTTTCTGAAATTGATTTTGATAAAAAGGGAAAGATGGAATTTTCTAAAATTAGGGGGTTATTAATCGGCATACCCATAGACCTGCCTATCGGCATGAGGTTTAAGTTAAATCATCCCTAGGCTTTGATTGCACTTTCCTGCACTTCAGAATACTCTGGTGGGGTTGGATTCTACTCGAGTTTCTAAGGCCCTTATTTTTAGCTAAAGTTTTCAAGTATAAAAGGGGGTGTGTGGAATGAGCTTTTCTCCACCCATACCCACATTCTTCTTTCTTGATAAAAATTCCTCCTTTTCAAATGGCTCTTCCCATGTATGAAGTATTTCCGCGTATATCGATGGTTTGGAGAATATGTGCTTGTATAATGTAGACTATAACGTTTTCAACCTAGGTCGAGTTTCCTTCTAGCACAATCGTACAATAGACTGGAACCTATTGGCTGCAGCAGTACAGTTCTGGTACCCCGAAGATCGCTTTTTTCATTTAGGCCTGGATGAGGTATATCCCACTTATGAGAAGTTCCCAACCATGTTGGGGGTCGGCCCAATGTGGCGGCGGCTATGCCTATTTTCTCCCATTCTCCACGGGTTTTCTTTTCAAAGTTTCTTCACATATATCCTTCGATGGCTAGACCATTGGTTAGTGTGGGGGCCATTTATCTACAGGAAGTTATGTATTTTGTGCCCCTGAGGGGTTTTGAGGAAGTCGGTTTCGTTGGGTGTGTTTCTTTGGGGCTAACTAGTAGGCTTATGTTGGTGATGGGGGACATGATTGTGAATCCTCAGGTTACTGCAATAACGGCCTGGATGTCATACCATCATAATACTGCAGTGTTGGTGTTGGATGAGATCCTGAACGACCTGGATACCTGGAAGGAGGGTCGTTCTGACTTTCAGAGAGGGATCACCATAATGATGTTCATGTGGCTTACGACGAGGTTTCGCCTAGCAACCCCTTCAGAGAACCCTTTGGCAATTTTACCCAATTTCTTTGTTCGGCCTTTCTTCAACTTCGTACTATCTGTGGATAGTTGGGTAAACTGGCTTGTAGAACATGGAGCTCAATGCGTTTGATGTCCGGTACTATGGTGGGGGGATTTGATCCCTATCTTGTAACTTGGAGATTATCGGTATGTGACAAGATGGGTGGGAATAGATATTGCCCCCTCGTTTAACATATTTTTTTTCTCGATGGAGGATTTGACTGAATCGTTGAGGATGATGTTGGGATCTTTGTGGCAGCACCGTCAACCATCCATCATAGTTTATGGGAAGGGCTTGGAATGTATCTAGGGACTATCTGAAATGGTTGTGGAAGAGGGTGGTAGAGAAGGTCCTGGAGGAAGAGACTAGCCAGAGGTGGTTCGTATCTTTCGATACTATGGAAGACGGTGTTCTGGTTCTATTCAGGTTTGTTATAGCGTACCGCTCCATGGAGTGCATACGAAATACCAATCACGAATGGGAAACTTAAAGACCCCCAGTGACTGGTAATGATGATAAAGCAGGGCAATCTGACAGTTGAAGGCAGAGTTTTATGAAGATTTTGGTGACTTTGTGAAGCTATAGTTATTGGGATGTTTTTGTATTTGAGTTTTTGGGGGTAATTTTGGTATAGCTTAGATTAGGGTTAAGTTTGTTTAAGAATAATTTAGTTATCAGAGAGCAGTGGTTGGTTTGACTCCCCTCGCTGATACTTCATGTAACAGCGTTGTACTACTGAATCAGAAATAAAAGTTCATTTTAAACATATTTTACTGTGCCTCTTAATGAGTTTTACGTTTGAATTATTTATACTAATCACTAAGTCATAAATAATCCTTTTTTTCATGTATATAATAAAATGAACTGTCGTTCTCGGAGGTTAGAAAAGAATAGCATGTTGTGAAAACAAAGGGATCGAACCCATATATGGCGTAGGGATGCCTACATACCTCTGGGGGGTTTGAAAATTTTCATGAGCTTCATTTTGAAAAGAAAATGTTTTTTATAGGATTAGGTACCGCATTGTTCTGTGTAGGGGAAATGAAGATTTTTTTAGAAGAATAGAAGGGGGTGAGAAGAGTCATAGCACACCAAGATTTCGAACTAAGGGTAAAACTTCTTGAGATAGTCCAGGTTGACGGGACGCGTCATTTCTTCTCCATCAAGGTCTGTGAGCATAGCGGCGCCTCCTGAAAGAATATTCTTCACTATGTAAGGGACACTGCAATTTAGTTTGAATTTCCCTTTGGGGTCCCAGAAAGGTTCTATAATTTCTTTGAGGGCAAGGTTTCCTTCCTTGGCACCACGATCTTTGACTTTCCCATTGAATGATCGCGCTATCCGACGATGGTTTCCCTATATATGGTATAAAACCTTCAATCTCTTTCCATCCAAGAGAGATAATTCGTCTAAGAGGATCCGGTGCCATTATTTTTCATCATCCTTGCTTTTGAGCAAGACGTGGAGGGAATGTATCTCCATCTCAATGGGTAAGACTGCTTCTATGTTGTATACTAAAAGAATAAGAGGTAGCCTCAGTAGGTGTTTTGATTTAAGTGCGGTACCCCCAAAAGGTGTAAGGGATCTGATCGACCCAATCTCTATAACTTTCAGTCATCTTGTTGATTATGATCTTAAGTATTTTTTTAGCGGCTTCAACAGAACCATTGGTTTGTGGTCGGTAGGGAGAATATTTGTGTCTCTGAATCTCGTATTCATCGACTAGTTCTATAACCTCATCTTCTAAATTGAGCCCATTATATAATACTAACTTGTGAGGAACTTCATATCAACGCGGGATGTTTTTTATGATAAACTTGGCCACATTCTTGGCATTAAACACCACTTATGACTCAACTTCAACCCATTTGGTGAAGTAATCAATGACAACCAAGATGAATTCATGATCGTTTGAAGCTTTGGGAGTAACTTTCTATATGATGTCAATTCCCCAGGTGGAGAAGGGCCAAGGAGAGGTCATGTTGTACAACTCATGGCGAGGCAAGTGTAGGAGATTAGCAAACTATTGGCATTTAAGGCATCCTCGGTCAGGTAGTGCAATCTTGAACCATGGTGGTCTAATAGTATCCTTGACGAATGATATTTTTGGTAAGCATGTGACCGTTCATGTGAGTCCCGTATTCCCCACAGTGGATCTTCTGCATCATTTCTTCAACATCAGCCCCTGCAGTGCAGTGCAAATAAGTTCCATCAAAGTTTCTCTTAAATAATGCTTTGTCGTAGATGACATATTGGGCAGCTAGTTTGCAAAGTGTTGCGCGGTCTTTCTTATCAGCGTCTTAGGGATACCGATAATATTTAAGGAGGCACCAAATGTCATAGTACCATAACCCGTCCATATCAAAATCCTCCTTGGGAATGAGTTTGATGTGGTAATAGTGCATAGTATTAGCTTATTTCTGAACAAGGAAAGGGGTCCTTATTATCCCCTCGGGCATGTTGACCATAGAGACCAATATGTCTAGGGCATTTGTCAGGTTGTTCTTTGATCAACGCAAGTAGTGTAAGGTGACATCCTTAAACTGGGAGGCCAGTTATTCTAGGTGGGAATAAAAGTGTAGGAGTTTTTCATCTTTGACATTCCATTTTCTGAGGATTTGGACGATGATAAGAGTAAGGTCTTCCTAGACGTCTAGGTGTTGAATTCCTTTTTGAAGGGCGATTTTGATGCCTACCATGCATGCCTTGTACTTGGTTATATTATTGGTGTAGGGAAAATCTATCTTGATGGTATTTAGGGTGTGAGAGCCATCAGGGGAGATTAGGAGTATCCCAATGTCATATCCTTTCTTATTTATAGCTTTGACAAAGAACATTTTCCATTTAAGGTCCACTTAAAAGGTGCAGAGAATATCTCCGTTCGATAATTTAGAGACCTAGACATCAACCTTTTCCATGGGGTAATTAGTAAGGTAGTCGGGGATGGCTCTCCCTTTTATAGCTTTTTGCATAACATACATAATATCGAACTAGACTAACAACGTCAACCATCAGACCATTCGATTAGATAGAGCAGTGTTTTTTAGAAAATATTTAATGGGATCCATACGGGACACAAGTCTAATGGGGAAGGAAAATGTGTAGTGCCATAACTTTTACGTGACCCAAACCAGGATGACACGTGCTTTCTCCAAAGTAGTGTAGTTAACTTTGTACATAACTAATTTTTGACTGGCATAGTAAATGCCTCTTTCCTTTTGGGATTCTTTAATGTATTAGGCTAGCAAAACCCCTACAGTAATATTTTTCATGGTCAAGTATAGGAGGAGGGGAAGACCTGGCTGCAGAGACATTAGTATCGATGGTTGGGTAAGGTACCGCTTGATTCGTTTGAAGGCTTCTTGTCAAGCCTCATTCCATACTTTGGTAGAATCTTTCTGGAGGAGCTTAAAAATGGGTTCACAGATAGAAGTTAGATGGTTAATGAATCGATTGATGTACTGTAATTTTTCCAGGAATCCTCGAACTTCCTTTTTCGTTTGTGGCGGTGGCATCTCAAGTATGACTGTCATCTTGGAAGGGTCTTCTTCGATTCCCTTCTCACTGACAATGAATCCCAAGAGTTTTCCTTTTGCGACACTAAAAATTCATTGACATGGGTTTAACCGCATCTAGTATTGTCGCAGTCATTCGAAAAACATCCAAAGGGCTGGAATATGACATTCCCGAGTCTTAAATTTGATGACCATGTCATCCATATAAACTTTAGCATCTTTATGAATAAGTTCATGCATGATTATTATAGTAGACCTCTGATAGGTAGCCCCAGTGTTCTTGAATCTGAATGGTATGACAGTGCAGCAGAAGGTTCCCCATGAGGTGATAAAGGAAATTTTCTCCTGATGGTAAAGGTGTATCTTGATCTGATTGTATCTTGTATTTCCATTGATAAATGCCTTAAGAGCATGGCTAGAGGTGTTGTCAATGATCATGTCGGTGTTGGGTAACAGATAATCATCCTTTGGGGATGCTTTATTCTGTAGGGGGATTCCCCACTAATGAATGATTAACTTACTTAATCCGATACTTAACAGACGAAGAAGGGAGATAAAGATCATCCAAGGGAGTTTCCTCAAAGATCCTCCACAGACGTGACTCAAAGAATCTAGATCGAAGGATCAAATTCACTCGAATGATGATAGTTTGTAATATGAAACAGAATATATGTTATCATATACTTTATCTTACGCTATATTGTGAGCAAGGCTGTTTGGTACCCACGAGGGACCATGACTGGAAGGGCATGGGAGAGCTATAATGTTCTATTGAATAACCTCCTCCTGGGAACCTCACAGGGACATGGTATGGAGGATTGGGAGCAAAGAAACATTAGGAATACAATTACAACCCCCATTGTCACACTTGGGAAAAACTTCATCCAGTATATGTCGTTGCTCGAGCTACCTATCATAACTTCTACTCACTCGAGGGAACCTCCATAAGGTACCTCGATCTTGCATCCTTCGCTTAAGAATAGTTTTTAGCCAACAAAAAGAAGAGTAAACACTCGAGATACTTATCAGCCAAGCAATCTCAAATAAAAACACCATCTCGTATTACTGATATGACGACATGCCTAGTGGGGTCACTATTCACCCACTTTTTGACATCATAACATCTGGCATTTAGGGACTCAAAATTACAGCACTCAAGCGGGTTTATCCTTAGGATGGCAGGCCTAGTCTACCAAATCTGACCTCTTAGTCATTCTAAGATAAGACTCTAAGCTGCCACATCAAGTCCCTCATTAATTGCACCCATGCTTCCAACTGGTCAAGCAGTTTCCCGTAAAATTATAAGATCCCATGCATTTAATGAAATATATCCCACATTAATGAGGTGGGGTACCTGTGTATTTAATGATGTTAATCACATTGAATACCAACAAGGTTACTCGAGTAACCTTGCCTCCATATAAATACACCAACCAAATAGTTTACGAGGACGACATTTTCAACCTAGAATTATTGTCCAATTTCCTTCATGCACAAGAACTCCTGTGAGGACATTCTTCCCACACCCACTTGATACCCGTATCATTGAGAATCAAATGAGCTTGATGTTCCTGCCTTGTCTTTATTGTGCCCAAAGTTCTTTCTTTTTCTTCCTCCGACCAAGTTACCGGTTGGAGTCATCTATTTATTATACTTGTTTTGTATTCATGGTGCAGAAATATCATTCAATGTAAGTCTGAACATCAAATCTCATTACCTCTTTTCACATGTATCTACTGTCATTATTCAATACCGCATGGAGTGTTAATCCCGATCTCCATAAGGGGTTATGCCTCACTTGATACTAATCATATTCCAAGAACCCACATCTTACATATTCAAATCCCGGTAGTTGATGTACATGCAGACTTTCCCTCATGACTTTGGCATAGGGACGATGTTGGTGAACCTTGTAGAATATTTGACTATGCAAATGAAACCTACGTTCACTTGCTTCTTCTTTGACTTTGAGCAACCATTCAGTAAAGAGCTTTTGTAGCTTCTATTTGATCGATTTGCATTCTGAGAATGTTGGGATCTCATGTTGAGTTATTTTTAGGGTGGACCCTATCCTAATCTCGCACTGAAGGATACTAGAATTGAGAATAACAACAACAATTTCATCATCATTAATTTGAACAATGTTGTGTTGTTTGTTATTCTCCTTATTAAGATCAGATAAGAATTATTCATTTGTTAAATCTTCATCATCAAGAGTTTGATTATAATCAAGAAAATTAATGTAAGGCACGTCAATAGACTCAAAATCTTTGTTTACTTAATTCTCAGGAAAAATAGCATTGAGAACCTCGTCAAGAGAGGTCTCAGTTACATTGATATCAGAAAAAGGAACAACAACATCGGATGAAGAGATTTGGAAAAGGTAGACAGTAGTGTTGGCTTGAATCTGAGCAGGTTGGACAGACATGGCATTCCAGTTAAGGAGAGGCAAGTCAGCCACTCTGATATGAGTAGACGGGTTCGATGGCATGGTATCTAAATGGATCATACAGAGACTCATCCACAGTGTCTACAGGTTGAATGAGTCCTTGGAATCTCTTTCCTCAAAATCCACGGTAACTCTCAAGGCTTTCTAAGTGTGAGATTGAACTTCATGCTGGTAATCTGTGGCCTAAGGGTTGTTGTCTTAAAACAATAGTTCTAATCCCGAATTTATATTCTTATTAACGTGGTTATACCATGGTTTAAGAAAGTCGTAGAAAGGGAAGTCGTCACCTTCCTTGATAAACCTTCCATTCAAAGAGTCTCTCGAGATAGTCATTTCTTCTTTTAAGCTTCTTTTTGGTCGTGGATATCGAAGGGCTTTGAGTTCTTCTGGTAAGGGTTGGTAGCCCAAGCAACATAAGGGAAAGGCCTCTTTTAGGAGTATGGTCTCAAGGATCCCTTATTGGAAATGCCCTAGCTCCATTCTGAGCATGAAGTGCATGTTCTTGAACATTTGAATCACATTGACATTATCATGAGGGTTGTATTCCGAACAGACCAGGTCTTTGAAATTATCTCCTACTAGAAGGGGAAGTGATCCAACTCTGAATCCAGAGAAAATTATGTCATTCATTTCATATTAGATCTCTAATACTGAATTACAAGTACTAGTGGTATCTGAATTGTCATCATCCCCCAAGATAGTGATAACCTGGCCATTGGCAAAGAATTTTAATTTTTAAAGAAGAGAAGATGATACACCTCGGATACTGTGGAGCTATGGACGTCCAAGAAGAAGGTTAAAACATGTCGGTATGTCAATAACCTGAAACTCAGTGATATGATGGATAGGACCAGTCCCTATTGTGAGTTTTATAGACCCCATTACCTCTTGGCGGGTATTGTCGTAAGCACACACAGTGATGAAAGTGAGATTAAGATCACTGACTTTCAAACCTAAACAATTGAAGGTTTTGAAAGGGCAACCATTAAGGGCATATCCATTATCAACAAAAAAGAGTGGGACTGTCTTTCCTAACCTTTCAGTAGAGATATTGAGGGCATAATTAGGGTCAAGGCTGATTTTGGTATCTCTATTTCAAAAAATGAGAGGAGTCTGGAAGAAGTCAAGGACCCACCCAACCATGTTCATGGCTTCTTCAGGTGTGGTCGAAGGAGAGACTGTAGGCCCAGTGATGAGTCTTATCAGAGCATTATGTTGTAATTGGGAGGACATAAAAATCCCCCATAAGGTGATGTTAGATTTGATTTTCTTAAGTTGGTCGAGGACTTTACTTTCTTCGATGGTTATCTCTGGCATGGGTAGTTCTTTGGTAACTCATTTTCCTTTATTTATCTCAGTCTAATGAGGAGTTGGATCTTTGTAGTGTCTCTCTGACCTGGTTATGTGATTTATTTAGGTGGGGAAGAATAGGAATCCCGTGTCTTCATCTATTTCTAGATGAATGGTCATTTTATTTATTTCCCTCGATAGATCTTTAAAGGATATCATCCCGCATAAACTAGCTACTAGACTGGTGTCTTCCTAAATGGAATCATCTTTTGAGCTGTGAAACTCATCCCCCCATCCCGTGGAGACTAGATCCTCTTACGAAGAGAAATAGATGCATTTAATAACCTCGACAGCTTCATCGTACAGACCTTCCCACTCAACGGAGAGGTGCAGGAGTGAAGTGACCAATAGTCCCTAAAGCTTCAAAGTACTGAGTAGCTCATTAATATTGTAAATTTTGCTTATCTGTCAAAAATGCACCGGCAATAATCTACACTACATCATCTAGACTGACTTCATTAATAGATACTACCCAATTATCTGACTCCGAAACCCATTTTTGGGCTTCCATGACCAAACCACTGAATTTGTGATAATCGATGGCCATCTCTGTGACTAATTTTTTTCCCAAACTCCAAGAGTTGGTTCAATACAGCAGGTAACTCCATATCCTTCTCTTTAAATCAGGTATGGATGGTAATATAAACCCTTGTAAGGAGTGACTGAGTTTGGTAAGTGAAGAAAATAGGGTGTAAGAGGAAATATCGACAAACTTTGAGCAGTTTAGGCGAGATTACGAGTATGATGGGTGCCTTACTAGGCACATTTTGGACAGATGGAAATTTGGGGTCATTATCTAGAAAGACGAAAATTGCATGGGTTTGAAGTGGGTTATGAGTGGTGTTAGGTTTAGGATTATTTGGTGGGTGATGATACCCCGATCAATTAAACCTTGGATCACATTACGAAGAGGAAGCATGGTTAGTAGTATGGCCGACAGTTTAGTGAAAATCACAACGTGTATCATCTTTAGAATTTTTAAGGAATGGGTTTGGTAGTGGACTAGGATCCAAGGGTTTGATAAGGTTTCGGCTCGGCAGGGATTGGTAGACTTTTGATAGGGGATCATAGAGCTCAGTGTATTCTTTCTTGGTAGGATTGGGTGACCTTCGGGTGCCTAAGAGGTAGAAGGTTGGGAGATATTGTTGATGGTTGAGACTGTAGCACTGGTAGGCTTCTCATATTTCTGAGGAGTGAACTGTCCGGTTACATTCTTCCACTCAGATTCGACTTTTCAATGACTTCCTCAATTTTTACACTATCTTTTTTGGAGCGCTCGAAAATGGGGGTAGTATTATCCTCCCATGGACGCTCGAATATGCGACAAGAAGTTCTTCTTCACATTATTAACTTGTTCCTCCTCTCAGGGCCCGTTAGTCATAGTAGCATATTTATCTCTCCACTTCCTATGAAGCTACTAAATTTTTCCTCAGGGTTCTACTTAAGAAACTCTAGATATTGGCACGTAACCTCTAGCTCCTCATTGTACTTATAGTGCGACGAATTCTCGAGCGACATCCTCCTAACTACGAATTCTGGATTCTTCTAGGGATAGAAACTAACTAATGGAGCTTTCTTTCAAGGTTTGTTGGAACATCTGGGCCATTATCTCTTTAGAGGCACCAAGGAGGGTAATGGCTTTGTGATAGCTTCGAAGGTGAATAATTTGGGGTCCACTTCCCCCAAACTTCACGATGTCTAGAATCTTGAACTTCTCTGGCAATTTGTCTTTGGGACAGGGGGACATATGGGTGTAGTCCACATAGTTCCTAGATATCTTGACTTGTCCAAACTTCTTCGACAAAAGATTAAGGTCTTGCTTGACCTTTTTCACTTCCTCTTCCTTAGTATCTATAGGTACTGAAAGGTTGGTCCCTAACTGGGTAACGTTCAGGATAGAGAGTCGAGCTGGCGGTGGCCCATTGGCAGATAAGAAGCGCGGAGCATGCTGATACTCTTTTGTGACCCAAATAGGCTCGGGAGAAGGTGGACCCATGGGATGAGGAAAGAGAATTGCGGGTTCTTCGAGAATCTGGGCCCGAGGATGCTGTATCTCACGGACCTCGATCTAAAGGTTATCAATCTTGGCACTGAACTGGGATAAAATGGTCATTAGATCGAGCCTCACATTCAGTGTTTGGTTGATGTTCTCCATGAAGAGCTTGTGAAGATAAATCCCAAACTCTAATGAGGTAGCAGAAGAACCAACAGAGCTTTGGGACAGTTTGACAGAAGACCTAAGCCAATAAGGAGCCAGGTCAAAGTCGGGTCTGCGATCGACCTGATAGGGAAAAAGGTTCGAATTTATTTTTGAAAGAGGGAGGGAGAAAATTTTGGGTATTTCGGAAGGATGAGAAAAAAATATTTTTTGGCATTTTTGGAAAATGAGGGAAAAAAAGGGGAGGAATCTCAGCATAATTATTATTAGGTTCTCACTTGTATTAGGTTTGTCTAGATGCAGAAAAAATGTCAAGCAAGACCCGAGCCTGGGAAAATGGGGTTTGAAAAAAATATGTAAAACACGGTTGGACTTGTTTCCAGGCTCACGGATGGGGTCCTATTTTGAAAAAAGGGAAAATCGCGCAAAAATTCGAGCGGTATGCCAACCCAAAATTTCGAAAGAGTTTTGCATGGTAACTGACAAACTAAATACGAGTGTCCTAGGTTTGACATATATATGAGGTTTATAAAATTATTGGGTTAGTGGAAGGGTTCCCTCCTTTGGCATGACTTCCAAGATATACCTCTTGCCTATAAGAGCAATCATTCATCCCTATGTGTGGAACATCCATTTGATATACCTGAGTGTTTGTGAATTACCTCACTATATACCTCGTGGGAACAGTACGCGTGAGAGAGAATTTGATATACTCGATGTACGTGAACGAGTTCCCTGCTGTATACCTCCCATCGTGGGTTCGATCAAGAAGTATGATACAGGGGAACCGTTTGATATACGTTGAAGGTATGAGGAAAATGGAAGGTGAGAGTCATATTTCTTAGTCTAACTGTGACCCGCATATCCACCGCCCATCACAAAGTGACCCCCAGTACGGGATAAAATTTTGGTCAATAGCCATGCTCTTTGGTGATGTAGAGTGAAAAAATGCATGAGTCTTAATTAATATACTATTGAGAAAGAGTCTTTTTTATCATTTTTTTTATTTTCATGATGAGTAAAGGGAAAACTACACTAAATGGGGAGCATATACAAGTATATCTAGTATGGGAACTATACTGCGCATGGATACATGCGAGTGAGTATGTGTCGTGGGAGTATATATAAGTGAGTGAGCGTGGTAGTGAACATATGCATGGATCAACTACAAGTGGTGTGCGACATGTGAGCATATATACAAGTGTAGAGAGTTTGGTTTTGTGTTAGTGAAGCCTAAGCATGGATATTCTAAGTGGTGTGTGAAGAATGTCAGTGTAAAGTGAAGCTAAGTGCAAGTGTGTAAAGTATACATGGAAAGTACATACAAGTGTGTGGAGTGTACAAGTGAGTGGAAAGTGATATATACATGACAGAGAGATATACAAAAAGGTAAGAGAGGATAAAAGGGAACATACAGGTGGGTGAATATGCACACATGCCGAAAAGAATAACGCCCATGCAAAAATAAATTCTAGTCCTCTTATAGAGAAGTCCCCAATGGAGTCGCCACTGTGGTCATCCCGGATGTCTGGGGGTTGGGGTCTCCAGAGGTTGATCCCTCCTTCCTTCCCCCTATTTCCCCATTCCGACGTGAACATGGGATTGCATCTTTTATAGGGGCGCTCGGTCGTCGTCGATGTGGGGTGATATGTAAAGATAGAGTCACAAACTTATTTTGCACAAAACATGTAAAATAAACGTTTTTGCCTCGAGAGAACGGCATTAAGGACAATACTGATGCTAGCAAAACCAAGTAGTTCAAAGGTCCGGGGACTAAGTTATGGAATGAGAAGGTGTTAAGCCCCCATCCCGCCATTTTGATCTCTCATGGGCATGTGTTAATCTTCTCATGTAGAACTTCATGATGTGTGTGCTTATGTGCATAATATATATGAAGGATGAAATCACTCGACTCGCGTCATGGCTAAAGGTGAAGTGAGGTCATCCTTAGGATTGTTCCCAAAATAATACTAATAAAAAATATAATGCGGGTGTCTATTGATTCACAAATTTTTATAGAATAACAATTGCTTATATCGAGCAAGACACAATAAAACGAGTATACAAAACGTATATATCATGAATATATGACGATAATAACAAATGTAGATTGTAGGACTCAAATCGATGGATTTACCCAAGACACCTACCTAGCCCGGGGGAATCAAAGTTCACGTAGTTTAAAAATAATATGAGGTGGGGTTTAACCCATTAATCCAATCGGGCACTTTATTATATGTGTGTGTGTGTAAAAAGGTGTTTTTGTGTCGAAAACTGTGATAAGAAATCCCCTTTTGGAATCTACGAGTGAATGTATTTTTCTTATTTTTGGTTTTTCTATGAAAATAGAGTATGTGCGAATACTAATAAAAAAAAATTAGAATTAAGATGTGTCATGTAATGAAATAAAATACTAAAGAAAAAAATGAAGTAATTAATGCAAAACTAAGAGAAATTAAAGACAAATAGGAAGAAATGGACCTCCTTACGATGACTTGAAGTAGATCTTCCTTGTAAATGCGTTGACCTCAAAGTGAAGTGGTGGTGGTTTGAGGAGGTGGGTGGGACTTTACTCAAAAGAGTATGAAACTAATGGAAGGAATGTGTGATAACAACTCTGAATTCGATGGAATTTTCTTTGAATTGCTGAGGGGGATGTTCACGTGTCTTATTCAAAGTGAGGTCATGGCCATTATATATAAGGAATTCTCTCTAAATTTTTGAATTTGAAGATTCATTCAGTCTCGTTCAGTTTGGAGAGTTGACCGTGGTCAAACGGGGCCTGAAAGTGCCCGATGACCCTTCAGAGTAAAATGGTTCATTCGTTCGTACCATAAGGTTGATTTATGCACGGGGTAGACCATTAGAATTGGTGTTCAATTCCCTTTAAATATTCATTCAGTCTCGTTCGAGCTAAAGAGTTGACAGGATTCAAATGGAGCTTGGGAGTGCCCGGTGGCCTCTTGATCAATTTTTGGGGTAAAATAGATCGTTCGATCGAACAGTATATCCGATTTGTGCACGAGATAGACAGTTAAAAAGGGTATTCAGATCCCTTCAATTATCCATTCAGCTTCCACTCAGGCAAGGAAGTTAATTGGGATAAAAACGAGGTTCGAGAATGCTCGGTGATGCCAGATTGGTTTTCGATAGTAAAACGAATCGTTCATCCAAAATATAAGGCCGATTCACACACAAGGTATTCAGAACCCTTCAAATATTTATTGAGCTTTTGCTCTAATGAGAAAGTTGATCTGAGTTAAATGGGGTTCGAGAGCGCTCAGTGGCCTCTAGATTGGTACTCGGAGTACGACTTAGGGTTTGCGATAAATGGGTGAGTGCTAGGGACCTAAGGATATGCTTAGGAGGGTCCTAGTATGGGGTGTCTACAACACAAATTATGTACCAATCCCTGGCATATCCTTATGATTCCAAGAAAATATGTTATTTTGATGTTTGAGTAAATTTAATAATTCCTTCAAGATGTACGGGTCTAGCGATGAGCCAATCTGTGTTGTCTTTTGTTGGTGTTTGTAGTCCAAGACAATGGACTCTACTGCTTCCATAACCTATCCCCTGACCAATTATACTTTCTCACGAGCGTCTATCATCTCTATATGGTAGGTAGTGGTGAGCCCTTTCTATTCCTCTTGGTCGACTGATGTGTAGTAGCACTCCCTAGCTTCAATTTGGTTCCCTTCAACTACGTTGACCCAATAATGCATGGGTAACTTTAGGCACTCGTGCATGGTAGAAGACACAACCTCAACCTTCTCCAATCTAAACCTATTGAGGATAATATTGTACATTGAGTTCTTTTCGAGGATGAAAAAATGGATCTTCTCAGTTTGGCAGGATGGACAAGTACCCTATACGACTTCTAGGCTGACAGTTCCTAGAAGATACACCTTCTCCCTAGAAAAATAGATGAGGGGCCTATGATAGGGCTCAAGATTTTTATCTCGCTAATAGAAAAAACTTTTCGGCATATTTTTCGTCATTGCTTAAAAAGCTCCTCTAATCAAAATCGTCAAATTACCTACAAAAATAATATCAAACTAAAGTGTAGAGGTAAGTAAGGGTATGAATCCACATCAAGGGGGTAAGCTAGAGACAACCTCAATTATAGTTCCGTTTTATTTTTTTTTTGGGCTTTTGCTTTTTTTTTTTAGCTTTTTCAAATATTAAAACAATTTTTAGGTGAGGTGAGGTGAAATAACACTAAATTAAAATGAAAGATCAAATTACAACCTAAAAAGTGACTAAAATGGAAAATAAAGTCTAACACTAAAATATGAGATAAATGAGGTAAATAAATATGAGAACAATCAAGGAGTGGGATTAAACCACAAATTTTAGCTATTCTAATTAATTAATTTAATTCTCCCAAATTAATATCAAACCTACAAATCAACTCTCGTTGCAAATGTAATTTTAATAGTAACCTTTTAGAAAATTAAGTTTAACACCCCACAACTCTAGAAAAATAGATCTACACTCCTTTTAATTAATCACCCGCTAGGATCAATCGATTAAAATTTATGTAAATATTAGAAAATGAACATAGAGTTGAAATTCAAGTAATGATACCACACTTAAGAAGCCCCTATCTCTAGTTTGAATCTAAAATGGGTATTATAACTAGAATTTCGATTTTCTCTCGAAAATAATTTACCCTCTCTCGAGGCGTAAATTTAAGGGTGAGGGATCAAAATTAATATTCAAAGGGAATTTTCAAGTAATCAAACTAACTAAATTAAAATAACATCAAATAAGGGTTCACCCCACCCCTTGAAAGGGGATTTAGCCTAACATGGTATGAAATTTGACAAATTATTAATCGAATGCATAAAATAAATGAGAAGAGAAGAGAACAATCAAACCCAATTTCTTGATACTTAATTGAACTTCAATCCATGAGTTGAAATTAACATCCCTCAATTTGAATGATCCAAACAAAATTACATCAAAATTTTCACTCAAATTAATCCTCACAATAATTTATTTTTCCCTCACTATCTAAAAAAAGTAAAATAAAATAAATTCTAACCTAAAAAAAACTAAACTAAAATGGTGTTTCTCTCTCTAGAATTCTCTCTACCAATTCCTTCCTAAAGCTTTGTCAAATTGAGTATTCCATTCTTTAAATAGTAGGTATGGAGCATGGGGATAATTTGGGTAGGTTTAATGTGTAAGAGGTGTGTAAGGTGTTGAGGTGAGGGTGTTTAGGGAATTATGCACACATGTGCATGGGTTATGTGAGGCCATGTGGGAAGTGGGGATAAAATCAGATTTAGTGTAGAGGGGTAGTTGGGGGTATAATAGGTAAAAGGGGTAAAAAGGGGTTTAATTGGTTTTAAGTGGACACATGGGTTTTTCTTTTGGTTTTTGGCTTTGTGCTTGTGAACAAGTACACGATTTTGACATTGGGTGAAATGAAGTGCATCTTTACAAAATGGGTTTTGTGGACTTGCATTGAAATGGGTATGGATGGGTATGGAGGCTGGCTATGGAGCTTGGGTTTGAGAAGATTCGGGTTGGTTTCAGGAGGTTTCAGTTTGGGGTTGGGTTTGCTCCGATCGGAGGTTCTGGCGGTTTGGGATAAGGGTAAGCGGGATGGTAAAGGGTAGGGAGGGACAGGTGGATCGCGGGTAGGGCCATGGCTGCTGGGCCCGAGTTTGATTCAGGTCGAAGTTAGGTTACGATCGGATTGGCTGGATGGGTAGGTGGCTCGCCTGTTTTGGGGTGACTCCAACGGGAATGGCAGGTCCAATGGTCGGACAGGTATTCGGGTTGGATCGGAGTTGTTCTCGGCAGTGGGTCGGGTCCACAGGGGGTCGCCGATGACAGATTGGGTGATGGAGAGTGGTGAAGGTGAGAGGTGGTAATTGGGGGATAAGGTAGGTAGAAGGGTTAAGGGTTTGTTGGTGGTGGAATTAATGGAGATTTAGTGGGTTTAGAGGAGAGCGGAGAGAGAGGGTGAGAGGCTGAAGATGGAGTTGGGTATTATTGTGTGTGTGAGGGTGTAGGAGAGTGAGGTGTGGGTAAGGGGTTAGTTAGGTGTGTGTGCTGTAGGATATTTAGGGTGTGAGGGGTTGTGTGTGTGTTTAACTTATGATCCATAAAAAAAATCTAACTAAAACTAATAAAATTAAAAATTAAACACTAAAAATAAAAATAAAAACTTAAATAAAATAAAAACTTAAGTCCTAAAAAAATAAATTAATAACAGTAGAAAAATAATTCCTAAAGCTCATCCTAATAAAATAAAAACTAAAGACCTACAAAATAAAAACTAAAAATCTAATAAAAACTCAGGACCTAAAAAAAATAAAAATCAAAATAAAACTAAAAAAATAAATGAATTACTAAAAAAAGTAATCCTAATAAATTAAAATAAAAACTAAAAATCAAAATAAAACATCATTGAATAAAAATAAATCCTAAAAATAAAAATGATTCAAACTAAAAATTAAAAATATAAAAAATACGAAAGGGAACAAATCAAACACACACGGCTCGGGACAGAGTTTAGGCTAGGTTAGGGTAGGCTAGGGTTACGGGATTGGTAATTAGCTCCATAATCTGCACAATTGCTTTGAAATATGTGTTTGAGCATCGCAACGTGCATTCGACTTACAAAATTGACAATAAAGCACATAAGACCCAACTTGTCGTGAATTAGCAACTAAATACGTTTATTCGTGGTATAAAATGTACACTTATGGGTGATTATTACTCGCATCCCTGGTCCTTTGACACAATTATAGAATATGACATCAAATAACTATCATTATCGATCAACACTATAGCTACCCTTCCTTTGTGAACTAACATCGTGACGACTAGGGGCTCATCATGCGAATAGAGTACTCATGACAGGTCGTCTTTAGAGAATTATATCTCCAGTCGATTTTTGGTTACTTTTCTTGGGTGATTATCCATATCACAGGATACATTAATCTTTCAAATGTAGGATTAGGTTTTGGCCTCATTGAGGTAGGCTTTCCTTTTAGCTATTTCATCTTTGTCACTGGCGTCACCACCTACAGTAAAATTATAACCAAAAGAGGTCATTCTCACCTCACGTACAGGCTCATCGAGTCTTATCGATAGATCTGGATCATCTTCACCAACATCGCCCCTACCTTTTTTTTTTATCGTCTCCCCTACTATAAGGGAATTTCGATCGTCTCCTGGTTTTTCATTCATCTGAAGGATCTTCTCGGCCTTCTTTATCTATGAATTTTGACAGTTTTTCTCTTTGGATTAGGCTTTCTATCTTGCTCTTCATGGCTATGTAACCATCTGTGTTGGCATAATCTTTTTGGAACTCGTAATACTTACTGTTATCCCTTCAATTTAGGCGAAATTTTAGCTTTCGGGCTGTAGGACGGTAGTGTGACTAGGTCTATAAATAACTGGAACGGGTGAGGCATGACCACTTCAACGAACTCTGCTTTTAAAGTTTTCAAGAACTTCTAAAGTAGGGCCTGGCAAAACCTTCTCCTTTTGATAACAATGAAACCAAAGTAATAACTACTCCCTACAAGAAGATGAACTTCACAACAATAATAGTAACTTTTCTCAATAGAATCTCCTGAGAATGATGTCGATCAGGGTAGGAGTGAAGAAAGAAGCACTTATCATTTAAAGAGAGAGCAGGGAGAGAATACTACGTGGACTGGTGAAATTTTGGTAGAGGAACGGTATGACTTGAGTTATGATCGTGACTTGACCTTACTCAGGGGCTCTATTTATACTTGGGCACTAGGGTTGAATTGGCACTTTTGGGTGCCAAAACTGAGGAGGTTGGTGAGGGATAAGATCTTAAATGTACCATTTGTCCCTATCTATGTGCAGCCGCATGTCCCCTCTAACAGGTGCCTCCTGGTGCAAACCAAAGTCAAAAAGAAAATGTGTCTGTACTGAATGACAAAATATCTGATTTGGTAAATATCTTTTGAAATGGTAACTTATTGTATAAACTTTGTAAACTTGAGAGGTGTCTCAAGGACCTCCTCCTCTACTATTCTTGTAAACTTGAGGAAGGAATATCAAGGACCACATCCTCTAAAATCTATGTAAAATTGAGGAGGGAGGTCTTAAGTACCACCTCCTCTAAAATCTCTATGAACTTGAGGGGGGAGGTCTCAAGGACCACATCCTCTAAAATCATTTTATTAACTGTTCATTCCTTGTGAGCAACCTCTTAGTTGCTCACTTTAGTTATAACTGGGTGTGCACTGTGTAAGGACTGGGTAACCCCTAGGGTGTTTATACTAGTATTATATCAATCTTAAAGTGATAAGCATTTGATCTTTCTTAATAAACCTTGTTCCTCAACCACCAAACCAAAACTCCCAAGAGATCCCAACTTGCTTTTTTGAGCCCTGCTTGCTCAACCAGGCTACATGTATAAGAAAGTAACATGTTAATACTTTAATATATATTGGAGTAACAAATCTTGGGTAGGAGATCAATCTAGGTGGACCTCCTCACCCACAAGTTCTTTTTAATAAGGAATTTGGACTTATAGAGACAAGGAGCTCCTCATGGTTGGACTCCTCGCCCAAACTTTGTTCCTGTAATTTTTTGAGCATTTGGGGATGAGGAGCCCCTCATGGTAGGCCTCCTTGCCCAAATTTCACTATTGTAGTTTTTCAAACAAAGTTTTTTAGGACGAGAAACCCCTCTTGGTGGGCTGACTGGCCCCAATTTCATTTTTGTACTGTTTTGAGCATTTTAGGACGAGTAGCCCTTCCAGGTGGGCCTCCTCGCCCAAATTTCACTTTTGTTATTCTGAGCTTATTTGGGACGAGGAGCCCCTCATGGTAGGCCTCCTTCCCAAGTTCTATTTCTATGAACTCTATGTAATTTTGGACGAGGAGCCCTTCATGGTGGGCCTCCTCGCCTAAGTTCTATTTCTATGAACTCTTGGTAATTTGGGATGAGGAGCCCTTCTTGGTGGGCCTCCTCGCTCAAGTTATATTTATGTGAACTCTAAGCTTATTTGGATGAGGAGCCCTCATTGGTGGGCCTCCTTGCCCAAATTTACTTTTATCATTTCCAGGGTACTTCTTTGGGGGGTAGCTCATGGTGAGGCCCCCTCCCCAATTAGGTTTGCTCGCCCAACTATTTGGGCCATTGGGTATCTACCCCTCTACATTATTCCCCTCGTACGAAAATCTATGTGTTGGGTATACCAAAGGTTTTTCTACACAATGATTCATTATTTTTTGGAATATGAGCAGTCTAACGCAATCTCATGATGACATTGTCACATTCATTAGACCTGTCACCTTAGCCTACTTTTATGAACTCGAGATGATACATTAGATGGGGAACACGCATCTTATCATTTGGGAAATGTTTTGCTCTCTTTTTAATTGATCATCCGCGTGTGGATTAATAGGGTATAAAAAACCCTTTTTAAACTTTCATTTCTTTTTACCTTAACATTTTCTTTCAAACCTTAAGACCTTTAGAGAGAGAGAGAGAGAGAGAGAGAGAGAGAGAGAAAAATCTTCCTTCACCACCGTTCTTTCTTACCTTTTTTCTCCACTGCAAATGGCGTCTTCATCCTCTCAAAACCTTTCTTCCACCATTTCCATTACCACTAGAGAGGTGTTAGTGGGTGTTGAACCTATCTCCATCACCGTCTTGATTGTTTGGCCACTAGAGCCACCACTATTAGCTATGTGATTTTGGATACTATTTCTGGGGATTTTGGCAGTTCATCTATTGGGATGCCCGTGAGTGTGGCTTCCTTATCTACTGCGATGCCTATGAGAAGGGGTTCCTAATCCGGTGGGATTCTCATAACGGGGGCCTCCTCATTTGTTGGGATGCTCGGAATTGGGACCTCCTCGTCTTCTATAATGCCTACAACGGGGATCTCCTCATCTATTACTTACTCAAAATCCCAAAGAGAATACCTGGATGCTCGCCAATAAAGGGACTTTGGCCTTTATCGTCTAGCCCCTTATTTTGGCAAAGATGATACCTTTATGAACTCACTTGAAAATTTTGTCCAGGAGTTTGTGGCCAAAATAAACGAGCATCCCCAAGTGGGTTTAGGTGAGTCTTCTGATTTTCCCATTGTCCTACCTGATTCAATTCTTAGAGTACGAGTGGATAGGGGATTTTCCCCATTCCAACATTGAGGTCAAGTCATGTAGGGGTGACAGTAAAGAATGGAGTCGTTGGGTGGACCATGTCTTGTCCACCCCCTCACACAAGGTTGTTATCTAGGGGTTAGGTCTTTTGGACACTATTAGCAATCTCAATTCTTGTTCCATTGCCAAACAGTCCCCTATATTTACCTTGCTGACTTCTCACTAGAGTAGGGATTCACACACTTTCATTACTGGTTGGGGAGAATTTACCATTACATTAGAGGATATCTATGAACTTCTCGCTCTTCCTTACTTGGGGAGCAATATCCTTATTGATGTCTTTGAAGATGAGGTCGAGGAACAGATGGTGGGGGATCTTCACTCTGCTTTGGGTGAGTGCTCGAGATATGTTTCTATTAATTTGACTAGGACCACTAAACATTCCTTTACCAAGTGGCAATGATACTGGCTCAAAGATTTCGTGCAACTGCTCAAGGGTGAAAGTTCAAGCAAGGCCTTGAGGAGTCAGGAGGGCCCAAAAATTAACTCCTTCTCACACTTTATAGCATTCTTTGTCACTTTTTTGAGTAGGTTCCTTCTTCTTAGGAGGCCAAATGATTCTCCTCACGAGCTCCTTTTCAAACTTTCTATGAGGCTTTCTTGAGGGAGGGCAGTCCCCCTCGCAGCTCTAACCTTGGGGTCTCTATACACTTGGTTAGATAGGGCTCAAGTGGATGTTGAGATCTCTTGTGAGAATTATAATGCTATCAACTTTGCCAACATTTTCATCATTATGTCCTTCGTATTTGAGAGATTTCCCAAGTTTGCTCCAGAGTCTAGGGGTTGTCACAGCAGAGTTGCTCGTGCTGTAAGATGGCACAAGAAGACTCTTAAGACTTCTCTAGGGACTTTGATAGACAATATTTATGAGATTTCATTCAGGCCCTACTGTAATACTATTGGAGGTATTTTTACTTGGAACTCCTTCTCTGCTTCTGGGGGCACTTTATATTGCCTTGCTGATGCAGAGTCTGTTCCCACCTACCCCCATATTTCTGTGACTATTATGCTTCTTCCATGCACCTTGCCTTCACTGACTGACTTGGGCCAAGGTGTGGAGTTCTACCACTCTAAGAGAGTGAGGATGTAGTTTGGTTATGATCAAGGGGTTGTTTACCCTTCTAGCACCTCCCCCTTCGATCTATATCTTGAGGCTTTTGCCAATTTCACATTTGAGGGGGTGGTTAACATAGTTATCCATTTGGGCAACCTATTTGTACCATCTTGAGATTATTTGCCTTCATTCACTCGTTCGTGGTTTACCCTTTAGCATAGGTAGGTCTTCTTGATCCAAAACTGTGTGAGGGATGTCCCTCATAAAACTATTTCCACACAAATTCCCAATAATGACAGATATTTGGGCAAGAGGACACAAAAGTCACTGTGGCACCAGATTACTATCCCCAAGGCTCCTCTCGAGCAACTCACTCCAATCTTGGTGAGGCCCATCTCGACGAGTCTATTTATTCTAAGAAACTCGAGCCTCAACCTACTAAGACCAAGTTAAAAGGTAAGGTAAGCCTCAACCTACTAAGACCAAGTTAAAAGGTAAGGTAAGATCCCTTTCTACTTCAAAGAGGAAGCATCCTGATGTGGATGTTTCCAACTTCATACCAGTTACCACTGCCCCTACTGCCACCGTTACTACCACAGATACTAATGCTACTCTTACTCCCCTTCCCCCTAAGCTAGGAAGAAGAAAAAGACCAGTGCTGAGGTTGTTGCACCCTCTCCTGCACCAGTCCAAGGATCTGACATTGATGACCTTGGGGTGGAGGATACATACCGGACTGTGCTAGAGTAGGGCTATGAAGCCCTAGGGTTATCTGTTTAAGAGACTGTTGTTACTTTAATTCCCATTGATGAAGGTATTACACCAGACTCCCTTTTAGTTAGTGAAACTAACTTTCACGGGATTTCACTTGCTAGTTCCCCTTCTCTATTATTTGAATGGGAACTAGTAGATTATAAAAGCACTCCCTCCTATAATGATGAAGGTTCTTCTTCAAATGAGATGAGTGTCACTGATCCTTATGATGCTCAACATTCTGATACTTCTTCTTTATTACCAATTTTGAGGGAGTCTTCAAGCGAAGGTGTCACGATAGATTCTCCATCTGCCAGCAGCCCCACTACTGGGCATTTACCATATGGGCAGATTGCCTGCTCCACCGCTGTAAGTTTTTTTTAACCTTTTTTGGTACTATTTTATTGTCCATATGCATAATTCATATATGAATTGTCTTTATCTTTGTGAAATTTGCAGGATGTCTCTATTAGTAAACCGTCACCTCAGCCTCCTATACGGGGGCCTTTTCCTAAGGCGATAAGCTCCATGTTAGTCTCGTCTTTGGGCCTATCTAGGGAGATTTGTCATTTCCCCCTACTCAGTCATTATTCTTTTTTTTTTATTTTACTAATAGAGTCTCTTCACTCATCTAACTTTTACAGCTATCTAGTGTATTCCAGACGACAGCGAGGACTTCTTCTGTGTCCTCCTCTTCTGTCCAGGTAATCATTAGCTCTACTGAGTCCTTTGCTTTTATTTGTCATATTTTAAGTCATATATTTTAAAGACTTCTTCTTTTGCATATATAAGTGACTGTTTCTCTTAGTCGCCTTTGTTCACATCCCCCTCCTCTGTGGTGAGAGGTTCTTCTATTGGGCTGCCTGAGGTAATTTGATTTTTCCTCATTTGTTTTCTTTCTCTATTCTTTTATACTTTATACATCTATGATTGTATTGTCTTTGTTATCTTTATTGCATGGATTATCTTCCCATAGTCCTTCTTCTACTGGGGTAATAGCAGCACTCATTGGAGGCATTGCCCCAGGTCTATCACCTTCGGGGAGGATTTCTATCTCCAGGATCTTCGTGCCCATGGACAATAGGCCCTATATTCAGCCTATATCTTCCCGTCCAGTTTTCACTATTGCGTCTAGTGAGCTTGTACACAGGCTAGTTCTACCCCTCGGTATTACTTATTCCTATTAGGCTTTGTTTCTCTTTTTATCTATTGTTTGGTCCTCTAAAAACTTTCTAATGATTAGGCTACTACATCTGCTGTGACTATCTTACTAACTATCTTCTCTTCTTCATCTTTAGAAGGACTTCGAGTCTGTCTGTCTCAAATTTTTTTCATCTCCCGACTCATTTTTCTTTGCCATTGGGATTCCATTCTCAAACTCTATTTCTATTTGTTTATTTTTAACTGATTATGGCTACTACTTCCCTGATTGTTTCTTCAGTTTCCTCTTCAGTATGCCTTACTGCTGCTGGGGAAGCTCCTACAGTTGTTGTCTCTATGGGAGGCATTATTATATCACCTCTCCTCATAGTTGTTCTAACTTGTATGTGCTTTTCTTCAACATATTTTCTTTATTACTATGAACAACTCGTAACTATTCATATCTTTCCTCCATTTACAGGGCGATGTTAGCCATACCTCCTCATCCGTGGCGCCCATAATGAGGACCACAGAGGCAGATTCTGGGTCACCACCTGTGAGTCTCCCCTTATCTTTTGTGGGGGAAACTGTCTTAGCCAGCCTGGATGAAGTCCTATTGTCTGAGGGGCCTATTCCTAATTCTATAGGAGCAGCTTCGGTAGTATGTTATTCTTTACACATCTACTTGCTAGATTAATTAAATATCTGCATATTCTATAATTTCTTCTAATATATCTGTATATGTGGTCCCTTTACTTGTAAGACCCATATTTGAACTCTCAAGTAAGTACTCCGCCAGTTTTTATGTCCGAGGAGACTGTGGTCAACATCCCGGAGGAGACTACTCTGGTATGTATAATGTCACATATTCTTCTTTTCATCAACTCGCATTATCTATTTATGAGTCTATTGACACCCTCTAGCTTTGTCATTTCACATGTTAGTATCACTTCGACTCCTGCTGATTAGGAGTCTCTTACGGGTGTCTCAGCGGTGAGCTACCAAGTAAACACTTGGTCTGCCTGAATCTTTGAGCTTACATTTTCTGTGTAAGTACTTGTTGACACTAACTTGTTTCCCTATTTTCAGGTTACCGCCGTGATTGTTCCTCTGACTGTGGAACAATTAGGGGTGTTACTGTGAGTGAGGTATTATACTTTCATACCTTACTCTTTTCTTTATTCCCCATTTTTTTTTTACTTTTACTATGTAAGTGGGCTCACCTTCAGATTTTCTGTTTCCTTATTTTCAGGTTAGTGAGGCGGTCGCCCCTAGCTCTGCAGGACCTACATTGAATATTGTACCGCGCACTCCCCGGGTATTAAACTGTCATACCTGGGTTATTTCTATCTATTAAAGTTAGTATGTTTCATTTTTTTAGCAAAAGAAATTCTAATTCTTGCCTATTATTTGTTAGGCTGGTGCTTAGGGTCATACGGTGCCTTCTCACTTTGGTGATAGCATATTGACTCCCCTGGGCTATGGGGTAAGATTTCCATAATCTTTGTTTTGATTTGAGCATGGGTATTCCTCCGCCTTATACTTCTCTTCTTTATGACTTATCTCTCTTTACTTTTCTTTCTATAGGATCTGATTGGTGAATCTATTGAGATGACTGGTGAGGCCAACCAGAGTTCTGAGGCCACAGGTGATGCCAATTTTGGTGAGTATTATTATATTCCTCTTTCGAAGCTTGATTCTCATAACATAGTCTAGGTTTCGTACACATGAGAGAGAGGTGTTGGAGATGCTCCTGGAGCACCACCCCAAAAATTTTACTTCTCAGAGCATCCTCAATGTTGATAGCCTTACAGTCTTCAACTTGAAGGCCCTGGCCAGTCACCTTCACGATTTCTTATCACCTTTCTTACTATTATGACCACTCAGAGGGTTGCGTTGTTCCTCCAATCTCTTCACAATCGTCGGCATTGTTATCACTTCTAGTTATACTAGTTTGATGCTTCAGTTCATCATTTTCTTGGTGTCACCTTATGAAAGATGATGAAGCTTCATACTTCCAGATAGTCTAGGGTGAAATAGCATCAGGCTGAAGCAGCTCGGATCCAGGCTCAGATTCAGTCCCTCTAAGCCAAACTGGCCAAGCAAGAGGCTGGTGATGCTGAGGATGAGGCCCGTATGGTTAGGTTAGAGGATCATCTTGTTGAGGAGGTTGGTCCTTCTTACACAGACCTACTATCCCGACATGATTTATTTTTTAATTTGTCTAGTGGGTACGCAGTCTTGTTATGCAGACTTCATTTTGTACACTTTTCATGTGCAAAGAACTTTGTCATTATTAATTAAAAACACTTTGTTGATTTCTCTCATGATTTCCATGATCTACTTATGTCTAGACTTTGATATCTGCTTACTATGGCCCGCTCTAATTTTCTGTGACCACTTGATCTATTTGAACTGCCCCGTGTACTGTGGGGTACTTGTGTATTATCTGAGATTGTTAATATTTTAGAGTTGTCCCATCTAACTATGGGGACTTGCATATTTTCTGAGCAAGTTAACATTTTTAGATTTGTACCCTCTAACCGTGGGGTACTTTCATATTTTCTGAGTAAGTTAACATTTTAGAGTTGTTCTAACTGTGGGATAGTTGCATATTTTCTGAACAAGTTAACATTTTTAGAGTTATCCCCTCTAATTATAGGGTACTTGCATATGTACATTCATTTATTTGGGAATAACTGGAAGAAAATGGTTAGCTGCTCTCCTTCCCAGAGAACTTAAATACAATTTTACAAATATAAACAAATAAGAGTGATTATTTTCTTAAAAACCTTGCCCCTGGTCTGTAGGGTCTTTGTTCCAAACAATTTCTTAGGAACTTCTTCTTTTCTAAAAAAAAAAATTTAGAGTGGGGGAGTGTAGATCCCCTTCTCCACAATTACTGTGAACTTGTGTGAATTTTTTTTCAAGAACAAAGGTTAGAACTTGTTCTTCGAGCTATAAATCTTGTCTAAAATAAATAATAATAATAATAATAATAATAATAATAATAATAATAATAATAATAATAATAATAATAATAATAATAATAATAATAATAATAAATTTTTTTATTATTAGGAGGAGGAGGATAACCTCCTACTGGTCTGGTGATGAAAGAAAATTTACCTGTCATATCTATATGTTAAGTCACCAAAATCAACACAAATCTGGATTTGGCTCTGATCCTTTTTCTCTACAGGTACAATGCTGGAAAATCGCACAGGATGCTGAATAGGCTTGATGAACCCTGCTTCCAACATTTTCTCTACTTCTGCCTTTATCTTTAGGTCGAGGTCAGCCTTGTACATACGTGTTGCCTGCCTAACTGGAAGATCATTGGGAAGAACATTTAATATGTGGGAGCTCACTTCTAGATCTATCCCTGGCATCTCTGTGTATTTACAGGCAAATACATCGGTGAACTCTTTGAGCAGGTCATTAAGATCTTTCTTCTGCTTTGGGTTCAGACTCTTGGAAATTATAATGGGTGTACCTTCACCCCCTTCTACTCCCAGTTTGATTTCCTCTAACTCTTAAAGGTGCTCCATAGTTCCATATTGCAAGCACTCTGAGCCTCTTCTGGTTCTTCAATATGTTTAATGATGTGGGATTCATCCACAACAAAATAATCTGGAGTTAGGTCAGCGCTCTCATCCCATAACGTCGCCCACACTGACCGTTATAAACGTTATATGACTTTCCCATCAGGTAGGACAACCTTCTGGCAATTTTGAGAAGGTTTAACTACCTCCTCCACCTTCCTCTTGCCTTTTGCTATGTAGGGGATCACCCTCTCCCCCAATTGATCGTGCACAGATTTCTTTGGCTGAGCACCTCCTCCAAACACATGCCTCTCTTTTAACTTTCTTGTGTAAATCTTCCTTTCTTCATCCAATTCTGTGCAAAATGCCACATCTACCAGATGGGCCTCCTCAACAGAAAAGGGCTTTTGTGTTTCTTTGATTATGATCTATGTTCCTCGGACATTGGCTTTAAGGCATTGATGGTAGGTGGTAGGTGGTAGGTGGTAGGTGGAAGGTACTATGCCATGCATATGCTTCCATACCCTTCCAATAAGCAACTGGTAACTAGTATTGGCATTGATGAAGTGAAACTTCATATGGGAAGTGGAATTCCCCAACTTGATTCCCACCTTCACATACCCGAGGGATTGCATACCAGAGCTGTTAAATCTTGAAATGACTAGCGGCCCAAGCATTATCTTCTCCTAATCAATCCTCATTTCATACAACGTACTGATTGGCATAATATTAATAGATGGCCCTCCATCCATTAACACCCTGGGGAAGGAAATTCCATTGATCATAGCTGTCACATACAACGGGGGTTGTGGAAGTAAGGCACCTACCTGTCTGCCTAAAAAAAGACCACTTCAGAAGTGTATCTTTTGATCAACCTCCCAATTGGTCCCTGCCAATTTAGTAAGGGTTCTCCACGTTGCTATACTGCTTTCAAAACCTTTCTTGTTATGAATACTCTGGTGTCATACTTTAACCATATTTGGTTAAAGAACCACTTGAACTGAGGACTCCTCACTATAGCTTCACATTCAGAGTCCAAGTCCACCTCACATGTTTGGGCATTATAAACGTACTATGCCTCAGATGTCCCCCCCCCCCCCCCCCCCCCATTTAGAGCAAGGATGATATCAACATTTCCCTCTAGGAGGTCTACCTGCTTGATTTCTTCACCTCCATCCTCTTCTTGATCTGGAGTGAAAAAACACTCCTCATGCTTCCTCTCTAGCTCAGTTCTTTGTACACTGCTTAGTGATAGCCTTTCTAGTCCTTCACATATTTTCTCATCACTCTCCCACTCCATTAGATCTTGAGTTGCTTCTTTATAATATGCTACTAAAATATTGGAAGTAGCATAATGATGAGCTGGGAGTGGGTTCTTGTTAACATCCATATGTGGTGTCTGCAAAGTTCCACTGGCCACCTGCTCACCAATGATCCTCCTTAAGTAGTAACACTCTTTGGTGGAGTGTTGTACACTCTAGTATAACTCAAAATACTTAGGATTAGCTTTATCAGCTGCTGTTGGGATTTCCACATTCAAGTGAATGAGACTTGCTATCCCTTCTTGTCCCAACATACGATAGCAATCCATAGCTTTCGCTACACTGCAAGGTAGCGGTGGTAATCCTCTATGAACTTTATCTTGTTACCTTGGTTGTCGTTCTTAGATCTAAGGCCTCCATTCTTTCCCTTTGGATCTCTATCCACATACTTAATTTCTTGCCTCCTCAAGACTTGAAACCTTCCGAATGTTAGTGACACTTGTGTCCTCTAGCTTGAGGAACTAGGCTTGATTATCATGGCTATATTACTGGCAGCCTTGGTAAACTCTGTAAAAGTTCCATCTCTGGTCTCATTAACCAACTGGAGCTTGTATTCTTCTAAGAGCCCCTCCATACATATTTGAAGCAACCTTGCCTCTTCTACCTTCTCGTGAACATCCAGTGCCTGCTCGCAAAAATGCTTAATATATTGCACTAACTCCTCCCCAGGCTTTTGCACCTCCTGTGCCAGGTGTCTCAACTTGAACTCATCCTCCGTTATGAAGAACTTTTGGAGGAATTGTCTATGCATTTCTTCTCAACTAGGGATACTGTTGGGTGCCAAGTGGGAATACCACATCTAGGCTTTTCCTGTAAGGGTCTTGGAGAACTCCCTTAACCTCAAATTCTTATCATTGTCATGCACTTCTAGGTACTTAACGAACCTCTTCACGTGATCTTTGGGGTTCTCCCCTTTGCCATTGAACTTCATAACTTTGGTGGAATATACCCCTCTGGGTATGGCTTCTCATTCACAGCCTGAGGCTAAGGGTCTTGTAGCTCCTCGTATAAATGAGGTGCTCCTTCTTTCTGAGAGGATGAGAGCATTCCTTTAAACTCATTCCCTTTGCTGCTGATGACCTTGATGGTGCCACAACTTGCTTTGGCACCACCTTTCGTAGTGGAACCGCCTTTATTCTGATCACAGTCAGAGTGGCTACCCCTCCAGAGGGGGCAATTGATAACGTTACACAGCCTTGACCCAAACTTGCTTGGTCCACATTTTTTTCTTTAAAAACTCAAAAAACATACCCATAAGGTTCATACATGTCATAGGAGCCACCGTTGGTGATCTAGTCTGCCTTTCCCGAGGAGAAGGTACTCTATCTCTAGTCACCACCACATCTTTCTAGGTGGTCTGATCACTTTGAGTTACATTACTAGATAGAATGTCTTCAAAAACAAGTTGCTTAGAAATGTTAAAACATTTTTTATCCATGGAAGTGAGGATACCTCCCCAGCAAAGTCACCAAATGTAGGAGGGTGGTGTGACTAGGTTCTATGAATAACTTGAATGGGTGAGGCGTGTCCCACTTCAATGAACTTTGCCTCCAAGATTTTCAAGAACTTCTAAAGAAACGCTTGATAAAACCTTCTCCTTTTGGTAAAAATGGAACCAAATTAAGAACTACTCCCTGTAAGAAGATGAACTTCGCAACAACAATAATAACTTTTCTAAAGAGAATGATGGTTTCCAGGGTGGGAGTGAAGAAATAAACACTTAGAGATAGAGCGGGGAGAGAATACTAGGTGGTCTGGTGAGATTTTGATAGAGTAACGGTGTGACTTGAGTTCTGACCGTGACTTGACCTTGCTCAGGGGTCCTATTTATACTTGGGCACTAGGGCTGAATTGGCACTTTTTGATGCCAAAACTGAAGGGGTTGGTGAGGGACAAGATCTTAAATATACCATTTGACCTTATCTGTGTGCAGCCGCCTATCCCCTCTGACAGGTGCCACCTAGTGCAAACCAAAGTCAAAAAGTAAATGTTTATGTGTTGAATGACAAAATATATTATTTGGTAAATATCTTTTAAAATGGTAACTTGTTGTACAAACTTTGTAAACTTGAAAGGGGTATCAAGCTCCTCCTCCTCTAATATTCTTGTATGCTTAAGGAGGGAGTATCAAGGACCACCTACTCTAAAATCTTTGTGAACTTGAGGAGGGAGGTCTTAAGGACCACCTCCTCTGAAATCTATGTGAACTTGAGGGAGGAGGTCTCGAGAACCACCTCCTCTAAAATCATTTTATAAATTGTTCATTACTTGTGAGTAACCTCTTGGTTGCTCACTTAAGTTATGACTGAGCGTGGATTACGTAACCCCTAGGGTCTTTCTAATAGTATTCTCTCAATCTTAAAGTTCTAAGTGGTTGAGCTTGCTCAAAAAACCTTGTTCATCAGCCACCAAGCCAAAACTTCTAAGAGATCCCAACTTGTCTTTTTGAGCCCTGCTTGCTCAACTAGGCTACCTGTACAAGAAAGTAACATATCAGTACTTTAATATATATTAGAGTAACAAATCTTGGGGAAGAGGTCAATCTAGGTGGACCTCCTCACCCACTGGTTCTTTTCAGTAAGGAATTTTGACTCCTTGCCCAAACTTTATTCTTGTAATTTTTTTAGCATTTTGGGATTAGGAGCCCCTCATGGTAGGCCTCCTCTCCCAAATTTCATTATTGTTATTTTTTTATCAATGTTTTTTAGGATGAAGAGCCCCTCATGATGGGCCTCCTCGCCCAAATTGTTTTGAGCATTTTAAGACGAGGATGCCTTCCTGATGGGCCTCCTCGCCTAATTTTCACTTTTGTGATTATGAGCTTATTTGGGACGAGGAGACCCTCATGGTAGGCATCCTCACCCAAGTTCTATTTTTATAAAATCTATGTAATTTGGGACGAGGAGCATTTCACGGTGGGTCTCCTCTCCCAACTTCTTTTTCTATGAACTCTGAGCTTCTTGGGACGAGGAGCCCTCCTTGGTTGGCCTCCTCGCCCAAATTTACTTTTATCTTGGCTAGGGTACTTCTTTGGGGGTGGGTTTCTCATGGTGAGTCCCCCTCGCCAATTAGGCCTACTCCCTCAACTGTTTGGGCCATTGGGTATGTACCCCTCTACACGGGCCATTTCAGATCCCTGTTTCCCTGAATTTCATCAAAAATATGATGCACGCCAATGGTGAGATGAGTTTACTCGTCAAACTTCTTTGGTTTATCTACTTTGTCCTTTTACTCTTTCTTGTATGAGCCATTGTTGCTATTGACCTAGGAATTATGGGACTGTTTAGTAGTCATGACACCTTGGCATTCATAATTTTACCAACGTTGACCAGTAATTCGGTTATGGTCTTGGGAGTCTCTTTGGCTAGATCATAGTATAATTTCTCAGGGAGTAAGCCACTCATTAACATGGTGGTCATCATCTTATCATCGTAATCAATGACCTGAGTATTTCACTATTTAACTGACTGATGTACTCATTCGTGGTATCTCTAGCTCGTTGGCAAACACTTAACAGATGAGATACCCAATTTGGCTCTAAAGAAAAAGTTATTGATAAATAAATTAGCCAATTATTGAAAGCAAGAGATCGTCCCTCACAGTAAATTACTATAACAGATATGGGCCGACCCAGTAATAGTTCTACAAAAAGCTCGGTAATGCATCTGGTTAGGAACTGAATAGATATCGGTGACTGCTTGATATTGTTCCACCTTAAGTACTGGATCTATTTTACCATCATATTTTTGGGTTACCACGGGTGTCTTGAGCTTGGGAGGTGTAGGGTAATCAACAATTGCAGGTGTGAAGGGTGATCCCTTTACGAAACTTCTATGTAAGGGATTTATTTACTTTGCAATTTCCCCCAAACGGTCTTATAATCGTTGAATTGAGCCATTCCACAACTGTTGGCCTAGGTCGGCTTTGATAGAGATAATCCTATCCACTCGACTATAGTTTTTTGCCAAGCTTTCTTCCTGGGAAGTCTGCTCAGCACCCACTGACCCTCATACACTAGTCCTTGACTTGATAGATCCGTCTCGGAGATCTTTGGATCCTTTGGGCTCTCTGTAATGATGGCTCATTTCATCTCTAGGGCTTAGACGATCAAATTTTGAGCCTCTACTCAGCCCTTCCAACACGCTCAAAATTTCCTAGGAGAATGATTGACGTCATAATAATCAGTGGAACTCAGGGATGAGGTGGCGTTGAGATAGTAAGTTCAATCTTTAGTTGAACTAGAGTACCTATATTTTCTCTTCTTTTGCATTCTTGTTGCGTCTAGGAATTATCTATCTCCATAGGGGACAGGGGCAATATTTTTCCTCTCATATTGGGATGTTACCATTCAAATGACATGATGGGGCTTGCCACATGCCTGGTTTGGAGGATCTAAGTCAAATATTTGATAGTCTCTTGTATGGCCTTAGGACCTTTAGCTATTATTATCAAAATTTCCTGGGTATTTCCTATACCTGGAGGGGCAGATGGTAGGACAGTTTCAGCTGCACGACTACTTTCTTCACTGTCAACCATTTTCTAGTACTTCATAATCAAGTGATTGGAAAATTACTTTAGTATTGAAACATAAGTAGGAAGTAATGATAACTTGTCGAGTTCCCACAAACGACGCCAATTTGTTGGTGTCTAAAATTGGTATGGTATTGAAGACGAGCCTTAGCTTAGTTATACCAATAATTATCTACAACAGATAAAGAATAAGATATTATGAGCTACAGAGATATGAGAGGCAAAGAAGGAGACAAAGGTTTTTGCATGGTTCAGTCCAAAGTGATGCATTCATGGGTACTAAGCCACTAAGGATTTGGGTTGATTACAAGCTCTCAAGAACTCTCTAGGGTTTAGTGTATGTGTCATTTTTCACACATATCCCCAAGCTGAGGGGTGTAGTAGGCTATTTATAGTGGTGGGAAATTAAAGAGGCGGAATACCTTTATACATCAGGTATTTACACCCTTTTACATTATGAATAACAACTGAGCATGAGCCATTGTATCTTTATATGTATCTTCATGGGTGACTGTAAAAATTCTCATGGATGCACGTTTTACTTTGTTGATGGTTTGTATTCCTAAAGGTGTTCGGCCATTCTGTCGATCGACGGAGATAATAAGATGACCGCAATAATATCATGGGATTAGACCCACTGTATGATGACAGGTGTCACTGTCTCATTGGTCCACGTCATACTCATACTTTAGGTTACAACAGATGAGTATCTCTAGCAACATTATATTCATCATTCATAACATGTAGAATTCGAGCATTGTACCTCATTCGCGTCATTGTATGTATTTTTATTCTATTTCAATACATATGGTTATGTTATTTTCAGTATATCCCGAGTAAAATATTTTATGTTATGTACTTATATTCGGTGATGGATAATGTACGATTGAGATTTTGTTCTAGATTTGGATTCGGTTCTCATAGAAGAGATTGGTATCAGAGATGTTGCGTTTTTATTTAGCATGTTATTCTCTTGTATTGCAGTTTCATATTTCATTTTATTTAATTTTTATGCTGAAAATGTAACCAAAAGTTTTTTATTCCCGTGATTTTTTTTATACGACCCGATCAATCTTATAGGACATCGTTCCCACAATATTTAGAGAAATATCAGTAATCCCCTAAACAATTATATGAATGTAGAAAAAAGAAAAAAAGAATTGTTTTTGTGGTTCGACTGTGAGATCGGCATAAGTTCATGGGGGTAAAGAGGAGTGTTTTTATTAAAGAATGGGAATGACAATAACCAGAGTGCTAGTGTCAATAGCTGAGAGTCCGGGCTATTACGTGATGGTTACAATTAGTCCCTAATGTTGGTCGGACTGGCCTTATTTATTAACATAGTGTCCTACGCCCATAGGTTACCTCATGTTTATCTTTATTTTTTCTAATTTCATTAGATTTTCTCTTATCCCAATTGCCATGGACCGATTACTCCATATTTTTCCTCCTGGTTATGCGCCACGTGTTCGGTCACGTGACTAATTAATCTTGTTCCTTCATATGCACCCAATGCGGGGGAAATCGATTGAACATATTGATTGGACTTACCTTGAGTTATTGGATTAGATGGCCGACCTAATGTTCTGACTTCATTGTTTTCCACGTGTTCATTAATTTTGGTCCCTTTTTTATTCGTGTTCATTTTGGAAGAAAGGATAACAACCATTTCTATTGAGTCTTGTTCACATGTTTTCCACATTATTTAATGTGTCCAGCACCATCATTAGAAGTAATGATATCATATGACACATTTTCCAAAGTGTTGTGACGACTGCTGAGGGAATGTCTCTTCAAAGGGATTATAAGGGTTTCAGCATTATATCTTGGCATTTCCATCAATTATCAAGATAATTTTCACTCTCACTTCTCTCCTCATTTCCACTATTTATCTTCTTCATCTCCTGCCATGTCTAGGCACTTCAGAAAATATGAGGTTTCTTCTACCAATAATTTTTAGGAGTTTCATAGTGAGTACGGGATTCCTTATAATATGTTTATGAGGGTTTCTCATGAGGAAGAGTGATGCACCCTATATCTTTGACTCACTTGAGTCTATATTATATTGGTGATCTTCTAGTTTGGAACTAGTGACAAAATTGAGTCATATCCTAGTTTGACCAAAAAGCCTTCAGAACCTTCATTTTGAATTCCTCAAATTGTTCCTAAAGGTTGAACACCAACACCTCACCTAGGATTGCATTCATGTGTTTCATTATTCATAATATGGGTGTGTGTGACTTAAATTCCATTAAAATAATTTCTAAGATTTTTTAAATAATTTTTAGAAATTTAAAATTAGCTTTTACAAATGTTATGGGTTGTTTTGTAATTAATAAAAGTTATTAAAACTTGGCTTAGGTAGAAACCGAAAGCTCTAGATATTATTGTGGGTAAAACTTGTATTTCTATAAAACCAAAAACACGCGTTTCTTAAGTCATCACAGCCTTACACGTGTTGCACTTATAACGGTTGGATCTGTGTTTCTTTACACTCACATTCCTGAGAGTGTTTGAGAACCCTTGGATTGTTTTAATCTATGGCCTGCATGCGTTCTTACCTACTCCTTGTGTTTACATGTAAACCAATCAGAGCTTTTATAACCGTGGTGCATTAGTAGCCATTAGATTTCCTTTGATCAAATAATGTTCATTCATTTGCCTGAGATCTTCTAAAGACTTATCTTCCTTGTATAAAAATAGACTTCGTCCTTTCAATTCTAACTTTTAGTTCACTTTATTTCAGAGAGAAAAAGAGAGAGAGAGAGAGAGAGAGAGAGAGAGAGAGAGAGAAGAAAAAGAGAGAGAAAATACGAAACCCTAAACTAACTCCGGCCAAATCTCACCTGAAAATAGTTTTGAGAGTTGAGTTAGTTCCAGATTTGAGAAGTTCCATTATCTCTTATTCTTAATCTCTTATTCAACCAGTCACATTTTCCAAATCTTATTTTCTTTCACAAAAATCTGAGATTTGTTATTCTGTGATACACTTCACGTTTATATTACTGGTTTTAATTTCTTCTTTCGAGAAATCATAATTTTGTTGGTTGTTTTAAACTATTATGTTTTGTTTAAACCCTAAACCAACAAAATCATTTCTGATTTCAGTTTTTTTTAGAATACTTGGACTTATATCTAGTTAAGATCTTGACTTGGGATTTACACTTTCAACTATTTCACATTTTGTGAAATATTTGTAAATATTTTTGAATTACGAAAGTCAATTTACTAAGTATATCACAGTTTTGTGACTCAAACCATATTGTCACTTTTTCAAAGAACAATTGTAAAATTTTAAATGAAAAATGTGGTTACATTATTACAGGACTCCGTACTCCAGATAAATGTTACACAGTCAATCCAAGTACAGAGATTTGTAACATTTCCAGAATGGATGACAACGAGATATGGCATAATAGGTTGGGTTACATTAATTATGATAGTCTTAGCAAATTTTACTCCCAATAGATAGTTAGAGGTCTTCCTAAGATCAAACCAATTTCAAACATCATATGTGGTCCCTGTCAAGAAGAAAAAATTGTTAAGGCTCCCCACAAGAAATTTAAAGAAGTTCTATCCACTAAACCTCTAGAACTCATACATATGGACCTAATGGGTCCTTCTCATACTGTTAGTCTTTATGGAAACAGTTATATCTTAGTTATGGTTGATGACTTCACTCGATTTACCTGGGTTGATTTTTTTAAACACAAGTCATAAACTTTTCATAAGTTTTTGAAAATCTTAGTTCGATAGAAAATGAAAAGGATTCCCATGTAGAAATAATTTGTAGTGATAGAGGAGGAGAATTCATAGATTCCAGTGTCATTGAATACTGTGTCTATAATGGTTAAAATCATGAATTTAGTTCCCCTAAGACACCTCAACAAAATGGAATTACTGAGCGTAAAAATTACACCCTTCAAAAAATAGCTCGTGTGATGATTCATGCGAAGAACCAGCCTAAATATTTTTGGGTAGAATCCATTCGTATAGCCTGTCATATAATCAATCGAGTTTACTTAAGGAAAAATACCAAACAAACATCCTATGAACTTTGGTATGGGAAGAAAACTAACCTAAAATACTTTAGAACCTTTGGAAGCACCTGTTATGTCTGTAAGGACAGAGAACATCAGTCTAAATTCAAAACCATAGGAGATAAAGCCATTTTCTTAGGATATTCTCCAAATAGTAGAACCCATCGTGTTTACGATCTTCGTACAAAAACCATGATGGAATCCATTAATGTGGTTGTAAGTGACACTAATGTAGAAAGGTAAACCATGATGACTAAAGCAAAGAAAGATGAAGGAATAAAATCTTACAAAGAACAGAGAAATCTACTAATGACTGACGACGGAAGAACGACAGTACAAAATAGAGAGAGAAAGTAAAGAGTTCAGAAAATATGGATGTGAAAAGTATAAAACGAGGGGATTTCTATCGCTCTTAAATACCTTGCATCGGGAAAAGAGAAAAGAAACGATTACCGGGAAAAACGTTTGCATCGGGAAAAGAGAAAAGAAATGAGTACCGGGAAAGACATTTGCGTTTTTGACAATTCAATCATGAGAAATGCGCAAATGTCGAAGCGGCTGCTAAACATTCAAAATATTTACAAGATTGCCATTACGCGCTCAAATGGAAAGAAATACAGTAAAAATGTTCGAAGTGTTGGAGATCTGTAATCCAAGCATCTTTTAGGTAAAATATTCCACACTTTCTTATTTAACTTTAACTGTGAAACATTGGGGGCTTTTATTGATACAAAAATTATCCAGCTAACATGGACCAATTATATGAAGACATACGTCAACCTACGTGACAAATACATACTTTCACTGAGCTACTCAAGCGTACCAAGCTACTCCAGCGTACCGAGCTACTCGAGTGTACCGAGCAACTCAGGCGGTACGACCTACTTAGTGTTCAGAGCATCTAACCAAGAAAACCAAAAGGCAACTACGCATTTAATGAACGTCAGATTTAATGCGCACTCTTATTGTACAGATGTATATGTTTACTAGATGACAGCATATTGCCTGTTCATATGTACAGCCTCAAGGCTATAAATACATTGTAACCCAGTCATAAGGGAAGGACTTTGGATCGCTTGGTAAACCCATTATCGAGATTCGAGGCAAAGAGTCAGCAATACAACAACAGTGGATATAGGCCATTTGGAGAGACGAACCACTTTAAAAATCCATTGTCTTATTTATTTATTCCTTTTTATCTGTGATTAATTAATTAGATCGTGTCTAGTTTTTTTACATGCAATACAACAACAGTGGATGTAGGCCATTTGGAGAGCCAAACCACTTTAAAAATCCATTGTCTTATTTATTTATTCCTTTTTATCTGTGATTAATTAATTAGATCGCGTCTAGTTTTTTACATCAACAATATTTTTAAAAAGAGAATTTTCTTCTTCAAGAAATTTAATACGTTTCGCAAACTTCAAATTCAAGAGATCTAATTCGTTAAAGCTTTGAGAATCCATAGAGAGAAAAACCACACAATCCAAGAGAGAAACACAAGTGATCACCAAAAACATGAAACAAGGATCTACACAATAAGATAATGCAACTCTCACTGATACCAATTTCTAGGGATCCAGTTTTTCTCAAAGAGTGTTCTTAAAGATGGCAAACGGTTTTTCTTTCAAAAATAGCTTTTCCAATTTTAACATGCACCAAGATTATGTGAACTAATTTTAATTAAGTCAACTTTATCTTGTTTAATACTAAACATGCATTTAGGTGATTAAAGAAAGTAAATAAATAAGTTCACACAAGCAACGCCAGTTGTACGTGGAAAACCACAAAGGGTAAAAAAAAACCTCAAACAGCCCAAGCCAGACAATCACTATGATAAGGTTTTACAAAGGAAGATAGACAGACTTACCCAACAACTCAATCCCCACAAGCCTGAATGTAATACCCCGCATTTTTTATTGAATTGAAATTGAACTAAAAAAAACTATGTCAGTATATATATTCGAAATGTTTGAAAATGAAACTATGCCAGGATATATATTCAAAATGTTTGGAAATGAAAAGTTAAAATGAATTAATTGAGATATAAATGTGAGACTTAAATATTAGAAGCGAATTAACACGTAAAAGTATCTAGAGGGTTAAATTTGGGGCAATGGTATTTTTATAAATAAACTAACCCTAGGTATAAATAGAAAAGAAGAGAATAAGTCTTCATTTTCTCATTTCACAAAAGGGGGCTAGAGTTTGGTAGAGAGAGAGTGTAAGAAGACAAGAAAGCTAAGAGTATTTCAAGAGGCTTCAACTTCTCCATACAATCCAAGGCAAGTTAATAACCTATATGTGTGTAATATGTATCTATAACGAAATTTCACATGAACATGTCCTTGGATCCCTAAATTAATAGGAAATTAATGTTAAAAATGATATGCAATGTATTAGGATCACCCACAATGTAGATTCAAATGCAATAACATCATTATAGGGATTGAGTTATAGAACAACCTCTTGAATTTGAGAGATTTATGAATTTGAAAAATTTATGAAATTGAGTAAATCTTCATACTAAAAACTATTTTGAATTGTTTTGGTTCCGAAAATGGATGTTTCGTTCACGGGGCCTTGTAGAAAATCATGTTCTAAACAACTTTGTAGTTTTAAGTTTTTTCAAAAACGGATCGAAAAATCCTCAAATATGCGTTTTACAGTTCTGCGTAGAAAGTTATCATAAATAGGGGCGAGATGTATATGTTAGTTTCGGGTCTGTTTTTAGCAGGCTATGGTAGCGTGCCTGAGTGTCATTATAGAAAATCACGTTCCGAACAACTTTGTAGTTTTAAGTTTTTCCAAAAACGGATCGAAAAAGCCTCAAATCAGCATTTTATATATCTACGCACCAAGTTGTTGTAAAGAGGGGCGAACTGTATATGTTAGTTTCGAGTCTATTTTAAGAAGGCTATGGTAGCGTGCTCACAATTCCTTGTAAAAAATCATGTTCCGAACAACTTTGTAGTTTTAAGTTTTTCCAAAAATGGATCGAAAAAGCCTCAATTCGGCATTTTACAATTCAGGGAAGAAAGTTATTGAAATAAGAGTGCTATTTTTTTCATGTTGTTAGTAAGAGAATTGTGGTGTTGTGACTAATATCCTAACTTGATCACATACTTATGGTTATTAGGGTATATAACCTTGAAATGATTTGATGTTGAATTAGTAAATTAATGGCGTAAATTATGTTATATTGAAAATAATGGCTATTATATAACTCGAGTAAGAGACTTGACACGATTGTATATATACATAAGCGTGAAATTATTTTACATGTATATTGTCGAGTATACACTATACTAGTCCTCCGATCGATGTAGGCACATGTTGAATGCGATTTTTTATGATTGATCTGGTTAGGTTTCGCTCGAGTGTCGTGTCGGAGATAAACCACCGGAACCGGACACATGGTTGTAATGCGGGTTAGATAGAAAGACATTGGAATGCCATGTGATTTAGGACTTAGTATGATTTCCCTTGACACTTAATATTGGGGAATATTCGTGTGTAGGCCTAGTGTTACGACTTTTTCCCCCGGGTAACGATAGTGACCCGATATGACTTGTTATGTGAGATATTATGCTTGTGTCTTAAAGTAATATCCCGAATCGATGCATTTGATATTATACTTGAAGGAAATATTTTGATTGGTAAAATACTAAAATTAGATTAATAATGATTAATCATGATACGATGTGAGGCTACATGTTAATCGAGTTTGGGTTGGGTAGTCACGACATAGGAGCATTGGTTAGGTAATTAAACAACTAAATTACTGGAGATGAGTAATGACTAGTGTGCTTTAATTATAAGTACATATTATAATCTTATAGCTTGTTTCCTTACTTTGAAGTTCGTCTATCTTGCTTTTTGCTCCTCTCCTATATATATAATATATGACAGGTTCTCGTCCCAATGGATAATAGACTATGAAGCTTGATGAGATCATATCAATCTTAGGATTCCTGTAGCCGTGGAGTTATTCTATTTTAATTTATATCGCTTGTTTCCCTTTTCCTGAGGGTGGTATCAGAGATTAATATCACATTGTTTATACTTGGGATTTGAGAGAATTGTTGTATTACTCTTTACCGATTTATGTTGGGACGCACGTATTGGCATTTTATATTTTCAGTTTGAGATTACTGATGGATTATTGCAGTTAATAGTTATGAGTTGGTTTCACTTGTTATAGTTGTTATTATATGATTTGGTTACACGTATGAGAGTGTACATGTTTACTTTACTGTATTTATTTAAATTAATATCTAATGACAACATATTGATGCTCCGCTTTAATTTAATTGGGCGTAGCTAACCGAATTAGATATAAAAGCAGGGTTGTCACATTGAAGCTCTTTTTCTCTTTAACCACTCCTCCACAATGCCCACACAGAAATCCTTCTACGATACTTGTCAATAGCACACAACTCCACACGTAACCCAGTATCCACCGATGCAGCTTTGGCAACCGTCTACGATGTTGAACATCACAAAAATACTCAGTAATCCAGGTTGTTCAATATGGATGAACAAACTCCAATGGTGAAAATAAGATCTCTATAGCGTATGTATGAAAGATCGGATCTTTTTAAACTCTAAAGATGTTTTTAGACTATGAAAACCTTAGAAAACATGTACAGAACAACGTAATCTTTTTGTTATGTATTTTGGTTCTGCACTACCAAAATTCTAAGAGAAAAATGCCTTAAATAAAAATTTTGATGTTGCGGCGTCGTTCGAACGAGATCAGCAAGTCCTTTGAACGAGATGGACATGTCGTTTGAATGGCAAGTCCATGTCGTTTGAACGACCTTGCAATGTCATTTGAATGACTGCAAATGTCGTTTGAAGTCTCCAAACAAAGAAAAAGAATTATACACGACACTAGACAATGTTTATCTAAGAATAAACGAAGTGTAAACATATTAAAAAATAACATTTTAAAATCATATTTAAATAAAATAACATCCTTAATACATTTTTAGAGTCCCATTAACATCATGCGTTCATACCGAAGAGTATCTCGAAATGCAATCTGATATGAAGACGTGAAATATGAACCAATAAAACACGGCATGATAAATCTTTGAAGCTTAGCCACTACGTCTTCTAAACAACATTACGTCATATATTGTGTGGGAATTGTGACAACTAAAAATATACCTATGACTAAAACAAGTTTTGTCCGGAATTAAGTCAATTACATATAAAATGACACAATTGGAAATTTTGTCCTTACAGATTTATTTTGAAGGATCAATCAAACAAACTTTGTCTACCCATTTTTGGCAAATTTTGCTCTTTTTGTTACCTTAATTTTTTTTCTTTGGAACTTTTCAAACGGTGGCTTTCACGACAAGTTCACTTGCGTCTCGCAGCCCTTTCTTGTGCACACTCATATTTTTTCAATACTAAACAAGATCTCTCACGAGCAACAGTTATTACATGAATAAATACCCCATAGTCACATAAACATGTAGATGACAAAATTGATGGGAGAACATCTCATGAAGCTCAAATATACATGGTGAAGTAAAAATCCAATAAGCTCGTGCATGTGTGTGCATAGTCACATACAAACTAAAATTCGTAAGGTAAATCAAGTTCGAAATAACTCCATAAATATGGTTAAGATCATTCTAAGTATCAAAAGTCATAACTAAATGTCCTAGCCACATGAACTTGCGGAGTGAATTGTATTCAAACACACCAATATGCCACACCAACTGTGTAAAATAAAAATACACAAAAATCGAAAATCTTTTTGTATTTTTCAAAAAATTTATCAAAATAAAATCATTTTTTTTCAAATATGACTCAATAATAAAAAAAATAGACATACAAAAGATATACATGTCATAACAGTAGCAAACATATATCATTAAGCATAACTAGAGTATGACAAACAAAATCCTGCAAGCAATCATAAATAAGATATAGCAAGAGAAGAATCATGTGCAAGCATGTAAGAATCAACTAGTCTACCATCTAGCTCCTCCGAAACGAATTTCCTAAGCCAAATAGATGTTTACTTAACGCTTCAGGTTTCGGGAACCAAGGAAAAACTAGACTTCAACTTCCTAGGACCTCTTCCAATATCACAATAAAAACACCTAAGGTGACATTTCCTATCACAATGCAAGCATATGTAAACGTGAGGAATGTTACCTATGGGTTGACATTTTTTAACGTCATTGGATGTGGTTGACCCTCCAAAACAAACTATGGTCTTGGCTTTAACACTCAAAGAATTTGAAAGATGTGAACCATTACCATTACTACTAACACGACTCAAGTCTCATAAATCGATTTTTAAATTCAAAATTATAAACTCGAGAAAAGAAATAGACTCTTCCAATTTTAGGCAATCTTACTTCATATTTTTAATTATTCCTGGAAGGTTATCTCTCCCCCCTCAATGAAAGAAAACTTATCCCTAAGATTCTTCTCACGTTCCTTAAAATCATGAATCAAAATACTATCCTCAACGGCACAAATATTAACCCTGGAATTTTTAAAGTCCTTTAATTCTTTTTCTAAAAATCGAACTCTTTCATCACTCTCTTTCTTGGACAATTCTAATTTTCTAAAATCACAGTCCATGTCCACAAGCTTCTCACGAAAGTTATCTCTTTGAGTTTGAACAGTTTGCAAAACTTTCATAACGAATTTAAAACGAGAATTTTCTTTTTCAAGGATTTAAATCCTTTTAGCAAACTTCAAATTCAAATGATTTAAGTCATCAAAACTGTGGGTATCCATCAAGAGAAAAATAAAAACACTCAAAATGCATTCAATATGTATCTAACACAATATCTTAGGGCAACATGCTCTGATACCAATTTGTATGAAGCAAAGGTATCAAAGGGAAAAACTTTCTAAAAACTCAGGATCACTCGATAACTTGATATAACCTGCTTTGATACCAATTTTTTGAGACGAAATATAAGTGCTCATGAGGAAATAAATATGCTCGGCAAGGATGAGCAAAGATTCTAATTTTATCTAAACTCAATTTTATTATTTTCTTCTAAACATGCATCTATGTGATAAAATAGATAAATCAAACCATGCATTCAACAAAGACAAGGTTTAAGGAAAAAAAACTTTCGGGTAATACCTTTATTCCCTTTAGAAATCTACAAGATAGTCGACTTAAAATACTACTTGATATCCACCATGCGCATAATGCGTTAATCTTCGCAAATCTCTGATGAACAACTATGATCCTCTTAAGAATCACAAAATCATAGTCCTCCCCCTTCAGCCTCAACCTTAGTCTTCAGCAGTGATCCCCTTGGGTTTCATAAGTCAATTATGGAAATGCCTTCTCCACAAATGTGTATGAAAGAATAAATAACTTTTTAAGGTTTAAACAAATTCACAAGAATAATATTTAAGGACTCTTGTTGTGAATTAAAAAGTATTTTGGAACAATAAAATATGAAGAACTTTCGCAAAACTTATTCAGAAAAGTATTTGGCAAAAGTATTAAACAATCTGAACACGAAACAGGTATTTATAGAACATTCAAAAAATTCATAACGATGCAGTCGTTTGAATGACATCACTAGGTCATTCTAATAAGATATACATCTCGTTTGAACGAGATGTGTCTCCCTACTAACGACGTGAAAAAAACTCAAGCAGCGAGCCCTCATTTGAACCTCATTTAAAAACATATAAAAATGACCATCTAACGACATACCATCTCATTTGAATGATATGTCAATGTTATTTGAACGAGAGTTAAAAATAATTATACTTACATGCATGAAATAATTTTTATTCCAAAAATGTTACTTATCCCGATTAATTCACCTTAATCCCGTAAAATAAATTCCCTTTTACTTGACCTGACATTTGTTCCTTGATTTAACATACCATGTTAAATACTTAAAACCAATAAACTTTGTTTAAGGAAAATCATTTCTTTCACCCAAATTACCAACTTTATTTATACCAATCCACGTTAGTATTTTCAGTGAAAATTGCCCTTTCAACACACGAAACACCATTTTCAAAAATATTTAAATTTTCCTTTGAAGACCTTTTATAAACACACCCCTATGTTAATTAAGGGCTAAACCTTTTTAGGTTGCTTAGCCACCTATTTAATCAATTCACTTTACCATTCCTTTATCTTAAGGACATTAATCAATTTTCACATTACTTGCCCACTTTATCCTTTACCGTAACCTTTATTAATTAATTCAAGTTCGGTTGTATTTGCATATATTCACCACACGACCCATTTCTTGACATGTTCCGTTTTCATTATTTTTTCTCAAAATCTTTCAATATCCGCATACTTTAACGGGCCCTACACCATCGGTTATGCTACCATATGCTCTGGCCAGTGATTTTAGGTCTTTCACCTCAGGGATCTGGGCCCTCCTTAATTAGTCTAATGTCATCCGAGTTCATATTAATGTATTTTAAAATTTTGTAAATTTCCACATTATTCCACTCTTCCTTTTTCCATCTGAAGCCAAAACCCAGGGTTTCGTTCCAACTTCTATTACACTTTAAAATGATCATTTCATGTCCTTTATAACTTTACATTGATTTTTATTCCAAAATCAAGTTCACTTAGAACCATTTGGTGTAACAACTTTTCCAACATTTTTATTTCATAAAAATGTTCCACTTTACGTAAAATTACCATTTTATTCATTTGTTTCAAAACTTGCCCTTTACTCCCTTTTCACAAGTGTTATTTCCCAAAATACGCTTAAGTTACCCACACTAACTTATTAAGTGTTTTTACTCATTAACGTTTCATTAATACTTTGGAATAACATTCCTTTCAAGTTGGAAACATTTTTCTTTCATTACTTTCTTTCTCTAAGAGATCATTGGGCATGTAAGAAAAATAACATTTCTCTACATTAATACTTGTAGTGTTAAAATCATACACTTATCACGTTCTCAACACCTTTTTCACACACTATAAGAGTCGAAATTCCTAATTTCTTTATTTAATGTTTAAATCCAAATAACCCTCATTAAACTTGTATATACATTCAGCATCAAAATATTACAAGTCCGGGGATATGAATTTTAAGTCCAAAAATCCTAATAAAAGGGTCAAATATATAATTTATTCTAAAAATCTCATAATATTTTTCCAAACATAATTTTTAAGGCAAAAGACATTTTTATTTCTTCAATCTTGGATAAAATGTCATTTTATATAAAAAAAAAGTCGCAACTTTTCTCAAGAAAGCTTTAAAATATTATTTCTTAAATTACTCCCAACAAAATAACATTCTACCAACATTTTTATTTCATAAAAATGTTTATTATCAAGTTTTCTTGAAATATATCAATTTACTCAAAATTCTTAAAACCCATTTGCAAACCTATTTTCATAATTCTTAAGAAATATCATTCTTGAACAATATATGCAAAAATAAACAATTAGAAGATTTTCCTTGAATCTATCTCCTCCATCATATATTCTTTTAATTTATTTTGGCTTCTTCTTTAAGGTGTTTTGTATACTTGTAGATTTGAAGGTCCACTTCATGTGTTGCGATTGTTATGACCTTTTTTCTTCCCTTTATTGTTCTTCACTTTTTTTTCATTTTTGAGGTCACAGTAGAAGCCTTATTATGTTGTGTATTTATTCTTTTCGGCTGCAATTCAGCAAGAGCATCATTCGAAGGATTTTTATTCCCATCTCCTTTTGACAAATCATGAATAGGATGTGAATATACAAAGTCTTTATCAACCTTTTGCTTCCTGTCAACTCTTTCTTGGATTCTCACAATCTTTGAGTTCTGAATTGAAATTATATCTTCATCGTTTTTAGATATGTAGGACGACAAATCTTCTATCTTTTTTTATTGAGATTATTATTTTTTGTTTCCTGGTGAAAACAAAACATCATGTTCAAATATTAAACATGCCATAAACCTCAATGCTAATAAACAAATGTCAAAAAACAAGGGCAGGTAGATAGTACTCTATAAAATATAAGTAAATGTAAAAATAATTCCACGTCTACTTTGGGGTGATATGCATGTACTTTTTAAAATACAAGTGCATTTTATAAAATTACTACTTGTACTCTATAGAATACTGATGTTTTCCATTTGAAAATTAATCAAAAGTACCTGTTCAGCTCTTTTCAATTCTGACTCCTGAAGATTCAACCTCAATGTCCCCATTTCTACGTCACCATCTCTCAATTTTCGCAGTACATCTTCATACATATTTTTGAGATTTTCATTACTCTGAGATAGATATGCATTTTTTTGTTCCAAAATTCTTAATGATTTAGCCTGTTTTTTCAATGACTCATCCAATTCTTTAATTCTATTTGAGTCATTCATTGTGACTTGACCAAAAAAAAAATTCGAAGAATTGTTTAACTCAACAAGTTGGGCGTTTTCCACCTCCAACTTTATAGTAACTCTTTTCCTTTCAAAAGTTGGGAATTATCCACTTTCAACTTCTTAATTTCCTCCTGTGTTTCCAAAAGTGCACGACTATCTACCTGAAACTATACATTCATAATGGTAAGGTTGGCACTCTCCGTCTCCAAAGAGGTCACCTTCTTTTGTGCATAATCAAGGTCTCCAGCTACTTTAGATAGTTGTTTATTTTTTGCCAACAATTTCCTTTTCAAAGTAGTAATTTGTTCCTCCAAATTCAATTTCTCAACCTTTTAAGCATTTGTTGATTCATGATTCCTACAATCCATTTGTGACACCCCGCCTAATAAAATATCAGGCGATCACTCCTATATCAAATTAAAACAGGAGTCTCATATGGATAATTCTTAGCATAACTGTCGAAAATCCATTTAATTACTAATAACCTATTAGGCTGGCGTCAAAATTTTTTACTTAACTACTCTTTTTAAACAATTACAAATAAGACATCCACACAGTTTATATGAATGAAACTGAAATGAAATAAAAATAACTGAACACTCGGTCAAACTTATACAACCATATCGAATACCGTACTAAAATAATAATTAAATGCAATTGGGTTATTAAACCGAATGTGTATACAGTACCTCCTATCTAGAGTACAATGATAGAAGCGTCTATCGAGAACCTGCACGCATCCACAACTGCTGCAGCAGACGTCTGACTCGAAATAAGTGTCATCCAGGCATCCCTGTGTCTGGACACCTGTATAATATATATATATATATATATATATATATATATATATATATATATATATATATATATATATATAGCAAGAGAGCAAAAGTAGATAAACGGGTCAGAGCCCAAGTTTTGAAAATATTTAGCAAGTGCATAAATGCCTTATTTTTAGAAAAAGGTTTTATCTCATATTTAAATTTGGTATCGCACTCCCATAGCATACCCCTCACCTCTCTTCTGACAGTGCACTCCTAGCGCATCATTCTAAACCTACTAGTCAGGCCATACCGACTAACTAAACCATCCCCCATCTTCTAATAACCCTAGAGAGTCCAAGTACTAAGGGCTGAACTTCTCCCCAGTCTCGACACTATGCTATGTTCGTGCGTGGGGTGTCTCGCAAAGCGAAATCCAAACAAGGAACCCCCCTGATACACTACTACGAGGCAAGGTCAATCGTCGAGATCCATTAGACCCTCAGTACATAACATATATATATATATACACCATATAAATAAATCTCAATATTAGAGCACTAAGGATTAAACTTCTCCCCAGTCTCAACACTATGCCATGTTCGTGCGTGGGGTGTCTCGCAAAGCGAAATCCAAACAAGGAACCCCCCTATACACTACTATGCGACAAGGTCGATCGTCGGGATCCATTAGACCCTCAGTACCCAATTATATATACTCATATTACAATATACATCCGGATTAATCTCCCAGAATGAGAATTCATCTACAACATGAATACCAATTTCATTTTCATTTCAAAACTTTCTATTTCCCTTATTATAGCCAGGAAATATATTTAAAGCGAGTTTTATTATCATAAAAATGCTTTTCCGTTTTATAACATCCCATTTCCCCTCTTACATCCAGGAAATGTATTTAAAAGCCAATTTTATTATCATAAAAATGCTTTTTCCATATCATATGCTTCCATTTCCCTTCTTCTATCCGGGAAACGTATCCTAAGACAATTCATTTATCCCATTTCCCTTCTTCCATCCAGGAAATGTAATTAAAGACAATTTATTATCATAAATTGCTTTAATACCAATAATGTCCCACATTATTGAAACTAGTTATATATCATATCATATAACGCGTTCTAAGATCCCCCGTCCGGGTTTCCCCACTGTGCGCACCCCTAAATGGCTATCATCTTCCAGGGCCTATCATCAAGACAACCTAGGATCCTACCGAAACGTCGGGAAGCGGCCATATGCCTGCGGGAGAGTCATAACCGCACTCAGAATTACCTCACCATCGTAGAAAAACATATATAATCACTCATATTGCCTGGGACTATATTCCCCTGCATTCACTAACCAGGAGACTTTACCACACGCACGAACTTCCCTTATGATAGCGATTTAGAGAGGTGTGTATCCATAAATTATCATTTATAAAAATTATTTCTTTTTCCATTTTGAAAATATTAATTTTTACATTTTCAAAAGTCATTTATGTGATATCATATATATACTTTAATCACATAGTATATATATACCATATATTCCTCCTCGAGTATATATAAATGGCCATATTTTCCAAACACATCTAACAATGTCCAATAATCCCAAAGATTCTCTCAAAGAATCATAATCATGCATTCATATACGCATGATACTATACCCAAAATATTTCCTCACTTTTATAAATAATAATTACCTTATTCTCATCTAAGGATTTAGTGGGTATCTCCAATTATACAAATTCTCACTAAGCGAATATATATATATCTATATTCCCAAATTTCATCCTAATCCTCTCATAGGATTTACTCAACCAATATAAATATATTCATGCTTTCCTATACGCACAAACTATATAGGCCTACAAGCCCCCTAAAATATCCTAGGGATTTATCTTTTCCCCGATAACTTTAAATTTAGTGGGCCATGGATTTCATTTGAATGAACCCAAGGACTACATCTCGTCCATATAATCACTTAAAGGTCCCCACCCTAAGTTAGGAACCCTAAACCTTCAAATTCTACAATTATTCTATTTTCGTCGAAAATATAGTTTAAGGGTTATACATTTAAAACCCTCACTTTGCCCTCCTAAATTCCCTTAATTAGAGGACCATATAGTCCTAAAAGGTCCCTCATATTAACCCGTAATTAGCCTCAAAGCAATGTGAATTGGAATCTATCCCATCCAAATCACCCTAGAAAAATTGCCAATCTTTCAGTAGGGGTCGATCGATCGACCCTTGGCCGTCGATCGATCGATCATGGCGGGTAGCTTCTTCTCCGAGAAGCTGTTTTGGCTATTAAAGCTTCTCCCAAGCTTTTGTCTCCTCACCCAACGTCCTACAACTTCAACCAACAACAACTACACATATAATACGGGTTCTAAACGTCCTAGAACCCAAAATCACCAATTAATTTCGATTAAAACCTAAGTTTCTCAAATTGAAATATTATTAGGGTTTATTCGTTTTAACTCCCGAAAACCCATTTTATCCACGAAAACCCAACCCAAAATATTTAGGGTTTATTGTTACCAAACTACGATATGAGATTTATGCTCAAAATAAATAAAGCAAGTAAACACTTGCCTCATGGATACAATCCGACGATCCAAGTCGAGTCCAGCGGAGTTTGGCCCGAAATGTCCATTTTCTCCTCTTTTCCTCTCCTCCGCTCTCTCTTCTCTCTTTTCCTTCTTTTTTCTTTCTTTTCTTTCCCTCTCTCGCTCCTTATATAAGGAGAAAAGGGTTTTAACCCTTAAAACCCAAAAAATGACTCATTAACTCAATTACGAGCCCGTTTAACTCCAAAATTTCCCAAAACTCAATTTTAAAAACCGAACACTCTTTTCTGACTATCTTAGCCATTCCGAGACTCATGGCTCAGTCAAAATTCCCATCCAAGGTACTTGACCGCAAATCACTATTCTAACCCATATAACTTAATGCGGGTATTCTAATTAAAATCCTACCTCTTTTGTCGCTTTACTCCACGATGACATATAATTTAAAATGCTTTGACCTATTTAATCCCAAAAGTAGTACAACATCCATAAAAAATCATCTAATCCTCGAAAATCCCAAAAATCACTATTCTGGGAAATTCCCCAAATTCCCACTTTATACCCAATTATGGAATTTAATTGCCTCCAAAAAGGACGGGTTATTACATACTTCCCCCCTTACAACGGAATTTCATCCTCGAAATTCGGTTACAACCTACATCACCAAACTAGGATCACAAATCCCACTACGTCTTAGTACCCAAAAAATCAAAAGGTGCTAACACAATAGTCATTTACCCTATTCCACCTACCTCAAGGTGTACTCCAAAGTTCTAGCTTCTCTACAAGATCATCTAAATTCTAGCTACTAATGCACAACAACGACGCGTTGCTCCGATGGCTTCTCTTACCGCTAATAAGAGAAACGAGTCAATAACTACCGCTTTACATCTCGCAAAGCTTCAACTTTATATACTACGCCCCTTCTATTTCAGGAGGTATATAAACCAAACCAATAAGGTGCCCATACACCTTCTTAACCCATGAACATCTGCACATACATTGTGAACATCTGACACGTAACACTCTCTCCAAATAAGGGTCTCCTTTCCTCGGTGTAATACTCACATGTGGGTCGTCTCAACCAGCAAAATTCAATTTTTCCTTACATCGGCGCCACTAACTCTATCAAACTTACATCCTAATAATGCTACGGTCTATGCGTTACCCTACCCACGAGAAACAAGTATAATCCTTCATATATCCCTAGTGCCCAAGGCTTCTCTCAACTTCCGACATTTGCTTGGTTTCATGTGTGGGACGTCTTGCAAAAGCGGAATCCAAACAAGGAACCCTCCCATTACACTACTCCCTCGCATTGTTGGTCATCGAAATATAACGACCTAAGGCACACCAGCGGTACGTCCTAAATCCTACCTCGCTAACCTACGCACGCAATTATACTATTCTATTCTTCCACCTATACGAAAAGGAAATCTAACTAATCGAAGTGCCAACTCTCTGTAAAAGCACTACTAATATCTTACCCAAAACATATTCCTCAAAATTTGCCTTTTCATTAAGGCCTGGCTATAATCCTCGAGTCAAATTAACTAAGTCCTACTTCATCCACCAACTTGTGGTGAGAGGACCACTTTAGTGCTTTTCCATAGCACAATATTTCCATAAACATGCCATCATCATTCGGATCATAGTCTATAGTGTTTTATCTACATTATATGACTTATCAACAAACCAACATCCTCGCATCCTATAACATCTCTCCACTCTCGACGTCGTTAAGGTTCATCCGTGGAGTGTCTCGCAAAAGAGAAATTCAAACAAGGAACCCCTCCAATTACACTACTACTTACTTTGTCGGTCGTGGAGATCCGTCAATCTCAAACACGCAACCGGGATAACCTCATCCCCTCTTTTAACCCAATGTGGTCTAAACTCCCGTCTCTATCTAGGAGCCATACCACTAAGCGCATCGCACTACACTCAGTCCTTGCTCAATCAATAATGAGCATAAACTCGCAGCTCAACAATAACTCGGCACACCTCAATTCACATCTATAAGGTCGCCACATACTCAAATTATGATAACGAAACCTCTTCTCATCGAAGTTCCATCTATTCACATAATAAAGGCGAACTCAACATGTATCCAGGTGAGATATCGCAACAACAACCCGTTCAACCCTGGAACTCCGAACATGATAGTCTTTCCATCATTAACCTGCTATCGCTCCGATAAACCAATAACATCTTATACTCACCATATTACCATACTCGTATAAACATATAAGACGAGTATCACAAGCTAGATATATATTTATAATATCAACACCCGCCTATATGGCGAATGGAAGAGAATAAAATTCTGCTATCGCGAAAAACACATAGATATACATTATATAAGGTTATCGAGACCGCCATAAAACTCAAATTACACACACGAGTCTAGGGCTAACAAAACACCGCGACTTTTCTAGCCACGCCAATTATACCTCTTCCTTCTGAGGCGAAACTCATAACAATAACTTTACCCTGTTCCTTGCAATCATCTTACTAGTCATCTTAACTTCTCCGTTAAAAGGAAACTCCACTACAAGCTTCAACCCTATTTCAATGAATTCCCCGGGTTTATGTCCACCGATGGGGTCCTCAAACATACACATTCTCCATAAGTGTTAGCAACACTTCTCTAGTGAGCCTATCCTTCCTGGAAAGGACTCATTATCCATTGTACCTACCTCACCTCGGTACAAGGTTCACTCCTCCATAATACTCTTTATTCACTGTCGGCCTCTGGCCGATCCTTATGTGCATAACCCAAAACAACATTCTTCTCATTCCTGCTAAATCACGGGGACTCACATTTAAAACTATCCGTAAGATCCCTTTCAAACTCTTATCGTCACTAGGAAATTCAACTTTAGTACCACACTCTACTACGGCGGTACTGCAGTGCTTAAAACTACTATACTTTAGTAGTCGTTGCAACGCTCCTTAGCAAACACTACAAAGGAAGATACCTCTACTACGGTCCATGTCCCCGACTTCTACCAGCTCCAAATAAGCCCCGCCTTCTGTTGCCATCCAAGCTCCGCACACGAATCTCTAACGAGCGCGCAAAAGATTTACATAATATTATATTATAGTAGGAGAACGAAATCTCACAATAGAAATCAACAATCCTAATCCCGAGGCTCTATAAAAAATCAAGAGCAACGCTGAAAGCGTAGTACGTCCGCACAGATTCCTAAGGACACTAGAACTTGATGCTCTGATACCATTTGTGACACACCGCCTAATAAAATACCGGGCGATCACTCCTATATCAAATTAAAACAGGAGTCTCATATGGATCATTCTTAGCATCACTGTTAAAAATCCATTTAATTACTAATAACCTATTAGGTTGGCGTCAAAATTTTTTACTTAACAACTCTTTTTAAACAATTACAAATAAAACATCCACACAGTTTATATCAATGAAACTGAAATGAAATAAAAATAACCAAACTCTCGGTCAACACATATACAACCATATCGAATACCGTACTAAAATAATAAATATATACAATTGGGTTATTAACCCGAATGTGTATACAGTACCTCCTATCTAGAGTACAATGATAGAAGCGTCTATCGAGAACCTGGACGCATCCACAGCTGCTACAGTAGACGTCTGACTCGAAAGAAGTGTCAGCCAGGTGTCCCTGTGTCTGGACACTTATATAATATATATATATATATATATATATAGCAAGAGAGGAAAAGTAGATAAACGGGTCAGAGCCCGAGTTTTGAAAATATTTAGCAAGTGCATAAATGCCTTATTTTTAGAAAAAGGTTTTATCTCATATTTGAATTTGGTATCGCACTCCCATGAGATACCCCCCACCTCTCTTCTAACAGTGCACTCCTAGCGCATCCCTCTAAACCTCCTAGTCATATCATACCGACTAACTAAATCATCCCCCATCTTCTAACAGCCCTAGATAGTCCAAGTACTAAGGGCTGAACTTCTCCCCAGTCTCTACACTATGCCATGTTCGTGCGTGGGGTGTCTAGCAAAGCAAAATCCAAACAAGGAACCCCCCGATACACTACTACACGGCAATGTCGATCGTCGAGATCCATTACACCCTCAGTACATAACATATACATAAATATACACCATATAAATAAATCTCAATATTAGAGCACTAAGGATTAAACTTCTTCCTAGTCTCAACACTATGCCATGTTCGTACGTGGGGTGTCTCGCAAAGAGAAATCCAAACAAGGAACCCCCCAATACACTACTATGCGGTAAGGTCGATCGTCAGGATCCATTAGACCCTCAGTACCAAATTATACATACTCATATTACAATATACATCCGGATCTATCTCCCAGAATGAGAATTCATCTACAACATGAATACCAATTTCATTTTCATTTCAAAACTTTCTATTTCCCTTATTATATCCAGGAAATATATTTAAAGCGAGTTTTATTATCATAAAAATGCTTTTCCGTTTTATAACATCCCATTTCCCTTCTTACATCCAGGAAATGTATTTAAAAGCTAATTTTATTATCATAAAAATGCTTTTTCCATATCATATGTTTCCATTTCCCTTCTTCCATCCAGGAAACGTATCCAAAGCAAATTCATTTATCCCATTTCCCTTCTTCCATCTAGGAAATGTAATTAAAGACAATTTATTATCATAAATTGCTTTAATACCAATAATGTCCCACATTATTGAAACTAGTTATACATCATATCATATAACGCGTTCTAAGACCGTCCGTCCGGGTTTCCCCACTGTGCGCGCCCCTAAATGGCTATCATCTTCCAGGGCCTATCACCAAGACAACCTGGGATCCTACCGAAACGTCGGGAAGCGGCTATATGCCTGCGGGAGAGTCATAACCACACCCAGAATTACCTCACCATCGTAGAAAAACATATATAATCGCTCATATTGCCTGGGACTATATTCCCCTGCATTCACTAGCCAGGAGACTTTACCACACGCACGAACTTCCCTTATGATAGCGATTTAGAGAGGTGTGTATCCATAAATTATCATTTATGAAAATTATTTCTTTTTCCATTTTGAAAATATTAATTTTTACATTTTCAAAAGTCATTTATGTGATATCATATATATACTTTAATCACATAGTATATATATACCATATATTCCTCCTCGAATATATATAAATGGCCATATTTTCCAAACACATCTAACAATGTCCAATAATCCCAAAGATTCTCTCAAAGAATCATAATCATGCATTCATATACGCATGATACTATACCCAAAATATTTCCTCACTTTTATAAATAATAATTACCTTATTCTCATCTAAGGATTTAGTGGGTATCTCCAATTATACAAATTCTCACTAAGCGAATATATATATATCTATATTCCCAAATTCCATCCTAATCCTCTCATAGGATTTACTCAACCAATATAAATATATTCATGCTTTCCTATACGCACAAACTATATAGGCCTACAAGCCCCCTAAAATATCCTAGGGATTTATCTTTTCCCCGATAACTTTAAATTTAGTGGGCCATGGATTTCATTTGAATGAACCCAAGGACTACATCTCGTCCATATAATCACTTAAAGGTCCCCACCCTAAGTTAGGAACCCTAAACCTTCAAATTCTACAATTATTCTATTTTCCTCGAAAATATAGTTTAAGGGTTATACATTTAAAACCCTCACTTTGCCCTCCTAAATTCCCTTAATTAGAGGACCATATAGTCCTAAAAGGTCCCTCATATTAACCCGTAATTAGCCTCAAAGTAATGTGAATTGGAATCTATCCCATCCAAATCACCCTAGAAAAATTGCCAATCTTTCAGTAGGGGTCGATCGATCGACCCTTGGCCGTCGATCGATCGATGGCTCGATCGATCGATGGCTCGATCGATCGATCCCCCATGATCGATCGATCGATCATGGCGGGTAGCTTCTTCTCCGAGAAGCTGTTTTGGCTATTAAAGCTTCTCCCAAGATTTTGTCTCCTCACCCAACGTCCTACAACTTCAACCAACAACAACTACACATATAATACGAGTTCTAAACGTCCTAGAACCCAAAATCACCAATTAATTTCGATTAAAACCTAAGCTTCTGAAATTGAAATATTATTGGGGTTTATTCGTTTTAACTCCCGAAAACCCGTTTTATCCACGAAAACCCAACCCAAAATATTTAGGGTTTATCGTTACCAAACTACGATATGAGATTTATGCTCAAAATAAATAAAGCAAGTAAACACTTGCCTCGTGGATACAATCCGACGATCCCGAGTCGAGTCCGGCGGAGTTTGGCCCGAAATCTCCATTTTCTCCTCTTTTACTCTCCTCATCTCTCTCTTCTCTCTTTTCCTTCTCTTTTCTTTCTATACTTTCCCTCTCTCCCTCCTTATATAAGGAGAAAGGGTTTTAACCCTTAAAACCCAAAAAATGACTCGTTAACTTAATTACGAGCCCGTTTAACGCCAAAATTCCTCGAAACTCAATTTCGACAATCAGACACTCTTTTTTGACTTTCTCGATCATTCCGAGACTCACGGCGCAGTCAAAATTCCCATCCGAGGTACTTGACCACAAATCACTATTCTAACACATATAACTTAATGCGGGTTTTCTAATTAAAATCCTACCTCTTTTGTCGCTTTATTCCACGACAACATATAATTTAAAATGCTTCGACCTATTTAGTCCCAAAAGTAGTTACAATATCCATTGAAAATAATCTAATCCTCGAAAATCCCCAAAATCACTATTCCGGGAAATTCCCCAAATTCCCAATTTATACCCAATTATGGAATTTAATTGTCTCCAAAAAGGACGGGTTGTTACACCTTTGGATGATTATTTCCCTTATTTTTCAAAGGATTCACAATGTTTTTAATGGGAATATTCCAACTTGATAAAAGCTCATTCTCATCAAATTCTTCTGCAGCTTTTTTTACGATAAATCATCATGTATAGGACTTCATTTAGAAATATTCAAAGAGTAAGTTGCCCTTCAAACTTAGATTCACTTTCCAAAGAACTGTCCTTACTAGCTAGTTTATTTGTAGTCTCCTTCAAATTTGCTAAAGTGATATAATTCACTGCAAACCAAGCTTTCAAAGATGATAATTTCCAACTAAGAAATTTTGGTGTCTTCTCTTTCATATTTTCAACAGTAGGAATAATATCAAACTTCTCACATACCTAATACTGTGATCATGCAAAAAATAAAATGATATTAATAAGTATTACCTAGTTATTCATAATTAAAAGTACACGTGATATTTATAAAGTACATCGCGATATTTATAAAGTACACGTGATGTTACACGTGTACTTTGTAAATTTAACAAGTGTATTTTGAAAGTACATGTGATTTTTACAAAGTACACGCGTACTTTGTTTTGTAAATATAACAAGTGTACATGTACTTTATAAAGTACACTTGTTATATTTACAAAAAAAAGTACACGTGTACTTTGTAAAAATCATGTATACTTTCAAAATATACGTATAAATATCATGATAACTTTTAAAATACATGTGATATTTATAAAGTATACGCTTGGATTGGTTTAAATATCAGTGGTACTTTGAAAGTACAAGTGATATTACAAATATGAGAACTGTAATACTACTAAGGTTCATTTGTATTTTATAAACATCACGTGTACTTTGTAAAAATCATGTGTACTATAAAAGTACACGTGATTTTTACAAAGTACACACGTGAATTGGTGTGAATATTTATAAATATCACGATGTTGTTTTGCTCACCAGTAGGGAAATGACACATCCAGTTGTTGTGCTAGGTTTTGAACTTGTTATTTTGTCAAGTGAATTTATGAGAAACTCATGTACATCAGATGCCCAATCATAGCTATTCATTTCATCATTACTATTGATGTATTCTGTCAAAAATTCTCCTAGTGTGAAGTTTGAGTTGGAGAAAAATAACATTGTCAAGAAGTGGAGACCAATAAGTTTTACAAAATCGGCAACGCCCTCATTTGTGTCCAACTAGACTGATTTCTTCAAACCCTTCAATATTTCGGACTTTCCTATTTTACGAGTGAAGTATCGGGAAACTAATTTAGGTTTTTGAGACGAAGTCAATCTCTTTTTCTGTTTTATTGATTTTTCCCCTCCACCATTGGTATGCTAAATATTTCACTTATATCTATTGGTGTTATTTAAATCTTACTCTTCATATGGAAACTTATGGTTTCCTTGTTTTACAGCTTGATAATGGATAAAGTATGTTTATTAGTCTTCTTGTGGTCCACTTCTACTACTTCCCCTCTGTAGTAGGCATTGAAAAGCTCCCCGAATGGAGTCTTCTTAAGCAGTTCAATATGCCTATCATTTATTTTCTCTTTAATATCACGATAACCATGAAAAAACTAAGAACATTTGATCTATACTGGTCATTCTTCTTAGCAGCATGTGTAGATTCCAAAGCAACACTAGAACTAGAACCGGTTGAAGAACTTTCTTCAAAATTGCTGTTTTTATTGTGCTTTACTTTTCTTGCCTTCATCTTCATACCCATTCTATTGATCTATGAAAAAAATTTTAATTACTATAAAATGATAATTTACATGTACAAAAAATAAAATACTTGCGAATTAGAATAAAACATAGACTAAAATAATAAAATACAATCGTATTTAACAAAAGTACATGCAATATTCTCGTAAACAATTCATACAAGTCTCAAAAAAATACATGCTAAATAAGGTAATATATATATCGTCAATTTCATGGTAATACATAATAGATGTTGTTCAAAAAGTCAAAAACCAAGATTCTCTATTCCTAACATATTAAAAAAAGAACTAATACAATAGCTCCATGCTAAAAGCGTCAATGTTTTCAAAACCTCTTAAGCAGTACTGCTCATTTCGTTTAGCTAAATCCTTCACTTTCGATTCAGTTACTTGAAGGTGTTGCACATAAAAAGTGCACTTAATGTCTTCATAGTATTTGTAGAAACCAAGTAACCTTTTAGCTCTATTATTCATGCGAAGGAGAAAACTAATTTCATTATCATTTGTATTATTGACTGTCAATGTGAAAGGTTTTGTATTGTTAAGATCTTCAAAGTTGCAAGTAGTAATTTTGTAGTTGAACATGGTTGATCGTATGATTCCTAAACAATAACACAACAAAACATAAAAGTACACTAATAATACATAATAGTACATGCATATTGGATTGAACAAATTCAATTTCAATGTGCGTGTACTTTGTGAATTTTGCATGTACTTTAAAAAAGTACACGCAAAAATGCCAAAGTACATGTAAAAATTCCAAAGTACATGCAAAAATACAAAAGTCCACACAATAATACATGGATTTAAAATACAGAACCTAATATCATAAAATGCATGCAACACTAAATAAATGCAGCTGGGGCGGACCGCAATTAATATAGGAGATATACAAATACATCATGGCATATTTTATTTAAAATTTGTACAACTTTTGATATAAAATACATATACATTGTTGTGTACAAAAATATAAATAACCCAAAGTAAACATCACATTATCTAATATCTTTGGCCCCACATGTAAGACACTGAGAAGTTCTATTAGGAAATCCCAAAGTTGGATTTGTCATTCACTGCGTGCTCCAATTACTTTTACAGATTGAGGGATAGATATCTTTCATACTTGCATCGTAATACTTGTAGTTCCTTGTCTGAAGACGTTTGGCTGTTGAATCAACGCTCTTTATCTTAATAGCCCATATAGATTTACATCAAGGAATATTTGATTTCAAATTTGTGCAACTTTTGATATAAAATACGTCTACATTACTATGTATGGAAATCTGAATAACCCAAAGTAACCTTCAAATTCTCTAATATCTTTGGCCCCACATGTAAGACACTGAGAAGTTTTATTAGGAAATCCCAATGTTGAATCTTTCACTCCCTGCATGCTCCAATTACTTTGACAGATAGTTTCTTTGCCCCATATGTAATTCGTTTTGCTAAATCCTTCATTTTCGATTCGGTTAGTTGAAGATTTTGCACATCAAAAGTGCAATTAATTCTTCATAACAGTATAAAAAAACCAAATATTCTATTTATTTTATCATTGATGCGAAGGAGAAAACAAATTTCGTCATCATTAGTAGTATAAATTGTCAATGTGAAAGGTTTTGTATTATTAAGATCTTCAAAGGTGAAATAAGCAATTTTCTATTTGAACATGATTGATGGTATGAATCCTAAACAATAACACAACAATAATACTTCTTACAAACTAATTAAACATCATTCAAATGTCGTTGGAGTGGACCAAAATAGCATATGATTGATCAAATACGTATATGAGATATATATTATATAAAGTACACGTATAAAACATAAAAGTACATGCATATTGGACTCAGAAATTCAATTTCAATGTGCGTCTACTATGTGGATTTTGTGTGTACTTTTTGAAAGTACACCCAAAATTCACAGAGTACACGCAATAAAACAAGGCTTGTACATGTACATATTCCAATCATGTATAATACAACAATAATACTTCTTACAAACTCATGAAATATCATTCAAATGCCTCTGGCGTGGACCAAAATAACATAGGATTGATCAAATATGGTTTTAAAATATATATTGTATAGAGTATACGTATAAAACATAAAAGTACACGCATATTGGACTGAGAAATTCAATTTCAAGTTGCGTGTACTCTATGGATTTTGTGTGTACTTTTTGAAAGTACACGCAAAATACAAAGAGTACACGCAATAAAACAGGGCTTGTACATGTACATATTCCAATTATGTATATATTCCCAATCCTCGATAAATTATGTATACATGAGGAAATGTACAATGATGAAATACATATATCTAACATGCAAAAAGTGTGTTTTGCATTTAAAATTAGGGCAACAAATGTATTTTCTCATATCAAGAAGAAGAAGAATGTGATTTCATCGGTCCATATGTAATGTTTATAAATTTATACATATGAGAACATAAAATATATAATGACAAATAGGTGATATCAGAAATAAACGCTAAAAACACAACATATACATAGTGTATGGTATAATCTTAAGTATAAAACTTAAGAACATATATATGAGAATGTATCCATACTTGTTAGTGGTGTTTGGAAGAATTTGATTGAGAATGTGAAATGCTCGGTAGAACTTCAACTATTAGGGTTTGATACCTTTAATTAATGTGAAGTGTGTTTGTATTGGAATTCAGGGGTATTTATATGTTGTTGTTGACCAAATTTTGATTGAGAATGAGAATCGTTTTGGTGTTTTGATTGAAGAGACAGTACGGTTAGGGTTTTGATCGAAGAGTGTTTTTGACGCTTTGATTTCTGAAAAGTGCATTTTTTTTCTAATTTTGGGGTATTAATATGTTGGACCTAATCGTTTAAAATTTTTTGGGCCCGATTTTTTATCCAAAATTATTAGTCCAATGACTAGACCGTAAAAGCCCTTTGAATTTTTTACTTATTCGTTTTCCATATCTGTCTCACATGGCGTAATAATACATGTTTCTCTATATCCTTGTATCTCATTTTAGTTATGTTGCATAAGATAAGGAGTTTTGAGGCTCTAAATAAGAGGAAGCAAGAACATGGGCATATAGGATATATTATGTGCAAATGATGATAACTTTTATAGTAAGAGACTCTCCAACTCTGTAGATTTTTTCAGTTGAAAATAAGATGGAGACGAGGCATATATATATGATATTTGACGCATAAATAGTGTTGTGCTATGATTGCGGTGAGACTCAGGAACCAATCGGAGAGCAATAATTGAACGCATACATTCCCTAAAGGAGGATGACTCATATCATTTTGGTCGGTTTGTGTCAATCTATTCGGCCCTAGAATCATAGATAGTCAACTTAATCCACCTAGCTCACAGCAATTAACTCCGTTACTTAACACCGTTAGAATAGGCATGTACCAAGTGATAAGGGTGACGTCAGGTGAACTCACTAAACACACATGTGGGGGATATATATAAATTTTCCTCCACGATTTGTGTATAACATGGACCTGAATATCCTCTCCCACTTGCATGTAGAAGATGTAACTACCTAACCTATAAAGGCGCAACACTTGTCCCACTACACACTCTTTTTCTCCTCTAACAGCCTATAAAATTGCACACAATCTTTTATTGTGGGGGTTGAGATATAATTTTCCTATCGTTATGCTGCCAATTTATAAAGTGAACTTAAAAGCTTTTAACTATCTTTCATCCATGAATTTTGTCAATTAATATCGATACAATCAACACTACACCTGTGGATATAGGCATCAATTTGGGTCAAACCATGTAAATTTGGTTTTTCTCTCTTTCTCCTACCTCTCTGATACTTTCTCTAAATTAATATAATTACAATTTCTATTTCTCTATTTGTTATAGTTTATGATTAGTATATCCAATCTAATGCCGTAATATAAATACTAGATTTAGACAATAACAAATTGTCACCGCATGTGGGAAATCTCGACAAGCCATTTGTTGTTTTTCACCATTTTTTATTACTATATCTCAAGAGTACTCGGTTCTGAGAAAGTAGTGAATTGCAATATGTTCATCTTCTTCAAGCAGTAGTTCATCTTCTCCATGAAATTGAAAACAATTAACATGCAATTATAACTAGTCCTTTCTTTAAACAAATGATTGCTCATAAATCGATTGTGTAAACTACAACACAAATCAAAATTATAATACATAATGATACACAACATACTAATCAAGGGTATTCTCAGCAATATTATAATGCATTTTAACATAAATGTGGGTTTAATCAATTAATAAATTCAAATCCATAATAAACATGTTATAAGACTATACCAAACTAGACATTTAGTAATGCTCTTAAACACGCGTGAATCAGATTTCTAAATTCGTAATAGTTCCAGACTGTAACTAAATTTATAATGGCTCCAGGACGTGACTAATTTGTCACAGTCCTATGCCGTGACAAAATATGTAATGACCCCAGGATAGGATTAAGTATATCACAGTCCCAGGTCGTGTCTAAATTTGTCACAATTATAGGCCTTGACAAATCTCTAAGGGCTCTACGTCATGACTAAATTTATTATAGTTCTAGGCCGTGACAAATCTGTTGAGAATTTGAGTACCAAAAATCATATTTTAAGTACCTAATAACACACTTCTAATCCATTAGTACATACATAAAATGAAAGTCATAAATCGATTACATATCAACACGATAAGAAAGATAGTATTTATTGCCTTAAAGAAACATGAATCTTGATTCTTGATTAGTTCCTCTTGAATGTTCTTCCTATTCTCCCAAATCTTGCCTCTTGAAATTTGGATTTTAATTATCATGAGTTATTTTAATGAGAGTTATAAACCCATTAAAACTCCAAATCCGTAAGTCTCATATGGACCCAATTTTATATTCCCAAATAAGCCCAAACTGTTAACCAAATACTCCTAAAACTTGTCCCAAAGGTATACCCACTCCTGGGACCCATTTTGTAACATTAAAAATACCATTCCGAGCCTCTATTTACCATTGGAGTTCCGCATAAATGTACCAACCCGATGTATCAAATTAATAACCATTAAGGTAATTTTACTTGCAAGTTATCCAAAAATTATTTAAAATTCTCATTTTAAATTCCGGTTAATAATTCAAAACCATCCAACCAAATAAATTACCCATTAATTAGTCAAGTAAATATTAATTATTAATTATCAATTAAAAATTATTTAAATAATTCCCCAAAATACAGGGTATTACAATTTCAATACTTTTTGAGGCATTTTTGAATATGCGACTCTCTAATTATTCTAACCATGCTTTGACACATATCTAGATTGTCCGCATACCGGACAATGGTCATGATATTTTTACTCCTTCTGGTTTAGTACGCAATCATACTTTGGGTTGTGTTTTTTGTTCGAACTTTTCGATTTTTCCGATCCGATTTTTTTCAAATTTGGAATGAAATTTTAGTTTGCCGATTTTTGATTTTTCGAAAAAATCAGATCGAATATAATTCTAAATTTCTGATTTTTTAGATCCGATTTTTCCGAAACTATGCCGATCCGATTTTTCTGATTTTTTTTCAATTTTTTTGGAATTATTTTTTATTTTTTATGAACTTATTTTTTTATTTTCGATTTTTTTGATTTCTTTTCCGATTTTCTGAATGTTTCCCGTATCCTAAATCGGTTGGGAGACGGAAAGGGATCCAAAATATGCTCTATAAAAGGAGGGTATCGTCCTAACTTCTACACAAGTGAAAAATGAGTCAAATCCTCATGTATTTACATGTTGGGTTAAGCCATTTTCTTTGTTTCTTTAAAATGAGAATTTCGAGTAATCGAAAATCAATAATTTATTTTTTTTGAAATTTTGGAATTTCCAAAATTTCTGGATTTTTAATATATATTGTGAATTTCTGATTTTTTCTAATTTTTGTCGATTTTATGATTTTTTCGAATTCGAAATTTTTTTTAATTTTCTAAAAAAATAGGATCGGAATAATTATTTTATTTTTGATCCGATCCGGCCGAAACACAACCCTAGTCATACTTGTAATAAAGAATTGATTTATACTTCATTCCCAAACCTTTCAAACCATTCTTCATACTCAGGTTGTTATTTGGAAGCATATTCTATTTGGGGAGAAAATCCTTCATCCAATTCAAAATTCGAGTCACACTATTTCTAGACAAACCAAAATGGCTTTTCAAATTATGAAAACCAACCATGGCATACAAAGTTGGGTAATCTTTGTCGCAGTTAGTTGTAACACCCCATAATTTTAGAACCTTAGATAACACGTTTTTAATTTGAAAGTCGAATAGGTATATTTAAAAGAAAAAGAATGTCAATTCATAAGTGGACTATTTAAAATAAAAGATTGTTGGGTCGAAGTTTGATTAAAAATAAAATATAAAATATTTTAGCGGGACTCGGATTTTTTTATATAATTGAATGTACATTAATAAATTCTTAACTTTATAAACTTTATAAATCCAAACAATTGATTTTTTTTGGCACAAACAATTTTATAAAATATTTTGGTTAAAATTTTAGTTTTATATAGTTTAGTATTATTTTTTAAACTCTTCCGGGTGGGTTCTTTTAGGCACATGGCTCCACACCTTTTGGAGCTTTCATTCCTTTGGTTTTGGGCCATGTATATTATAGTGTTGAGGGAGCATTGTTTTCTTTTCTGTTAGGCGTATGGCTCTGTTGGGAGATGATATTTTCTTTATGTTTTTTTCTTTCCTTGGTAATTTCTGCCAGGTGTAATGTGACGAGAAGGAAAGGTTACACTCTTCCTTAGGTGCAAGGCCCCTGCAAGTTAGGACGCAATTGGGTATTAGGTATCTGTCAGTATATTTTCTAGAGTTAGAAATTTATGGGAGTCTTTTATGTGGCATTATATAAAAGACCTTAACTCAATTCTTTTTAAAGGCCACGCTCCTTTTTCAAACCCTCTTTTTCCCAACACAAAGCAGAATACTCGAACCCTTCAATTTCAACTCCAAATCTCCATTAAACAAAACTTTAATTATATTTTGGGGGTCTAAATTACATATTTTCAAAAAGGCCCAAGAGCACAACTTGCTTATTTTCGCAAGAGGAACGCAATCGAGCACTCAGAATTTTCAAGAAACAATTTTTCTAGGCATGCATACTCTATTGTCCTCCTTTGATATTATGCATCTTAAGTGTCGCCCAAACCCTTAATCATGTATTTTTTGATAAAATCAATTAGTAACTTATTTAGAAAAAATGGACACTAAATTTTGGGGTTGTTTTGATAAAACTTTTTAATATGATTTAATCCTTGAAACCCTTGGGTTTTTATGGTTTTTGGGGGTGTAGGTTCACATGTAGAAGTTATGGGATTATTTATATGTTATATGGGACGCGAACACACTTATAAAAATTAGAGAATTTTTTAAAAGAGAACGATTATGTCATATTGAATAATATCGCATGTTAAATAAATTAACAGTAATGAATGGAAATAATTATGTTGAAAATGACGACTGTATTATTAATGGAATTTAATTGAATTGTGACATTTGTGATTAAAGTGCCATGTTGTGATTATGATTTGTTATATTGTGTGAATTATTTTATTCACTTTTGCTATCACGTGGACGAGGGGCTTTTGGGTAGTATATTGCTCACCTTGATTATAGGCTGCTTACTAGGTATGGGACTAGTGGATAGACCTTGATTATAATTTATGCTTGCTAGGTATGAGACTAGTTAGTGTAAAGTCGTGCGGATTTCATATTTCGGGGTGGGGCAAATCTTTAATGTTTTATCGTCGTCACGCTAGCCTAGGCCTGAGACTAGTATAAGTAAATGTTGGATATTCATCTTATACGTAGGATATGACGTATATATATTTTGGGGACCCTTAGGTATGGGACTAAGGGGTATATTGAGGATCTCACATTGATTAAAAGGGTGGGGTAATTTGTTAATTATGAAATTGAGAAAATGAGAATTAATTCCTAAGATAAAAACGGGTATTAAAATTTGTGGCAACATAATGTGTCAGGGACCAACAATTTAAATAGGTCAGCTTGGGGTATTTATGTCGTGTCGTGTGTGGAACTTTGTCATATTGCGATGGATCGCCAGTTTAAACGGATTCGGCTGGCTATTGATAAGGGAAAGTGTGACACTTTGGTGGATTACCACCCGGGGCGGGAGGACCGCCATAATAAAAAGTGAGAACAATAATAAATTTGGGTTAATTTAATTATATTAATGCTTTGGGGTTGTGGGATAATTAAAATGATATTGGTGTGTTTTTATCAGAATCTTCGGGGGTGGTTAGTTATTTATCTTTTTCGCGCTTAATTATATTCGTAATTAAAATAATCTATTGTGATATTTATTGCGTATAATGCTATTATATGGGTTCACGGATCCTATTTGAGGGGAGAAGTGTGTATTCATGCTCGGGGCTCTGACCTTGTGCGTTGATTAATTTTTTTCCAGGTATTAGCGCTGAAGTAGTTGCACAGAATTTTTGAAAATTATCTTGGAGGCGCAGTTGGAGTTATTTTGGTTATGCTTAGTAGTTAGATTAGTTTTCCATTCCTTCGCATTTGTATTGAGACTTAGTTTATGGTTTTGGTGGGCCATTAGATTCCACAGTTGTACGGTTTTATTCAAATATTCTTAGTTAGATTTTATTCAGTTTTAAATTATTGGAGATTGGGTTATCATTGGAGTTTAGCATGGTGATAAATCTTTTATCGCAAAGTTGGTTATTATCATTTAGGATTGATTAAAATATTTATCTTGTGGATTATTTTATAATGTCTCATATCTGTCACATGCTGAGAATGGTATTTATTTACTCGCACCCAACTTAGTTTTGGTGGCGACCGACACTAGAATTAGGCGGGGTGTGAAATTAATGTATAATGGTTGGGTCGATTTGACTTTGAAACTTAGGTATTCATCATCAAGATTTATCCCAACACCATCATTAGCACTGTAACCTCCACCACAAGATTAATTGTCTTCCCTATCAGAGTCCTCATTATTTTCCACAATATGAACTCCATAAGTATCATCTATTAAATCATCTAACATATTATGATCTACGGTATCCTTCTCTAATTTTACCCCTATCCTAGTTAACGATAGTACGGGAAGTTATTCGAGGACATAGGGACAATGCATTTTTCCATAAAAAAATCGCACCCGATAATTGTCTTCCATACCCCATTTAAGAAAATGCAATTCAATTATTTTCCACTTAAACATTTTAGCATTTCTACAATGTGAGCAGGGATAGGTGAAATTTTCACAAATTAAGACAACCTTTTGCGAATTTTACAAACTCGTTAGTACCTGTACGATACATATTCCCGAGTATGTTTGTTTCACCCATCCACTCTTTGTATAGAGGACACCCCATAATAGCTTATAGGAATTGTTATATTCAAGTGTAAATAAATGGGGTAGTTAAATCAGACTCAAGTATAACTTAACTTATAACAATCCAATAACAACCTAACAACAATGAGAAAACTTGTGTGTAAACAACCTAAACCAGTTCTAGAGAGGTGAGAGGGTGAATAGGCTTGATAGTTTCACGTGGAAATTTTTTAATTTTCACAAAATTTATTCTAATTTGAAATATCTTAACAATAATTTTGTCCAAAATACCTTTAAATAATTTTGTAAAACTCACACAATAATGAATCAAGTAGATCCAGAATTGCAAACACAATTTAACACTTCTAAATCAATTTTTACCAAAATTACTTGATCCAAATTCAATTAAGGTGAAGTGTGTGATCTAATGTGTTCATAACCACAAGACACATTTATATGGAAAACCCCCACTTCGGGGTAAAAAATCTCAATGCTTTCTAATTATCATTTCTACTTGAAAAGCAGTTTTACGAAAGATAAGAAGGTAACCTCACACAATTATCAATTGTGTAGTTAACTATGAACCTTTAAACTCTCCTTTATAGATAATGAGAATCCAGAACGAGATCCACACCATGAACGAAGAAGTCCATTCTCTTCCTTGGAAGTCCTTCTATACTTTAATCTCTCCAATAGAATGAAATGCCTCTGATTTTAAATCATAGAATGGTTTATCATGATGTATCAGATATACATATAACTTTGGCTAGGTTTTGGTTTCAAATCACTCAAAAACACCTCACAAAAATGTAGATCTAATTCTAGATCTAAAAATATTTCAAACTCTTAATTTGATTTTTGAATTTAATTTAGAGAGAGAAATAAAAACTCATAAACTCAAAAATCTCCTCAGATAAGTGTGACAACCCTCTCAAAATAATAACGGGTGGCCAGCCCTATACTACATTAAATCAGGTATCTCAGATGGCACAGTCTCAACATCAACTGACAATACTAAACAATATAAGTCTAACTATCCGAAACTATTAAAAGTGGATTGTCAAAAATTTAAAACTTATTATTTAACACCAAGTAAAACCAACCATACAACAAACAAACTACAATACTACATCTAAATATGATGAGTGATACATGCAACTCCAATAATATGATAGAGTACAATACAATGTACAATAAAATCTCAACAATGAAATAACCGAATAAGTTGTCGGGTCACAGACAATACAATAATATGAGAAATAAAATATAAAAGTGTTAGTCTACAACACTTGAGTATAAACTCAATATATAAACTGAATCCTAATCTAGATATACAAAATATGAATCGACTAAAGCAAAGCGCCGCAACAGTTCGCTACTGCCACAACTCCACGAATACTGGATGGTTGCACATCAATGGCGTCCTTGCGGAGGAACACCTAAAGTAATACAATATATACAAATGGAGGGAGAAAATATAGACGGGTCAGAGCCCGAGTTGAAAACATTTTATAGCAAGTGCATTAAAATGCATAATAATTATAAATGCATTATTACATGATTAAGGTGGAATCGGACTCTCCATAATAATCTCCCTCACCTCTCAACTAAAGCGCACAACTAAACGCATGCAAGTGATCTCCAAATGTATACCCAATTCTAATTAGGCTAACTTAAACCCAATTGAAATATTTAATTAAAACCATCTAACCTATCTCCCAATCTACACTTATCTATATTCTTTAAATCATATACTTTAACTTTATGTTGTAGTTCTCTTTATATTTGTTCATTTATTGAACATATAAAGTTGCATAATCATCCTCATAATCACATCATCACAATACATCAACCTTCTCTTTTACTATAATTTCATATATTCTAGTTATGCCCTCATTTGGGATGTAAACATATATATAAATAAGTATATATGAGTTATTAGCATCTAAATTCTAAGGACTAAACTTCTCCATATTCTCAATACAGCACTGCGTTTCGTGCGTGGGACGTCTCGCCGAAGCGAAATCCAAACAAGGAACCCCCCCGTTACACTACTCCTGACAGTATTGATCCTGGAGATTCAATATGCCCTCAATGCATGATGAATGTAATCCAAATTATTATTCCATTTTAATTTAATTAATATTCCCAATTCTCAACAGTACACGGCATTTCATGTGTGGGACGTCTCGTCGAAGCCAAATCCAAACAAGGAACCCCCCCGTTACACTACTCCTAGCACTGTCGATCATCGGGATAGGTTATATATATATATATAAATATGAGCATTAAGGACTAACTTCTCCCCAACTTCCAACATTACACTGGGGTTCATGTGTGGGACGTCTCGCCTAAATGAAATCCAAAAAAGGAACCCCCTCGATACACTAATCCTGGCAATATTGGTCGTTAAGGTCCATTAAGCCCTCAATACCCAAATACAAGCACAACAACATTATAATAACCATCCAACCGAGCTATAACTCAAGGATGCAGGCTCACATTCTATCATCTTCCAATTGCCCATCCACGTAGCAAACTGGGGCCACCTGGTGGGGTTCAACGGCACCCACCTCGTGATCAACTCACGCACACAACGTCCCGGGAAGCGGTCATAGTTCCTAATCAGCAAGTGAGAATGACACATACCCACGACTTTTCACCCCCAAAATAATAAATGTATATCATAAAATAATCACATGGACGACTATGACCTGGGGAATATCCACACCCTGCTCTTTGAGCCAGGATGCTCACCCTCAACGCACACAACTTCCCAATGATAGCAAGGAGGGGGTATGCTTCACTATATATATATATATATATATATATATATATATATATATATATATACCATCATATAAGGTATACATACATCACCACATCATATAACTATATACCATCGTATAAGGTATACCTGTCACATCATTTTCATATTTATTTTACGCTCTTAGGCGCAATAGGATTAATGTCATTGTTTAGTATATTTCTCTCTTGATATACTAATCGTCAATTCTCACACATCTTCCCCACTTAGTATACACTATACTATTTCTCACTTGAATTCCACATGTCGCTTCGAATTATGAATTGTCTCTCAATTCTATTTAAGTTAAGGATATTCTTTATCCTAATACACCTCAATTTGCATTTCTCATTTGTGTGAAATATCTCCCAAATCAATCATCGTTAAGGATATTTCTATATCCATATGCACATCAAGTAGTATTTAAAATTCTCCATCAATTATAGGGTTCAATTCATTTTATGAACCTTTAAAGTTATCCTAGTTGGGATTGGATCCTAAGATCCGGTATCTCTAAGTTATTCTCATTCTTTCATGTGAATTTAATTATTATCTCCAACTAGAATCTCCAATTAAGGTGGGCTTCCCCACTTAGAATATACCATAATATCTAATCGGTATTCCTCAAATTTAGTCAATATGACTCCAATACTTTCTTATAAGGGAAACTCTCTAAAAGTCTCCAAAACATACTCCAGATAACTCCTATAGAGGTTCCCAATCGATAACCTCGAACAAAATGGAATGAAATTCTCCCTAGAAAAACATTCCCCCAAAATCCCTGTTTCCGAATCGATTCGGGCCAATTCCGAATCGATTCGGCCCAGCGAATCGATTCGGCCTCCAAGGCGAATCGATTCGGGTCATCAGACTTGGGACTCTGTCTCAGGCTGAATCGATTCGGCTGGGGTCCGAATAGATTCGGTCACTCAGACCTGGGCACCTGCATATTTTCGAATCGATTCGGCTAGGGGGACGAATCGATTCGGCCTACCTGGAGGCTCAAAAATGGCTACTTTTAAGTAATCCAAAAATCCCAAAATTCATTTTAATCATTTTCTCTTCAATTATCTTCAAACCAATCACATATATATCATTAATATTTATCCTAGAATACATATAAACTAATTTCTATCCTCAAATAAAAGATCTACACATCAAATCTAAGATTATACCCAAAAGTTAGGTTTTGATAAATTAAACCTAAAACCCAAAGATTTAATCCACAAATCATGCAATAAATGGTACACAACAATTATTTAGCAAGTTTAATCACTTGCCTCGGGTTCGTAGGGTCTGATCCGTCCTCAAAATCGCGTAGATGCCGGAAATCTCCACTTTCTCTCTCTTTTCTCCTTCTTTCTCTTCTTCTTTCTTCCTCTCTCTTTCTTTCTTTTTATTTCTCTTCCTCTCTTTGGAGAAATAAATCTCCAGTAGGCTTTTTAAGCCTTGTCTCCAAACATACACAACTTTAAATGATAATACACACTTTAAATGACTCGGTAACTTTAATTCGAGTCAAACGAGCTTAAATTATTTTGAAACCTAAATAGACTCCAAGTATAGTCATTTCGACTTTCTTGACCCTTCCGGACACAACTACACCCTCATAATCGCCATTCGAAGCACTTTCTAACGACTTCAAATTTTGACCTCAATTGCCAATTTAATTATTCTTCAATAAAATAAAAAAAAATTCTCCCAAAATAAATAAATCATCATCTCCAAGACCTCGGGTTGTTACAATAAGATATTTGGAAATGTGAAAAATGATCTCTTACAAAATGAGGGAAACAAGGCTATTTATAGCAAAATGTTAAAAAATGATGTCGTTGTGCACACGTAGATCTGGTCGTGCGCTTGATCTTGTCCAGTATGGACATCGAGCCAACGTTGTGTGCACGAGTATGCTTTGATGCCATACGAATGGAACCATGCACATGAACTTAAAATGAGGCTCTGCGATCAGATCAAGTTTTAAACCTTTAAAAACTCTTAAAGCATGTTTTATCTAAAACTAAGTCTTGATTTCAAATACAAAAACAAATACCCCATTCAAAAATGATATTTAGAGTTTTTTTATGAAAAATTCTCTCCATTTAAAAAACACGTGAGTGTGTGTAATTAAACAAAATTAAATTGAACTTCTATAAATGGATATAGTCTTCATATTCAGCAATGAAAGACTCCAACGAGCGACATGTAAGGTCTTCACTATTAAAAGGTTCAATCTAGACATAAGACCGCTCCTCACTATTGAGTCAATGTTTTAACGCAAGAGATAACCAATCTCTCTCTCTCTCTCTCTCTATATATATATATATATATATATATATATATATATATAAATATATATAAATAATAAGGAGCAATTGTGTTTTTACTATTCATAAGTTTGGAAGACATTTAATGGTTCAGATTGAAGCCAACAATGTTAGAAATAGATGGATGAGATTAATTCATATCAAAGACATGACCCAAAACCCTAACCCACGATCTCAGATTGCAGTCACCCTCTTCTCACTCATCCGCCCCTACTCTCCTCACATGAACTCACCCTCACAAGCCCTACCCCGTCTCCCCCATTCTATCCCCCATCCTCCTCCTCCCCTCAGTCGCCGCCCCCTCCTCCTCTCCACATCGCCCCTTCCTCCTGTCCACCGTACCCTTAGAGTTAATCTCATTCTCTCTTAATTTCGTAATCTCCCACTTTTTGTGTGTTGATACGATTTTTTCCAGATCTAATTTTTCCCTCCTACAGGTATATCCCTATCAGTCTCTTATATTTGTGTAGATCTGAAATTAATAGTTTGGGTTGTTCATACTATTGATGGTTTGGGTTGAATCATAAATTTTAATGGGTATTTTTTTGGGTATGTTCACAGATACAAAGTGTTTCTTTGTTCTCTCTTTCCATTTATTTATTTTTTTAGAGATTAGTTGTTTACCTATGAATTTGATAGTACAGTTTCCCCCAATTTATTTTGTTGTTTATAGGATGACTTTTTCATTTTTTTGGGTGGGTTTGAACTTCACAGTGGGTTTTGAAGGTTTTTTTTTGTTATTATTGTTTTATATATCATTTTACTTTCCATGTATGAAAACGTCAAGTTTAAAACTAACTTAATTAACATCATAGGTGGGTTTTAACTTCACAATGGGCTTTCAATTACTCTATTGCTTAATGTCTCTTCTTTAGTTTAAGGGGTATTATTTGGACAAACTTTCCTATGGGGGTTAGTGTAGGTTGTACACTAAGGACCACTTATAATGTTAGTTTCATTTAGGGAATTTCTCCCTTGCATACTCCACAAGCATTAAAGTAAAATTTAATATTTAGTTAGTTTGATTATCCGTGAAGAAAATATGTGTTTTTTTCCAAAAAAATATGTATAGATGTGTATGATTTCTTTATATAGGTCACATTTATTATTTCTTTTAAATAACATTCATTGATTCTAATTACTTAATTATGCCTCTCGCACACTCAAATTGTCATTAACATGCTATTATACTTGGTTGAAATGCAAGTTGCTTCATTGATTGTCATTATATACATTGGGTTGGAGTGTAGTGCATCGAATTATTCTAAGGTATAGAATTTTGTGTTATGAATGACTCATATTTTTGTGTACCTTATTAGTTGACACTGATAGAATTTGTGTGTAGGTATGATTCGCTGAGTATCCCTTTTTGTGTGTAAGTATAGTTCAAATTTACCTCTCCAATCAGTCGCTGCTCTAAAAAGACCTCCCAAAGATGTTACATTCAATCAAGAGCCCAAGGCTAAACAACTTCATATACGGAGTCAAATATTTAAGTATGCTTATGGTCAACTCGAGAAATAATAAGCTATGGAGTAGAAAAATAAGAATACAATGCTTTCGGGAGTAATATGGATGGCTACCAATTCTGAAATAAGAAGTAGGCCCACAATAGATTAGGGATAGGCAATGGGAAAAATAAGTATCTAATGAGTACAGGGATGGGTAAATTCAGGCGCGATTTTTTCTATCTTGGGCGTCCTGGAATTACAATGTTTCTTTTCGCTGTCGTGGGAAAGATAAGTATGCATGACCTTCAAGTATGAGTTTCTTCAAAAATCTTCACCTTAAAGATGTGTTTGTTTTATGATATATCTTAAAACTTTTAAAAACTTGCATCCTTATTTTCGTTGTTATTTTTATTTGTTGAAAATAAGTTTTAGTAATCATTATATGTTAGGGGCATCTGTTCAATATAGACATTTTTTTATTTTTTTACTCAAAACCTATTGCTATAGCTATGTTTCTTGACTTGATGTATTTTAATTGCTCAAAAACTCTGACCCACCGACAAATAATTAGAGGTTTTAATACAATTTTTTTATTACTTTGGAAATATTTGTATTTTAGGTAATGTTGCGATATATAATCGATGAGACCTCTTGCGATAAAGAATTATGGGCAAAACCCCTGTTGAGACCTCAAGAATATTTTAAACCCCTACTTGAGACCTCTTGAACCCCTGCTTGAGACCTCTTCAGGATTTTAAAAAGGATACGGAATTTTCATTATAAAGGATACTGAATTTGTATGCTCCGCAGTTTTAATCCATTTCCATGATATTTTCTCAAAGAAAGGTGTAGGACAAAGAAAAGTCGATCGTGTGAGAATTACTACTGCAATGGAAGATGTCGCACATTATGTGTTGTATATAATTTCTTGATTTATAATTTTTCTAACATTACGTGCGTTGATTTCTACTTTTTCTACAGGATATCTCACTAAGACCTTTGTTGTAGGTACACTTTTGGTGTCCTGGCTTTATACCTCTCTTTATTACTTAGAAGAATATGGTTCATATTCCCAGCTCCATCTATTATTACACATCTTCCTGACTTGGTTGAAGGTACACTTTTGTTTATCATGACTTGGTTGAATTTGTTTACTTTTTTGGATGGAAGAAACCACTGAATTAATTCCATTCCAATAGCGTTTTCAACCTCTAAACCACACTTGATATGAGTCACAAACTGACGTAACAATCAATTTGCAAATAGTTGAGCTAAACTCCTAAATTGCACTAAAAATTATAAAACCGAATCAACACACTTTTGGTGAATTTCAATCACAACTATTGAACTGAATTGAACAAGTACGAAGGTTTAAGGTGAATTACAATTATTGAACTGAGTATCCTTCCCTCGGGACTGAAATTTGAGTCACTTGAAATCCATATATAATAATCTTAGATTTGTTAAGGTAAATGATTTGATTTTATGCAAAAATTTATGTAGTGAAGTCGGGATAAGACACCAATTGTTCTTATACAATAGGCAGTTATGTTATATAATATGCAGTTTCAAATACAACTGTTTTCCCTCTTCATCTTTTGTTTGTAATTTTTTTGAAAGAAATATGATGGTTTCATTTCTTAGTAACTTTCCTAATAATTGATAATCTGCCTAGCTTTTGTTTCCAAATTCATCTCTTAAGAATCGAGAATCTGCCCAGTACATGAGTGTTATGTTTGCATTTACTTTGTTTTGGCAGATAACAGAGTTCTTGATCAGTTAATTATATCTATTGTAAATAACACTCGAGAATTGGGAGAATAAAACTCCACCTCACTATACGATATGAGTTTTAAAGTTTGCAGTTTCTGATTTGGCTTTGAAGAATAAGGTTAAAGCATGTTTATATTTCAAATATAGTATATGTACGGTTTGAGGTTTTATCTCTTAAGTCGGTATGATTATTGTCTATTATCTCTTATTATATTTGAATGATGTTGTTGAGTATGTTATGAATTTTGTCGTTGAGGTACTTGAACGAGAAGGGTTTGTTTGCGCAAAGCAGCTCCAACGCAAAGAAGCTCCAGAAAAAATATAGAAAGAGAGCGTGAATCACTAATTTAGTCATCTATATATTAGATATAAGGGGACGAATGACGTAATAGTAGTTTTTTCTATTTTAATGCTCATGATATATTATTCTTTAGTGTTCGATCTCAATTGCGTCAAACTTGGCTGTTTAGATGATTACAAAACAATAGTTGTTTTATGTCTCTTATTATGAAATGCATTAAATTTGTGTTTAATTGAACGGGCTACGAATGTAATTTGGAAGAGGGAAATAAGCCAAAACTGAAATTTATTTCTCAAAACTGAAATTTGGTATATTAAGAGGGCGTTCCCTACACGCACTAAGTCAGTTAGAAAGGGAAGAAAAAGAGGAGGCGACAGCCAAAGTCACAGCTCATATGTGTTATTTCTCTTTGCTTTTATAACATCAAAGCTACAATATCTTTTGTTTCAACTTTTAAAAAAAAAAAGAAAAGAAATCATTTGTTTCAAAAACATTCCAGTTGATTGAGTAGTGGAGGGGAACTGATATAACACGAAGACACAACACAATAACACACATGGTGTGTTTGTCTCTAAGGCACGTTAAAATGTACTTTCTCGACTAAATAATACCTATGACCTTTAACTTTAACAATTGTAAAAATTTGGCCCTTAAATATCTCATTGTTATAGGGTTCAAGTACTATAGGCGTATCAAATGGCAGCCTCAAGCAAGGCTGCGGCTTCCCATGACATTACCCTGTGACGCCTCTGTTTTTGTAATTTTTGTTTTATTATTTATATGAAATGACACTTAATTTAGTTTCTAACACTTTATAATGTCCGCTCCACACTCATTCCACTTTATTTCTCTATCACAATCACAGTCGTGGCAAAAGACTTCGGACAAGAGCAATTGATTGTCCGAGGCGTTATGTAATCACATAATCTCAACATCCAAGAAAGGGTTGTAATCATCCCTTCAATGATTACAACCGCGGTGAACAGTTTGGAAGCAACCATGGACCTCTTGGCTGCATCATATATATTGTTTATTGCGAAGCGTAAGAATGGAAACCAAGAGGTGATGTATTTTTCAGCCAAGATTCCTAGAGGATTCCTAGAGGTATGGTTATGAGTTTGAATGCAATTTCATTTTATTATTAGAGTTCAAATTGGCTTTCAAATCAGGTTTATTCAATTATTAACACCGAGAGAGATGTTTTCCTACAATTATTGGTCAATAGGTTCGTCATCGAGAGAGATGTTTTCCTACAATTGTTGGATTTCAAACCAAGAGGCGTTAAAATGGTAGATTTGTGTTGTATATTTTCTAAATCAACTTATTAAGATTTTATTCTTTTAGTTTCTTTAATACGATTTTTTCCAGGTCTGAAAATTGCACTGTGGATTAAAATAAGTATATGTTTCAATGCATTGTACTTTAATTTCACATGAACTGCTCACTTATTCATGTTTCGTTTTAGATTGATCCTAATATATGTCGTTGAAATTTTTTTACGACATTTTGAATGCAACTTAGGTATTTATTTGTGTGTTGGTAGAAGGATGGTGCAATATTATCTGAATAGATTGAGGGTTTCACATATATGTAAATATTTTTGTTCATGTTGCACTACTTATGATATTAAAGTTAAGAACATTATGTTTAGATGGTCTTATGGTTTTGTGTAATTAATGTATATGACTGGATTCCTCTGTTTTGCTCTATCAATTTCTGTTTTGATTTATTCCTCTGTTTTTAATGTTATATTATGCATATTACCATCAATGTATCTAAATTTTCTCTGTGATTGTATTAGCTTTAAGTGTTATTTCAATGGCATATTACACAGCTGATTCATTTCAATGGCATATTACACAATGTTACATACGTAGATTTTATTTCCCCAGTGTTGCATATGTAGATTCTTTTTTAAGTTAAGACAAATAGTTTGGCTATCGTCAATGTGATGAAAACAACATATTTGTGATGCAAAAGTGTTGTTGCCATTTTTGGCAATATCTTGGTGTTTATTAGTATGTCCTGTAATATGACGTGTATCATTAATCAGGTCTATATTGATATGGTTTGATAGAGTGTTATCATAAACTATGTTTTTTCCCATCGTTTCACTTATATATAATGACTGTCTAAATCAATATGTGTAACCATATAGGGAATATTTTTAAAATGTATATTAAGACTTAGTTTGGTTTTGCCTTTGATTGTAACCTCATTATAAGCTAATTTTGTTTTAGAAAATAAACATTATATATCAATTGTTTAAGATTTCATTATACATGGTTCTTTATAATTTAATTACATTTGGATATTCAGGGCATGCATTTAATGATAGAAGGCACCCACATCCGACTTAATGGATGGCATTAGGTTGTAGTGGGGGCATTATTGGACCCACGGAGGGCAGATTTGATAGCTTCTTTCCGAGCTCTATGTGGAACTTGAGCATACTGATGTTTATGGCAGAGTGAAGAAGATCTTGAGATCCATTATATACGTTTAAGAAGTTAAGAAGAATAGATGAAACTGATTTAACATATTCTACAATATGAAAAGCACATCAAATATTAATCTTTTTATTTTCATTAAGCATTCCTATTTTATGCTATTGTAGTATGTGTACATGATCCAAATTTTAGAAGTTGAATTTAGCATGTTTCCTTATACAGTGTCTCAAATTTTAGTCTGGAAACTCAATTCAAAGGTTTGGAAGCATAATTGGATTCATATTCGTTCCAAAAAAAGTTTATAAGGCACAGTTTTAAAACACAGGTGAGACATTGAGAGTAGAGAGAACGAGAAGAGTGTGAGAGAGGAGAATCAGAAACTGATAAATTGGTTACCTAATTTTCCCTTTGCAAAAATATCAGCACGATCTCCAATTGTTGTTCTCCATAGATTCTCCCCCCCCCCCCCCCCCCTCAAAACACTACATTTTCAAAACTAAACAAATACAGTACATATTTGTTCGTGAATTCATTGACTTTTCTTTTCCTCATTTGTCTTCCATCACATGTACGCATTTGGCAGGAAATATGAAGACTAACGTGAGGATGTAGCAGTGAAGCATACAAAACAGTGGATTCATCAGGTTGCTATAATGGTAGCTCAATGGGTGCAAAAGTGTCCAGGTATCAGAATGTAAGTTCATCTCAACACTTCATTCTTGCTATTAAATACTTCCTCACTCTCAAATAAAAAAAATTAGTATTTATTTTTGGGTTGTTTCACATTAAGAGTACCATTTTCTGAAAATGGTATATGAAATTTTGGCCCTATCGTCATCGTCACCACTCAATACCTGCCGTCTACTCTATCCACCTTGATTCACGATGGCACTCGCGCTAATAACCCTTCTTCCACCAAAATAGCATGTCCTTCCCTCTTGATCCATTTTGATTTATGAATTCAGAGAAAGTTCCCAATTAGAATTATAAATCAAAGAGGTTTGTTAATTTACGATTCAATTCCCTCTGCCTATATAGATTTCATAGTTTCTTGATTGTGTTGCTGAGAAATTAACATTATTTTGTATAGAAAAATACAATTTGGAATCATTGCTGAATGAATAAGTTTCATGGAATCATTATTTTAATTATGTTGTATGTAATTGATGTAATAACCCTCTCTTCTGATAGCCCATTTTATATTTATTTTTACCGGGTAGGAATTTATTTTATAAGATGGTAGATGTTGAGTAGATATTAATTTGTTATAACGAGGTCAATATTTACTAAATGTTGTATAGTTACCTCGTGAGTAGATAAAATGTTCATGTGGTAATTTATTATGTCATAAAGATTTAAAATGACATTTTGGTTTATTATGAAACCGGAACTAAAATGAGTTATAAAACTTCCAAATGATAATTTGGATAGTGTAGTTAGTCCCGGTAGGTGTGAGACAGTCAAAATAAGTGCCATATTGTATTTTGGCATTTTGGGGACTTTTGACTGGTTTTGGCTTGAATAGTGTAGTCGCGTATTAGTATATCGCGTATTAGCATTTTTAGTTGGGCTTTTAGACTTAAGCCCCGTTTTATTTTCCCCACCCCTATTCCCATTCTTCCATTTTACACATTTGAGCCCTAGAGAGAGTAGAGAGAGGAAGAGAACTTGGGAGAAAAGAGAGATTGGAGCTTGGATTGTTGCCTCCTTCTTCATCAAATCAGATTCTTACCTTGAGGCAAGTAATCTACTTGCAAATTTATGGCTTAAGTAGAATAAATTGCATTGATATTTATGATTTAGAAATGTTAGGGTTTTGGTGGAATTTTGGGTATTTAACCCCCTTGAGATTGATTTGGATGATAAACATTACAAATGATGGTAGTTGGGTGTATTTTTGGTGTACTAGTTCCCTTGAATCAATTGGGTTTGGCTGGTTTGGGTTTGTTTAGAATTTTGGAGTTCAAGACTCCATAGCCACTCTTGGCATTTTAGCAGGGGCGAATCGATTCGCATAGATGCAGAAACCCAGGTCTGGTTGTCCGAATCGATTCGGATTTAGACCGAATCGATTCGGCAATTGCAGAAACCAAGTTTTATTGTCCGAACCGATTCGCTTTCGGAGCGAATCGATTCGCTGGGGCGAATCGATTCGGCCCCTAGGGCGAATCGATTCGGTTCCAGCAGTTTTTGGGGGTCTTTTTCTTTTAATTTTCCTCCTTATTCTTTAGGATTAGGGCCTAGGAAACTCCTTTAAAGAAGTAAACTTAGAGTCCTAGAATAGTATGGAGTTTGGTCGTTACCCTGGACTAGAAATGGGTTCATCTGGGGTTTGTTTCGGGGAGGTTTAAGTAATGCTAAGGCATTACTTCTTTTATCCAAACTCTTAGAAGTTTGGAAATTAGGTACCCTAACTTGGAGACTAGAAGGGCTTGTCAAGTCAAGTTACATAGGCCTTGAAGATTTGTAGGATCATAATGATCATTTGGAGAGTTAATCGGGGATTGTAATTTGAGGTATAAATGATGATAATATTCGATAGGAATTAGGTTCGCACAAATGAACCCATAGGTGTTTAAAAGATAATAGGTTCAACTAGAACGAACCCCGTTGTTTAATGATGTTAGGGTTAATAATGAAGAACCAATCACACGATTAATGGAAATGGATTTTTGGAAATAATATGATGATAAATGTAAATGTTAATTTACTGTTACACACCTCTCTAAATGACATCATAAGGGAAGTTCGCTCGTGAGGTAAAGCCCCCTGGCTAATGAATGCAGGGTGGATATAGTCCTAGGCCATGGGAGCGCTTATTGTTATATTTTTCTGCGATGGGTAGGAGATTCCGGGTGTGGTCTTGACTACTCCGCAGGCTCATGGCCGCTTCCCGACGTGTTCCGATAGGTGCCCAGGTTGTCTTATGTTAGGCCCTGGAAGATGATGGTCATTTAGGGGCGCGCACAGTGGGGAAACCCGGACGGGCGGTCTTAGATATCGTTATATGTACATGTATATAACTATATTTTCATCAAGTTGGACTTGATGGTTGATAAACGCCACAAAGAGCGTATGAAATGCCATAAAGAGCATGAATATGTGCCAGGAAGAGCACGGGAATAATATGTGTGCCATAAAGAGCACTTGATGTAAATGATATTCCTAATAAGGAATGGAAAGATAAAATGGGAAGTTTTAATTAATGAATAGAAATTATAACTTCTTGACTTAACCGAATATATGGTTTTATTCCTAATAAGGAATGTCTGAAGGAAATGGAAAATGTATTAATAAGAAAGGGTTTTAAATTAAAATGCTTTACCTTCTATCTTTGCTTGTAATTGTAGCTAGCATGTCATGTGATCATCCTCATTATTCATGCATAACTGTTCATATCTATCATGCTTTTTATTCTTCTAGAAATCATATAGAACCCGGCCCTGACCGGTTTACTTTCTTGTTGTATATATATAATTGTATCCGCTCAGGTGCTCCACCGCAAGGACACCCGACTTGACTTTCCAAGTTCCTTGCACCTTCGACGAGCTGTAAGACTTTGCGGGTTATTACAGGATGTTGCATTAGACGCTTTCATTCTTGTTATTCTAATTATGATCGGGTATTGTCCCTCGGGCGTGTGGCCCAAACTATTGTATTTGATTAATGGTTGTACTATGTAAGATATTTTATATTGTGGTACGTTGTCTTATGTAGCTGTGGACCGACAGCTTATTCGGTCCATTTGTATACATTCGTTTTAGTTATATTATATGTTATCTTTTGGAATTCCACTTGCTCGTCAGACTGGGTTGTTAGTTTAAATTTTCATAACCGCATTTTTTTAAAATTTTACACTTTTTGGCAACCCGTTTTCTGATTTATTGGGTGGTTTTCCCGTATACTCAGTTTATTATTGTGATGCTGAGAATGATATCCATCCATGATCCCTGTTACGTTTGAGTATCGGGCTGGCCACCCCTTATCTCAGATTGCGGGTTGTCACAGATGGTATCAGAGCATCAGGTTCTAGAGTACTAGGATCTGTGTGGACTTGTCTCGTTCTACCGTAGCGTTCTTTGATGTAGAGCCTAATGTTAGGATTTCTTTGATGCTTATGTTTACGATCTTCTGCAAGATAGACTGTTTTAATTAGCATTCTAATACTATTGTTCTTCCATCTCAGATGCCGTCTAAGAGAGGTCGCCCGGCGAGACGTGTTAAGGTCTTAGTGAAGGAAGTAGGTCCTCCACCGCCACTACAAGGGACGGTTAATGTTGCGGATGTAGCAAGCATAGTGGCTGGAGCGGTTAATGCCGCCATGTCCGTAGTGATCCAACAATTGTCATGGGCTCCAGGTGTTCAAGCTCCTACGGGACTTACTCCGTGGGAAAGGGTTAGGGAGTCCTTTCTAAGGGGCAATCCCCCGGAATTCGAGGGAGGTGCGGATGTTATTAAAGCCAATCAATGGAAGAAAGACATGCAACGCCACCTTCGAATGATTGAATGTAGTGAGGATAAGAAACAAGTCCTTACCACCTTTAAGCTTGTCGGATCTGCGTTACACTGGTGGGAGACGATGACCACCCCAGAGCAAAGAGACACCATGTCAATCACTGAGTTCTGGACTTTGTTTGATCTTAAGTATTTTCCTCCCTCTGTTCAGAGGGAGATGAAGAGGAAGTTGCAAGATGTAGTGCAAGGGGAGAGGTCTGTAGCGGAGTATGAAGAGGAGTTCGCCCAGTTGGCGAGTTTTGTACCAGATGAGGTGACTCCGGAAGAGAGGAAGATCTCGAAGTTTATGGGAGGTCTAAACTGGAGAATCCAAAAACACTTATTGGGTAACCCAGCTTTCCAGACTTATGGCGAAGTTATAAATGCAGCCTTACTCCATTGCCAGGAACATCGATTGTATATGCAGGGTAGCAAGAGAGCTACTGAGATGAGGAAAGTGGGGAAGCTTGGAGAGTTTATTGCGAGGGGCAATAATAGGCACGAACAAGGTGCTTTACATCAGGCAGATCGGGGTGGCCCTGGAGGTAGAGGTCGTCCGGGCCGAGGCTATTCCCAGTTTAGGAATATCGGAGGTTGTGGTCGGGAGGACATGAAGGGACGGTGCTTCCATTGTGGGGAGGCAGGTCATTACAAGAAGGAGTGTCCTCAGATGATTGGGGGTCAGTTTCCTCGGGCTCCGCAGCAGCCATATGTTCTGTTTCCACCTCCGGTACCTATTATGGTTGTTCCTCCGCAGCAGGGGCAACTACAGTATGGGCGTGGTTGTCATGATCGGGAGGCTATGTTTCCTCCGGCCCTGCCGGCACCACCCGTTATTGAGGGTAAGTTTTTCTCTGAGATACGTGAGTTATATGTTATTCGATGCGGGTGTTACGCGCTCATTTGTTTTACGAGATTTTCTCAGATTACAGATTTCATAATATCTGCTGAGAGTATTTTCATTAGTATCGAGTCCTATGCGAAATGGTTCGCTCTTTTCTTTTGTTGGTATGTAAATAGGAAGTTCTCTTATTAGATTGTGCTTGAGGCCGATTTACTCGTCCTTAACATGGTCGAGTATGATGTGATATTGGTATGTGATTGCTATGCCTTATCTCCACGACCAACAAGTTGAGTGGTAGCGTATAGGAGGGGTTCCTTGTTTGGATTCTGCTTCTGCGGGACACTCCACGCGCGAACCTTAACGACGTTGGGAGTGGGGATATACTACCTTTCCTTTCTTTTACCTTGTGTGTATTACGCTCTAGCTCCATGATCAACTAGTTAAGTAGGCATGTGACGGAGGGGTTCCTTGTTTGGATTTCGCTTTGCGAGACACTCCGCCGCATGAACACTTAACGATGTTGTGAGTGAAGGTATGCTATTCTTCCCTTTTATTATATTTTATTTTGTTACTTTATTGTTGGAAGTGGGATTTAATAGTTTAGCCGAAGGTCACGTACTAGAGTGATTGATGGCTATTATAGTGCGACTTAGGAGCACTGTATATAGTTCTCTCCTCTGATGGATATGAGGGAGACCGAGGTACGAAGTCGAATTGAGACTTCGGGTTATGCCTTTAAATAGAAGGCTATTTATTGAGATGCACATGTATAGGGTATATAACCCTAGGGTTTCACGAAGGGTCAGCTTTGGATTGTTAACGTTCTTTCGATTAGTTAAATAGTTAGTGCGTAGCTGTAGAATCTTTTGGTCCCGAACATGTGTCTTAGACCTGTACCCCTCGATGACTGACAACGCGAGGTAGTAGTGTAACGTGAGGGTTCCTTGTTTGGATTTCGCTTCGGCGAGACGTCCCACGCACGAAACTGAGCAATGTCGGAAGTTGAGAAAGGTCTTGGACACTAGGGATATACTTAGCATTAGGTGTGTACGACTCAAATAGGGTATAGGTAGATAGACTTTAGGTTGTTTAGGCGTAGGGCTTTTTAGTATGGGGCGTAAGTTTAGGAATGCTGTTGGGAGTTGACCATGAATAAGTCATGCGTAAACTCTAAGAGGGATTGGATTCATGTTATATGAAGTGGGAGGATTTCGAGAAGTTGGTGGTTAAGGCCGAAGGTGATGAGGCCTCTCGTAATGGAGTGTTACGGAGGTAATGAAAGGGTGAATTAACTCTTACCCCTGATCCACGTGGTTAAGCTCGAAGGTAGATTCTATTAGCAAAGCTCTGTCATGACGGGGAGTGATGACACTGGAGTGTCGATTTATTGTGGATGCGCCTCACAAGTTTAAACTTGTAAAGAGTATTATCCCCCATCTAAATTAAAGTCCATCTTGAGGGTGGGGTGCGTTCCCTTAAGAAAATTTTGTTCCGAATGCAAGGGACTTAAGTTTCGCAAATCTGGAGAAATCATGCGGTTCTAACGTTTTGGTGCATCGAGGTAATGATGAATCGTGCCGAGTTATATGACGCTAGTACTATTGGCTGGGCCTGAGAAGGTTGTTGTACTGAATCAAGACTCTCATTTCTCATTCTTGGCAAGGTTCCAAGAAGTCATGGGAATCGAATTATGGTTAATCACTTCTTATCAATTTCCACAAGATGACCAAACCAATAGAATAAACCATATGCCGAGGCATATACTCCTTACCTGCGTGCCTAACTTTAAGAGTAGTTGGGAACGATGCTTCCACTCGTTCAATTCGCCTAGGTAAAAATTTGTGGTTAGGACGGCGCTTTGGAAGAGGCCTTGTATGGTAGGCTTTTTAGATCTCCTGCTTGTTGGTTAGAAGTGCGAGATGATGAGTCTCTCGTATAACCGAGACCGACAAAAGAGCTCATGCGATGCGAGAAGAAGGCATCTGGAGTTGAGGTCATTAGACCAAAGGTTGTGGTGAGTATCTCCTGAGAAGGGCGTTATGTGTTTCGAGGAGAAAAGGAAGACTTGCACCGCATGACGTTGTACCTTTTCTAGAAATGTCGCGGTGGGTTCGGTAAACTATTCGCTCGCTTTGTTGAAACATTTTGCGGCAAGTTCATAATTTGTTCCTTGTCTCTCATGCAAGGGAGTACGAAGGATACGATGGTGCCTTTAGGCACATTCCTTTCGAAGTAGGTGCAACTTGACGGTTCTTATTAGATGTAGTCGGTTGCTATCTTAGAGCGTAGAGTTACGTTGGTGTCGTCGATAGTACCTTGGGGGGATGAGTTCTATATATTAAACTGAGTGTCGAGAAATCGACATAGGGGCGCGAGGATGACTTGCGGGAATAGTATCCGCACTTCTTCTTGCGACGTATATCCGAATTTTGGGGGCAAAATTCCCTCTTAAGGGGGGGAGTATGTAATAACCCTCTCTTCTGATAGCCCATTTTATATTTATTTTTACCGGGTAGGAATTTATTTTATAAGATGGTAGATGTTGAGTAGATATTAATTTGTTATGACGAGGTCAATATTTACTAAATGTTGTATAGTTACCTCGTGAGTAGATAAAATGTTCATGTGGTAATTTATTATGTCATAAAGATTTAAAATGACATTTTGGTTTATTATGAAACCGGAACTAAAATGAGTTATAAAACTTCCAAATGATAATTTGGATAGTGTAGTTAGTCCCGGTAGGTGTGAGACAGTCAAAATAAGTGTCATATTGTATTTTGGCATTTTGGGGACTTTTGACTAGTTTTGGCTTGAATAGTGTAGTCGCGTATTAGTATATCGCGTATTAGCATTTTTAGTTGGGCTTTTAGACTTAAGCCCCGTTTTATTTTCCCCACCCCTATTCCCATTCTTCCATTTTACACATTTGAGCCCTAGAGAGAGTAGAGAGAGGAAGAGAACTTGGGAGAAAAGAGAGATTGGAGCTTGGATTGTTGCCTCCTTCTTCATCAAATCAGATTCTTACCTTGAGGCAAGTAATCTACTTGCAAATTTATGGCTTAAGTAGAATAAATTGCATTGATATTTATGATTTAGAAATGTTAGGGTTTTGGTGGAATTTTGGGTATTTAACCCCCTTGAGATTGATTTGGATGATAAACATTACAAATGATGGTAGTTGGGTGTATTTTTGGTGTACTAGTTCCCTTGAATCAATTGGGTTTGGCTGGTTTGGGTTTGTTTAGAATTTTGGAGTTCAAGACTCCATAGCCACTCTTGGCATTTTCGCAGGGGCGAATCGATTCGGCCCCTTGGGCGAATCGATTCTCATAGATGCAGAAACCCAGGTCTGGTTGTCCGAATCGATTCGGATTTAGACCGAATCGATTCGGCAATTGCAGAAACCAAGTTTTATTGTCCGAACCGATTCGCTTTCGGAGCGAATCGATTCGCTGGGGCGAATCGATTCGGCCCCTAGGGCGAATCGATTCGGTTCCAGCAGTTTTTGGGGGTCTTTTTCTTTTAATTTTCCTCCTTATTCTTTAGGATTAGGGCCTAGGAAACTCCTTTAAAGAAGTAAACTTAGAGTCCTAGAATAGTATGGAGTTTGGTCGTTACCCTGGACTAGAAATGGGTTCATCTGGGGTTTGTTTCGGGGAGGTTTAAGTAATGCTAAGGCATTACTTCTTTTATCCAAACTCTTAGAAGTTTGGAAATTAGGTACCCTAACTTGGAGACTAGAAGGGCTTGTCAAGTCAAGTTACATAGGCCTTGAAGATTTGTAGGATCATAATGATCATTTGGAGAGTTAATCGGGGATTGTAATTTGAGGTATAAATGATGATAATATTCGATAGGAATTAGGTTCGCACAAATGAACCCATAGGTGTTTAAAAGATAATAGGTTCAACTAGAACGAACCCCGTTGTTTAATGATGTTAGGGTTAATAATGAAGAACCAATCACACGATTAATGGAAATGGATTTTTGGAAATAATATGATGATAAATGTAAATGTTAATTTACTGTTACACACCTCTCTAAATGACATCATAAGGGAAGTTCGCTCGTGAGGTAAAGCCCCCTGGCTAATGAATGCAGGGTGGATATAGTCCTAGGCCATGGGAGCGCTTATTGTTATATTTTTCTGCGATGGGTAGGAGATTCCGGGTGTGGTCTTGACTACCCCGCAGGCTCATGGCCGCTTCCCGACGTGTTCCGATAGGTGCCCAGGTTGTCTTATGTTAGGCCCTGGAAGATGATGGTCATTTAGGGGCGCGCACAGTGGGGAAACCCGGACGAGCGGTCTTAGATATCGTTATATGTACATGTATATAACTATATTTTCATCAAGTTGGACTTGATGGTTGATAAACGCCACAAAGAGCGTATGAAATGCCATAAAGAGCATGAATATGTGCCAGGAAGAGCACGGGAATAATATGTGTGCCATAAAGAGCACTTGATGTAAATGATATTCCTAATAAGGAATGGAAAGATAAAATGGGAAGTTTTAATTAATGAATAGAAATTATAACTTCTTGACTTAACCGAATATATGATTTTATTCCTAATAAGGAATGTCTGAAGGAAATGGAAAATGTATTAATAAGAAAGGGTTTTAAATTAAAATGCTTTACCTTCTATCTTTGCTTGTAATTGTAGCTAGCATGTCATGTGATCATCCTCATTATTCATGCATAACTGTTCATATCTATCATGCTTTTTATTCTTCTAGAAATCATATAGAACCCGGCCCTGACCGGTTTACTTTCTTGTTGTATATATATAATTGTATCCGCTCAGGTGCTCCACCGCAAGGACACCCGACTTGACTTTCCAAGTTCCTTGCACCTTCGACGAGTTGTAAGACTTTGCGGGTTATTACAGGATGTTGCATTAGACGCTTTCATTCTTGTTATTCTAGTTATGATCGGGTATTGTCCCTCGGGCGTGTGGCCCAAACTATTGTATTTGATTAATGGTTGTACTATGTAAGATATTTTATATTGTGGTACGTTGTCTTATGTAGCTGTGGACCGACAGCTTATTCGGTCCATTTGTATACATTCGTTTTAGTTATATTATATGTTATCTTTTGGAATTCCACTTGCTCGTCAGACTGGGTTGTTAGTTTAAATTTTCATAACCGCATTTTTTTAAAATTTTACACTTTTTGGCAACCTGTTTTCTGATTTATTGGGTGGTTTTCCCGTATACTCAGTTTATTATTGTGATGCTGAGAATGATATCCATCCATGATCCCTGTTACGTTTGAGTATCGGGCTGGCCACCCCTTATCTCAGATTGCGGGTTGTAACAATTGATTACTCATTTAGGTGTTTGATTGATTTTCTAATGACCCCCGTATCCATATTTTAATTAAGATATGATGATTATAAGTGTTTTAAAATTTCATTTTGAATGTTCTGTTGTCAATTATTTCATCAACTGTTTAATGTTTGGCAATCTGATGTCAAAGCTCTATTGGTTTTAATATCATGTATGGTATATTTCTATTTCTGATTTGGTAGAGTGATAAAAAATGGACATATATTTCTTACACTTAAAACATCATTATTAGTAAACATTGAACAATCAATTCAGAATATAGAAATTTGATAGGATAGAAATAGGCATTCCGGATGGTTATTTCCTCAAATATCGATATACCCGAATATCCACGATTGTTGACTAGAAAGCTCTCAACATTGCCACAATAATTAACTGCTATGATGTAGTTGGGGTTTTGTATCTTTAAACTCTGTCAGGATTGGTGTGTTTGATTCCACACAGAGATAAATAATATGCCGAAATCCTTCTTTATAGAGGCTACTCTTATTCATCTTTCCCACTTTAATCCACAGAAAGGAATGTACAACAGAAATAAAAAGGCGATGGAGCTCATCGCCAAAGGGTGGAATGCTGTGAAGGATGTTGATAGAGTGATTGATTACTACGAACTCAATGATAAACGCCTGATACCTGTAATACCCCGTACTTTTGGCTATATTTATTTTTGGGACTAATTAATTAAATTGCGTATTTATTGGAAATTAATCCGGGTTATAAATACTAATGTGATACGAGTTAGTATTTGATTATGTGCATATATGACTATATATGAACTTGGAATTTGAAAATTTGTCGTGGGATTTATATACGGCATTTTAGAAATTTTGTTGAGACGCGTGGGACCGCCGCGTCACGGTATATTTTTTATTAATAAAAGTGAATTTAAAATCTATAACCCATATGGTCGTTTTGAGTGCGCCAACGCGTCCGGAAGGGTCGAGATAGTCAGAAAACGCTAGCCGGGGGTATAGTTTGGGTTCCGGGGTATTTTTAGGCCATCCCGGCACCATAAAGGGTATTTTAGTAATTTGGTATTTTTGGGTAATTAAAAGTGACGAAAAATGGAGAGTTATAATCTGATAAGGATTGACCCAACCAACCCTTATTAACCCAACAAGCTACGGAGGTTTATTATATTAGGTTTTCATAAGTTTCCTTCAAACCAAACCCTAGCCACCTTGAGCCACCATTGAAGGAGAGCTTGGAGAAGGAAAGAGATAGAGGAAATCTGCAGAAAGAGATTACAAATCAACACCAAATCCGAAATCAAACCAAGGCAAGTGATTTAATTATGTTTAACTTCAGCAAATGTTCTTTCCATGTTAGCAAATTGAAGATTTATAATTGTTCTTGGAAGATGAATGAAAACCCATGATTAATTGAACTTAGGTCTGAATTTTGAGGATAAATTGCATGTAGAATAGTTGATGACGATTAATCTGATGTAAATACATGATTGGGTGAAAGAAAAACGAATTAAATTCTGGGATTTGATGATGATATTATGTTAGGGTTCATGTTCTTGAGAAAATCTGGAAAACTAGGTTTTTATGAAGATTGATCCATACGTAGCCTTTAGATGTTGAATTATTGATTTATGGACGTTAGTAATACTGTAGGATTGTTATATGGCATTACTATGACGTTATATCTGAGAATCATACGTTAGAAATTGGTTTTGGGATGAATTAAAATCTGCAAAACGAAGCAGTCCGTAGCCATACCTGTTCGATCGATCGATCGACATTCTTCAGTCGATCGATCGACTAGATCGATCGAGCGACATTCATAGGTCGATCGATCGACCTTCCCTGAATGAGTAAAATTTTCCTTAATTTGATTTTTATGGTGGAAACCCTCGGAGAAAATGTTTGGAGAACTTATGAATACCCTCACCCTTAGGGAAGACCGGTAAGTGTGATTATTATAGTGGACTTTAATTAGAATGCAATTCGAGGAATTATTCTAGATTATTGAAATTCGTGAAGTGAGATAACGTTTGGGTTAATAGTGTAAAATTGTGTAATTTGATGAAATAAGGTTTAGGGCAGAAGTAAAGACCTTAAGAATAAAGATGTTATATTTGGGAATAATCGGAACTTAATAGTCTATTTAAGATAGATTTTAAGGATAAGGGATTACGGCGTGAGACGTGTCGGCAAGTTAACCTTATATTAACGGGAGACTTGAAATATATAAATTTGGAATAATGGTATAATGATGTAGAAAATACCTTATTAAAATGGTGATATCTAAGATGTGTGAATGCTTAGTATATAGTTTATGTGTATAACATACCTACCATACTTGCTATCACGGGGGAGGTTTGCGTTCGCTTAGGACCCTCTAATCCTTGTGTGCCTACGGGGGGGATTTAGACTGGTACCTTGATGAACATAGATCATAGAAGGACTTATTGTGATATTAATAAGTCTGCATGACCATGGGAGCGTAGGTATGTGCGTGACCCATGAGATGGTGACTGTGTTCGCCTCCATTATTTGTGATGTTGTTATCGGTAAACTATTCCTGAGAGATTCGGAATATGTAATCCTTATGTACGTGATGTACCGGGATAGATAGCAGAGTATGTGTGCACTACAGCTTAGATTGCGGGGTGCTTGTATTGTATATTTATGATGTGAATAATATACATTAAATTAATGGAAAACCTTCATGTTAATATTGTGAATATAATTACGGTAATGTTCCGAGACTGTTAATGAGTTAACTGATACTTATATCAATGGTATATTTAGTAACTGAGTTTACGTTAAACCTCTATTTAATTACGAGCGTTGTTATTATAAATGGAACCTAGTAATATGGGTAGAACCTTTGGCAGTCTAGCTAGTTATGTCGTCAGTTAGCTAGTAGTATGGGTCGTTATAGATGGGTAATTACGTTAGGAGTGCACAGTTAGTCGAGAGGTGAGAATTTAATGTGAGTGCACGTCCTAACATGTACTTTGCATTTAATGTTTTAAATGTTTTTAAAGCACTTGCAGGTTTTTAAAATATAACACTTTCGGGCTCTGACCCATTTGCTTTCAAATATATTTTCTTGTAAAACCATTTTAGGTGCCCAGCCACAAGGACACCAAGCATAGGATTCTCATTCAGGTGACGAGCTGTAGCTGGTTGTGGAAGCTACAGGGACTTGCATGTAGACGCTTCTCTCATTGGGATTCCAGTCTCAGCATCTATCAGTTGTAGGGCATGTTGCCCAATTCTATTAGACATTTTTACCTTTCTGTTTTCAGACTCTAGCATGTATTGCTCAGCATTCAGTTTAGTTTTTCGTTTCAGTTACTTATCAGTTGTGGGATTTGTATTGAGGAGTTTTTCCTCCAGGCTTTATTTACATATTGTGATGGTTATTCATTCTATTTCAGTATGGTGAATGGTGTTATTTAGTTATTCATTACTCTTGTTGCATGTTAATCAGATTTAATAAAATTTGGCACTTACTTTTTAAATACTAGGTGGTTAGTAATAATAAAACGTTTTCGACAGTGATGCTATTAACTGAGCCAACTTGGCATTTTGAATTAATTTTATAAAGGAGTAGCTACCCGGTGTTTAATTAGTCGGGGTGTCACAATACCTCTCCTCAAGACAGCAAAGGATAACTTTGAATTGGTTCTGGAGGTTAACTCAAATACACATGCCAGATATTGGTTGTCCAGACTGCATCTCAAATACCATGTCCTTGGGGTATGTAAAGCTATAGGAGCTGCATTATTAGTCGAAGCTGTAGATATGGGTGATCCAGATGCAGAATACGAATTGGGATGCCGTTTAATAGTTGAGAATGATTACATTTTGTCAAGCCTTCTATTATTTAGAGAAGGCAGCGGACCAGTTGCATCTAGGTGCTCTTTAGGAGCTATGGCCATCGAGAGAAGGAGGAAGACATTGCAAGGAACGCATGGGTGGAGAAGTGTTGGGATCTTGATGCTACCATGGCTCACAAGTTTAAGGAGATTGAGGCATTTTTGAATGGCTGCAACTAAGATATCCGCAGGCTAAAACTTGGAAATGGTCTACAGTATGATCTAATTTTGTTTGGTTATTTTACTATAGAGTTGTTAATTAAAGTGAAAAATTACCATCACACTACCATATGTTTTGATATTCAACCTTTTGTGCAGGATATGACTGCAAATCTATACATACCGGATGCACACATGTATATACATGCAGTATAAATGGTGAGACAGTTCAATAGAAAAGTGATAAACATTTCCAAAACTATTTTCAACCATTTTCGAAAAGTTTTACGTGAATGTTTAAAAAAAAATTATGATCTTTGGTTTGTTTTCAGAATAAAAAAACATTACAAACTTTAGAAATTTTATCGGAGAATGAAATTTTCAACATTTTGCTATTAGGTACTTTAAAAATTTTGAAATTTTCGTCGTGCCTTCGGGCATGAGCATAAATAAAGAAGTTGATCTTGTGTTCTGAACTCGAGATCAACTGTAGCTTTAGTGGGCACTTGCCATCATATTAAGGCACGTCTGTATGCATTTCAAAACTATCAGCGTGCCTTCAGGAATGGGCATACCCTAGTATATATATATATATATATATATATATATATATATATATATATATATATATATATATTAAATGGTTTATATTTTCATTCTCCCCATTTGGCTATTCTGTGGTAAAATCTACAAAACCCTAAATAAACTTGATTATCCCTATAAGACTCGCACCTCACCAGCCATATGGTGAGAGTAGCAGGAATGTAATGTAAAAAGCTAAATGACCGACTCAATACTCCAATATAAACTCTTTATTAGGAATCCTGCCAAATCTCAAACAACAAGAAACAATTACGCAAGACATGCAAATGAAGTAAACCCCTTGCTTGGGAATTCTTCCAAAAACAATAATATTAGCAAACACGAATGATGAGATAAAAATAAATGAATAATATTACCCCTTATATATATATACACTAGTGTATGCCCGTGCCTAAAGGCACGAAGAAATTTTTCAAAGTACGTAATCGCGAAACGACGACAATTTTTCATAGTACGTAATAGCAAAATGCAAAAATTTTCAAAGTGAAATTTTAAAACAATTGGCCATAATATCCTTTATTTATAGGACTATTCACCATTCTTGAGAAATAAAAAATAGTCCAATAACATTCATATAGTTTAAATTCATCAAATAAATTCACATATAATACGAAATATACAATATTCATCCATCGAATTCACGTTGTGTCTTAAAAAAAAACAAAGTGTCAAATTTTAAAAAAAATTGGGCATAGTATCCTTTGTTTATGGAATAATTAACCCTGCTTAACAAATATAGTCCAACAACATCCAAATTGTCTAAATTCATCAAACAAATTCACATATAAAATGAAATATACAATATTTATCAATCAAATTCACTGTGTCTAAAAAAAATAAAGTGTCAATTTAAAAAAAAATGGACATAGTCTCCTTTGTTTATTGGACTATCCACCCTGTTTAAGGGGTAACAACAAATCCAACAATATAAAAAAAATCCTAAATTTGGAGATGGGAGGTAGAAGGCCGAAAAGGAGGATATGAATTTATTCTTTCTGTGGGACTTGCTCAAAATGTCTGTGCCGTGGTGTTTGACCACCATATTGGATGGGGTGAGAGAAACTGAGCAATCCTTTGGGGGGCATCAGAGAGCATATTTTTGGAAATTGTAATTCTTTTAAGTCTTTCGCACTCATCTTCTTTTGGATTAGGTGCTACTACTGCTGTCTTCACATCCTTCTTCCCACCTCTCGCCATTATCACTCTCTCCCTCTCGATTTTCTGTAGGATTTGACAAACAATAAACATAATTAATCAGTTTCTTGAACAATATACATGAGCTTTTTTTCATCCTAATCTTATTTGCATCCAAGGAAAAGAAGATTGATAGTAATGTTTTTTTCATCTTAAGCTTCATCCAAGGAAAAGAAGATTCATCCTAAGCTTTTTTCGTCCTAATATTATTTGATATCTAAAAGAAACCAACATCATACTACCAACCCCATACCTTGTCATATTGAATTTCTCATTCCTTCTTATCGGCATTGACTTATAAGCTACATACTTATAAGAATAAAAGCAAAGTGGAATATACCTTGATAGTGAAACCCATAAATAGTTGGATTTGCAAAATAAGAAAATGAAAGTTAATTAGAATCTAAAACCCACAAATAAGAACTCCACTAACCCAATTAAGAAATAAATAAAAAACTACATCTTGAATGAGAAATCTGAAATTAAACCAAATCTTGAATGACAAAATCTTGATACATTTACTAAAATCTAAAACTTACCCCAAATGGTTAGGATCATGTGTTTGATCTCTACCGTTTTGACCGACTTTTCAGTTTCTTGATTGAGTGTCCTGATTTGTATGAGTTGGTTGTCGTATTTGAGATCAAATTTGACGCCATCAAAATAATCGATCAGATCAGATAATGCGGTTCCATGTGTGAATGTGTTTAGCGCACCTGTAGATTCAATCACGTGAATATATTATATTAGATCGAACTGAATACTGATTAGAAAATATGATACACAACTTTGTGATGCAAACTTATTTACCTTATAGTTTATACATAACTTTGTTACTACAAAATGATATATTAGATTAGCTACAACATCCTGAAAATGTTTAGCACGTAACCCATCTTTAATTCCTTCAGCTACTTCGCAGAGGTACCTCAAAAAATGCAGACATTTTGGGACATAAAGTAAGTTTGATTCTAAAATTATTTATATGAAGTAAAGACAACGCAAGAAACATGCGATGTGCATTCATAATTATGCTTGACATGATACCTGTAGAGGCCAACAGTTACGTTTCACACGATACTTGCGATGTGCGTTCCCAGCCTTCAACACAGGCTTCTATGTTCTTGCTCCTCCAGCAACCTGCCCATAATATGATGAAGACAAATTTCATTATTCATATTGTGTTCACTAACGACACAAGACTAAAATGCCAATATAAAGAAACAAAAACACTCCTTACCTGCTATAACAATGGAATATTCTTTAGACTACCAAATTCACAGCTAAAACCTACAAAAAATTGAGAAATGTCATTGCAGTCCAAAACACTCCTTGAAATTACCTCGAAGCATATCAATACCATCCTTAAGTCAGATCCCATTTCAGAAACGATGGTGGTGGTGGTGTGTGGGGGGGGGGTGCACTTATTCTCATCCAGGGCTGCTCTTTCACCATTTTTCTGTACAACTTGCTTCTAATCATGCTTCTTTGGCACAACAGATGACTGCTATGTGGTAGCTCGAGCTCATCCAAGGCTTTCTAACTTGACACATTCTCGTATGAAATCGTACCTAGAATTTAACAAACATGAATGATTAACTAATAATTTTCAAATCATGTATCCAAGAATAATCTACATAAATACAACAATCGATAACAAATTGTATAAATTCAGAAATTGTATAAAGCCTATTTTCAAACTGAGACATAATTAAATATCTAATTCAAAAGAACAAATGTCAAAATAAAAACTATTCTAAACTTAACATAATAATTCAGTATACCAATGAAAAACATCAAAACAAAATATTTACCCACTTTAATTCATATTCCCTAAATTCAAGAATCAACCCCTTCCAAAACAAATTATAACATAATAGGTATTTTTGGACACCATAAAATTAACAAATCAGGTCTAAGGTTAATTCAGCAAAGCTTAAGTCCTAAAAGTTGAGTTCAATCAATAACAGTACGATACTTTCACTTTTGTGACGACATTCAAAACACACGACTGAAATCTTACCCCCTAGTACGATACTTCCGCATTGGACTAAGAATTGTTATAGCAGATATAACAGAGACTTATAAAATAGTTTACACAATTATTTTTAGTCCAATGTGAGTACAAATAGAAACACGGCTTTTTATGTAATGTTTGAAACAAAATACATAGTCGAAAGATACCTCAATGCATATTAGGAAGATACCTCAATGCATAAGAGCCACATATGAAACAGAGCATAAAAACTTCCAAAGACCAAATATATCTTAAATAGCAAGTGGTTTTGGCATATATTTACACTTTTGTATGTACCAAAAAAGGAAAAATTAAGGATAATATGAGAATTTAAAAGACGAAACCTAAGAATCAATAGGATGAAGATGAAACCTGACCTGGAAAGCCATTACCTCATTCTACTTGATTTGAATGTTAGGTCTTCAGTGTTAGGTCTACAAAACTAAACATAGTCAAAGAAATCATAGAGTCAAAGAAACCATAGAGTCAAAAAAATCAAAAAAATGAGTAGTGTTAGATCTGAATGTTAGGTCTGCAAAACTAAACATAGTGTTAGATCTGAATGTTAGTAAAAAAAATCCAAAAAATGCAACACAAATGCATAGAGTCAAAAAAATCAAAAAATAAAGCTAAAAACATGTGATCAAAATTTTAGATATGCAAAACTAAAAGAAATAAATACATTTCAAAACTGTGTTGAAAAAATAATAAACCTATGAAAACTTGGGGAAAAAAATAAAGAAAAACCCCTATGTGCGAGAGTGTGTGCGCGTGTGTAAGAGAGTGGGGGGAGGGGGGAAATAGAGACAAATATTACCGGAGGAAAGTAGTGATAGTAGGATAAGGGCAGCGGCGAGTGGGAGGTGGTGAAGGGGAGACATCGAGGGTGGAGGCAGTAGATGAGGGTTTTGTTTGAGGGACGAGAGAGTGGCAACGAGTGATGGAGATGGCAGGGCAGCGGGTGAGGGTTCGTGCTGATGAGGGACGGGAGAGTGGCACACGGTTTATGGATTAGTGTGTGAGAGAGAGGGCATGTCTTGTGAGAGGTGGTTGTGTTGGGGCGTGCGTGTGTAAGAGTGTGAGGGAGAGAGTATTCCGAAAATGCCCAATTTTTGAATTAAAGGTTGAGTTTGATAGGTAAAAAATGAGGGGGAAACCAAATAATTGAGGGATAGATTTGTAAAAAATAAAGAGATGTGATCTCAGCCATTAAAATGTGTAAGGAGGTGGCATCGATCCGCACCGTTAAAAATGTTTATATTTTCAAAAACCAAGCTACTTTATTATATATATATATATATATATATATATATATATATATATATATATATATATAAAATAACGAACACACAGTAGAAATCCCCCTAAAGATCACAACCAACACATATATCAAAAAAGCATGTAATAATATTAAATTTCCCTAAAAAACATGAAACAAACGAGCAATATATCATCTCTCCCTTTTGTTATACCCAAACATAAAACCAACACAAGCATAATCAATAAAGATATTCTTCACCTTTTTTAAAAGAATGATACAAAGATGACTCCCATATCACAAAGCATGAATGAATATCACTAAGAACATCATCCCAAGAATATCAAACATCATCTCCCATTTTTTGTAAGAACAATAATAATAACAAAGATCTTCTCCTCCTCCTTTTGTCACGAAATAAGATAAAGAATACGATATAACAAATGAGCACAAAAGATATATCTAAACATGGTTAAAATAGTGTAACATGAGACAAACAACAAAATTTCATAAATGTATCAGAACATAGGAACTTCAGGGAATCAAATTACAAACATTGAAAAATAAAGCCGATGTGCACGGGCACTTTTTGAACCCGTGCGAATGGTTTGCATAAAAATATTTCCAAAGTTTATATTTCTGATTGTTTTCAACCAAGTTACTTGTAAGACAAATCAATTTACAAACTTATCACTACTTTGAATGAGCTACTCCCATTTGAACGCAAATTTCCACAAAAACATATATTCCAAGTACTAACCATTGAAAAAACACTCATACCAACCAGCACACACACCCATCAAGATGCGCTAACACTAATGATAAAATAATGATCAATAGTTCACACAAAAAATATTAGCATTAAGACTAAATCTCAAAAACCTAACAATCATGTAAATCATATAAGATCCCATAGTATAGAATGTAACGTCACTTGAGATTTGCAAAACTAAAATTGTCAACAAATGTTATGATAAAAGAAATATTTTCAATTTACATTTGAAACACAACAGGAGTATACTAAGAATCTTATGAGCTTGCATGCGTATAGAGATAAAAAAATCACAAAATTCGTACAAATTGCATTTTGGACACACTTAGCAAAATTTTTACAGGAAAATGGAATACAATTGTAAGAGAGTAGTCTAGATTTGGGGAAACACCACATCTAGAGTATTTTTTACTTGAGCAACATTATTGTGACTACGTATTCGGCTCTTCGCGGAATCAAAGTCTTCATAGTTCGTGGGTCCGTATGATACGTTGAAAAACTAGGTTTTGGTTTTGTAACGCGAGGGGTGCCAAATCGAGTTAACCACCTCTAAACTTGAATATATCATATAAAACTCATGATATAACTTGAGCATCTGTTTAGCATTATGAAACTTGTCATGAAAATCTTGAAAATTCATGGGGAAGAAGAGTAAGAATTTTTCTCCTAAAACGTGCCCCAAAACCATCATCCTTTAAAATGATGAGGAACCCTCTTTTATAGACAAAATATCCTAAGTAGACTTGTCATATGTCATCTTTTCAATGGGACCAAGTGTCCAATATTTTTGGTGCCACTTGTCATAATACGTGTGGTGGTATCTCAAATAGTTAATTTAAATAATGACTAGAGCATTGTATAGTTTAATCCGTCAAACTCGGTGTATACGCAATATATTTGTCACGCGTAATAATATTGTAGTCAATGTAGTGCCTCGATATCAGTAAATCTTTATAGATCATTTATCCTTATTTTATCAAATCTGCAGGGTTCATTTATTTAACCCATCCTACAACATTTGGTTTCTTATTAAGCACTATTTATATGAGAACATTGTATTCAACACATGATAAACAAGTACAATATTCAAAATGTCTGTACATGTGTACAATAAAGGTGTTAAGGAGTCTAGAATGAAGAAAGTAATCATCAATGATTAACGAAATGCTATCCACTCATTATTAAGCACACTAAAGAAATGAAGCCATGTCTCAAAATAATATGAAAAAGTCAAATGAATGGATGAAATGTAGGGGTGATCCGAATATCTTAAATGCTCATCCACATACTGTGAAAAATGAAAATACAAAAATCTTTATCTTTTAATTTTTTTTTATCTAAAAAAATATTTTTCAAATTTTCAAACTTCTTCTTAAAAATTGAAAATCTTTTTTGATTTTTTCAAAATATATGTCAAACGAAAAAACATAAAAATACAACCTAGCAATCGGGATATAAGATATGATCATGATAAATACCCTACACTAGTTAAAGTACCTGGACTCAAGCAATTGACAAAATACCCAAAGACTTCCTAAGATTCTCGAATCTAAGTGCGTCCAGAGGTCTCGTGAAAATAGCGACTAATTGACGTTCGGTGCTCATAAAGCTCAAGAACAAGAACTTATCCTCAATGATATCATGAATAAAATACTCACGTATCCTAATGTGCTTTGTGCAGGAATGCTGGACCAGATTACGAGATATATGAATTTCACTCATATTATAACACAAAATAGTCATTATTCATTAGGAAATTCCATAATCTTCCAACATTTGCTTCATCCATAAGAGTTGCATACAACAACTCCCGGAGTCTATATGCTCAACCTCTGTCGTGGACAAAGATACTAAGAGACAAAGCACTCCCTAAGTAAAAACACCCACTCGAGGTACTCCTATAATCATCAAAATCCCCGACCCAATTGACATTCGAATCGTGGGATAAACGATCATCGGTGTCAAAAGAATACCAAATACTTTAGGAAAGAGTGCCACTCACGTATTTGATAATACGTTTAAGTACTAGCAAGTGAGACTCTTTGGGGGGCGCTTGGTATCATGTACAAACTCCAACGCTAAAAAGAAATATCAGCAAGACTAGCCGTCAAGCAAAGATGACTACCTATCATGCTCCGATAAAGGGTTTTCTCTACGTCCTTACCTAAAGCATCTTTCCTAAGCTTAGTCAATGTACTCATAGGGGTGCATGATTTCTTAGAAGAGTTTAAAAAAACTTCTTCACTAGGTCCCTAGAATATTTGGATTGAGATATGAATATACCATCCTCAAGCTAAGGCACTTGGAGAGCTAGGAAAAACATAAGCTCACTAATCACGCTCATATCAAACTTTCTCTTCATCTCCTCCTCAAAAGTGTGAGCATATCGGGATCGCATGAATCTAAATACTATGTCATCAACATAGACTTGGACAACAAAGATAGAACCACTCACTCTCCTCACAAATAATGTCTTGTCCAATCCCCCTCTCTTGAAGTCGCGAGCTATGATATAGGAAGTGAGATTCTCGTATCAAGAACGAGGTGATTTTTTAAACCATACAAGGCCTTTTTAAGATAATAAAAGTGTCCTGGGTTCTTTTGTTATTCAAACCCTTTTAGTTGTTCCATGTACACTTCCTCATGTAGAATCCCATTAAGAAAGGCATTCTTGACATCCATTTTATATAAATTGAAGCACAGATGACATGCTATGGCGAGTAGGAAGTGTACGGACTCAAGCCTAGCAACATGAGTGAGTGTCTCATTAAAGTCTAAATACGTGTATAGCCTTAAGCGACCAACCTAGCCTTATTACGAACTATGGTACCATTCTCATCCATATTATTCTTCTAAATTCACTTTGTATCTAACACATTAGTCTTGCTAGGTTGGGGGACTAACTCCCAGGCATTGTTCATGAAAAATTGAAGCAACTCATCTTGTATAGTGGACAATGCTCGTACTTGAGTGATTATTTCACATTCTTGGTTTCGACTAAGGAGGTGTAGTAAAGGTAGCTAACCACATTCTCAAGTTTAGCGTGAATCTTAACACCTAGTGTGGGATCACCAAATGTAGTGGAAGGGTCATGACTCTTTCAAACTCAAAAAGTTAAATCCTAGAAATTAAAAGTGGGGCCCACCGAAGTAGTACGAGGAACAATGGGATCATCACCAAGGGGTGCATCGTTCTCACACTCGGGGCTAGGGTCAATAGAGGTCGAAAACTCGTCGTCTTTAATTGTGACATTTATTGACTCCATAACCTTAGATCTTGCAAGGTTAAAAAACCTATAAGCCCAACTCGAGTATGAATAACCTAAAAATATCCCCTAATCGCTCTGAGAGTCGAACTTTTCTAAGCACACTCTATCTTTTAAAATATATCAAGGACTCCCAAAGACACAAAAATACGATAAATTGGGCTTCTTTCCTGTCCATAATCCATATGGAGTGTGTAACGTGTGTGGATAATGATATGCCCTATTCACCGTACGACATGTGATACTCACCCCATCTTCCCAAAAACATCTAGTCAAGTTTTCTCCAAGAATCTTGGATATACACATTTCTTAAACATCCGGTTCTTCCTTTAAACTATCCCATTTTGTTAAGGAATATGAACAGTCAAAAACTCATGTTTGATTCCCACTCCATCAAAATAACTATCCATTCCGACTTATTTAAATTCAGTGTCGTTATCACTGTGCATCTGAATAAGTGTGGCACCATGTTGGTTTTGTAGGACACGACACTTGGTTGTTAGGAACTCAATCGCATCAGACTTTTCTCTAAGAAATCCCTTGATAGAGTATCTCAAAAATTCATCGACCATCACGAGAATGTATAACTTACAACCTTAACTCTTCGAATGGGTAGGACCCATAAGATCCATTTGAATCAACTTCGATGAACGAGAGGTGGTAATGGTATTCAACTTTTGATAGGAACCTTGATTTTTTTTTCATTATTGGAAATGTCCACAAATTGAGGAAGTTGGTTTCCTAAATGACGATAAGCCACAAACTAGGCCCTTTTTCACTAATCTCTCAAGATCTCTAAAGTTCACGTGATAATAAATGATGCCAAAGGTCCATAGAGGAGACCGTGACATTTTTGCACATAAAGGAGGAATTGGGAATGATCCCATAGCAATTATATTTGTTCCTTATGTGACACTCCGCCTAATAAAATACCGGGTGATCATTCCTATAACAAATTAAAACAGGAATCCCAGTTGGTTCATCCTTGGAATCACTGTCGAAAACCCTTTTAAAACTTACTAACCACCTAGTATTCTAGAAAGCTGGTGCCAAATTTTATCATTTTAATTAAACAACCAAATAACATGCGAAAAGATAAAATGAGTCATACACCACGACTGAAATAAATCAACTGAATAAATAATAAACTACATGTCGAATAAACCATCGGTCACCAAAGTAAAAAGTCCATTACAAACATCCAACACCTGAATAAATAAATCTGAAAACTGTACTGAAAAGTCTGGGCGACAAGCCCTAAATAAAATTGAAACTGATAAATGTGACACCCCGCCCAATTAAATATCGTGTGATCAGTCCTTTATAAAATTTAAAACAGAATGTTCGGTTGGTTCATTCTTAGCATCACTGTTGAAAACATAATAGCTTATTTAATCACCTAATATAATTAAACTAAGTGTCAAAACATTTTTGTTATTTATTTAAAACCATTTTTAATTACCAAACCAAGTAATTTAATATAAAACATCCACGCACAATTAATTAATACAAATACTAAATCAGAATCACATGCTGAAATAAATAAGACTGGATAAAACATCCTAGTTAAAAATACTAAACCAAAACAATAGTACCCATCAATCCAAATGAAAGTAAACGAGAAATAGAGTAAACATAATCTCTGACTGTCTAAGGAAGGGGCGACACATGCCCTACAGAAAATGTCATAATGAATAGGAACGAAATAATCGAAGCGTCTAAACAAGGTCCTGCAGCTCCCATAATAGCTACAGCATACAACACAAATCTGAAACTCTAAGCCTGATGTCCCTGCGGCTGAGCACCTGATATAATACATATATATATAGCAAGAGAGAGAAGATGCAAGATACGGGTCAGAGCCCGATGTGTAAAAATATTTGTTTAAGCAAGTATTTAAAATTTACAGTAAAGCAAGTATTAATTACATGCTAGTTCGAACTCTCTCTTGAGATTCTCACCCCTCTTCTAATGTTCACGCCTAACACGCATCTAAATTTTCTCCTTAGCTATACCCCCCAATATAACTAGTCTGAATCCATCCTAATAGTATTTACCCTCACTATTAGTATGCCCGTATCGCCCATACAATACGTTAACCAATTACCCTATGACGAAAAGCTAATTAATACATTTTCCATTTCCATAATAAGTCAAGTATTCGATTAGAATTTTCTTAACAAATTTCCATGCCCATATTCATTACTATACACACTAGATTGATTTACAATTCTTATATATATATATACATATAGTCACGTCTGCCATATATATATATATATATATATATATATAACATGATACTGCACCCTCGGGCTATATCCCATTAGTGCACTTAATCAATTCTGTACCCCCGGGTTATCACCCTTTAATACACTTAATTAAATAATCTTGTACCCTCGGGTTATCACCCATTAGTACACTTACAATACATATTTGTACCACCGGGTTGTCACCCATTAGTACAATTATAATGATAAGGTCCTCACACCCCCGGGTTATCACCCATTAGTGCTTTTAATAGTAATAATACATAATAGGCATACACACATCCTATTATAATAAATAGGTATTTCCCTTACCTACATATGCTTCTCTTACGCATTTTAATTCCAACATTTCATATTAGTTATTGGGTTATTATCCCTCTTCAAATCTCTACGGTACATTCTCTTCATACCTAATTCATTAAAGTATTTAGCTTATCATATTTCTTCCGAAATTCTTCCTTACTTAAGTTTATTATTAGAAAATATATTTCTCATTTCTGAACTAATAAACTGAAAACTGGCCTTAAAAGAAATTATCAAAACTTCACTCTGTCGCTCGAACGAGGTGGCAAGTCGTTTGAACGACTTCCACGTGTCGCTCGAACGACTTCGCGCGAGATGGCAATCTCGCTCGAACGACTTCGAGTGACTTCGCGCGAGAATTTGCTGTTCGTCCCCTACCCAAAATTTTCTACGTTTTCCACCATTTTTAACCTCAAATCTTCTCCTTCAACACCCCAAACTCCAAATAAATAGTTATACATCGGATCCCATCAATAACATATGAATTCTAACATCCTAAGATCATTAATTCATTATGAATCATTCATAAAACGTGAAATCCCCAATTTAAATTTATCAAAAACCTAGTTCTTCCAATTTATGTTCAAGAAGCCATAATTTCCAGATTTGTTCTACATGCAAATTCCTCAAAATGTAATTTCCAGTCTACATTCATTAAGGGTTTCGATCTAATTAATCACATAATTTATTTACACATTCAAATCCCTCAATTTCACCATTTTTATCACCTATAACATAATCCTAACAATCCTACACTAACATGAATCAGATTAATACCGAAATACAACAAGTTATAAACACTTGCCTTGAGTGAGTAGTCTGATCTCCGGATGTTGTTGGTATGGGTGTGTTCCCCTCGTCTTGATCTACACGGTGGTGGTGGTGGTGGTGGTGGTGCAAGGTGATGTCGATTTAGCCCTCTTCTCTTGGCAAAAGTCTTCCCTCACACTTCCTATGGCCGTTCTTGATTTCTCCAGCTTTCTAACCCTAATGAAATTGTTTTTGATTGATTAATTAAGTCCTAATTTTCGTCCATTAATTGGGCCTAAAAATCCAATTTACCATAATGCCCTTTCGGAGTGCCGGTTAGGCCTAAAATTGCCCCGGGACCCAAACTAAACATCCGAGTATACTATTTCGACTATTTCGACCCTTCCGGACTCAACGGTACAATCGAAATCATCATACGAGTTACTAAAAATAATTTATATATTTATTCCACCAATTTAGTCCCGACACGACTCACACGCGCGTCTGACTTAATTCACTAAACTGTCATATCACTATCTCTCGACAATTTATCGAAGTACATAGTTACATATTACATAACGCACAGTAATATTAAACTAATAAGTATTAAACTGTAGCACGCTAGTTAATATTTATTTTTATTTGATTCGGATTAATTAACAATTTAGTTCTTCACATTTAAATTTAATTAATCCCACCGTAATAAATAATCCCATAATTATTTAAATCATAAAAAATGTGGGGTATTACATACTTCCCCCCAAATAAAGGAATTTCGTCCAGAAATTTGGAAAAAAATAAGTAATACCTGGTGTGAATAAATTCGAATATTTCTCACGCATATCCGCCTCACGCTCCCAAGTAGACTCCTCCATATTGTGATGCTTCCACTGCACCCGAATAAGTGGAACTATCTTTGACCTTAGCCTCCTCTCACTATAATCTAGAATAGCTATCGGTCTCTCCTCATATGAACTATCTGGCTATAGTTCAATCTCCTCAATTGCAATGTGAGTGTGTACTAACTCATCTCGAAGGTATCGTCTCAGTGACGAAATGTGGAACACATCATGGATACGATGTAAGTGCTCCGGTAGTCCCAATCGGTATGCCACTGGTTCGACCCTCTCTATAATAGGAAATGGTCCCACATATCTCGGAGCCAACTTCCCTTTCTTCCCAAATCTCATTACCCCCTTCATCGGAGATACTCTCAACAAAACCTGGTCTCCCACTGCGAACTCACGGAAGAACCTTTTTGCATCGGCGTAGCTTTTCTGCCTGTCCTGGGCTACCCGTATGCGATTTCGAATCATCTCGATCCTGCTCGACGTATCCTGAATCACTTCTGGCCTGAGTAGCTTGTTGTCTCCTATCTCTAGCCAACAAACTGGGGAACGACAAGGTCTGTCATATAATGCTTCGAACGGGGCCATGCCAATCGTAAACTGATAGGAGTTGTTATAAGCAAACTCTACCAGTGGAAGATATTGCTCCCAACCTCCCCCGAAATCAAGGATACACATGCGTAACATGTCCTCAAGCATCTTATTAGTGCGTTCAGTCTGCCCATCGGTCTGCGGGTGATACGCCGTACTCAACCGCAACTCGGTACCCATAGCTTCCTGGAAGATTTCCCAAAAATGAGATACAAATGTCTTATCTCTATCTGACATGATGTTAAGAGGTACACCATACAGTCTCACTATCTATGCAATAAATAACTGAGCATACTGTCCTGCTATGTAGTCTGTCCTGACGGGCAAGAAGTGGGCTACCTTCGTCAACCGATCAATAATAACCCATATAGAATCATGCCCCCTTTGCGAAGTGGGCAGCCCGATGATAAAATCCATAGAAATGCCTTCCCATTTCCAGGTAGGAATCTCCAATGGATGAAGTAAACCTGGTGGTCTCTGATGGTCCACTTTCACTAGCTGACAAGTGGTACACTTGGATACGAACTCTGCGATATCCTTTTTCATCCCGCTCCACCAATACTGTCGCCTCATATCCTGGTACATTTTGTCCCCACTGGGATGTACCGTAAATCAGGACCCATGCGACTCCATCATTACTGCATATCTAAGGTCCTCCCCCTATGTAACAACGAGTGTCCCATTGAAGCGCAAACCACCCTCAGAACTTACTGAATAAGACTCGGCTCCCTCGGCCAAAAGCTGCCTAATCCGATTTGACAGAACGAATTCGCTGCCTGTGCCTGTACTATTTGCATAATGATCTGAGGTGTTACTGTCATCACAAACATGAATGACCGGGCCACAACATCCTGATGTCCCAATTCCTTCCATTTAGCTTTCCACACCTAGGCCGTCTCATCGACCGGCCTGCGGCTCAATGCATCAGCAACCACATTAGCCTTTACCGGGTGATAGTGTATTTTGAACTAGTAATCTTTTACAAACTCAAGCCACCGACATTGACGCATATTCAACTCCTTCTGCGTGAACAAGTACTGTAGTGACTTGTGGTCCGTAAATAAGCGAAACTATTCTCCCAATAAGTAATGCCTCCAAATACGAAGCGCAAACACAACTGCTGCCAGCTCTAAGTCGTGGGTGGGGTAATTCCTTTCATGAGGCTTAAGCTTTCGGGAAGCAAAAGCTATGGCCTTCTCCTCTTGCTGAAGTACTCCCCCAAGCCCCTGTAATGATGCGTCCGTATAGACCAGGTATTCCACCCCCGCTCTGGGAAGTGCTAGAACGGGTGCTGAAGTTAACTTGTCCTTCAGCTCATCAAATGCCAACTGACATGCATCTTCCCAAACAAATGGTACGCCATTACGAGTCAAATTTGTCATAGGACCCGCAATCTTCGAGAATCCCCGAATAAACCATCTGTAGTATCCGGCCAATCCCAGAAAGCTCTGCACCTCCGTCGGTGTCGTGGGCTGTCCCCACTCCCTCACCGCTGACACCTTACTAGGGTCTACAGATACCCCTTTTTCTGATACAATGTGTCCTAAAAACTGTACCTCCCATTGCCAAAACTCGCACTTCTCATATTTGGCATACAACTCATGCTCTCGTAGGGTCTGTAAAACCATACGTAAATGATCGGCATGTTCTCCTTTAGTGCGGGAATAAATCAGGATGTCATCTATGAAGACGATGACGAACTGTTATAGGAACTCTCTGAATACTTTGTTCATTAAGTCCATGAATACTGCTGGGGCATTGGTCAACCCAAATGGCATAACCCTGAATTCGTATGATCCATACCTCGTCAGAAAATCAGTCTTGGCCACGTCCTGCTCCCTGATACGTAGCTGATGGTGCCCGAATCTTAAATCTATCTTCGAGAAGTGGGCCGCTCCTCTCAGCTAATCAAACAAGTCATCGATCCGAGGCAACGGATACTTATTCCGTATCGTGACTTTGTTAAGCTCCCGATAATCAATACAAAGCCGTAGGGACCGATCCCTTTTCTTTACAAACAAAACTGGGGCACCCCATGGCGAGGTACTCCTACGGATGAAGCCCTATCCCAACAACTGTTCTATCTGATCTCGTATCTCCCTCATCTCTGTCGGAGCCATACGATAAGGTGCACGTGCTATCGGATGAGTTCCTGGTGCTAAGTCTATCATAAATTCGATCTCCCTACTCGAAGGTAACCCTGGTGTATCCTGAAATACATCAGCAAACTCGCAGACGATTGAAATCGAGTGGATATACGACTGCAGAGGTCTCATCCTCTATATAAAATAAGTGGGTGGATGACCCTCCCTCCGAGCGAGGCATCGCCACTAAGAACATCTCTTGACCTGGAATGGAGAACACAATACTCCTACTGAAGCAATCAATCATAGCCCTATACTCGACTAACCAATCCATACCAATAATGGCGTCGTACTCGAACATATCTAATACTAGCATATCAGCTGGTAAGATTAAACTGCCAATTTCTATGCCTACTCCCCGACATATAAAGAAAATTAATGACCCATTACCCAGTGGTGAGTGTACACAAGTAACAGTACTCTCTGCGGTGCTTAACAACCCAGTGGCCTTTGCAAAGCTAGTGGCTATAAAAGAGTGTGATGCCCCCGTGTCAAACAAGATGCGACCCAAAGTGCCATGGATAGAAAACTTACCCTCCACTGCGGGTGGTGCCTGCAGAACCGCGGCTTGGTGGACGTTATAGACACGTCCATACTGCAACTGTCCCTGTTGCATCGGAACTGCGGGTAAAGCTGGAACTAGAGCCGGCGCTGGTAGGGCGGCGGGAAAAATGGGTCTCTGGGTCTCCTGGTGAGCACCCTGCTATCAAGGAACTCTATCCCTATCCGGGCACTCCTGCTTCTTATGGCCAGTCTTGCCACAAGTGTATCACTTCCCAATGAATTTTCCTCCTCTCTTCCCCTGGTAGCCTCGGCCCGGTTGGCCGTTACCACCTCTACCTTGGCCCTGCTGGCCCTGTTGTCCTCCTTGCTGTTGACCTTGCTGCTGATTTTTTGGCTGGCCCTGCTGCTGGCCCTATGGCTAGCCCTGTCTCCAACCCCCATGACCATGCCTGAACCCTCTAGAACGGAACCTCTTAGCAGACTCCCCATGCTGGGAACCCTGCCACTGACTCTGCTCAACTGGTGCTCCACTAGAATTACCTCCCCCTGTCTTTCCCAACTGGTTCGGATCTCCCCTTCACTTGCTTCCCTTAGCATGAAAGCGATTGTCCTGACAATGCAATAAGGCTTCATTCAAAACGTCGGTATATGAGTGTAGTGAAAGGTTATCCAATAAATGCTGTCGTATCTTCCAAGTCAAGCCAACCGTGAACATCTGAATGCGCTTCTCCTCAGTAGACACCTCCTTCGGTACCATGTTTGTCAATCATGTAAACTCTTCCTCATATTCTGCAACGGTCTTCCCTTCCTGGGTGAGGTCTAAAAGTCTCCGTCTCATCTCAGTCTTGACGGCGGAAGGAAAATACTTACAGTCAAATCGCACCCAGAAATCGTTGATAGTCATCCCATCTCGCTCCTCGGTAGTAGTAGTGGACTCCCACCACTATAAGGCTACCCCTTTCATCTTGAAGGTAGCAAAAACTTGCCTCTGAACCTCTAAGAACTCATACATGCGAAGATTCCACTGTATGTCCTTTTTCCACTGACTCGCGGTAACCACATCGTAACTGCCCGAGAACTCAGGGGGACAAGCCCTCTGAAAGGACTCTCTAACTCTCTCCCATGCAGTGGGAAACGGATGCACTGGAACTGGTGCTACCGCCTGAACCTGAGGTGGGTCCCGCGGCACCACCGCTAAGGCTGCATTTACCACTTGTGCAACGATCACGGCAACTTTCATTGCGTTCATTGTTCCCTGAGCCTGTATGGCCAGCTGTTCTGGCTGGGCCTGTCGGTCTCTTGTTACACGTCGAGGAGGCATCTTGAGTGAGAAAGAATATTATTAGTCCACAGTTATTTCAAAATCTCAAATAGCTGAAGACGTAACCGCAAAATATAAGATCACAACAGTCCTACAAAATAGGGCTCTATATTAAAGGACGCAAAGCTGAAGACATAGTAAGTCGTACAGATCCTAATGGACACTAGAACCTGATGCTCTCATTCCACCTGTGACACCCCGCCCAATTAAATATCGGGCAATCAGTCCTTTATGAAATTTAAAACAGAATGTTCGGTTGGTTCATTCTTAGCATCACTGTCGAAAACATAATAGCTTATTTAATCACCTAATATAATTAAACTAAGTGTCAAAACATTTTTCTTATTTATTTAAAACCATTTTTAATTACAAAACCAAGTAATTTAATATAAAACATCCACGCACAATTAATTAATACAAATACTAAATCATAATCACATGCTGAAATAAATAAGACTGGATAAAACATCCCAGTTAAAAACACTAAACCAAAACAATAGTACCCATCAATCCAAATGAAAATAAACGAGAAATAGAGTAAACATAATCTCTGATTGTCTAAGGAAGGGGCGACACATGCCCTACAGAAAATGTCATAATGAATAGGAATGAAATAATCGAAGCGTCTAAACAAGGTCCTACAACTCCCATAACAGCTACAGCATACCACACAAATCTGAAACCCTAAGCCTGATGTCCATTCGGCTGAGCACCTGATATAATACATATATATATAGCAAGAGAGAGAAGATGCAAGATACGGGTCAGAGCCCGATGTGTAAAAATATTTGTTTAAGCAAGTATTTAAAATTTGCAGTAAAGCAAGTATTAATTACATGTTAGTTCGAACTCTCTCTTGAGATTCTCACCCCTCTTCTAATGTGCACGCCTAACACGCATCTAAATTTTCTCCTTAGCTATACCCCCCAATATAACTAGTCTGAATCCATCCTAATAGTATTTACCCTCACTATTAGTATGCCCGTATCGCCCATACAATACGTTAACCAATTAGCCTATGATGAAAAGCTAATTAATACATTTTCCATTTCCATAATAAGTCAAGTATTCAATTAGAATTTTCTTAACAAATTTTCATGCCCATATTCATTACTATACACACTAGATTGATTTACAATTCTTATATATATATATACATATAGTCACGCCTGCCCTATATATATATATATATATATAACATGATACTGCACCCTCGGGCTATATCCCATTAGTGCACTTAATCAATTCTGTACCCCCGGGTTATCACCCTTTAATACACTTAATTAAATAATCTTGTACCCTCGGGTTATCACCCATTAGTACACTTACAATACATATTTGTACCACCGGGTTGTCACCCATTAGTACAATTATAATGATAAGGTCCTCACACCCCCGGGTTATCACCCATTAGTGCTTTTAATAGTAATAATACATAATAGGCATACACACATCCTATTATAATAAATAGGTATTTCCCTTACCTACATATGCTTCTCTTACGCATTTTAATTTCAACATTTCATATTAGTTATTGGGTTATTCTCCCTCTCTAAATCTCTACGGTACATTCTCTTCATACCTAATTCATTAAAGTATTTAGCTTCTCATACTTCTTCTGAAATTCTGCCTTACTTAATTTTATTATTAGAAAATATATTTATCATTTCTGAACTAATAAACTCAAAACTGGCCTTAAAAGAAATTATCAAAACTTCACTCTGTCGCTCGAACGAGGTGGCAAGTCGTTTGAACGACTGCCACGTGTCGCTCGAACGACTTCGCGTGAGATGGCAATCTCGCTCGAACGACTTCGAGCGACTTCGCGCGAGAATTCGCTGTTCATCCCCTACCCATAATTTTCTACGTTTTCCACCATTTTTAACCTCAAATCTTCTTCTTCAACACCCCAAACTCCAAATAAACAGTTATACATCGGATCTTATCAATAACATATGAATTCTTGAAGAGTGTGTGCTCGCGTTCAAATGATCAAGTTATATATAAAACCCTTTTAACGGAAACAGACCCTAAACATGCAGCAGTATGTGATTGAATAAATTGATAATCTACGTAAGAACATTCAAACACATGCAATTTAAGGAAAAATCCCCCTCAGGGGCAAAACCATTTATTTTCACTATAATTTGTAAGAAAACGTCTTACAATCGGATTACAATGAAAATACAAGTTGACTAAGAATTACCCTCGGGTATCGGATTCTGTAGTCGCGGCTGGAATTATCCCTTTCCAGTAGGTCTGCAATGAAGAAGAAGAACGGTCTCCTCCACAAGGGTTGAACAAACCAAAGTTGTGTTCTTGGGTTGCAAAAGGATTCACAAATATTTGGCAAGGATGTGTGAATCAAAACATGAGTCTTGGGACTCAAAAATATGAAGACTAGGTGTATTTGGACTCTCAAATTCATCTCCTAAAGTCTTGCAAAACAACTCCCCCGAAGTTGGTATTTATAGGAAAAAATATGAAGAGTTTCGCTTTTTTAAAACTCTAAAAGTCTTATCAGCGTACAGGTACACCGAACCCGTTCTGGGGTACACCGAACCGGTTTGGTTGTACCATTCTGGTATGGGGTTAAAAAACAGCATTCTTCAAGGAATTTTCTCCAACTTCAAAAGGTCATAACTTCTTCATCGTAGCTAGGATTGAGGTGTCGTTTCTTCCAGTATCTTCGTTGCGGTGAGCTCTTCAACTTTCCAGTTGACCAGACCTCCGAACTATGGATGTGAAATTACGAAAATGCCCTTGAACTTCCCTATCAAGCCTTGTTTCACTGTTTTGACTTCCCCTGCATTCCACTCACATTCTGTGCCTAAAATCAAGGAACGTGAAATCGTTGTGGCAGATGAGGGACACATTTAGGAGTTTTTGAATGCTTGATGCTTGGAATTCGGATAGAGGCCGTCGTGAGCGATCGTGTAGAGACGTTCCAGATGTAGCCGAATGTAGCGGCGTATGACATACAAAACTGTAAGATAACGGACATGAGAATTATGTCCTTACAAATCTCCCCCTATGTCTATGCCGGTACATACATAAAAATAGGAATTATCAAATATGAAATTGCCTATACAAATCTACCCTCCCATGAACCCAAAACTAGAACAGGTACAAATGAATAGTCTTCATCGTTCTCAAAACTTTTCTCATCAGGGTGTGCAACATATAGATCTTCAATCTTCATACCTACACACATGAGACAAAGCAAATACCACGTGACATATCGAGTTTGAAATGAGATAACATGGATATCAATATATGATAAAAACATAAGCAACATCTCAAAAACTCCCCCAAAATTCAAACTCCCCCATAATATGATAATTCTTTCTCCCCCTTTTTATGATGACCCCAAATAGACAGATGAGAAGAATGAATCAAACAAGAAAAATCGGGGTGTCACGGTATACAGAACACACCATGAATAAACAGAAAGCAACCAAGTCGATGATAGCGTAAATGAAGTGGTGTGATCAAATTCGATAGGAAAATCAATGCATACAAACATGACATATGTGCACGATGAATATTGGATATTCCTAGTGAATGAACTCAAATGCTTCCTTTGGTGTAAAATAATGACAATATAAGATATTGACTCAATCAAATCAACAAATCAAAGCTCAAAATGATTTTCACACCAATAACGTCCAAAATGATTTTATGCTTTTTCAGGACTTTCAAGGAAGTGCAAACCCATTTAAAGATTCTCCAACCAAACTCCCTCAGATATAATTTTGAATAGAGGCATTCTAAATTCTCAAACTTTGGAGAATTAATGGTGAAACCTAAGTGGCCCATATTTGGCATGAATTGCTTTTTATTGCCTGTAAAAAAAAAATTCGGGATCTTTTATCCTCTTTGGACCTCGGATATTAAAATTCCTCCATTTTTTAGGTCCTTTTTAACGGTGGCTTTTGCGCAAAGGATAGATGATTACCTTTCGCGGCCCCTCCCCGTTATACTAAAACACACAGTCTCACCAAAACGGTTTTTACATGAATTTCGATCTTGTCAAGTTTTATCGCATATTGTACATTGTATAGACAGGATTGAGATGAAAACACGCAAGCCAAAATGAGATAGACAAGTGCAATAATCAAATATAGCCGTGCATGTGTGCAATAAAGGATATAGGAGTCAAACATGTAGGAAGATATCACTAATTACATCTCAAAGACTCCAATCAATGTAAAGCACATGGATGAAATGATGTAGCCTCTCAAATATCTATCAAACAGTCACATGGATAAATGGAATGAAGTTGTGACTTAGCTATCTTACATGCTCATCCATAAAAGAAGCAAAATACAAAAATCTTTTTGGTCTTTTTTTTTTTTTTTTTTAAATTTTATCAAAAAAATCTTTTTGTGCTTTTCTAAAAAAATTTCTTAAAGGAAAATCTTTTTGTATTTTTTCAAAAGAAATATAAAAAGCAACAAGAATAAAACAAAGCTGTACAACTAAGCAATGGTACATATAAAACAGACTAGCAAAAGGAAGCATATGATATGAACATGAAGGAGCATCCTATTCTAGACATAGACCAACCCCTCAGTCAACTGTGCAAATCCCTAAAGATTTCCTAAGACTCTCAAATCTAAGGGCATCTAAAGGTTTCGTGAAAATATCGGCTAACTGACGGTCAGTAGGGACAAAACTCAGGGATACGACTTTCTCTTCAACTAACTGACGTATAAAGTGCTCACGTATCCTGATGTTTTTTCTGCGCGAATGCTGAACTGGATTGTGGGATATGTGTATCGCGCTCGTGTTATCACAGGAAATGGTCATGGTGTCCTGTGATATCCCATAATCCTCCAGCATTTGCTTCATCCACAAGAGTTGTGTGCAACAACTCCCGGCGGCTATGTACTCAGCCTCCGCAGTGGACAAAGAGATGGAATTTTGCTTCTTGCTCAGCCAGGAGACAAGAGCAGAACCAAAATAGAAACACCCACCAGAAGTGCTCCTACATCCATCTACATCCCCGGCCCAATTGGCATCTGAATAGGCAGACAAACGGTCATCAGTATCAAAGGAATACCAAATACCGTATGAGAGAGTCCCACTCACGTATTTAATGATACGTTTTAGAGCAAGTAAATGTGACTCTTTTGGGGACGCCTGATATCGTGCACAGACTCCAACACTAAAGGCGATGTCGGGACGACTGGCAGTCAAGTAGAGAAGACTACCTATCATACTCCGATATAAGGTTTGCTCTACGTCCTTGCCTGAAGTGTCCTTACTAAGCTTGGTAGTGGTACTCATAGGTGTACGTGCATGCTTAGCGGAGTCTAAATCAAATTTATTCACTAGGTCTCTAGCATACTTGGATTGGGAGATGAACATCCCATCCTCTAGCTGACGAACGTGGAGACCAAGGAAGAATGTAAGCTCTCCAACCATGCTCATCTCAAACTCACTTTTCATCTCTTCCTCAAAGTGATGAGCATGTTGGGAGCACGTGGATCCAAAGACTATGTCGTCCACCTAGACTTGGGCAACCAAAATAGCACTGTCATCTCTCCTGACGAACAACGTCATATCTACTCCCCCTCTCTTGAAGCCACGAGCTAAGAGATAGGAAGTAAGCCTCTCGTACCAAGCACGGGGTGCTTGCTTCAAACCATACAAGGCTTTCCTCAGATAGTAGACGTGCTTAGGGTGCTGAGGGTCTTCAAACCCTTTTGGTTATTCCACATAAACCTCCTCCTGTAGAATGCCATTCAAAAAGGCACGCTTGACATCCATCTGATACACCTTGAAGCGCAGATGACATGCGATGGCGAGCAGAAGACGGACGGACTCAAGCCTCGCAACAGGAGCAAAAGTCTCCCCAAAGTCTACACCCTCTATCTGTGTGTAACCTTGAGCGACCAACCTAGCCTTATTCCTGATTATGGTACCATATTCATCCATTTTGTTCTTGAAAATCAATCGGGTACCTATCAAATTAGTCTCACTAGGTCGAGGGACTAATTCCCAGACATTATTCTTTTTAAACTGAAGCAACTCATCCTGCATAGCAGATATCCAGTGTTCATCCTTGAGTGCTTCTTTATGGTTCTTGGGCTCGACTTTGGACGTGTAGCAAAGATGGCTAACAACGTTCTCTAGCTGAGCACGAGTCTTGACCCCTAGAGTGGGATCACCAACAATGGAAGAAGGGTCATGACTCTTGCGAACCCAAGCATGTATGTCCCCAAACACAGGAGTAGGGTCCACAGAGTGTGAGAGAGGAACAGGTAAATCACTGTCAGAACAGTCCTCATCCTCACACTGAAGGTTAGGATCAAAAACCGTTGAAGGTTCGTCATCTTGCACGGTAATGTTTATTGATTCCATAATCCTAGAGCTCTTCAGGTTAAAAGCCCGGTATGCTCTACTATTCAATGAATATCCTAGAAATATTCCCTCGTCGCTCCGGGAGTCGAACTTTCCTAATTGCTCTCTATCCCGTAGGATGTAGCATTTACTCCCAAAAACACGGAAATACGCCAAGTTGGGCTTCTTGCCGGTCCACAACTCATAAGGTGTCTGTAGTGTGTGTGGACGCAAATAAACCCTATTCACCGTGTGGCATGCAGTAGACACTGCCTCTGCCCAAAATCTCCTAGAAACTTTACGACCTAGAAGCATAGATCTAGCCATCTCTTGGATCGTTCTATTCTTTCTCTCAACAATCCCATTTTGCTGAGGAGTTCTCACAGTAGAAAACTCATGTTTGATCCCAAGGCTATCACAGTACAAATCCACCTTTGCTTCCTTAAATTCAGTGCCGTTGTCACTACGTATTCTGTTAATAGTGACACCGTGTTGATTTTGCAGGACACGGCACTTGGTCGTTAAGAAATCTACAGCATCGGATTTCTCTCTCAGAAAACCTACAATGGAGTACCTGGAGAAATCATTTACCATCACGAGGATGTACCTCTTACCACCTAGACTCTCAGTACGAGTGGGACCCATAAGATCCATGTGGATCAACTCCAGAACACGGGAGGTGGTAATGGAATGTAACTTCCTATGAGGACTACAAATTTGTTTTCCCAACTGACAGGGTCCACAAACGGTCGAAGTTGACTTTCCAAGAGATGGTAAGCCACGTACTAGGTCCTTTTTAGCTAAACGAGTCAAATCTCTAACGTTCACGTGACCTAGACGTTGATGCCACAAATCCATAGGAGTGATCTTGGCGCTGTTGCAGACAAGTGAGGATGTGGGCTCAGTCCCATAGCAATTATCCTCAGTCCTCACCCCTTGCATCAAAAGTTTATCGGCTTGATTGTAGACATTACACGCGTCCCGGTCAAACTTTACTGCAAAGTCAGTGTCGCACAGCTGGCTAATGCTGAGAAGGTTCACTTTTAAACCTTTGACGTACAACACATTTTCTAGCTTAAGAAATCCTGGTAACTCTACAGTACCTCGTCCTACAATGCTAGACTTTCTCCCATCTCCAAAGGTGACTCTGCCATCCTGATAATCCTCAAGAGATGTAAAAAATAAGGCATCACCTATCATATGTCTGGAGCACCCACTGTCAAAATACCACTGTGAGGTATTATGTGCTTTGAGAGCAACATGAACAACAAAAGCCTTTTTATCTTTCTTCGGTACCCAAGCAGTGGTAACCTTTTGTTTGCCTTTGTTGTTGTTGGTTTTAGCTGGAATGTGAGAAGCATTCACTAACGGCAAACACATCCGTCTGAATTCTTCCATCAAACTCTGAGAAGTGGCAGCTAAGAACTCAACTCGCTCTCTCAGACTAGAAAACTCATCAGTATGACGTGGTGGAGCAGTAGTACGTTGTGTCCTACCCATTCTATAGCAAAACTCCCTAAGGTGTCCTTTTCTTTTGCAATAGGTACAAAAGAGTGCAGTCAAAGGTGGACCTTGGTTTGTTTTTCTTGGTCGAACTCTCCTACGAGGTTTTTGACGGTGACCATAAGGAGTTGTAGTAAACTCAGGAACTGGTCCAGGTGTAATTTGGGACGTGGAGGCACCATCATATCCAATTCCTTGACGATCACCAAAACCTAAAGCAGGGCCGAGGAGCATCTTTCCCATCTTCCCAGATCTGTCCTCGATTTGTACCTTGACTTCCCGTGCTTTCTCAAGATCAAGAGTCAGCTGGGAAACAAGGGCTTCAAGTTTCTTCCGAGTCTCCACGGAGGAATGGAGCTGACTCGTAAGACTAGCCACTTGCTTAATCAAGTCCCCTCTCTCTTTCTCTAAAACACTCTCTCTCTCTCTAAACAAATTCTCATTCTCGACACATGTAGAATCTCTCTCTCTCAGGGCGGTGCAAGTGGAGAACTCTCTTTCTCTTGCTTTCTTTAAATCTTCCTCTAATCAGGTGATCTTAAGAACTAACGCTTTGTTACGCTTTTTAGTTTTAAATGACTCGGAATATAACTCAACGTAGGCGCGTTGTATATCACTCTCGCTCTCACTTGTGTCATCCTCCCCCTCACTCCCATCGCTCTCACTGTCGAGGTGTCCCTGTGAAGCATCATCCTCAACGTCGTGAGGAGAACTAGGAGTGCTCACTTGGCTGGCCATGAATGCGATGAAGTTACACTCATGCGGTGACTCATCTCCAGAATCCACCGTCTCGACCTCACTGTCGTCACTAAGGGTAGCATTAAGAACAGCTTTCCCTTTCTCTCTATTCAGACGATTGGCACACTCAAAAGCTCTATGACCCCTACCATCACACTCAAAACATCTCTCACTTTCTTTCAGAGGAGGATTTTTGGAAACTTTTTCATTTTTCTTTTCAAACTTATTTTTCTCAAATTTCTTTTTATCTTTAAAATTGCCATTTTTCTTAAATTTGAGAATCCTCTTGAAATTTTTTGCGAAAAGAGCCAAATCATCTAAGTCAAAATCGCACTCAGAATTTGACGTGTCAGTCTCTCTCTTTCTAGATGACTCTACCCTCTTTCTAGCTGACCCCTCACTCCTTCTCTCTTGGGCTTTAAGTGCAATTCCCTTATCTTTAGATTTAGCATTTTTAGGGAACATATCAATTTCATAAGTTTGCAAATCTCCTACAAGTTCTTCCAATTTTAGCGTATTTAAATTACCCATAGAATTTAGCACAGTGACTTTAGGGATAAAACTCTTAGGCAAAGAACGAAGAATCTTTTTAACAACTCTAGCATTCGGAATATGTTCACCAAGATTAAAACTAGTATTCACAATGTCAGAAAGTCTAGCATAAAATTCGTCAAAGCATTCAGAATCATGCATGGTGATTGTTTCAAATTGAGTTGTCAAGTTTTGCAACTTAGACTCTTTCACAGCATTAGTTCCTTCATGGGTGAGTTGTAAAACATCCCATGCCTCTTTTGACGTGGTACACGTCATTATGCGTTTGAACTCATCAGGTGTGACAGACCCAGAAATAGCACTTAGACCCTTAGAATTAAAAGATGACCATTTAATTTCTTCATCAGACCAAGAAATGTCAGGTTTCAAGTTGGTCACATTATCAACAGTCACAGTGGGAGGAGTCCACCCTCGTTCAACCAAAATCCAAACACGTTCATCAATGGCTTTTAAAGCCGACCTCATACGGACTTTCCAATAAGCATAATTTGTCCCGTCAAAAACAGGCATTTTATAATATGACTTCTCCATTTGAACATGCACTTTTTCAATAATCAATTTTTTCAGAAAATTGATATCTTAGAAAAATTTTGCGGAAAAAGGAATACGCGACAGATTAGCGTAACCTGCTCTGATACCAATTTGAAAACGTGAGTAGACAAATTGTATCAGAAAGTAAATCCTTGAAAATCAGGATCACGCGATAAATTAGCGTAACCCGCTCTGATACCAATTTGAAGAGTGTGTGCTCGCGTTCAAATGATCAAGTTATATATAAAACCCTTTTAACACAAACAGACCCTAAACATGCAGCAGTATGTGATTGAATAAATTGATAATCTACGTAAGAACATTCAAACACATGCAATTTAAGGAAAAATCCCCCTCAGGGGCAAAACCATTTATTTTCACTATAATTTGTAAGAAAAGGATTACAATGAAAATACAAGTTGACTAAGAATTACCCTCGGGTATCGGATTCTGTAGTCGCGGCTAGAATTATCCCTTTCCAGTAGGGCTGCAATGAAGAAGAAGAACGGTCTCCTCCACAAGGGTTGAACAAACCAAAGTTGTGTTCTTGGGTTGCAAAAGGATTCACAAATATTTGGCAAGGATGTGTGAATCAAAACATGAGTCTTGGGACTCAAAAATATGAAGACTAGGTGTATTTGGACTCTCAAATTCGTCTCCTAAAGTCTTGCAAAACAACTCCCCCGAAGTTGGTATTTATAGGAAAAAATATGAAGAGTTTCGCTTTTTTAAAACTCTAAAAATCTTACCAGCGTACAGGTACACCGAACCCGTTCTGGGGTACACCGAACCGGTTTGGTTGTACCATTCTGGTATGGGGTTAAAAAACAGCATTCTTCAAGGAATTTTCTCCAACTTCAAAAGGTCATAACTTCTTCATCGTAGCTCGGATTGAGGTGCCGTTTCTTCCAGTATCTTCGTTGTGGCGAGATCTTCAACTTTACAGTTGACCAGACCTCCGAACTATTGATGTGAAATTACGAAAATTCCTTTGAACTTCCCTATCAAGCCTTGTTTCACTGTTTTGACTTCCCCTGCGCTCCACTCGCATTATGTGCCTAAAATCAAGGAACGTGAAATCGTTGTGGCAGATGAGGGACACATTTAGGAGTTGTTGAATGCTTGATGGTTGGAATTCGGATAGATGTCGTCGTGAGCGATCGTGTAGAGACGTGCCAGATGTAGCCGAATGTAGCGGCGTATGACATACAAAACTGTAAGATAACGGACATGAGAATTATGTCCTTATAATTCTAACATCCTAAGATCATTAATTCATTATGAATCATTCATAAAACGTGAAATTCCCAATTTAAATTTATCAAAACCCTAGTTCTTTCAATTTATGTTCAAGAAGCCATAATTTTCAGATTTGTTCTACATGCAAATTCCTCAAAATGTAATTTCCAGTCTACATTCATTAAGGGTTTCGATCTAATTAATCACAGAATTTATTTACACATTCAAATCCCTCAATTTCACCATTTTTATCACCAATAACATAATCCTAACAATCCTACACTAACATGAATCAGATTAATAGTGTGATCTCCGGATGTTGTTGGTATGGGTGTGTTCCCCTCGTCTTGATCTACACGGTGGTGGTGGTGGTGGTGGTGGTGGTGGTGCAAGGTGATGTCGATTTAGCCCTCTTCTCTTGGCAAAAGTCTTCCCTCATGCTTCCTATGGCCGTTCTTGCTTTCTTCAGCTTTCTAACCTTAATGAAATTGTTTTTGGTTGATTAATTAAGTCCTAATTTTCGTCCATTAATTGGGCCTAAAAATCCCATTTACCATAATGCCCTTTCGGGGTGCCGGTTAGGCCTAAAATTATCCCGGGACCCAAACTAAACATCCGAGTATACTATTTCGACCCTTCCGGACTCAACGGTACACTCTAAATCATCATACGAGTTTCTAAAAATAATTTATATATTTATTCCACCAATTGAGTCCCGACACGACTCACACGCGCGTCTGACTTAATTCACTAAACTGTCGTATCACTATCTCTCGACAATTTATCAAAGTACATAGTTACATATTACATAAGGGACAGTAATATTAAACTAATAAGTATTAACCTGTAGCACGCTAGTTAATATTTATTTTTATTTGATTCAGATTAATACACAATTTAATTCTTCACATTTAAATTTAATTAATCCCATCGTAATAAATAATCCCATAATTATTTAAATCATAAAAAATGTGGGGTATTACAATAAATGATTCCTACTCTAGCAATGAACGATCAATGCGTTTAATCCAAACTCCTGCTAGCATCCACATATGCCGCAGCTCCGTGTCCCTGGAATAGAATATCAATCCTGACGTCCCTATGGTTGGACACCTAAAAGGTTTTGAAAATAGTTTTATAGCAAGGGTTAGAACCCAAAACATTTTGAAAATATTTAGCAAGTGAATTTACTGCAGTAATTTAAAATGAATGAATGCGCTTCATAATTAAGTTAGTGTCGCACTCCCTTGAGGACATGCTCACCCCTCCACTAATGTGCACACCTAACGGTTATCTTAACCCCACCTAGTTGTACTACCCCATCCAACTACCACTGGTATAATCTCCCCTTGCCATACTACTCTAACACGAGTATAATAATTTCTGGATTATAATTTATCTCACCAATTAACTAAATATATTCCTTTAAATCATAACATATAACCGTGACACAAGTTATATAAAGTATATACATCACACACTGCATTATTTCCCGCATATAATATTTACTACCATTATATACGTACCTTTACTAAGAACAACCACACATATACATATGCGCATCCATCCCTCCGAGTATACCCTCACCGGATGATTCCCTCTAAAGTTCTATCTTACTAGGTGTGCTCACGTAACCTAGATACCCGAGTTGGAATCGCTCACCAACTTGGTCCAAAATATAAGCGTAGTGGAGGCGGTCATATTCCTTCCCTCAAAGTGAGATAAATCACTCACCCATATACCGGACGCTATGACCTGGGGATATACTCACCCTACTCCTCAAGCTAGGGGATTCACCCACATCGCGCAACCTCCCTTGATAGCACTAGAGTATATAAATTAAATAAATATCTAGTAACTAATATTTAATAGCACACACAATTTATATATATATATATATATATATATATATATATATATATATATATATATATATATATATATATATATATACACACACACACACACACACTATCACTACACCGTATATATAATATAAATCCCGGCTTTACCGTGTACTCAAAAATCCATAACACTAGCCTATAATTTCCCGAGTCTGTGGCCCGACTCAACTTAATTAATTTTCTCACTTAGTAATTTATCATCTCCCCGAGTCTATGGTTCGAATCTAATTTAATTCACACGTCAATTAGTATAATATTTTTCGGAGTCTATGGTCCGACTCTAATTTACATTAATTAATTTAACACTTGGTATCACCTAACCATTATACCCAGACTCGCTCACTTGGCCCGTACCATCGTTAATACCCGATTCTACATCCCCCACCCCCTTCACTACTTAATTACACCTCAATTCCTTTAATAATGTAGTGCCACTCAACTACAATATCCGAATCTTTTCCCTCTGTCCAAAACCAATATCTACGAATTAATTCTCAAAATGTAATCGTCCCGTGACATACAATTATCATCGTCCTAAACCTAATTATATCCCCTTATAATTGTTAAGGAATATGTGTCACATATGAATTTATCACTAAATAAAAGTAGGGGATTAAATCCTAAATTAATTTCCCATATATATATAAACAGGCCGAACTGCCAAAATTCTGGGACCATCAATTGGTCGATCCCCTGGGTCGATTGATCGATCGAATAGGTATTCGTCTTCTCCGGCTTGCTGTTTCTGCCATTGATGAACCCTCAAGCTTTTTGTTTCATTCCAAACCCTTACCCAATCACAACCAACATTATCTCCACATAATAAAAGGGTCTAAACATCCTAGAGACCTTAATTAATCAACTAATTTCCATTAATTCCAACATTTTCCCAATTTGGGTTTTATCCGGGTTTCAAAACTCCAATACGATTTTCATTCCTATTAACAGAAATTAACCATCGATTCTTACTGGTTTTAACATACGATTCACACCTATACATTCCAGAATCATAAACATAATAAATTTCACCCTTAATCCCATTAAAGTGTATTAATTACTGAAAACCCAATTTTAAATGAATACCCACCCAAAATGAATTTTAGTTTACACCTCCCATATTATGAATTGATTATCATCAATTTAAAATCACAACAGTTAACCACTTGCCTGGAATCGTTCGTAGAGTCTGATCCGTTGGTGTAGTCAGGGTGTTGATAAAGAACACTCACTTTTGTCCCTTAATTTGGCTCCAAAAATCCCTAATCGACTCTTGATTTTCTTTCCCCAAATTCCCTCCCAATCCCTAGGTTTAGAATTTTCGTTAACTGTCGTTCAACACTTCCCAAATTAGGTTTAAACCCCTAATCCCGTTTTTGGCCACATGGTCCTAATTAGAATGGCTCGAATCACCCCGTGTGGGCCCGGCTATGCCCAAAAATGCCCCGAGACCCGATTACTACCCCCAAGTACTCTTTTCTGACTATCTCGACCCATCCGGACTCAACTGCACACTCAAAATCGTCATTCGAAATACTTTATAACATTCTCCAATTTTGACCTCAAAAATGCGACACACGTTAATTCGAACAATTTAACTTAAAGCCGCCAAATATAATTAATTCTTCCCACTCAAATAAATTCTCCAAATTATAAATTTAAATTTCTTCAATTTAAATATTTTTATATCTCCCAAGATAATTAAATATTAAATCCTCAAAATTACGGGGTGGTACACCTTACTCCTTGTAGTAATAGTTCACTGGATTGATCATATACTTTACATTTGAAACGATTAAACTTTACTGCAATGTTTGCATTGGAAAATTTTCTTATGCTAATGAAGTTCACATTCAACCCTTTTACATACAACACATTATCTAGTTTAGGAAATCTGGGCATCTCAACACAACCACGTCCTAAAATACTATACATATTCCAATATCCAAAGGTGACTTTGCCTTCCTTGCGATCCACAAGATTGGTACAAAATGATATGTCACCGGTCATGTGACTAGATCACCCACTACCAAAATACCATTGGGAAGTATTTTAAACCTTGAGAGCAACGTGAACAAGGATTTTTCGTCTCCCTTAGGTACCCAAGTGGAGGTAACCTTTTGTTTGTCCTTATCATTGTTACTCTAGTCGTAGCATTAGAAGCATTCTCAAAAGGCATAGACATCCCTTGAAATTATTATATTAAGCATTGCGAAATCGCGAATAGGAACTCAACTCGCTCTCTAAGACTAGCAAAGTCGTTATAGTGGTGCACGAGAGTATGTGTACATTAAGTTCCACCTAACTAATTAAAAAATTCCCTAAGGTGACCTCTCCTTTTGCAATGGGTGCAAACATAGATTTGTTTTAGTTCACTCGTTTAGATCCAACTCTCTTTTGTGTTTTAGATTGAGGCCTATAAGGATGCGGCATGTTTTCAAAGATACCGCACAAGGAATATGTTACGCCAGTGCATCCTATAAGGAGAGACAAGGAACCTGTACCAAATTTTCCAAAGATCACACAAAAACTTAGTGTAACTGACTCTGATACCAATTTGAGAAAGCGGGTTCTTATGGATAGTCCATATCTTAGGTTGCACATGCACAAATTTAATTTTTAGTCTAAATTTTATCTGGATTAGTAATTAGGTGTTCAATAAGATACATTCCAAATAAAATATCTCCAAACCAAGCAATCAATTAAACCAACTCAAATAGAGGAAAAGAAGAAACTGAGGAAAACTCCATTTCAGATAAAACCTAGATTTCAGCACTATATCAGAAATTACTAGACTCGATGACTTACAGACTACTTAAAGCTCCACTAAGTATAATGCATAGATCTTTAATTCTTCTACAAATACAGTACATTCTATCACTATCCACAGGAAGTGAGCCTTCCTCGATATCCACCGATCATCCTCAATATTCACGATCCTTTCTTCTTCAGCCGTAGAGGCTCAATTCCAAAAATCAAAAGTATAGTATAACTCTAAACAGGTTTGATGTAAGGAGTATGAAACTTGTTTTTGAACAAACTTAACTAATCATATAAGGGATGTATGATTTGAAAAAGAAAAGTGCTTTTGTAAAACATAAAGATGAACACTTTTGGAACATATATTGGAAATTCGTTTTCACCATAAGTCTTGTGAAAAACTGATCAAAACAGGTTTTTATCGAAAAATATATTTTTCGAGGAGTCACCCTTATTTGAACGAGCTTTGGGTATCATTCGAACGAAATAACAGTTTCTTTCTAACGAGGTGAATTTCGTTCGAACGACAAGTCAATCTCGTTCAATCGACCTTCTAATGACCTTCCAACAAGTTTGTTTCTGTAAAACAGAGCACATCTTGTTAGATGCTTGTTTGAAGCGCGTTCAAATGAAAAAGGGCATTTTGTTCTAATGTGATCTACATCTCGTTCGAACGAGATTAAAACTTAAAAAAATTATTTTCAAATTTTTTTTGTAAAAATATTCCTCGAATAAAACCAAACATCCCATAATATAATTCGACAAGAAATCAAATCCACAAGCTCGTACACCTCCATAAAATGTTCGTCACAATTTCAACGGCTTGAAATCGGACACGATGCTTGGTCACTCACATGTCTTCAAATGATTGTGGAGGCAAATGCGAATGTAGTGTTCATTTTGTAGTAACGATTTGTAACGGAATAAGCCAAACTTCATAATCTATGAACAATTATAAAATATTTCTCTTGAATCGACTATGAATATTTTGAATTCGAATTTTGAGTAAGAAATTCCTTATTTCAGGGTGAAGAATGTAATACCCCATATTTTTATGTGAGTATTAAATTAAATAAATTAATTATGTGTGTTTGATTGTGATATGAAATATCACTATTTACACATTATGCATTATTTAATTCAGATTTGATATCAAATTTTATGCATGGAAATTCATTAATTCATTATTTAATATTTGGCCTTGAACCATTTAATTATTAAATAACTAGGTTGTTACTTATCTGTTTTAGTATATATTAGTATTGGGCTAGTGGGATGCATATAATGTCTGCTTTTGTTTTAAAATGGTGGATTATAAGCATATTGGGTTAGTATAAGGCCTATGTAAGGTTTTAAGTCATTTTAGGGCCTTTTGGATGAGGCCCACTTAGGGCCCAAGGGTAATTTCGGGATTGAGGATTCATAAGGAGTCATTTGGGATATTATAAGTTACATAATACAATTTGGGAGGCACTTTGTTTAACACCCCGTAATTTTTCAATCATTAATTATTTAAATTATTTCGAAATTCGAAAAAATAAAAATTACGGAATTAATTATTTTTAGTATTTAAATGTTGGATTTTATTTATGGAAAGTATGATTTTAATCGAAATTTAAATCGGAGTTAAATTCTAAGTACTACAACTTTGAAAATAATAGGGGACTTTCGGGGGTCAGGTGGAGTAGGTCGGATCGGTTCGCCCAGTCAAATTTTCAAAAGTTCGCTCTTTTTGAACAGTTTGCATGGGACTAAAACACTTTGTCTTCTATATAAAAATATATTTTGAGAATGGGATTTTATAAACACTTTTACATGAACCCTAAGAGCATTAACCTCTCATAATTCTCATCTCCTTCAACCTCCAAACCCTAGCCCCATTTTAAGCAACCTTCAACTCAAGATTTGAGAAACTAAATCGAGTTTTCTCAAGTTGATCCAAGAATGAATCTTTGACGTCTTGTAAGGACATTGTCCGTCACATTTAATTATGTCGTATACCGCTACAAGTCGTCAAAGAATCGAGGATGCTATCACCTACAAATGACGGATCCAAATTTCAACTACTCTTCAACATCCAAGCTCCAACGAGATAATTTTGGTAAAAATATATTTTAAGGTCCATTGGAATTTTATATTTAAAGGATTGGGATTATTTTTAAAAGGTTTAATTTTTTAAATATAAAATTTCTTTTGCATAAAAGAAGTTCTATTTAAAAAAAAAAAGAATTCAAAAGTTTTTTTGTTGTGTGTCAAAAGAAGTTCTCGGCCATATAAAAAAAATTGAGGCTAGCTTTGCCTTGTTTTGTACAGGTATTTCCAAAAGCCTTAAAGGCTTGCATGTAAAAAACTTTGGTGCAAAAGTTGTGGTTATCATTAGTCCATGATTAAGCCAATGATTGGCTTATATGGCATATTGTTTTTCATGTAAGTTTTTTTTTTCAAAAGGAACTTGCGTATAGTTATGTAAACAAGGAAAAGGTTTTTACTTGTTTCCTTTTATTTGTCTTGTGCTTTGGGTCTTAAAAAAAATAAGGGTCGCCGAGTTTTTTTTTTTTACCAATGATTGGCATTTGGCTTTTGGCATTAAGACTTTTTGAAAAGTTTTTTTTCAAAATTAGGTTACGTACAGAAACTTGTTTTTTTTTTTAAAGAAAAACTTATTTTTTGCCACGCCACTAGTATTTTAGAACCTTACGCCTTTTGTGTTTTGGAAAAATCTGCATGTCAATAGTTATTCTTTAACAAAATCTTTTCTATAAAAGGGGATCAAGCAAGAAAAGTTTATTTTTTTGACAGAACACTTTTCAAGAAGAAATTTTTTATTCTATAATTTTTGAGAGTGTCTTCTTCTCACTTTTAAGGGTCCAAAATTTTTGTCCGCTTAATTCATAATCCCTTCTACTTTTTATGAATTGTTTTGTGGAATTCAAGACATATTTTTCTGAAATTTTATGCTGGTGATATTGGTACCGTTTTTGGTGCTAATCGAAGACTGCGGTCATTGAGGTTCGCTGTGTGTGGATCTTTGCTGAAGATAGAACTGCGTGTTCTTGTAGAGTAGCTGCGGTTATTCCATTGCTGACGACACCGACTGATGCATGCGGGTATTCGTGTGTCAAATTATTTCATTGTAATCCGTGTAAGTTGTAATTTACAAAATTACAATGAAATAAATGGTTTTGCCCTTCGGGGATTTTTTCCTGAAATTTTGTGTTGCATGCTATATCTTATTTATGGTTTGACACACGCACACACGCAGTTGCATTTTTAGGAGCTGTTTAAAAATAGACTCTAATTAAATAAGGGTTACTAAGAAACTTGCGAAATTTAATTTAAATCATTATCACACAGTCGCACTCTTTTCACGTCTTTTCACAAGGAACACATCTATATAATCATATTTCTTCAAACAAATTCCAGGCATGAATATCTCCATTCCTTTCCTTTAATATTATGCGTGTTAAATATGGAATACACACTAAATAGACATGTTTTCTTAAAAAAAATTAAAGATATTAACAAGGAAAAGTGAATGACAAATTGGGACTATTTTTATGAAAATTCCTAATATATTTGAAGACTCAAAACCTTGCATGTTAGATTTGAGAGTTGAATTTCCCATAGACTTTATGACGTTCGCATGTAAATTTCTGCATAGAGATATCTTTAATTAAATCCTATCATGTTATAACTTGTTAACTTTGTGTATGTTGTGTAGTAGAAAATTATTGTTGCTTAAACACAATAACATGGGTGTGACTAGAAATTATATAAATTGATTATGAAGTGTTGTTTATTTAAAACTATGATTAAACAGGAATTAATTGTACAAATAATGATGTTGGGTTAAATTGGTAGAATTATTATGATAAATTAGAATTTAATCTTATGCCACTTGTTGTTTTGTAATATATTCGACACTGCGGGAACGACGGGGTCATGGGATAGATAGGAATCTCACCTTTATTTGGGTTGCTTTCTAGGTATGAGACTAGTTATTAGACCTTTGGATTGTCATCGCTTTTTCGATATGGTACTAGATAGCATAGACTACATACGGATAAACATTCTTGGGTATGGCTGATTTTTATGTTGTTCTTTGGTTTAGTGAGCCTAGGTTAAGGCTAAGAAGTGTTTATTAGTTAGTTTTTTCTTTTTAAACGATAGGCTAGAAAATACTTGTGTGTTGGTGACCTTTAGGTATGGGACTAAGGGTGTTTTGAGGTTTTTATGTCAATATAAAGGGTGGGAATAATTTGAGATAAATGGTGAGAAACTTGAGAAATTGTGAATTAATGCCTAAGATAATACACAGGTACTAAAATGAGTTATCATCGTTAATAAGTGGAGGACTGATAGTTAAACGGGATGGATGGCTATTGCGACGTGGGTGTGTGTTGGCGTAGTCATAAGTGCAAGGCTGACAGAATACTGGTTGGCTGACTGTTATGACGGGTCGTGGATGGAACCTCATCAATAAGTAGATAGAATACGGGATGACTAGCTATAACGAGGGAAATGGGTGTGATGTAAAATCTTAATCAGGAGTCCCGCAACTGATATTAATGAGATGGATACAAATAATAATCTAGTTAATTGAATTAAAATAGATGGACAACTTTGGTTAAAATCTAATAGTTGGGCATGGACTTTGGGGGTGACTTAGATGTGGATAGATAGTAATTTATTTTGCTCGCTAATTAATATATTTAATTTAACTTAAAATACTTTATTGTTATGTTTATTATGTATAATGCTACTGTTGGGGTTCATGGACCCTATTTGAGAGGATTGGTTGGTATTCACGCGGTGGGCTCTGATCCATTGCATTGACTAACATTTTAGGTTAGCGCTAAAGTAGGTGCTAATGATTGATTGGAGATTTTTGGAGTGTAGATGGAAACTTATCTGTAATTGCTTTCATAGTTAGGTTTACTCACCACAGTTGTTATGGATTTCGGTCAGATTTTATTTTAGATTATTTCATGATTTTCTTGGTGGCGATCGATGCCAAGAATACATAGGGGTGTTACACTTTGAGACAAAAGAGAAATAACTTAAAGAGCAGAAGAGGAACTAGAGGATCTTAGCATGATTTTCTCCTATTTTAATTGAGGCAAGCTTATATGAAATTTAATTATATTGCTTTCATATTAGATTATATCTATTCATTGAAATCATGTTTGAATGTGATTTGATATGATTAAATAATTAATTTTGGCAATTAGTTTGATATTAATTAAGTCAACTTCCCGTATACATTGAATGATCTCACCATGACTTTGAATTGAAATTATTTGAAAAGTGTTAGAACGTATTTTATATTAAAATCATTTAAAATCCCTATTATCAGTTGGATACATCAATAAAAATTATAAGTTAATTGTAGTAGTTGATGAAACTAGGGTTCTTGAGATAAAGACCCTAATTTAACAATTTAAATCATGACATGATTGGTTGAAATATGTTAATATTAGTGATTCTTATTGGCATATTACTTATATATGAAGGGGAAGGGATTTGTGTTATATTTAATGGTTTTTAGGATGATTTTGGAAAGCCATTAGAGGTATGGTACGAAGTGGATGATCTTAGGGAGAGAATCACTTTAGCCTCTGGACAAATCTGAAGCACCTTATACTCTTGACTCATTTGAGTCTACATTGTATAAGTGCTCATCTAGTTTGGAAATAGAGACAAAATTGAGTCCCCGTCCTAGATACCAAAGAGCCTCAGACACTTCATTCCTCTTGTTTGAATGATCAAGGTATATTCACAAACACTCACACATTTTAGGACCCCATACATTGTTCACACATATTACTAAATTGATTGTATGTGTATTGTGTGTGTTTACTTCCCTAAAAACTTTTTAAATAATTTATGGGAATTTTTAATGGTTTTTAAAACAATTTTCTCTTAATTAAAATTGGAATTAAAAAGTTTTGGGGTCATAATATAAATTATGATTGTTGGTTTTATCCCTGAAATGTTCACTTGGGTAGGATCTGAAAGCGCTAGAGACATCAGGGTGCTTGTGTAATTAAGTTTGGGACGCGCGTTTGTTATCCGTTGTTTGATCCACACCCGTCGTCCTACTATTGGCTGAAGGTGTGTTTCTTTTAAGAGATAAAACCAACGTTTATTATCAGCCCTTGGATTGAGCTTATCAACGCCCTACATGCATCCTTGTTACAATCCCTATGAACCTCTATCATCCAATCAGAAGCCTCTTAACCAACTGCTTACCTTTAACCGTTGGATGGAAGTCAATGTTGCAAGACTTAATCTTAGCCCTTGATTTTGAACCCCCTTCTCGATCCTTCTCAGCCCTGTATATAAGGAGGCTAACCCTTAGCCTTTCAGAAGCTTTTACCACTTTCGTCATTTAGAGAGAGAAGAGAGAGAAATCACAGAGTTAAAAGCCCCAAACCTAATTCGTCCAAACACTTTATCAAACCCTAACCTTTTTAGCAAAAACCAGTTCATTCCAAACACAACCTTGAGTGTTTGAGAGTTTTTGAGTGTTGGTTTGAAAGCAGTTTCTTGCTATAACCTCTTCGTTTTGAGATCTTGTGTCCAACTTAAACATTAGGATTAGATTTGTCTTTCTATTTCATAGAAATCATAGATCTGTCCATTTTATGTTATATTACACCTAGATATGCATTTATAGTTTCTTATCTTGATAAATCTTTTGTTGATTATTTTCAGTAAATGTTTTCTTTTTCAAAATCAACAAAATCATTTTCTGTTTCTAATTCTTTTGGAATAAGACCTTTGACCTAGTTGGAATCACACTTGGTGGTTTTTAATTTCAAAAGTATTTTCAAAACCCTAAAATTGATTAAGATCTTGAAACGTCTTCTGAGCAAGATAGCCGTGGATTCTGGGTTTATTTTAAAGGTCAAATAAGGTTTAAGTTTCCTAAGAAGAGAGAAACTGAAAATCACAGCATATAGATCTAATTTGTAATTTGTTAGGAGTGGTTGTAAAAATAAGAGTGAGTGAGTGTGTGCATGCATGTGTTAGATCACCATCACAAACACTTACACACTACAACACTGAAAGCGTTGGTAATAAGATCTTGAAGGAGGAGTCGACGTAAAGGCTGGAACAAAGTGGAAGTTAGCAAACTGGGAGAATCACATCATCAATCAGAACTACAAAAAAGTTAGAAGGACACCAGTGGGTACATTCCTAAACTTGTATAGGACTGATTTGTATGCATGTGTGTTATATAGTTTGTAATTGATATATTTTATTTTAGTGGATTTTTTTGTTTGTGACTTAGAAGTCACCGTGGATGTTTCCTCAGTTGGGTGAGGTTTTACCACGTTAAAAATCTCTTTTTATTAATCTTTCTACATCTCCTCATCTCATTCTTGGTGGTGTGCTTAATTAAACTGTTTTAGTTTTGGTTTTCAAAACTTGTTACAAATCTTGACCTGATCTCGTGCATGTTTTATTAAACACATCTTGTGATTAAAACTGATTTGGTTTGAAGAAAAGAGTTTCCTAAAAAAACAGTTCGGAGTTACTTAAATAGTTTAATCTTGTATTAAACGGCTTTAGTAACAGGTTTTAAAATCAATTCAATCCCTGAAACTTGGAAAATGAAATTAGCCATAACGTTTTCATTAGGACTCGAATTCACGCACGGTCAGAAGCCACGGGAAGATAATGTGATGGAATAGATGTTGGTATTAGGGTACCATACAAATATTTGAATATGAAATGAAATAATTTCTCTTAAAGATAAAATATATGTTAAAACTTTCCCAAACACATCAAAACCTAGGCAGTTTTGAGTATGAGTTTTTGGGATGGATCTTGAGTTTGGGATAGCTTAGGCAGGCTTTGTGTTATGATTGGATTTTTGGGTTTTGGTTATTAAGGTTAGAATGGATTGGCCTTTTGTATTATTATACTAATAGAGTTAAATGAATTCAAAAAATTTTAGGTTTTGGAAATTGATTTGTGGGTATGGGGGTCTAACTGTGTAGGATGTATTAGTTGAAAATAGGATAGCAAAATGGGTTATTAAATGGGATTTTGTAAGGGTTGTGTGACAACCTTGATATAATTATGATTAATTATGTTTGAATCATGCTTTCCTTAGGCAATATGTATAATGTGCTATTATTATGTCTAATTGTAAGTTATTATGTGTAGTCTAATCCTACATTCATAAATCATGAAATATCAAATTAGTTATAAACATACAAATTTTGAAGTTTTCCGTAGGAATGTTCATATTGGAGACTAGTTTTAACCCTTATAATATAAATATTGACTTGAGGTGAAAAATTAGATAGTTTTATACTTATAAGTTAAATTTTTAACACAAAAAACGGTATGTGAAATAGAGGTCTGAGTAAGGAGTTGTGCTGAAATTACGAAACAAGGGAAAATTTCTCCATTCATTAAGTGATATTTTAGCTTAATAGTACACCATGTGTTATAATTTGATTGGTTGAAATGGTAGGCTGGTTTGGCCGAATTTAAACCCTTATAATAACCTCATCCTTTAGCAAATTCATCCTTGAGAGAATTGGAGCTTGAGGAAATATAATTGTGAAGTTTTGGTAGAAGAAAATGACGAGAAAGTTGGAGAAAAATTCATAGGAAATTACGTAAAAATCCCTAAGGTAATTCTACCCATGAATCTTGTTATACTTTTTTTGTGTTACTGATTTAAATGATAGAAACAATAATTTGTTTACTAAACTTCCATGTATTTATGTGTACGTACGGATAGATGTAAGTTTAAGCAAAGTTGAGCGTGTAAACCCTTGAAATTGCTTCGTTTAGAAACCTAGTGTATTCAAACTTCTATAGCTTTGTGTATACTTAATAAAATTGATTAGTTACAATTGTAGATTAACATAGACTCATATATGTATATCATATTAAAACATTATGTAAAAATACCAAGAAATTAATCTTCGGTGATAGTTTGAAGTTCAGGTACAAAATCTGCCCCAAAAGAGTTAGTACGCATACCACGTGTTTGACGTTTTGCTTGACATAACAAATGAACCCTAAAATTTATGAAACTTTAATTTTGTATTACTGAATATGTTTATTTATATTGGATTGAATATCATATAAAATTATGTTGTATAAAAAGTATGAAAATTCCTGGAAGTTGTTTGAACTATAGAGGGGCCTATAGGGCAAATTTGCTATATAGTAAATAAATGGGGACAACTTGCTGTAGAAACCTTGAAATGATGTGTCGTCTTTTGTAATGTAAACCTAATATGATAAATATTGGATTATCAAGAAGAAATTAAAGTATGTTTGGACTATGAATTGGATATATTAAATATCTTAACATGAATTTGGATGGAATTTTATTTATGATAAATGATTTGAATGGAATCATACGATGCTTATAAATTGAGTTATGTTTAAGTTATTATTTGGATTATTGATATTCTTATGATGGTACTAATATTTTAAGAATGATAGGAAGGGAAGAAGAACTAGTTGAACAAGTATCGGACAAAGAAAAAGAAAAGGGCTGACAAGTTGCCAAGGTGAGTGTACTTATAATTGTTTCATATATAGATATGAAAATGATATGATGGATATGGATATAGCTCTAAGAGAAGGATTTGTTTGGATATTAAATTATCCAGGATTGGTTTGAATATTTCGATATTTAGGATTTGTTTGGATATTCAAATATTCAGGATTTGTTTGGGTCTTATGAAAAAGGATAAGAATTGGACAAAGATCCAACGATTTGTTTTGTCTTATGATAAGGATTTGTTGGAACTTATGTTCCAGGATTTTTTATTGCCATAATGGTCAGGATTGGTTGGATTTTATATCCATATATTTGATATAGAATTGTTACTTCATTGCAGGGAAGGAGTACCTCACTAAGATTAATGCTTATTGTTTATATTTTAATATTTTCAGGTTTGTACGCTACAAACTAGGATACCATATGATCCGTAATTTTGAGACCGACAATATTAGGAAGAGCCGGGATTTATATATGGGGATTTTGTTATTGTCACACTAGGGATTTTACTACACTCACTCATTGTATATATTGAAATAGAGTGATTTAACTTGATAACTGTAATAGTTAATCATAGTATTGTAAGTCCGTTAAATTATGACTCTGATGTTGGTTACGTTATGATACAAGAACAATATTATGTTCATTATGTACATTATGAATGAAATTATTGATAAATGAATCACATTTCAAATGGACTGAAGATTATGATTTAATTATTCTAAAAATAAATTATTAGAATGCTTTTGGGGTTGGGGTGTGACAAGTTGATACCTAAACGTGATGCCCCAAAATATTGGGCTAAGATTACATGAGATTAAATATAGTTATTATGCATATTTTTGTATAAGTTGTGTGTGAAAATAGTTATAAATTGGAAGTGTGACACCCCGCCTAATTAAACATCGGTTCATCAGGCCTTTATTAAATTAAACCGGGTTTCTCATATGGTTCATTCTTAGCATCACTGTCAAAAACTTTTTAATTACTAACCACTTAAGTGAAATTAGACTGGTGCCAAATTTTATCGTTCTTTAATAGCAAATAAAAGAACTATATTGAGCTAAATTAACCATACACAAAATAAAATAATCCAACCATCATAATATATATATATATATATATATATATGAAATAAAGGTTTGTCAAATTAACCTTCGGCCAAAATCCAAAACAAATACTCCATAATGATAACAATTATAAATAACTGAAAACTGTCAAGGGACAACATGTCCATATATAAAATATAAAAAATGGATCCTACACTAGATTTGAATAAGGGAATCATCTAATCAAATCAAGTCCTATCAGCATCCATTGTGCTATAGCTCCGAGTCTCTAGAAGGAAGTCACGCTTGGCGTACCTGTGGCTAGACACATAAAAGATCTTTAAAAATATTTTATAGCAAGTGTAAGTACACAAAACATTTTGAAAATATTTAGCAAGTGTTTATTACAAAAGAATTGAGTTATTGGTTACACATGTTCAAATACACTATCTCCTGAGTCTTCCTCACCTCTCATCTACGGTGCACGTCTAACGTTCTATACTTATCCCATCTAGCTATACTACCCAAGCTAACTAGACTAAAGTATTCAATCAAACTTACCTACATGTCTAAGTTCTCGTACCGCCCATACAGTACACTAATTTATTAACATTTCTCATATGTTAATTATCAACGTAAGTAGCATTTCTCATGTGTTATCTTTTAAATTAATACATTAAGTTCTTAACTTAATTTATCACTCTGATATTCATAATTATAAATAACATTCACAAATGTTATTAGGTAAAATGTATAATTAAGTTTCTCGACTTAATTCATTCTTTTTAGATATACCCTATCTAACTGTCTACTGTTACACATAAGTAGATAAATCGTACATTATATATTTCACAAACAATATATACAAATAAATATATCTCACTATAATATCCTCGTATCACGCAATGAGAAATTTATTTGTTCGAATGTTCCTTCAACCCCAATTTAAATTCTCATGTATTGGTCCGGACGTTCCATCGACCCCAATACATTTAATATATTTTAGGTATTCACACTGCCTAAGTATTTATATTGGTCCGATGTTCCATCGACCCCAATATTCAGGTTCGATATTGGTCCGGGTAGCCCTCGACCCCAAATCGAACTTTCATGTATTGGTCGGATATTCCTTCGACCCTAATACATCTAATATAGTATTTACACCGCCTAAATATATATACATAATAGGTATACACACAACCTAATTGTTCACACTTGTACATGGTATATTTCTCTCGTATACTTGTCGTACTAACTTCTTTACAAATTATCCCCATAATCGTACTCCTGAGTATTCACCCAACTCTAAAGATCCTAGTTACCCCTCTACAGATTTTAGTCATTAAACCAATATTTCTCTACTGGTCTACTCATCAACTTGATTCCCAAACTCCTCATAATTTATTATCAAAATTTTGTGATACCCGGCTCAATCGGATTATCATAGTCGGACCATATTCCAAGTATTACACTCAATGACCTTACCGGGCCTTAACTACACACCTACTGGTCTTCCTTAAGTCCCTACATGGGTATAATATAATTACTAGGGTTCCTCCCAATCATTGGAAATCGAAGAAATTTAAACAACAAAAGAACCTAAATTCAGCCTTGGTCGATCGATCAATGAATTTGATCGATCCATCGATCCATCGACATTCATACATCAATCGATCGATCGACAATATATGACTTTGCCCAGTTTCGGTTTTCATCACTTTTGACCCACCAATCTCTCATTAAACATTCTATAAATCTCTACTAATATATTTGAACATCCACAATAGTTATAGAGACTATTTCTAACGTAAAAATATCACCAATTCTTTACCAAATTTGTCCAACAACCATCAAAATCTAAATATTATCAGCAACCCTAGGTATTTGTGTTCTTCATTTTTTGTCATCAAAAACCCAGATTTAAATTCATAGAAGTAATCATAATTCATCTGATTTCAATCCTCTACATATGTCAATACAACTACATGCAATCCTACCCAAACATTCAATCAATTTACTCTTTTCTTCCAAGAATATTAAGAATATTCAAACTATTCATGAAACTCTAGACATGAGTATTATATCTTTAAATCAATTGCAATAAACAACTTTCCTCAAGGTTTGTAGGGTCTAATTTCATGGATTATGAGTTAGGTTGGTTGTCTTTCTCCTCAAATCTTCCTTCTCAAGTGTTTGTGGTGCAAGAATTCTTTTAATTCTCCAAAGAACCCTTCTTTAAGCTCCAATTTTGGTCTCTAATATCTTCTCAGCATTTTCTCACCTCTAAGACCTATCTTCCAATCCTCATAAACGGATTTAGAGTCCTAAATTCCGTGGGTCTCTTCACCTCATCATTAAAAATGACTAACATTCCCTTGTATGGTCCCGATTTAGTCCAAAATTGACTCATGACTCGATAAACATCCCCGGGTATACTATTTTGACTAATTAGACCCTTCCGGACTCATCCGTAACCTCGAAATTCTCATTTGAGTCACTCAAAATATATTTCTTATCTCGACCTCAAATTAGTCTACACGTGACTCCCGATTGAGATAAAATACAATATGCACATATCACTCGCTATGTCGTATAACACTAATCATTAATTATTTACTATTCACACTTGGTAAATATTATATCGTAATATTAATCAGTATCCATCTCCCGATTTATATTTAATATCACATTTATTATTTAATCTGATTAAATTACTTCACTCACGTAATTTAAATAGAATATATTTTCTCAATTAATTCCTGAACTAATTAAATTATAAATACGTAGAAAATACGGGGGTAATTTAAATAGAATGTATTTTCTCAATTAATTCCCGAACTAATTAAATTATTAATACATAGAAAATATGGGGTATAACATACTTCCCCCTTGCAAAGGAATTTCGTCCCTGAAATTAGGACATACCTGCGGTGAACAACTCTAGATACTGCTCTCGCATGTCATCCTCCCCCTCCCATGTTAACTCATCAATATTTTGGTGTCCCCACTGAACTCGCACTAGTGCACCACCTTAGACCGTAGTTTACGCTCACCACGATCTAGAATAGCTATGGGCCTCTCCTCATATGAGACGTTTGGATGCAAGTCAATCTCTTCAAGTGGAACATGCCAAAAAACTCTCTCCCTCCTCGTGTATTTCTATAGTGATGACACATGGAACATATCGTGTATCCGCTGAAGATGCTCTAGAAGTCCCAGTCTGTATGCTACCAACCCCACCCCCTCTATAATAGAAAACGGTCCCACATATCTCGGTGTTAGTTTCCCTCTCTTGCCAAATCTCATAATCCCCTTCATAGGAGATACTCGAACCAACACCTGGTCACCAACCTCTAACTCCATATGTCTCATGTCAGTGTTGGAATAACTCTTCTTCCTATCTTGAGCCATCCGAATGCGTCCTCGAATTAACTCAATCTTGGCAGTAGTCTTCTGAATCATCTCGGGGCCTAATAACTTGTTGTCCCCCACGTCCAACCAGTATGCGGGCGAACGATAAGGCCTCCTATATAATACCTCGAATGATTCCATACTGATAGTAAATTGGTAAGAGTTGTTATACGTAAACTCTACCAATGGAAGGTATCTCTCCCAACCTCCCCCAAAATCTAGGATGCACATCCTCGGCATATCCCCAAGCATCAGATTCACCTTCTCAGTTTGTCCATTTGTCTGAGGGTGATACGCCCGACTCAACCCTAAGTCTATGCCCATGGCCTCCTGAAAACTCTGCCAGAAGTGCGACACAGAACCTTTTTCTCTATCAAACACAATATTAATCGGAACCTCATGCAGTTTAACAATATCTGAAATGAATAGCCGTGCATACTGCATCGTCTCATAGTTTGTGCGGACTGGAAAGAAATGAGCCACCTTAGTCAGCCAATCCACTCACAGCCATATGGAATGGTGACCCCACTGCGACATAGGTATCCCAGTAATGAAGTCCATCGAAATGATCTCCCACTTCCACACGAGAATCTCAAGTGGCTGTAACATCCCCGAAGGTCTCTGATGGTCAACTTTCACCAGATGATAAGTGACGCACTTTGAGACAAACTATGCTATGTCTTTCTTCATGCCGTCCCACCAGTATTGTCTCTTTATTTCTTGGTACATCTTATCCCCACCGGGATGTAGTGTAAATCTGGAACTGTGAGACTTAGTCATAACTGCATGTCACAAATCCTCACCCTTGGTCACTACTAATCTCCCATTAAAGTACAGGCCTCCCTCTGAGCTGACTGAGTAAGAGTCTGCACCCTTAGGTAATAATTGTTATACCCTTTCCTGGCAAAACTGATCCTCTGCCTGTGCCTTCACTACCCGCATATCGATCTTGGGAATGATAGTCATAACTGCCATGTACGTTCTGGCAACCTCATCCTATTGTCGAAGTTCACTCCACTTCGTTTTCCACACCTCCGCTACGTCTCCAGTAGGTTATCGGCTCAATGCGTCTGCAACCACATTAGCCTTACTAGGATGATACTGTATATCAAACTGGTAGTCCTTCATAAATTCTAGCCACTGCCTCTTCCTCATGTTCAGATCCTTCTATGTGAAGAGATCACTGCACTAAAAACATCAATTTGTCACACCTTAATATTAAAAATCTTGCATAGTATAAAACTATGCCAAATTTTGGCACGGTTTAATGATAATCTGGCATACTTTTAAGTAGTGCCAAATTTTGGTACTTTTTAAAAGTGTGCCAAAATTGAGAACACTTTGCTAAAATATAAATATCCTGAAAAAAATTACCCCCCTCAATTATTTTTGGTCTCCCTCTCTCTCTCTCTCTATCTCTCTCACGTTTAAGAAATCCCCCTAGTTTTTCTCAGCCCGATTCCTCTTGAGACCAACCACTCATAACCACAAACTTACATTGTATTACCTCTCTACATCCCCACCTCTGTCTGTCGTCAATGGCAATTCGACCCCAACCTCGAAGTGGTACGCCTCCGCATGGGTACAGGGGGAAGAAATTAAGGTTCGTTACAGGCTATAGTAGTGATGATGATGATGATGATGATGATGATGATGATGATGATGATGATGATGATGATGATGATGATGATGATGATGATGATGGTGAAGAGGGAAGAAAATATGGAAATGAAGTGGAAGAGGAGGAGAAGGGGGAGGTAGAGAAAGAAACGGACTTGGAAGAATGTGAGATAAGGGATTCTATTGAAGAGGGATATAGTGTTAAGGCTGGGTCAATTTTGTCCAAGAATGAGGTTAAGGTAATAATAAGCCCTTCCATTTCAATGCCCCTTTTTTCTTTTCAAATTCGTGTATAAAATAAGCACTGATAAGCTAGAAGAAGTAAAGAAGAGTTTTATGAATTGTTGCATTTTTTTATTTAATATGTTAGACGTGTGTGTGTGTATACTATAACAGATATTGAAATGATCATATATGGTATGTTGCAATATTGAAAAATGTGAAACAAGCTTGGAGCTTCTGTCTCAAATTATTTTTTTAATCTTTGGCTTTCATTTTGATGTAATCTAAAACATCAGAGGTTACAGTTGTATTTTTGCTCTAGTTATTGATAAACTTCATACTTTAGACTTGTAAGGAAACTCGAATTCGTGAACGGTTGCAAAGAGTTGTAATGGTTAGAGCATCAACTGCTATGACAGTAGCCTCAAACCCTCGAAGCAACCCATATACCTGTGAGTGATCAACCACATATGATGTTCATTATGTTACTGTGATATAATTTTAATTTTATTATGATTTTCAATTGAGTTAAAAATTACACCTCCCAATTTGGTCATGTTAATCAATGATGTTGGGAGGGGGTGTTTAATTGAATCTAGTGAAATTGCTTCTAAAATTTTGAAGTTTTGAGAGCATTATTCTAAGAATTTAAATAGTTCAATTATTTTTTGTGAAAAAAAAGGTATGTTTTGCACATCTTATATATTTTAACCTCAAAAAGTATGGAAGTCTAAATTTATGTATCATCTATGTATGATTTATTTGGTTTTAAAATATTTTCTTAACTTTCAAGATTCTCAAAGGTGATGGAAATAAGGGGTGACCATGTGAAGAGTCTTTTGATGTTCGAATCGGATTAGGGAAATCAGTTGTGCTAAAGTAATCTTCTATTTCAAAAGCATTATTTATTCTTCGTGATGAAGTTGGTATTTTCATTGAAACAGTTACAGGTATCTATGTTTCAATACTGTTCTTACGGTCATTTGTATCTCTATGTAAGATGCTATCAATCAACTCTATTTAGTTATTAGAAAATGATATATCAAAATTTTAAATATTGAATAACAAAATGTTCATCAATTGCAAATACGTAAGGTATCGGAGCCTTTGTATCATGATGTGTTTTTAGGGTTTTCTCATATTTTAAGCCATAAACCCCTGTATCAAGATGTGTTTTTTGCACATCTATTGTGTTTTAAAATGGTTCCAAGAGTTTAAGATGTGTTCCAACATGACACAATATCGGCTCCAACACGAAACAATTCGATTCAAGGTTCTATATACCTCCTATCATGGGACAAATGGAGTATCTATTAAGTAAAAGATAGTATCGCCGTGTATGTGGAATTGGTTCTCATCAATTATTTTGTCTCTTTTTTTTATTATTATTATTATTGTTGTTATTATTATTATTATTGTTGTTGTTATTATTATTATTATAATTATTATTATTATTATTATTAAGGTTTTGTGTTTATGTCACGTACCACAGATGAGAGATGCCTTACAATCCGATTCACTTAATGGTTGATTGTGGTAGGTTTTGGTTTAATTTTGTTTTGTTCATATCACTAGCCACTTGGTGGTGGTTAATAAATACTGTTTTATTTCACACTTGAATTGATGATTAACTTTTGAATTTTATTGGGTTTGGCTAAACAGGGACTATTAAAGAAAGCATAAGAGGAATATGTTTGCTACACTTGGAGTTTTGGCTAAACATGGAGTATGCAAAGGCTTCTCTAATTGGTACATTGGGCACAATCAAATTTTAGACAGGGATATGGTTTGGATTCGTCAATTTGGGATAATCTTAAAAACTAACTTCTGAAACGCTATTGAATTTGAATTCTGAACTGATTGTTTACTATATCTACTGCTATACGGTTAATTGCTTTAGCAATATATACCATAAGGCTTTTGATAAAAAAAAATTACTCTAGCATATATTTCATTCCTATGTGTTTGAATTCACAATGTTGTGTACCAAATTTAATCGGCAACTTATGAATAAAACAATATTGGCTTATTATTATTGGGGGGGAAGAAAGTAGAGGCATGCAATTTATTTTGTATTGGCTTATTATTATTAGTAGTAGTATTAGTAGTAGTTATTTGTTAGTTTGTTGTAATGTTATTCGGTTGGTGAATATAATTATGCTTGACTAGTAAGTTGTTATAGTCTTTGTCATTGATCATCTATGCTTTGTGGGATATTTATGCCATGTTGTGTCGGTCTGTTTCGTTTGATGGTGGGAAAAAGAGTTACACTTTGTACTCTTTATTTGTATGTGTGTGAATTATAGATTATGTTTATTTGTATGTATGTATGATTTTGTGGGTGTTTTGGAAATTTGGCTGAACCAGAGCACAGGAGGGGTTTTCTTGATAAGGAGATGACGATTACAGGGACTGATGATCCGAAATATTAGAATCACATTTGAACTAATGAATCTAGGTGAGCACTTTAGTGTTGTAAATGGGTTTTGATTTTTGTGATTGTCTAGTTGATATATTTGTTTCCCGAGTGAGATAATATTTGTGGTCTTACAAATATAATTCCATACTCACATCAGAAATAGATATATGATTGGTGTGCTATAGCAATGGAACCGTGGATAAAGGGGTGAATTTCACCAACTATTTATGTAACTTTTCCTTGCTCTATCACCATAAGAAGATTATTTCTGATCGTGTTTGCATGGACACCTATTTCGACTCCATTTTCAAGAACAAATCTTAATTCTTAAACAAGGTACTACTACTACTACTACTACTACTACTACTACTACTACTACTACTACTACTACTACTACTACTACTACTATTCTATGCCCTTTTTCTTTTGCCATCTCAATGCTATTATACTCAATGTTTCATGTAATTTTCTCCCCCTTTGAGAATATGACGATAATTTGAAAACATCTAGATTAAGCTTAAAAACAAATGGTTAAAATGGTGAAAACCCAAATTAGCCCATAAATGGCCCCGTAAGAGGCACGCACACCTCGCACAGGACCAATGTAACTTGTAGGAACTGACTGCATAGTCACGGGTCTCCTGATTTGAGAATATGAGATAGTTTTAAAATATCTAGATTAGGCTTAAAAACAAGCCGTTAAAGGGTGAAAACCCAAACCAGCCCCCAAATGGCCCCATGAGAGGCACGAACACCTCGCACGGGACCAATGTAACTTGTAGGAACTGACCGCTTAGTCACGAGTCTCTCGATTTGAGAATATAATGATAATTTGGAAATATATAGATTAGGCTTAAAAACAAGCCGTTTGAGGCTGAAAATCCACACCAGCACCCAAACGGCCTCGGAAGAGGCACGAGCGCCTTGCACAGGACCAATGTAACTTGTAGGAACTGATCGCATAGTCGCGAGTCTCCCGATTTGAGAATATGATGATAATTTAAAAATATCAACATCAGGCTTAAAAAAATGTTGTTAAAGGGTGAAAATACTAACCATCTCCCAAACGGCCTCATAACAGGTACTAACGGGTTGCACGAGACAAATGTAACTTGTAAGAACTGACCGCGTAGCCACGTGTCTTCTGATTTTAGAATATGACGATAATTTGGAAACATCTAGATTAAGCTTAAAAAAATGGTTAAAATGGTGAAAACCCAAATCACCCCCCAAACGGCCCCGTAAGTGGCACGAATACCTCGCACGGGACTAATGTAACTTTAAGGAAGTGAATGCATAGTCACGGGTCTTCAGGTTTCAGAATACGAAGATAATTTGAAAATATCTAAATTTGGCTTAAAAATAAGTAGTTAAAGGGTGAAAACCAAAACCATCCCCCAAATGGCCCCGTAAGAGGCACGAACACCTCGCACGGAACCAATGTAACTTGTAGGAAATGACCGCGTAGTCGCGGGTCTCCCGATTTGAGAATATTTGAAAATATCTAAATTAGGCCTAAAAACAAGCCATTTGAGGGTGAAAATCCAAACCATCCCTCAAACGGCCCCAAAAGAGGCACGAACGCCTCGTACGGGACCAATGTAACTTGTAGGAACTGATCGCATAGTCGCGAGTCTCCTGGTTTGAGAATATGAGGATAATTTGAAAATATGTAGATTAGGCTTAAAAATAAGCCGTTAAAGGGTGAAAATCCTAACTAGCTCCCAAACGGTCTCGTAAGAGGCACGCACACATTGCACGGGACCAATGTAACTCGTAGTAGCTGACTACGTAGCCACGAGTCTTCCGATTTGAGAATATGATGATAATTTGAAAACATCTAGATTAAGCTTAAAAATAAATGGTTAAAATGGTGAAAATCCAAATGGCCCCGTTAGAGGCACGAACATCTCGTACGGGACCAATCTAACTTGTAGGAACTAACCGCATAGTCACGGGTCTCCCGATTTGAGAATATAACGATAATTTGAAAATATTTAGATTGGGCTTAAAAACAAGCCGATAAAGGATGAAAACCCAAACCTGCCCCCAAATGGCCCCATGAGAGGTACGAACACCTCGCACGGGACCAATGTAACTTGTAGGAACTGATCGCGTAGTCGCGAGTCTCCCGATTTGAGAATATGATGATAATTTGAAAATATCTAGACTAGGGTTAAAAATAAGTCGTTTGAGGGGGAAAATCCAATCCAGCCCCAAACGGCCCCGGAAGAGGCATGAACGCCTCGCACGGGACCAATGTAACTTGTAGGAACTAACCAAATAGTCACGAGCCTCTCGATTTGAGAATATGACGATAGGCTTAAAAACAAGCAGTTAAAGGGTGAAAACCAAAACCAGCCCCGAATTGGCCCCGTAAGAGGCATGAACACCTCGCACGGGACCAATGTAACTTGTAGGAACTGACCGCGTAGTCGTGGGTTTCTCAGTTTGAGAACATGACTTTAATTGGAAAATACCTATATTTGGCTAAAAAACAAGCAATTAAAGGGTGAAAACCCAAACCAAGCCCCAAATGGCCCCGTAAAAGGCACGAACACCTCGCACGAGACCAATGTAACTTGTAGGAACTGACTGCTTAGTCGCCGGTGTTTCGGTTTGAAAATATGATGATAATTTGAAACTATCTAGATTTAGCTTAAAAATAACTCGTTTGAGGGTGAAAATCAAAATCATCCCCCAAACGGCCCTAGAAGAGGCACGGACGCCTCGCATGGGACCATTATAACTTTTAGGAACTGACCGCGTAATCCCGGGTCTTTAGATTTGAGAATATGATGATAATTTGAAAATATCTAAATTAGGCTTAAAAACAAGCAATTAAAGGGTGAAAACCAAACGAGCACCCAAATGACCCTGTGAAAGGCACAAACACCTCGCACGGGACCAATGTAACATGTAGGAACTGATCGCATAATCACGGGTCTCCCGATTTGAGAATATAAAGATAATTTGAAAATATCTAGATTAGGCTTAAAAACAGGCCGTTTGAGGGTGAAAACCAAACCTAGCCGCTAAACGGCCTCGGAAGAGGCACGAACACCACTCACGGGACCAATGTAACTTGTAGGAACTGATTGCGTAGTCATCGGTCTCCCGGTTTGAGAATATGATGATAATTTGAAAATACTTAAATTTGGCTTACAAACAAGCGATTAAAGGGTGAAAACCCAAACCAACCCCCAAATGGTGCCGTGAGAGGCACGAACACCTAGCACGGGACCAATGTAACTTTTAAGAACTGCCTGCATAGTTGCGGGTCTCTCGATTTGAGAATATGATGATAATTTGAAAATATCTAGATTAGGCTTAAAAATAAGACGTTTGAGGGTGAAAATCCAAACAAGCCTCCAAACGGCCCTGAAAGAGGCACGAGCACCTCGCACGGGTCCACTGTAACCTGTAGGATTTGACCGTGTAGTCGCGAGTCTCCCAGTTTGAAAATGTGACGATAATTTGAAAATATCTAGATTAGGCTTAAAAATAAGCCGTTCGAGGGTAAAAACCTAAATCAGCCTCGAAACGGCCCTATAAGAAGCACGAACACCTCACACAGGGCCAATGTAACTTGTAGGAACTGACCACGTAGTCGTGGGTCACCCGGTTTGAGAATATGATGATAATTTGAAAATATATAGATTAGGCTTAAAAACAAGCTGTTTGAGGGTGCAAACTCAAACTAGCCACCAATCGACCCCATAAGAGGCATGAGCACCTCACACATGACCAATGTAACTTGTAGGAATTGACCGCATAGTCGCGAGTCTTTCAGTTTGAATATATGACTATAATTTGATAATATATATATTAGGATTAAAAATAAGCAGTTAAAGGGTGAAAACCCAAACCAGGCCCCAAATGGACCCGTAAGAGGCACGAACACCTCGCACGGGACCAATGTAACTTATAAGAACCGATGGCGTGGTCGCGGGTCTCCCAGTTTGAGAATATGATGATGATTTGAAAATATCTATATTAGTCTTAAAAACAAGTCGTTTGATGGTGAAAATCAAAACCAACCCCCAAACGGCCCCGGAAGAGGTACAAACGCCTCGCACGGGACCAATGTAACTTGTAAGAACTGACCGCGTAGTCATGGGTCTCCCGATTTGAGAATATGACGATAATTTGAAAATATTTAAATTTGTCTTACAAACAAGCAGTTAAAGGTGAAAACCCAAACCAACCCCCAAATGACCCCGTAAGTGGCACGAACACCTCGCACGGGACCAATGTAACTTGTAGGAACTAACCGCGTAGACGCGAGTCTTTCGATTTGAGAATATGACGATAATTTGGAAATATCTAGATTAGGCTTAAAAATAAGTCGTTTGAGGGTGAAAACTCAAACTAGCCACAAATCGGTCCCATAAGAGGCACGACCGCACACGGGACTAATGTAACTTGTAGGAACTCACCGCGTAGTCGCGGATATCCCCGTTTGAGAATATGACTTTAATGTGAAAATATCTAAATTTGGCTTAAAAACAAGCAATTAAATGGTTAAAACCCAAACCAGGCCCCAAATGGTCCCGTAAGAGGCACGAACACCTCGTATGGGAGCAATGTTACTTGTAGGAACTGATCGCGTAGTCGTGGGTCTCCCAGTTTGAGAATATGACGATAATTTAAAAATATCTAGATTAGGCTGAAAAACAAGTCGTTTGAGGGCGAATATCAAAACTAGCCCCCAAATGGCCCCATAAGAGGCATGAGCGCCTTGCACAGGACCGACGTAACCTTTAGGAACTGACCGCATAGTCATGAGTCTCCCAATTTGAGAATGTGACGATAATTTGAAAATATCTAGATTAAGCTTAAAAATAAGTCGTTCGAGGGTAAAAACCTACACTAGCCCCAAACGGTCCCGTAAGAGGCACGAACACATCGCACGGGACCAATGTAACTTGTAAGAACTGACCGTGTAGTCGCGGGTCTCCCGATTTGAGAATATGATGATAATTTGGAAATATCTAGATTAGGCTTAAAAATAAGCCGTTTGAGGGTGAAAACTCAAACTAGACACCAAACGGCCCTATAAGAGGCACGAACACCTCACTCGAGACCAATGTAACTTGTAGGAACTAACCATGTAGTCGAGGATCTCCCGATTTGAGAATATGACAATAATTTAGAAATATCTAGATTAGGATTAAAAATAAGACGTTTAAGGGTGAAAACCCAAACCAGTCAGCAAACAACCCTATAAGAGGCACGAACACATCACACGAGACCAATGTAACTTGTAGGAACTGACCGCGTAGTCGCGGATCTCCCAGTTTGATAATATGACAATAATTTGTAAATATATAGATTAAGCTTAAAAATAAGCCCTTTGAGGGTGAAAACCCAAACCAGTCGCCAAACGACCTTGTAAGAGGCACGAACACCTCACATGTGATCAATGTAACTTATAGGAACTGATCGCGTTGTCACAGGTCTCCCGATTTGAAAATATGAAGATAATTTGAAAATATTTAAATTAGGATTAAAAATAAATAGTTAAAGGGTGAAAACCCAAACCAGTCCCCAAATGGCCCCGTAAGAGGCACGAGCACCTCGAACGAGACCAATGTAACGTGTAGGAACTGACCGCGTTGTCGCGGATCTCCCGGTTTGAGAATATGATGATAATTTGAAAATATCTAGATTAAGCTTAAAAATAATCCGTTTGAGGGTGAAAATCCAAACCAGCCCCTAAACGGCCCCGAAAGAGGCACGAACGCCTCGCAAGGGACCAATGTACCTTGTAGGAACTGACCGCGTAGTCATGGGTCTCTCGATTTGAGAATATGACGATAATTTAAAAATATCTAGCTTAGCCTTAAAAATAATCCGTTAAAAGGTGAAAATCCAAACCAGCCCCTAAACGGCCCCATGAGAGGCACAAACACCTCGCAAAGGACATATGTAACTTGTAGGAATTGGTCGCGGGTCTCCCTATTTGAGAATATGATGATACTTTGAAAATATATAGATTAGGCTTAGAAATAAGCCGTTGAAGGGTGGAAACCCAAATCATCCCCCAACGACCCTGTAAGAGGCAATAACCCCTCTCACGGGACCAAGGTAGAAACTGACCACGTAGTCACGGGCCTCTCGGTTTGAGAATATGATGATAATTTGATAATATATGGATTAGGCTTAGAAACAATCCGTTGTAGGGTGAAAACCCAAATCAGCCCCCAAACGATCCCCTAAGAAGCACTAGCGCCTCACACAAGACCATTGTAACTCGTAGGAACTGATCCGGTAGTCATAACTTGCGTAAGATTTTCAATGTTAGAATAGAGTAATAATTGCAACTCCTATATGTAATTTTTTAGCTTGAGTAAGCTTTTTTTATGAATTACTTGGTTACTAATATCATCTCTTTTTTGTATCCTACTTTTTTTGCAGGATAACATTTTATCGTTAGCATTTATTCACGTGGAACACATAGAGAAGTCAATGGTTTACAATAAGGAATTTATTTATTTAATGTCATTAATATTCATTATTCTATTTTTTTGTGTTATGGCGTGCGGGCTTTTGTAGTTTTATTGTTAACTTTTATTGCCATGCGGGATTTTGTAAGTTTATTGTTAAATTTTGTGGTCGTGCGGGCTTCATATTACGTAGGTTTTATATTAGCAGGTTTTTGAATGTCTAGAAAATAGAGGAAACTCTGCCCAACGTTTTTTTGGGTCTGCGAACTACTAAAGACTCATAATATTTTGAAGTTTGTATGTACATTAGTTTATCAATAACATGCAAGATTTGAAATTTGTGAATTTTCTTGTTTTCAAATAATTATTATTTTTTCTTTTATCCAAAAATTTGGCACAGTTCAAAGCCGTGCCAAAAGTGTATCAAATTTTTGCACAGCTTTGAACTGTGCCAAAAGTTTATCAAAATGTGCTCAATCTGGCACAGTTCAAAACTGTGACAAAAGTGTGCCAAAAATATCAAATTCTGGTACGGTTTAAAAGTGTGCCAGAAGTGTTCATGTTTGGTCAAATCTGGCACACTTTTAAACCGTGCCAGAAAAAAATGGCCATTTTGGAACACCTGATTTTGGCACAGTTCAAAACCGTCCCAGATTTATTCTGGCACAGTTTTAAACCGTGCCAAATTCCTATTTTTGGTATAGTGGATACTGAAGTGACTTATGATCCTTGGACAATGTGAACTGCTCCCCCAATAGATAATGTCTCCATATCCTCAATGCAAATACGACCACTGCCAACTCGAGGTCGTGGGTGGGGTAATTCTTCTCATGGGGCTTTAGTGTAATACCCCATATTTTTGAAAGATTTTATTTTAATTATGGGATTAATTAATTTAAATGGGAAACTTTATAATTAATCCTAATTTAAGTAAATAATTACTAGCGTGATGAGAGTTAGTATTTATTGGTGAGAATTATGTTAAGGATTACTTAGTGAGTAAAGTTATATATAATGAGAATATTATATAATTATCGTGAGTGAAAAATGCGGCAGTTACAGTACACTTAGTTGGGATGCACATGTGTTGGGATGCACATGTCAGTCCTGTCGGGACTTAAATGAGGAATTAAAATGTGATTTTATTTTTGGTTATTCAGATAGCTATTTTGAGTATGCAGTGTATTCGGAAGGGTCGAGATAGTTAAAAAAGTCTACTCAGGGGTTTTGTTTGGAGTCCGGGGCAACTTTAGGCCAACCCGACACCCCAGAGGGGTATTTTTTATCTTTTGAAAAATTGGGAGTAATTAATGGACGAAAATTGAAGAAATATATTTTCATGTACAGGGGAAATTTAGGGTAAATAACTGGTAAACCTAAGAGAGAGTCCAAGAGGAAGAAGGAGAAGAGGTTCCTAGGTGTTTCAAGGCCAAACCCAGTCACCTTTCACCAAAAACATCATCGACGTGTAGATCCGAAAGAGAAGAACGCATCTATGCCAATTTAAAGCGACGAATCAGGCCTTCGTGAAAAGGAAAGTGTTTATCTTGCTTCATTGAGAGCATATAATGTCCATGTTAGACTAGTTGATGATTGATCCGTGATATTATGAAATTTGGGACTGAAATTGGGTAGTAATCCATGATTATGTTATAGGTTTTGCATGTAGTTGAATAACCATATATATTATGGATTAGAAATCTGGGTTTTATATGTTGAAATAATGAATTTAAATCTGGGTTTAATTGTGACTAATGGTGATTATATGAGGTTAGGGCTTTTTGAGGATTTAGGAAATTAATCTGAATCTATGATGAAATTGTAAGGATTTGATGTTAAATAGGTGTTAGAAGGCATTCAATTACTAGTGGTTATGATTTAGTATCATTGGTTTTGACTTAGATAAAATTTTATGTGATCTGGGTGTTAAAACAATTGAGAAAATGCAGTTTTTAAAAGACAGGGACGACCTGCGGAATTTTCGTTCGAACAACCTGAGTCGTTCGAACAAGAATTCCAACAACCTATCCAATGAGAATTCAGAGTAGATTCGTTCGAAGTTTCGTTCGAACGACCTCATTTGAACGAGATTCTAACAAAAATTCACTACACCAAAAACAGGATTCTGGCACGGTTTAAAACTGTGCCAGATCAAATCTGGCACGGTTTTGAACTGTGGCAGAATCAGGTGTTCCAAAATGGAAATTTTTTTCTGGCACGGCTAAAAAGTGTGCCAGATTCAGCCAAACAGGAACACTTCTGGCACACTTTTAAACCGTGCCAGAATTTGATATTTCTGGCACACTTTTGGCACAGTTTTTAACTGTGCCAGATTCATCCAAACAGGAACACTTCTGGCACACTTTTAAACCGTGCCAGAATTTGATATTTCTGGCACAGTTTTTAACTGTGCCAGATTCAGCACAGTTTAAAAAAATTTGGCACAGTTCAAAATCGTGCCAAAATATGATACACTTTTGCCACGGTTTTGAACTGTGCCAATTTTTTTATTTTAAAAAAAAATTAATTGAAAGCACAAAATTCATAAATTAATAATATTGCGCATTATTAATAAACTAATGTACATACAAACTTCAAAATAGTACAAGTCTTTAACAGCTCACAGGCCCAAAAAAAATTGGGCAGAGCTTCCTCTATTTTCTGGACATTCCAAAACCTGTTAATACAAAACCTGCCTAACATAAAGCCCGCACGGCCACAAAATATAACAATTAACTTACAAAAGCCCTCATGGCCATAAAAGTCAATAATAAAACAACAAAAGACCGTACGGTCAAGATACAAAAAAATGGAATCATTAATAAACCCCTTGTTGTAAACCATTGAGTTCTTTGTGTGTTCCACGTGAATAAAAGTCAACGATAAACTGTTATCCTGCAAAAAAAAATAGAATACAAAAAAGATACGATATTAGTAACCCAATAATTTACCCAAAAAAATACTCAAAACAAAAAAATTACATATATGAGTGGAAATTATCATCATACTCACAAATCGGGAGACCCAGGACTACGCGGTCAGTTCCTACAAGTTACATTGGTCCCGTGCGAGGTGTCCGTGCCTCCTACGGGGTCGATTGGGGGCCGGTTTGGGTTTTCACCCTTTAACGGCATATTTTTAACTCTAAGTGTGATTTTTGTAAATTATCGTTATACTCACAAACCGAAAGACCCGGGACTACGCGGTCAGTTCCTACAAGTTACATTGGTCCCGTGCGAGGTGTTCGTGCCTCCTACGGGATCGATTGGGGGCCGGGTTGGGTTTTCACCCTTTAACGGCATGCTTTTAACTCTAAGTGTGATTTTTGCAAATTATCGTCATACTCTCAAACCGGGAGACTCAGGACTACGCGGTCAGTTCCTACAAGTTACATTGGTCCCGTGCGAGGTGTTCGTGCCTCGTACGGGGTCGATTGGGGGCCGATTTGGGTTTTCACCCTTTAACGACCGATTTTTAATTCTAAGTGTGATTTTTGCAAATTATCGTCATACTCTCCAACCGGAAGACCCGGGACTACGCGGTCAGTTCCTACAAGTTACATTGGTCCCGTGCAAGGTGTTCGTGACTCCTACGGGATCGTTTGGCGGCCGGTTTGGGTTTTCACCCCTTGACGACTTGTTTTTAAGTCTAAGTGTGATTTTTGCAAATTATTGTAATTATCGTCAAACCGGGAGACCCGAGACTACACTGTCAGTTCCTATAAGTTACATTAGTCTCGTGCAAGGTGTTCGTGCCTCCTGCGGGGTTGTTTGGGGGCCGATTTGGGTTTTCACCCTTTAACGGCTTGTTTTTAAGCTTTAACGACTTGTTTTTAAGGTTAAGTGTTGATTTTTGTAAATTATCGTCATATTCTCAAAACGGGAGATCCGGGACTACGCGGTTAGTTTCAACAAGTTACATTGGTCTCTGGCAAGGTGTTCGTACCTCCTACGGGATCGTTTGGGGGCTGGTTTGGGTTTTCACCCTTTAACGGCATGTTTTTAACTCTAAGTGTGATTTTTGCAAATTATCATCATCCTCTCAAACCGGGAAACCCGGGACTACGCGGTCAGTTCCTACAAGTTACATTGGTCCCGTGCGAGATGTCCGTGCCTCCTACGGGATTGTTTGAGGGCTGGTTTGGATTTTCACCCTTTAACGGCATGTTTTTAAGGCTAAGTGTTGATTTTTGCAAATTATCATCCTATTTACAAACCGGAAAACTCGGAACTACGTTGTCAGTTCCTACAAGTTACATTGGTCCCGTACGAGGTGTTTGTGCCTCCTACGGGTTCGTTTGGGGGCCGATTTGGGTTTTCACCCTTTAACGACATGTTTTTAACTCTAAGTGTGCTTTTTACAAATTATCCTCGTATTCACAAATCGGGAGACTCGGGACTACGCTGTTAGTTCCTACAAGTTACATTGGTCCCGTGCGAGGTGTTCGTGCCTCTTACGGGGTCGTTTGGGGACTGGTTTGGGTTTTCACCCTTTAACGGCTTATTTTTAAGTCTAAGTATGATTTTTGCAAATTATCGTCATATTCTCAAACCGAGAGACCCGGGACTACGTGGTCAGTTCCTACAAGTTACATTGATCCCGTGCGAGGTGTCCTTGCCTCTTACGGGGTCGTTTGGGGGTTGGTTTAGGTTTTCACCCTTTAACGGCTTGTTTTTAAGTTTAAGTGTTGGTTTTTGCAAATTATCATTTTATTCTCAAACCGGGATACCCGGGACTACGCGGTCAGTTCCTACAAGTTACATTGATCCCGTACGAGGTGTTCGTGCCTCTTATGGGGTCGTTTGGGGGCTAGTTTGGGTTTTCACCCTTTAACGACTTGTTTTTAAGTTTAAGTGTTGATTTTTGCAAATTATCATCTTATTCTCAAACCGGGAGACCCGGGACTATGCGGTCAGTTCCTACAAGTTACATTAGTCCTATGCGAGGTGCTCGTGCCTCTTACGGGATCGTTTGGGGGTTGGTTTGGGTTTTCACCCTTTAACGGCTTGTTTTTAAGTCTAAGTGTTATTTTTGCAAATTATCGTCGTATTCTCAAATCGGGAGACCCGCGACTACGCGGTCAGTTCGTACAAGTAGATGATAACACAAATTTTGATTAACACCTGAACTCTTGATCTAATTTTTCTTTAATTTTCTCAATTATCAACACAAATGCAATAAATTTGCTATTGACTAAGGAAGACCAGGTTCACCACATAATGCTTCAAGCTCAAATGATCTCGCGAACTCGTCATTGTAAGTGATTACTTCTATTACATGATGTTATATATATATAACAGTCGCTGCTACTATATATATATATACTAGCGCTGTTGTTATATATATATATATATATATATAAAGCAGGGCTGCTATAGCAGCGACTGTTATATATATATATATATATATATATATATATATATATATATATATATATATATATATAGCAGTAGCACCAGCAGGACCTCATATTTTAGACGTTCCCCGTCATTGAAATTGCCCAAATAAATTTTATTATTGAGTTAAGACTAGTATTTACCTGAGAGGTACGCAAACTTTCTGCCAAGCAAACTTTCCACCATGTAATTGAAAAATCAAATTTGAAGTTTCCAGATTGTTCCTTCATACTGCTCTGTTTAAGATATATAACAATCACTCATTAACGCTATTGCATTATCCCATAAATATATATATGAAGATGAACATTAGACCCAAATTTTACATTGCAAGCTTCATAATTGTATCTATTTAAAAAATATTAAGCACGTATAACAATCCTAATCCGATAATTTATAAAGAACAACGTGCTCAATAACATTTACCAAAGAACAATGGTAATCTTTAAGGTAATCTGGTTGTCTAATGGCTGCCCTTTACGATAGGTGATTATGTTTGTGGTACAATTGGTTGCGCGTCAGATGAATTTATGATGCTTATTTTTCCTTGTAATTTTGAAACAAGACTTCTTGTTGGGGAAAATGATTCCACATCGTGTGCGGCTTAATAAATCGTCACCTTTAAAAAAAATATTTATCTTTGGGCTTCTTTTATTTTAGGATTTTGTATTTTAATGTTAATCAGCAACATTCGGAGAAAAAAATCAGATGTAAAAAAGCCACTCATGCTATGCATTTTAAAGTAAATTCAAACCCGCCTTCGAGATAAATATGTAGCATTTTTATTGGATGAAAAATACAATCTGAATACCTTAATGTCCTCCATGCATCTAACCTCCCCTTGGTGATAGACTTAAAAGGCAACAACGCATTTCAGTGGCTGCTAGTAAATTGGCTCAAACCCATGGCCGAACCCATTGAAGCGAACTTAGCTAGCTCTTGTGGAAACAACGGATGACCACCTTCACCTCCCATCCCTAGAAAATCTCTAGTCATGCTGTTTTGAACCGCGCTGTTTAACCCGGGATGTAGCCTCACTGCTGGCATTGCTTCACCTAGTGTAACCCTAGTTTGCATCATAACCTGATCAAGACTGTTTGGTACTGAAGATCTCATAATATTCGAAGTATTCCCCACTATCCCTTGCCCTACAGATGAGGTCATCACCCCAAACATGTTACCAAACTGATGGGTTGCTGCTCCGTATAGAACCCATCTGGGCCGCCTTCTGCAGAAGTGCGGTTGCTGACATTGGCCCACTGGGCTTCGCTTGATAATTATGATTATCAGAGTACAAAGAAGAATCTAGTGTCTCATTACCAATATTGTTCACTCCCAGTGAAGATGAGCCGAACACATTATTAGTTCCCATTTGCACCATATCAGGTAAATTATTAGAACTCCACGACATGTACATATTGGAGTTTCCTGAAATATCAATAGTATTAAGCTGAGAATTAGCTTGATCCAACCAAAGTGACAATCTGGGCTTTTGCTGATCTTCACTATAATCAGATCGAAAATCCGACCGAATTGGGAAATTGTTGAACAGAATGCATGACCCATATTTGGTTGAGGGTTAATCACAGTCTCATTTGAAGTATCATTTGTGAAGTTCAGATTATTAGAGGCAACATAATTGAATCTCACACTCTCTTCAGCTAAGGCATCACAGAATGCTCGGTGTGTGATAAAACTATCTTTCCAGCACAATTTAATCATACCCTATTTCAGAAAATAAATACTACATGATATGCGAGCATTTACTTCACAGACACAAAAATAAATATTCTGAGGGAATGAAAATAATGAAGTACCTGGAAAAGAGTGTGCCACGGTCACACTTGTACTCTCTAGTCCCACAACTTTTAGAATGAGCTTTCCAGTCAGATTGGACCGCATATTTCTTCGAACACTTCTCACACTTCCACTTCTTCTCGCCGTGTTTTCTGCTAAAATGTTTTTTTATTCCGGTGAGGTCACCCAGAGCTCGAGATGGGTCATGGTGAACACAAGTGTTTTCAGGGCATATATAAACCTTCTTTCTTATCACCTCTTTGTTAAACCTTTGCTTAAGCGTCCATGGAAGGTTGTGCCCTCTTCTGTTCTTGATGAGAAAGCCCTTTGATCGAAGAGGGAACAGAAAACTTATCACCAAACATCATTTGCATCGGATAAGTCAAAGGATGATGGGAACACGGTGGGATATATCTCGTACGCAATGCTGTCAGGGAATATATGGCGTTGCGCGTGTAAGGCCCGTGGGCTTCTAGATGATCAAGAAACCAAATTATACATTGCGACAGATGGACGATCAAGATTGCGCCCTTCTCTCCCGCCGGGTTACTTTGGGAATGTGATTTTTACCACCACTCCTATCCCAGTAGCAGGTGATCTCCAGTCAACGCCTGTTTGGTATGCAGCTAGTAGAATTCATGATGCATTGGTCCAAATGGCCCAAACTGAAGATTAATAAGAATTTTAAAACCCAAATTAAAATAGAATTTACCTGAGTCTTTGCACTCTTCAACAGCCTCTTCCTTCACCATAACCACATAATCTTTTGCATTCAAACCCATGAAGTCACTCTCCATCTCAGAATTAAATCTGATTAACAAACCATGAGTACTTGTGCCTAAAATCAGTCCTCCTTTGCATATCATGTCATTTAGTACTTTAATACTAATATTGGATCCCAGAACAAAAGAAAAATGAAACTTCTAAATTAAATGAAGAGAATGCAAGAAATCAAGTGTAAAATTTCACACCTGAGCAACAAAATTGCTAACATGCCCGCCATCGATACACTTGTGGTCCATATAAATTTCACATTTATGTGATGTAAATGGATTTTTTTTTGTTTTTATTTTCAATTTTGTTTTATATTTGGGAAGACCTAACTTTAACCTATTGAATTCAGATAAACAGAGATGAACTCTCATTTTTCATATGAGGATAAAGGAAGTAATTGATTGAGGTCTTAGACTAAACAACGTTTAAGGTAGGTATGAAAACACTTTACCCTAATACTGAATTGTTGTGAATGCCTATTTAATATATACTAGTACTGAACAAACCTCAAATGTTTCCTATCACTGAGACTTTGGGATCAAGAGAAAAGTTATTAGATATATCATATGTCAGTCTAGCTTATAATCCTTTTAGAAACATGAAAAATTTTCACTTCAAATCCTTGAATCTAAATATATCTTATAATCCTTTTAGAAACTTGAAATTTATACATTTCAAATACTTGAATCTAAATACAGTTTTATTGTCATCCCTTTGACTATTTTGAGGATTTGAGAACTCTATTTTGGCAAGATATCGTAGTATGAACAAGGATTTACTCAATAAGATCAAACTATACAGTATGCCATATACATTAATGAAATATATTCCTCACCTAATGGAGAAAAATCTAATATCAAATCTAGCATATGAAAAGTGCTAGCAAAGTGTTTCAGTAGGTCTATAAAAATAGTGTAGATCTGGTAACAATTAAAAAATAATATCATAATGGAAACAATGGTTGAAAAATTATTGATTAGGGCATAATAACAAAATCCAAACATTCAAATCAACTTGAATCAATTCTAAGGGTGATGAACGTGCAAAGTGAACTGAAGATCTACTACCTATAATTGTTATTATAAGGCATTCATATAGTATTAATCATCAATTACAAAAACTATAAGCGAACATGGTGAGAATTTTTTAAGAATGTCATACATAGTGGAGTATTTCACTTAAGTTCATATATGTCATACATAGTCACAAACCTCGATAGCCACCGCCCCACTACAACAACACTAGGACTTTCATATAGGATTAATCATCAATTATAAAGAACTATAAGCGAACATGGTGAGAATTTTTAAGAATGTCATACATAGTGGATAATTTCACTTAAGTTCATATGTCATACATAGTCACAAACCTCGGTACCCACTACAACGATACTAGGGTCAAATGTGTGAAGTTGGCCGAAACTAAACTACAAGGATATGCTCTTGTTTCGTTGCGGGAACTTGTTTGGGAATGCAAGGAGAGAGGAGAAGCACCACTTTCAATCTTTGTGGCAAGTTTGTAATGCCTAATCATTTCGGCGAATCCCATGTTTGTAATGCCTAACCATTTTCTGTTGATAGAGAATCTTTCGCTTGAGAGAATATTTTTTTTTTCATATTCTTCTTCATCTATGTTTAGTGTTTGCATCAATATCCAATTAGTGAAGTTACGAGTACTGTAAAATTGGAACATCAGGCATCCATCACAGTTGTTCATCTATTGGTGCGACATTAGTATAGAACTACTAATACTGTCAATGCTATCTAATGAAATGGAAGGTCACATTTGATATCAAATAGTTTTTAACATTTAAATCAAACTCCAATAAATAGTCATCACTACATGATATATTACATACTCATAGTTACATTACAGCATTATAAGAAAATTTACAAAACTCACCTCCAGTACATTAGGTATTTGTCCCATTTACTCTTTTGAATTTGCTCACTTATAATCGTGCCCAAGCTTATGAAAATTGTGAATGAAAGAAAGTCAAACCGAGAAAACACGGTGCACCTAACAAATAATGAGAAATTTTAGTTTATACACAAATAATTAATATAAACCATAAACTTAAATGATCACACTAAGACCTTTGACATATCAATATACAATAATGTTGCAGGGGAAAAATAAAAATATACAAAACTAAATTTTGGATTATTGAACCTGAAAATAGTTAAAAACGGAAGGAAGAGACTTATGAGGGGTACCTGTATAATGACCTGCAAAGAGAAGAGGAAAATGAATATACAAATTAATTATCAATCGCAAAAAGTATAGTAAAATCAATTGTTAAACCTATAACCTCAAACTTGCATTGATTAAAAAAGGTGCAAAGGAACTCACAACTACTCAGGAATTAAATCGAGATGCACAAATGACTTGCCTTATTGTTGAATGAAAGTGATATAAACTTAAATGATAATAACCAATACAAACTAACTAAAACTAAATCATGTATAGAAAAAAAGCTATCCAAATATAGTTGTATATAACAACATAAATCATTTCCCCTGTTTGATTGAAGGTTTCATGAAACCTCAAATTTCGTAATTGACACTATTACTGGGAAAAATATATACATTTTGATAACATAATAATCCACAGTTGCTCCAAATATCATACATGAGTTAACGAATTTGTATTAATTATTTGTGTATAAACTTACACAATTTCACATTTAAAAAAATGATAGAACTTCGTATATAAATCCAAGAAAATTCACTCTCAAAGTATTTCATTCAAACATCATAAACTTAAATGACTATCTGTTGAGATATACATGTTGCCAACGACACGCACTCAAACCCCATTGTAATCGTCACTATCTTTTTTTCGGTGGAACCAAACTTACACAATTTCACATTTAGAAAAATGCCAGAACTCCATATATAAATCCAACAAAATTCACTCTCAAAGTATTACATTCAAACTAAAAACAAGTCGCCAAATACTTGATTTTGAGAGAAAAATAATTCTTATAGGTTTGATTTTTTACTACATCATTTAAGCAATAATTTTTAATCAAAATTTATATACTTCGTGCGGCATTATCTTCCCCTTCTCATCAAATCCAATACAAATAAAAAAAATTATCTATTAGTTAAAGAAAAATTAAACAATTAAAACCCCAAGAACATACTATGATATTCAATCATAATGGATTTAAATCGAAATGGATCTGTCACAAATTTTGGTTCAACACCAGGTTGAAACACTACATCAGAATCTCAACACAGCTTGAATATTAACCTGAAATTCAACTCATATTCAACAAAACTATGCAATCTGGATCGATACTAAATACCAAATCATACAAAATTTAGAAACCCCTATGAATGAAATTTTTTCTATAAAGAAAATAAGAGATTGCCCTATAAAAATTGGAAATTAACTAGATTAATAAACCCTAAGAGAATTAAAGAAAATAATAAATTAATTCTAATGTATAATAGAGATTGAACTAGATTAATAAATCCTACGAAGAAGATGAGAAATCTTACCAGTTATAAATTATCTGTTTCTCCAAATAAAAATAGTGACTTTATTTCTTTTAGTAGGTTAACTCGTCATACCCTAACTCTCCTCAGTAGCCCTAATCAAGAAGGAAGGTTAACTGTGGAGTCGATTGGGTTTGAAGAAGGTCTATGATGAGTTTGAACAAAGGTGAGAATAGTGAAATTTGAAGAGCGACGACAGTCATTTTTTACGGCTATGGTCATTTGAGAGCTTAGGGAGGAAGAGAGGTGGACCAATTTTTTCTTAGGGTTGGGTGGAGAAAGAGGTACGTACAAGGGAAATGAAAAACCTTTCGATGGCCTAGTGGCGGGAGATGAAAAAAATGGAAGGATATTATTTTTTTATGTTATTTATATTTTATTTAGGTGTACTCAATTTTGGCACACTTTTAAACAATGCCAAAATTTGGCACGGTTTTAAACGATGCCAGATTGTTATTAAACCGTGCCAGATTTTGGCAAAGTTTTAAAGTGTGCCAGATTTCTAATATCAATGTGTGCCAAATTGTTGTTTTTGGTGTAGTGATTCAGGCCCTATTTAGTTCGAAGTTTCGTTCGAACGAGATTTTCCCCAACTTTTAACGAGATTTCAGACGTTCAATTTTTTTCCCGGACAAGTTAAAACCTTACAAAGTTGATTCGAGTGAGAAAGAATGACCTACGCTATTATTTAATGACTTCATTACATAGTCTAGTGGTGAGATGATTGTGTAACTACTAAGAGTATATTTTGGAATAAGAGGGCCTAATGGAATATTTACGAAAGAGAGATTAATCGTACCGATAGAGCAATGTGAGTATTAGAGATTATAATACTATGTATTTATTCGGGAATTTGGATTGTGTGAATTCATAACGATTATTATAGGTTATGTATATAACTATTGATTGAATTATTTTGTGTATAACATACCTACATTGCTTGTTATTGGGTGGAGGTTGCGCGTCGTGGATGATCATATCTTGAGGAGCCTTCGAGGGGATTTTGATTCGTATCACTAAAACATAGAACCTAGGTATGGGCTATTAGTGAGAACGATAGTGTTGACGATCATATGGGTGCGTAGGTATGTGCGTAACCCATGGCCTTAGAACTATGTTCGCCTCTAATATGTGTGTTTGTTTTGGTGGTTCGCGAGAGATTGAACATATAGTCCTTCATGTAATGAGCGATGCACCGGAACATGATAACGGATTATGCATTGCACCAAGGGCCTTAACTCAAGAGTGCTGAAATAGTTTATATAGAGAGAGAGGTAAATATATGTATACTTGTAACTTATTCTACTATGCGTGTTTTGTAGATGTTGAATTAACAATATTTAAAAATATGCTTAGTGAGAAAAAGGAATACATATGAGAATAACCGTTGTGTACATGAATAACTATCCGTTAACATATGGTAATACCGAATACGAGTGATATGGGTAAACACATGAGATTATTGGTCTGATAATAGTCATCTTCGGTCTAGTTAGGTGTGGCAGCATGACTATGATGGGTTAAATATACACATTAGATCCGCACAATAGATGAGAGGTGAGTATCTCAAGTGAGAGTCCGAAAATCTAACATGTACACAATATGTGCTATTGTTTTTATCTAAGCACTTGCTAATTTTAAAATATTTTCAACTTGGGCTCTGACTCATTTATTGCAAATCTCTTTTCTTTTGTCAAATTACTTTATGTGCCCAGCCACAGGGACACCAAGTATAGGAGTTCCATTCATTTGACGAGCTATAGCTGTTGTGGAAGTTACAGGACTTGGTAGTAGACGCCTCCATGACTTTCGTTTCTTTATGTTGAGTTATCTACTTCGGTTAGGGCATGTCGCCCCTTTTACTTATTCAGACAGTTAGAGATCGTGGATTTATTTATTTACTCCTTTAAGTTATTGGTTTATCTTGTTGGATTATTGTATTGGGTAATTAAGCTGGAAGTGTTTACTCCAGTCACATTTATTATTCAGTCATTTTATTCCATATGTGATTAGTGAATGGTGTATGTTTAATATTTGGTTAATTTTATTCTATGTTAATTAAAAGATAAAATTGCGATATGAACCTTTTTAAATATTAGGTGGTTAGTGTTAATAATAAAGTTTTCGACAGTGATGCATATTCTAAACCAACTGGATATTCTGATTTAATTTAATAAAGGACTGACCACCCAGTATTTAATTATGCAAGGTCATATTTAGCTTTCGAGATGCATAAGCTATAGCCCTCTCCTCCTGCTATAATGCACCCTCAAGTTCATATAAGGATGCATCAGTTTAGACCCGATAATCCACCCCACTCCTAGGCAATGCTAGTACAGGTGTTGATGTCAATCTATCCTTCAGCTCATCGAAATCCAATTGACACTGGTCGCTCCACACAAATGTTACCCCCTTATGAGTCAAGTTTGTCAAAGTCCCAACAATCTTTTAGAACCCCTTGATGAAGTGACGGTAATATCTTCCAACTCCAAAAAGCTGTGAATCTCGATCAGTGTCGTGGGTTGCCCTCACTCCCTCACTGTCGATACCTTACTCGGATCAACAGCTATGCCCTTGTTGGACACAATGTGGCTAAGGAACTGTACATGCCGAAGCAAAAATCCACACTTACTAAATTTGGCGTATAGTTGATGGTCCCGTAACGTCTGCGGAACCATACGTAAATACTCAACGTGCTCCTCCTCTGTCCGTGAGTAAATAAGGATATCATCGATGAATACTATCATAAACTGATCCAAAAACTCCCAGAAAACTTTGTTCATGAGGTTCATGAGCACTGCAGGTGCATTGGTGAGCCCAAATGGCATCATCCTAAATTCATAGGATCCATAACACAATAGGAAAGTGGTATTAGGAACATCCGCCTCCCGGATACGCAACTGGTAGTGGTATCCTGACCTCAAATCGATCTTGGATAAGTATGCAACTCCTCTAAACTAATCAAATAAGTTATCAATCCTAGGTAACGGATACTTGTTTCGTATCATCACCATGTTCAGCTCCCTATAATGCACGCATAAGCGATGTAAACCATTCCTTTTCTTCACAAACAACACCGAAGCACACCAAGGAGATGTACTCCGTCGAATGAAACACTTACCCAAGAGCTTCTGAATCTGCTCTCTTAGCTCCCGTATGTCTGAAGGAGCCATGCGATATGGGGCTTGGGTAATTAGTCTTATCCCCGGGGCTAAGTCAATGACAAACTTTATTTCTCGGCTCGGTGGCAAACAGAGTATCTCCTGGAACACATCCCCAAAATCCCTCACTATTGGAATTGAATCTAAGGGGACAACCACCTCCTATGAGGTCTCTTCCTATATGTAATATAAATGAGTGCGCGATCCTCCCTCCGGAAGAGGCATCGCCATAAGGAACATCTCCTGTACCGGGATAGAAAACACAAAAGTCCTCTCATAGAAATTTACCATCGCTCTGCAGCCTGCTAAGAAATCCATACTTAAAATCACGTCATATACCTCCATGTCTAACACTAGAAGGTATACCGCTAGACTCAGTCTCCTAATCAATATATCAATTCCTCTACAAATCGAATGTATCAAAGAACCACTACCCATAGGTGACTCAACACACATAAGGAGACTGTCGGCTGTCTCTAATATTCCAGCAGCTTGCGCAAATCTAGTCTTAATAAATGAATGAGATTCCCCAGTATCAAATAGTATCCTACCCTCGAGCTCGTGAATAGGAAACGTACCCTCTACTATCGGCGGTGCTGGAGGTGCTGGAGGCATGGTTATATCTCGGACATTGTACACACGCCCATAATGCACCGAGACCTGCTGCTGCTGTGGGGCCGGTGCTGGGGCTAAAGAAGCCTACTACCCCTAGTGGGAACCCTACCGCTGAGGCATATCTCCCAGTGGACATGCCCTACTCTTGTGACCCTGTTGGCTACATGTGAAGCACTGACCCTGGAACTGCCTCTGCCCCTGGTCCTGATGTTGGCCCTAATGTCCTTGGCCTCCCTCTTGATTCCCCTAACCCTGAGGAAACTGCTACTGGTGGGGACCACACTGACCTTGGCTGTCTGATTTGTGCCCACCATATCTGAATTTCTTGGTAGAGTTCCCCTGTCGGGAGCTCTGCCCCTACTGACTCGCTACCTGTTTCTACTGGGGTGGTGCCCCACTACCACTACTCCCTCCTAAATTTCCCTGATGGCTAGTCTCTGCTCCTCTCTGCTCCTCTATTTCTTCCCTTAGCATGGAAGAAATAATCTTGACAGTGTACAAGTACGGTATTGACAACGTCAATATAAGTCATCAATACAGGATTTCCAATTAGGTGTTACCTGATCCTCCAGGCTAATTGATCCATGAACCTAGCCTTCTTCCTCTACTCATTGCTCACCTCGTATATCACAAAGTTAGACAGGTGGGTGAGATCCTCCTCATAGTCAGACACTAAGTGGTCACCCTGGCAGACCTCCCTGAACCTCATCATCATCTCTGACTCAACTTCAGGTGGAAAGTACTTACGGTTACACCGCACCCAGAACTCTGAAATAGTCATCGATTTTCTCTCCTTGGTGGTGGTCATTGACTCCCACCACTGAAGGGCTTCCCCTGCTAACCTGAAGGTATCCAACATCTATTTATGAACCTCACTACAATCTAACATGCGCAGGTGGTGCTGAATGTTCTTCTTCCATTGGCATGTCGTCACTATCCGTTCCGCCCTGAAACTAGGGCGAGTGGACCTTCTAGAAGGTCTCCCTAATGCTGTGCTAAGTGGGTTGTCCTTGATAGGGAGGAATAGCTGGTGTTGTGGGTTACTGTGCCTAAGGATAAGGGAAGTGGGCTATCATGGACCTCATAGTTGTCTCAATGGCCTGTGCCACTATCACAGCCACCTGTGTAGCAGAAATCATCTATGGTGGTGGTGGTGGTCCCTGATGCTCCTGAGGGTCCTCCCTAACCTCGCCTCTAACTGTTTCCCTCTCGGCTCACTCTCTCCTCGACGGCATATTGAAATAAAATTTAAATTTGTATAAGTCCACAGTTCATACAAATTCTAATAGCATAAGAACAATATCGTAAACACGTAAAGATAAAACAACAATCCTAACAATAGGGCTCTATATCAAAATGACGATGCACCGAAATCGCAGTAAGCCAAACAAATCATATGGACACAAGAACCTGATGCTCTGATACCATCTGTGACACCCCCCTAATTAAACATAAGGTTGATCAGGCATTTATTAAATTAAAGCAGGTTTCTCATATGGTTCATTCTTAGCATCACCGTCGAAAACTTTTTAATTACAAACCACCAAAGTGAAATTAGACCGATGCCAAATTTTATGTTTCTTTAATTACAAATAAAAGAACTATAATGGACTAAATTAACCATACACAAAATAATAGAATCCAACCATCACAATATATAAATAAAATAAAGGTTTGCCGAATTAACCTTGGGCTAAAATCCAAAACAAATACTCCATAATGATAACAATTCTAAATAACTGAAAAATGTCAAGGGACAACATGTCCATACATGGAATATAAAAAATGGGATCCTACACTATATTTGAATAAGGGAATCGTCTAATCAAATCAAGTTCTGTCAGTATCCATAATGCTACATCTTCAAGTCCTCGAAAGAAAGTCACGCTTGGCGTCCCTGTGGCTGGACACCTAAAAGTTTTTTAAAAATATTTTATAAGTGTTAGTACACAAAACATTTTGAAAATATTTAGCAAGTGTTTATTACAAAATAATTGAGTTATTGATTACACATGTTCAAATAAACATTCTCATGAGTCTTCCTCACCTCACATCAATGGTTCACGTCTAACGTTCTATACTTAGCTCACCTAACTATACTATCCAAGATAATTAGACTAAAGTATTCAACCGAACTTACCTACCTATCTAAGTTCCCGTACAGCCCATACAGTACACTTATTTATTAACATATCTCATATGTTAATTATCAATGTAAGTAACATTTCTCACGTGTTATCTTTTAAATTAATACATTAAGTTCTCAATTTAATTTATCGCTCAGGTATTCATAATTATAAATAACATTCACATATGTTATTAGCTAAAATGTATAATTAAGATTCTCGAATTAATTTATTCTTTTTAGATATGCTCTATCTGATTGTCTACAGTTACACATAAGTAGATAAATCGTACAGTATATATTTCAGACGCAATATACACAAATAAATATATCTCACTATAATATCCTCATATAACGCAGTAAGAAATTTATTGGTTCAGATGTTCCTTCGACCCCAATTCAAATTCTCATGTATTGGTCTGGACATTCCATCGCCCCCAATACATTTAATATATTGTAGGTATTCACACTTCCTAAGTATTTATATTGGTATGGATGTTCCATCGACCCCAATATTTAGGTTCGATATTGGTCCGGATAGCCCTCGACCCCAAATCAAACTTTCATGTATTGGTCCGGATATTCCCTCGACCCCAATACATCTAATATAGTATTTACACCGCCTAAGTACATATACATAATTGGTATTCACACAACTTAATTGTTCACACTTGTACATAATATATTTCTCTGGTATACTTGTCGTACTAATTTCTTTACAAATTAGCCCCATAATCATACTCCTGAGTATTCACCCAACTCTAAGGGTCCTAGTTACCCCTATATAAATTTCAGTCATTAAACCAATATTTCTCTACTGATCTACTCATCTATTTGATTCTCAAACTCCTCGTAATTTATTATCTAAATTTTGCGATACCCGGCTCAATCGGGTTATTGTGGCCGGACCATATTCCAAGTATTACACTTAATGACCTTACCGGACCTGAACTACATACCTACTAGTCTTCCTTAAGTCTCTACATTAGTATAATATAATTACTAGGGTTCCTCCCAATCATTGGAAATTAAAGAATATTTAAACAACAAAAGAACCTAAATTCAGCCTTGGTCGATCGATCGATGAATTTGATCGATCCATCAATCGATCGATCGACATTCATACATACATCGATCGATCGATCGATTAGATATGGCTTCACCCAATTTCTGCTTGCATCACTTTTAACCCACCAATCTCTCATTAAACATTCTAGAAATCTTTACTAACATATCTAAACATCCACAATAGTTATAGAGACTATTTCTAACGTAAAAATATCATCAATTCTTTACCAAATTTGTCCAAGAACCATCAAAATCTAAATATTATCAATAACCCTAGGTATTTGTGTTCTTCATTTTTAATCATAGAAAACCCAGATTTAAATCCATAAAAGTAATCATAATTCATCTGATTTCAATTCTCTAGATATGTCAATACAAACTATTCATGAAACCCTACACATGGGTATTATAACTTTAAATCAATTACAATAAAAAACTTGCCTCAAGGTTTGTAGGGTCTAATTTTGTGGATTATGAGCTAGGTTGATTGTCTTTCTCCTCCAATATTCCTTCTCAAGTGTTTGTGGTGCAAGAATTCTTTTAAATTCTCCAAAAAAACCCTTCTTTAAGCTCCAATTTTGGTCTCTAACGGATTCTCGGTGTTTTCTCATCTCTAAGCCCTAGCCCCCGATCCTCATAAACTGATTTAGAGTCCTAAATTTCGTGGGTCTCTCCACCTCATCATTTAAAATGACCAACATGCCCTCGTATGGTCCCGATTTAGTCAAAAAATGACTCGTGACTTGATTAACATCCCCGGGTATACTATTTTGACTAATTCGACCCTTCCAAACTCATCCGTGACCTCAAAATTCTAATCCGAGTCACTTAAAATATATTTCTTATCTCGACCTCAAAATAGTCTACACGTGACTCCCGATTGAGAAAAAATACAATACGCACATATCACTCGCTATGCCGTATAACACTAATCATTAATTATTAACTATTTATACTTAATAAATATTATATCCTAATATTAATCAGTATCCATCTCTCAATTAATATTTAATAATCACATTTATTATTTAATCTCATTAAATTACTTCACTTGCGTAATTTAAGTAGAACGTATTTTCTCAATTAATTCCCGAACTAATTAAATTATAAATATGTTGAAAATGCGTGGGTAATTTAAATAGAACGTATTTTCTCAATTAATTCTTGAACTAATTAAATTATAAATGTGTAAAAAATACGGGGTATTACAAGAAGGCCTTGTAAAGGTCAAATAATAACATATGGATTTAAATAATGGTAACGAGTGTAGTACCTTTTAATAATTTAGGTTTTTAGGGGTGACCTGACAGTGATGGCTCTTTATATATGTTTAAATTGATTTAATCGATTATTGAGGGTTATAAATGTGACCCACGAGAATGGGGCCAATATGTATATATGTTTATGTGATTTAACTCGATAGTGAGGGTGATATTTAACTGGATGATTTATGTGCAATGCATACCATGTTTGACTAATCGTTGAGGAAAGTACTAGTAGGGATTACATTATGGGGAAGGTACGATGTCAACCGCGATGGTGCCTCGGTGAGGAGACGAGTTTTCCATGGTCATTTTACCCCAGGGTCCTATGTCGAGGCATCTATGTACCGAGATGGTTTCACAAACAGAGTTCATCATATGGTCTTTGGTTTAGTAGGCTATATGTAGGACATGTAGGTTTAGTGATTAAATTCTAATTATGATGAGGACATAGGCTTAGGATGACCCAAGACTATACCAAATATGCGTGAGTCATCCCCGAAGGTTATAGTGATAGGCCTTCATTATGAGCGGATGTGCAAGTAGCCTATTTATTTGTACATATCGGGGCTACACCTATGTATGGATGTTAGATGTAGAAATCATATTCATCCCACCTCATGTGATTATATGGTTTGGTATAGTTGTATCGATTTATGTACTATACTAGAGATGTATATACTTACTATAGGGATTCATTCCTATACCGTTATGACTTGGGATTTACGTGTTAACTATATAAGAGAAGTATTTTTTACTATGTTGTCCACGATACTCCTGGATGGATAAACTTAATAATTGTGATTCAATCTTGTGAGTGGGACCTTGGATATTTGGTGAAACGTATTGTAGGTTTGAGACTACCGTACAAATATGATTCATAATGAAAGAGATTGCCTTTATATTTTAACATTATCACAACAACAACATATGGGTTCGGGATCTAGAATGACATGTTATTTTAGGTTGTTGGGTTTGGTAACTAATAACTTAAAATCCATTGAAAGATGAGATGAAGATGTGTAGCTATGGTGTAGCCCAAATTCAACTATAATCTTATTATTCATAAACTTGCTATTTATGTTGTTGTTATATATATATATATATATATATATATATATATATATATATATATATATATATGTTTTCACATGCCTTAGATCGTTGTTCCCGCCATTTTCAGAATTGATCGTTAGAGGAGCACCTCTAGCGACATTTTATTCTCCATTCCTAGGATGTCGTAGTGGAGCAAGGTCTCTCATTCACTCTTGTATTATTTATATTAATATCAGGATTTTATATTTAATAATTTATTACTGATTCAAATTTTGTACATATTACATTAGTATCAAAGTTGTATTATTAAATCGATGGTGATTGGCATCAAAGTTGGTTTTGTATTACTTACTATTGCATTATAGTGTTTTGTTACTTGTTCAGTTTTTAGTTATGTTATTATGTTGAGTATGTCACCAAATGTTTTTTAACCCTGTGATTTTTATTTTAGACCTGCTCAATCTATTTATAATTTTTACGGGGTGTCACACATATTCGACTCCAACTTATAGAAATATCACAATCACATATAGACCTTGGAATGATTATGAAACATATGAAAGATTGATTTTCACTTGTAAAAGGTTCAAATGATTGTAAAAATGATAATATGTAACACCATTTGTGAATTCGTGTAATGTAATTCAGTACAAGCATTGAAGTCATCAAAGTCAACCTAAAGTCATTGTTTACCGTGATATTTTGAAAAGTTTAACTTGATAAAGTATATTCAACAATTGCATCAAAACCAAACCACTTAAGCAACATAACTCCAAATTATGCAATCCTATAGATTTATCAACATGTTTGGCATGAGATTTAACCAAAAATACACAAAACAAATGAAAAATACTTTTGTATTCTTAAAAAATGAGGTAAATATAAATAAATAAAAAACTCAAAATTTTGCACATATGAAACTTGAGATGCACCTAATCACTAACAAAGAATAAACTTACAAAAAATCAAACACCAAATTATCGTCACACTCAAAGCTCTATCCAAGTAGCATGCTAAATCGAGATCTTATAAAATAATTGAAATATTAATATAATGAAAAGCATAGGAGCATCATGATGGGATATATGAAAGCATATGTGCGTAATATGGAACATATAGATAAACATGAGCATCTTTCAAAAGAAACCATACATCTAAAAACAATCCAATAAGGGTGTGATACAAAAAAACTCAAATATCTCAAAATAAATGACACCAAGCATCCAAGAAATATGATACAATATAGAGAAGAAAGTATTAACATCATCAAGATCAAGATTTGTACCCAAATTAACACAAGATATCATAAAATATGCCTCGACATATAATCTCTAAAAAAACATCCAAGATAGCATGATTAATACACAAGAACCAACAAAAAATGATTTTTCAAGAATATATCAAAACAAACACAAGTAACAACACAAGTTATAAGCGAAACAAACCACACATGGATTACAAAACACTATCACACATAATAAATAAACTCAAAATCATTTGGATTTTCCCTCTTATAGAAAGACAAACAAAATAAGAACAAATCAAAAGATGCAACTAACACGTGTATACAAAAAATATGCACCACAACAAAACACCCAACACATAACCACATCAACATCCAGCACATAGCCACATTAACATCCAACTCATTGCCCAAGACAAGATATGATGTATGACATACCTAGCTATGATAAGAGCCAAAAAAATAAAGTGGAGGGAGGATCCTCTCTTTTATCAATGAGATGGTGGGAAACACTTGAAGATGACTCACCCTTAAAAGTGGAAACATGTAAACCAAACACCTTTCTTTTTTAAAACATCCCTTGAAATAGGATTCTTGCACTTAGGATAAACCCTTAACAAAACATGAGGTTTCAAATTCAATTCTTTTAAAAGTTTGATTTTTTTCTCAAAATTTTCATTCCCATGATTGTATTAAGAAACACAAGACAAATGTTTTTTTAAAATCCTTCTTATTTGTCATAAACTCCAAATTTCTCTTAAAATATTTTTCTTCACAAAATCTTTTCCACATTCCACTGTCAACTCATGAACATCCCTCATAATCTCATTCAATTCATACTTAAATTCATCAAACAAATCATGATTATGTGAATGTGATCTAACAATAGAATTGTAAAAATGAAACAAAATCCCTAAGGTGACCAATTCTATGACAATAAGTGCAAACATAAGTTTCCTGATGAACCACCTTAGAAAGACCCTTAGGAAGAACTCTCGACTCTCTTTGCATTTTGGAAATCTTGTAGCAAAACTTTTCTCAGATGACCCATTTTTATGTCAAAATGTGCAAATGTAATATTGGGAAGGTCCTTTTAAATCTGTTGACCTTTAAAAATAAACTAATCATTTTCTTTCAAATTCGAAATACTAGGTTCAATAAACACGTTTTTCTTCAACACATGATTTTTCTTATTCTGACTTCCAAAAGATGGAACCATTTGAATCATTTCATGGTGAAATATCTGACACGACTAAATAAATGTGTCTCTATTGTGTGTGATTACATCTCAAGTGTCAATCGGTCGCTCAAGAAATAATAAAAAAATGATTATCGAACTTAGGGACTAGGACACACAATGTGACGACGAATAGGAACGACGAATAACCTAATGTTTGACTCAAGAAAAAAAAAAGATGATTGTTTATGAGACTTTTCTATTAACAAATGCAGATTAATTAAACTAGTAATTAACTATGCATGCGAGAATAACTAAGAGATTTTAAATCAATGTGAGAAAATGGAGTTGGAGTACACTCCCCTGAACCGTTGGCGATTACTTAGAACATTAAACCTTCCAAAATTTCATTCTTAATTCAAATAAGCATTAAATACTTTCTAAGTGTTTGACATATGCTGGTTTTACTCCTCACAATATCAAATCACAAATTGTATTTAATGGGAATGACAAATTACCGAAACTCATATTGTATTCTTAAACATTCCGGTTACCTAGGGCAAACAGAATTAAAAGACCTACAATGTTTATTTTGATAAGAAGTCAAACCTTTGAATTGTTAATTAAGTTTTATTCTCTTTTAAATTCATTTGTAACACCTAGGTTGGGTTCATGTAACCCAACCCACTAATAGCTTAGCCATACATGGTGAAATTATATCTAAACATGCATGAAGTTTTTAAAATCTTCGAAAATAAACAAAACATGCAAAGATAAAGAAGATTCAAGAATAAAGTAGGGAAGACAAACATTCTAAATTAAATCTTGAGAATCAATCCACGAATGTGTAATCTTTATGAAGAAACTAAAAGCTATGATTCCTGCCTCTTCCCCTCTCTAATTCTAGGTTAAAAACTAATAAAAACTATGTCTAACATGAAACTACTACCTCCTTTAGTCATTTTTGTAAGAGTCCTACTATAACACAACTCTAAGAAAAAATCAGCATTGTGTGAAAATTTACGCATCAGGTACTCTGAACCGTTTTGAATGTATTGGTGAAACGGTTCATCGGTGAACCGATTTTTCTTACGGGTTGACTGAACTTTCTACCTCAACTTGTATGTTCTCTTCTCTTTTCTGGATTTCCTTCTCAACTTCGAATTCATATAACTTCTCCTCCATAGCTCGGAATAAAGTACAGTTTATTCCAGTGTTCTTGTCATTTTGTATTCTTCAACTTTGTAGTTGGATTCGCCACCGAACTATCGATAAAAATTACAAAAATACCCTTCGACTCCGCTTTCTTTGGTTTCTTTCACTGTTTCGATTTCTCTCTCGCACTAACTTGTATCAAATACATGTAAAACACATGGGTCATACAAAAGACACGAAATAAACTCCAAAGAGATTTAGTAGCATAAATATGAGAAAATGCGGGTTAATTACAATGCATAGGATCATAAAAGAACCAAAATTAAGGGGATAAAAATGAAATATTTACCCCTTATCAATATCCTCTACACTTCTTAAGCTAGAATGTTAAGAATTTAACTCAACACTTTCTATATTTTGAAAATTTATATTTTCAACCATTTATCAACAAAATCAACTTCCTGCTTTTCACAAACATTCTTTTGTTCATTCACCAAAACATAATAATTTTCAGAATTTTTGACGCATTTCATCAAAACACCTTTTTCTTCATTCTAACAAATATTATTTCCTGGAAAACTCATACAATTATCATCCTCACAAATTCAACTCATACTAATGATATTGACCTTAAGTCCTTCAACTAAAATAACATTATGAAGTGTGATCTCATCCAAAATTCTCATGGTTACCTTTCTACATACCATCACTTTCTTTCCATTTCCAAACGTAATCAAACCATCATAAAAACTATCAAAATAAGCAAACTATGATTTTTCTCCCGTCATGTGACGTGAACAATCATTATAAAAAATTTGTGATTTTTTTCTAAAATATGTACTTGTCATCCCCCAACTTAGACTTTTGCATTGTCCTCAATCAAAAGGACTCAAATCTAAATAAGCAAAATAATAAGCGTGACAAATAAAACAAGCAAATATTTAAAATGCAAATTTTCATTAAAACCACCACATAAGTACACAAACAAAGGGTAGAGAAAATACAAAGTTCTTGGAAAAATAAGCAATTTGAAGCATGTAAGAACTACCCAAAAGATGAACATCAAAAATTCCAAACAACAGAAGAGCTATTGGGGCGGCGGATGGGACGAGTTAGGTGCGGTAGGGTCATATGGATCATAGAAGTACGTCGGGAGTGAGACATTCGGTTCAACTTGCATTCGGTACATCTTCACTTGGAGCTTAATCATCATGCTCGTGTCATGCTGGTAATTACTCATAAAAGTGTCGAGACAAGCATCCAAGTTATCAAGGCGATGATACATCTCTGCTGAGTCGGTAACTTGGGTTCACCGATTTAGCAGAATCTTCCTCCTCGGGATCGCACCCATATCTGGCATCAGGTCATCGTGCTCAATAGACTCCTCCTCATTAATAATTGGACGTATGGGGTGGGCCACTCGCATTTGACGTGCACTTCGAATTATGGAAGTGGCCCCAATCGATTTCATAATTTTTATTTGCGAGTCAGGGGCCCGCACCTCGGTGTCGTACATGATTTTGATGATGAGGCAGGCATAAGGAAGATAAGATTTACCTTTATCATCATATGCGGCATGGATTATTTTTGTATGAAAAATGGGGGGGGTGATGGCGCTCTCTGGGTCGAGGAAATGGTAGAAGAAGTTACCGTGGCATTGGCAGACCACCGAGTCATTAGTGGTTTAAAGAATTGTGCCAGAAGTGATGAGGTGGGCACAACGCACCATCTCTGGGAGCTGTCCCATCGGGAATGTATCTTGAAGTCACTCCTCATTTGGGTCGATGCACGCTATGTATTCAGATTTGGTGCGCGGTGCTCCATTGTTCGGATAGCCAAATTGTTAGGGTAAAATAACCCTTTTCTCACACAACTTTTATTAATAGCAAGGGATAATGGGATGCGTATGTTGTTCACAAAAGACTTATTAAGAGTGGGGGATTTTCGAACGAGAGTCGCATAGAAAATTGCATGTCCTCATCATATACCTAATCGTGTAGAGGGGTGAAAAAAGTGCACCACCCTCGGCGGTGGAAGAGAGCAGTGACCTCGTCGGGAAGATCATCCTAACTGACACGACGCTTGATATGAATAGTGTGTTGGGACATGAAGTACATTTGGAACCAATCGCGTTCTTGTAGGGAACAGAACTCATGGCGGACCCCATCGTGGAGGATGGTGGTGGATTCGTATTTGTGAACTGGATTGTAGCGATGGGGGGCCATTAAGAATTGATTGGTTGAGACTTGAGGAATTGGAGAGTGGAGGATAAGAAATGGTTTTGTGTGAAGGAAGGGGTGAAGAGGGGGTGGTATTTGTAGGTAAGCCTATAACGCATTGTTTAATCGTGTTTGTAGGTAAGCAAAATGGGAACATCCCTAGGGGTTATATGTGGTCCGGTAAGACTACAACGCATTGTTTAATCGAAGCGCCAAATCTCTCCGATTAGGATAGACGGTCTTCTAAAATTTGCTTAATCTCACAATTTGCTAGCTCGTCTTGCCTGTTTGTTTGGGGTGATAAGTCATCCCAATCTTGTGGATGAACCCCATAATTTCTCATGAGTTTTTCAAACTGCCTATTGTAAAAGTGTTCGCCGTTATCACTAATGATTGCCTTCGCAACTCCGAATCAAGATAGTATGTGTTATTGTAGGAATTTTATCACCACATTATCGTCTTTGATCTTAGTAGTTATGGCCTCAACCCATTTGGACACATAATCTACTGCGAAAAGGATGCATAAAAAACCAAAGGAGGGAGGAAAGGGTCCCATAAAGTCAATGCCCCAATAATCAAATATCTCAATAATGAGAATAGGGGTCAATGGAATCATGTCTCAGTGAGTGATGGATCCCATCGTTTGGCATCTATAGCAAGATTTTCAATAAGTACTTACATCCCAAAAAATTATGGGCCAATAGAGACCGCTTTAAAGAATCTTAGCGATCATCTTATTCATCGAAAAGTGGCCTCTACAAGTTTTCGTATGATAAAAATGAATAAAGCTAGGTATCTCATCATCAAGTAAACATCTTCGGATGATTTGGTCTGTGTAATATTTAAACAAATAAGGATTGTCATAAAAGGACATGCGCAACCAAGTTAGGAACTTCTTTTTTTGTTGCGGTGTCCAATTAGGCGGGATGGCTCCCATGACAAAGTAATTCATTACATCCACAAACCAGGGGAGAGAAAAAGTGTCAAATAATTGCTCATCCAGAAATTATTTGTCTATGGGTATGGGATCTCTACATACGTCGGACGAAAGCCTCAATATATGGCCGGCTACAATGTTTTCTACTTATTTCTTACCCTTTATAAAGATATTGAACTCTTGTAGGAGTAGGATTCACCTTTTGAGTTGTGTCTTAGCATCCTTTTTTGAAAGGAGGTACTTAAAAGATGTGTGGTCGGTGAAGCATATAATGGGTGAACTTATGAGGTAAGAGGGAAATTTGTCTAGGGCGAAGACTACGGCTAGTAATTCTTTCTCCGTGGTGGAGTAGTTACGTTGTGGTTCGATTAACATCTGGCTAGCATAGTAGATGATGTGAGCCTTCTTATCTTTTGTTTACCCAATATAGACCCTATAACATAATCATTCGCATCACACATAAGCTCAAATGGAAGAAACCAATCTGGATCTCACATCATGGGAGCAAACACGAGCATGCTTTTTAATTTTTCAAAAGTACTTTTGCACACTTCATTCCGCTCAAAAGGGGCATCTTTCGCAAGTAGGTTACTTAAGGTCCTAGCGATGGCACTAAAGTCCTTAAGAAACCTCCTATAGAAACCCGCGAGGCCCAAGAAAGAGAGCACGTCCTTTAGTGACTTCGATGGGGGAAGATTGGCTATGATGTCTATTTTATCCATATCTACCTCAATACCTTTGGGTGAAACTATGTGGCTAAGAACTATTCCTTAGGTAACCATAAAATGGTACTTCTCCCAATTTAGTACCAAGTTCTTTTCCACACAATGGGCTATCACTTTTTTAGATTAAAGTTGCAAAGGTCAAAATAGGGGCCGAAGACACTAAAGTCATCGGTAAAAACCTTAAGGCCCCTTTCAACCATATCACTAAAAAGATAAAGCATGCAACTTTAAAAGGTCGCGGTTGCATTAAACGATCCAAAAGCATACCTTTATAGGTAAACATGCCAAAAGGACATGTAAACGTCTTATTTTCTTGATCTAGCACATCTACCTAAATTTGGTTGTACTAAAAATAACCATCGAGAAAGCAATAGAATGGGTGTCCCGCTGCTTGCTCTAGCATTTAGTCGATAAACGATAAGGGGAAATCATCTTTCCTAGTGCCGATATTGAGCTTTCGGTAGTCAACTCAAATGCGTCACCCGGTGGTGGTACGTTGTCGAATAAGCTCACCCTTTGCGTTTTAAACCACAGTCATTCTCGACTTCTTCGGGATGACTTGAATAGGACTCTCCCACTTGATAGCCAAAATGGGGTAAATGATGCCAACATCCAATAACTTAATAATCTCCGCCCTCATGACATCTTTCATCGTGAGATTCAATTGCCTCTGTATCTCCCTCAAATGATTCACGTCCTCCTCGAGGTGGATTTTATGCGTACAAATTAGGGGACTTATACCTTTCAAAACCTTGATGATCCAACCAAAAGCACTATGGTGCTTCCTCAAAATCAATAATAACTTACCCTCTTGCTCTTTACTTAGTCTCTAGGAGACGACAATGGTAAATGTCTCTTCCTCTCCCAAATAAGCATATTTTATGGTTGAGGTAGTTTCTTCAATTCGAGGGTTGGAAATTTCTCATCGGAGGTAATCGTGTGTGACACCCTCAGTGGTAATTACTTGAATCTAAAAACCCAACTAATTTCTCTCACATCCTCATCCATCGAATTCTAATCCAAAATCGCTCTCAACTCACTCACCTCCCGCTCAAAATCGGTATACATCCAGTTGCTCTCACTACTCAAAATAAGGCACGCTCTTAGCGAATACCCACTAAAATTTCCCTCTATGATCTCATCTACTACATCCTTTATAATATCCACCACGTGAAAGTCGTCCTCATCACACACTTGCTTGGTGATGTTGAAGATATTTATCTCAAAAGTCATATCCCCTAATATGAGTTGCATTTGCCCATTTTGAGTATTAATCAATGCATTAGCCATATCTAAGAATGGGTGGCCAAGGATTACAAAAACATGATTACTAAAGGGGATGGAGGTCTCCATGTCCCAATGGACAAAATCTAATGGTTTGTAAAAAGTGTTCACTTGGACTATCACGTCCTCAATAATCCTCGAGGTATCTTCACTGTATGATCTGCGAGTTGGAGAGTGATCTTCGTGGGCTTGAGGTCCCTAAGAACTAATTTCCTATATATGAAGTATGGTAGAATTTTAACACTCACCCCTAAATTTAATAAGTCTTATCTCGATGTGGTTCTCTCCAATGATGCATGAAATGTTCGGTGCACCCGAATCTTTAAACTTCAATGGGAGGTCACTTAAAAGAATCGAGCTTAAGTTTTGTTCTAGAATAACATTATTTTTCACCTTTAATCTATGTTTCACCATTAATAAGTCTTTAACAAACTTTGCATAAACGAGAATTTTCTTGATTGACTCGAGAAAAGGTAAATTAAGCTTGACTTACTTTAGCACATCTAACACATCTTCACGGGAGGCTCCTTTAGGAGGAGGAACCAACCGTTGAGGAAAAGTCGCAGAAGTGGGTGGTTTCACTATAACCTCTGGCCTAATAGTGTCATCTTTGTCACTCTCTTTCAAAGGGGCATCTTCGGCCTCTTTCGTGCCAGGTGAAACCTCTTTGACTTTAAGCTCGTCGTGTGGGGGAGGTGATAAATCAACAACTCTCCCACTATGTGTAATACCCCATATTTTTGAGTATTTGGAATTTAATTAATTCGATAATTATTTGGATTATTTGGGTTTAATCTTAAATTACATGTGTGCTGTAATTTTATGGAATTAAATATTTTTGGGAGAAAAGGATTTATTATTGATGGAATAATTTGTGCAAAAATAATTATACGCCGCAACGAGTAATATCGATGGGACTGCGTTAGAACCACACCGAGGGTCGCGTGTAGACTATTTTGAGGTCGAGATAAGATATTGTTATAGAGTAACTCAGATGATGATTTAGAGGTCACAATTAATTCCGACAGGTTGGAATAGTCAGAATAGTATACTCGGGTCTATAGTTTGAGTCTCGAGGCGATTTTAGACCACCCCGACAGTGTTTAAAGGTGTTTCGATTAGTTGGGAGTTTGTGGTTTAGAGAAATCCAAAAATTAAAAAATCATATCATCCCATTGGAGTTAGAGGCTAGGGTTAACATAAATTAGAGAAGAAGGAGGCCACAAGGGAGGAGGAGAAGGGCGTCCTTGGAGGTGCTACATGTGTTCTCTCCACCAAAGTTGATGAAATCATAATCAAATCAAGGGGAAAGCAACCACATCATAAAAAAAATGAATTTTAGAACAGCTGTATTAAGGAAAGTGTTTATCTTGCATGTTTTTTTAAAAAATTTTAAGGCCCATGTAGTGTAGGGTTTTATATATGTTGATTTAAATGAAGTTCTTGGGATTTAAATGATTAGAACACATGATTTGGGGTAGGATTTGCATGTAGAACAAATCTTGTTATGTAAAACAATTCGAAATCAGTTAATATGTGAAGAACAACAAGAAAGAAATCCGGGTATTTTGATAAGAAGACATGAAGAACATTAAATCTAGGGTTTTGAGGAATTAATGGATTGATCTGATATTGGATGGATTTCGTATAGTTTTCATGTGTTATTTACGTTATAAATCATACCTAGACATATATTAGATGTTTGGTTATGTTGGGTAAGAATTTCAGATGGTTTCATGAAGGTTTGAGGTGTCAAAAATGGAGGGAAAATGAGCTAGAGAAGAAGGTTCGCAGATCTGATACGGTGAACCGGTTCGGTTTTGAGGCTGAACCAATTAGATTAGCTTCTTGTTCTAAAATGAAATTTGTAGATATTTTTGTAACGATTGCATTGGCGCTAACCTCATGCTTTTTTTTTTGAATTTGTTATGAATTTTCTACGGAAGGGTGTTCGAGATCGAAATTTTTAGTCATAAATTAAATGAGGGTATAAAATGGTTTATGAACTGTATGGGTAACTTGGGTGGTGTTATTACAACTCTATAAGGATTTCGAGAATATCAGGAGGTATATGGTTAAGGCCCGGGTAAATGTCAATGAGGGTAAAATGGTGTATAAAACCTTAAGTAATTAACAACTGCGTCGCATATTGGTAACTTATAATTTGAGGTTACATGGAAGATAAACGATAACCTAAGATTAATACTAGTAGGTTATCGTGAGTTTAACTACTAAAATAACTTAAGTAATAGTTGGGATCCTTAGAGTAGTGAGTGAGACTCGAGAACATACGATACGAAGTCTATTTGTGAAACGGTATTACGTCGAGTATACATATACTACGTACGGATAATATTTTATGGTTGGAGTGTGTATACCTATACGAGTTATAGTTATGGGTAGAGTGTATGAATATACAAATTATATTTATAGGATGTGTGTATACCTATATGGAAATTTATTATAGGTTGTGTGTATACCTATGTGCGACATATGGATAGGTTATGTATATGCCTATTATGTGATTTCTTATGTGTGAACATACCTATGCTTCCTTTCTATCACGGAGGTCCCACATAGAGGGAAATCCCATCTTGATGATTCTAGTGAGGTCTGGATTTATTCCCCAGAACATAGAACTTAGGGAGGCACACTATGTATCGTGTATTAGTGGGACTAGAAGGTCATTTGGGTACATTAGGTATGTGCGCAACCCAAAGGCTTAGAACTATGTTAGCCTCCATTATGTGTTGATTGATTTTGGGTTCAAGGAGACATGAAAAACCATTAGTACTTGATTTGGTACGATAAGTACATGGACTTGATAGCCAAGTATGCAAGTGAGCATCGCGTTAGCCTTTCTGGAAGACACTGTATATATATATATATATATATATATATACATACTTGGGTGATTTGTCCTACTTGTGTGTAATGTAGGAAGAATAGATAGTGTATATCTAAAAGTGATTTAATTATGAGATAATCTACTTAGTGGGTGATAGTAGTAAAGTTAGATGGTGTATATCTAAAGATGAATTAAGTAGAATAACTTAACGAGATGGTTTAGTGATGACATACGTAAAATGTTAATTATGGGTTAATGATAACATACGTGAAATGTTAATTATGATTCAATGATAACATACGTGAAAATTTTAAGTATGGTTGAATAATAACATCTGGGTAATGTTAATTATTAGTATTGAAATAGCGTACTATATGGGCGGTATGGGGGAGTTAAAGAGAAATTTAACTAAGGGCTTAATGAGAATTAAGGGTATATTGATGTATGGGAGGTACGGGGGAGCTAAACCTATTATGGTTAGTTAGTTATTGATGAGACCTAGTGGGCTTGGTAACATAGCTAGGTAGATGACGTTAGGCGTGCACATTAGTGGAGAGGTGGGGAACTCAAGGGAGTGTACGTTGAACTAACATGTTTAATCAATAACAACTTTTAAACTGTGATTTAAATTCTTGCAAAAATATTTTCAAAAGGTTTTCTTGGGCTCTGGCCCGTGCACAAAATAATTTCAAAACTTTTTAGGTGTCCAACCACAGGATGCTCAGCTTGATGATTTGTTCCAGGGATATGTAGTTGCATCACTTGTGGGTTCTTACAGGATTTGGATTAGACGCTTCATTCCTAGAGTAAGATGCAGATCAGTTAGTTCATTTGGGAGTGTTTTCCCTTCAGTTATATTCTTTTATTTCAGTTCAGACAGTGTACTCAGGTTTATATTTTTGTTGGACTTTATATTAAACTTAGGAACATATGGTTTATTCGGTATTATTTTATTCATTATTTATCTTGTGATGGATTTATATTATTACTGCGTGGATGGTTTGGTGATTGTATTTATTTACACTTGTTGTTATGAAATATAAATTGACACTAGTTCATTTAAAACATAGGTGGTTAGTTATTTAAAAAGCTTTCGATGGTGATGCTAAGAATGAATCAAATGAGATTATTTTTTTATTTTTATGAAGGACTGATCACCTGATATTTAAATAGGCGGGGTGTCACACTACGTAGAGTGGTCACGACTTGACATTGCTCTTTATTATCGTCGGAAGTAGTGCTAACACTAGTTTTACCTTGGGGAGGTAGTTGGACTTGGACTGGAAACTTGCCCTTATCTTGGACACTTAAGGATGATTGCAACTTAGACAACAACGCTTTTAATTCGGCAAATTATTGGGGATTTTGAGCGTTGATCACCCACTGAGTTTGCATAAATTGGTTCAAAGTGTTCTTGATATTTCTACGTGGTGGGGTGATATAGGGTGCAGGAAGTGGTGCTCGCATAGGGGGACCTTGTTAGAAATGTGGTACCGGTGGGGCAAGATGTGAATTAGGACTCATTGTTGCGTGTGGTTGCCCATAATTGAAACCAGGATGGTTCCTCCACAAAAGGGTTATAGGAATTCTCGTGAGGGGCATTAAAATTACCCTTAAAATCTCCTACCGCTTCCACTTTCTCTTGAAGTATCACTTTGTAGGAGGGTATTATCGGGCAACTCTTCGTTGGATGTCCCTCCTCACAAATCGTACACACCTCCTATATCGATGATCGAGTGGAGCCGGATATTTCTCTTCCTCTCAATTTGACTACATCTTCCAACCTCTTGGAAAGTTGGTTGATTAAATCTTTAACTCGATTTCTTTGTACAAATAATAGATTCCGAATGCAGAAGGACCTGTGGACATATGTCGAGCTCGGGATTGGGTGTTTGGATCATATGTGTCCCACACTTGAGTAGTTTCGATAACATACTCAAGGTGAGCATCGGCATTGTCCGTGTCTAACGCTAAAAACTTCCGGAGCACATGGTTTCAACGAGTTGTTTGGAACTTAAGCTTATCATGTGATGGAAAAAAGGAGACGAGTCTCCATTTATCAAAACCATGGTGTGAGCACATATTAAGAAACTCATTGAAACTCTCCCAACATCTATCGAATGGCTCATTTTCGAGTTGTCTAAACATTTGAATTTGAGCTTTGACATAATTGGTTCGATGTTGGGGGGGGGAGAATTTTTGGAGAAACTTTGCTTGCATGCCCCTCCACATTCCGATTGAGTTCGGTGCCGAAGACAATAGCCAAGTCTTAGCCTTATCCTTCAGGGAGAAGGGAAAAAGTTTAAGGCAAATGACATCAGTAATGCACGTTTGATCAGTGAAAGTCTTGCATGCCTCTTCGGACTCTCGGATGTAGAGGTAGGATTTTTCTGACTCCATATCATGGAATGTGGGGAGGATTTGAATCATCCCATTTCAAAAACAAAACTACCCCGATTATATGGGAATATAATGCATCCTACAGTGACGGTTCGTTAGTATATAATAGGTCTCTTATGGGGCGGTATGGTAACTCACCCTCACTCGTACCAGAACTAGCGTTGTCAGACATCGTGCTCTCTCTTAATGACTCAATATCCTCACTCGACACCCTAGACGTATGAATCACCATGTGACTCGTGATGGCGCTGGGCAGCGTAGGATGTGGAACCCAAAACTGTGGAACGCGAAGAGTGTGTGGGCTATCGGGATTGTACTCTACTATATAATTTCCGTGAATTCTGGTAGGAGTGGATTGAGGAGGTGGTTGAGGATTTCTCATGTAAGGATTTGAGAGATTCTATATTTTTTCTGATTTTTTTGAATTTTTTATTTTTTGATTGTTTTTTTGCTTTTAAGAATTAGAGTTACATGTCAACCTATTCCCCGACAACGACACCAAAAACTTGACGCAGCTAAATAAATGTGTCTCAAACGCGTGTTATTACGGCTCAAGTGTAAGTCAGTCCCTCAAGTAATAATTCGATAAACCGAGTGTCGAACACAGGTACTAGGACGCAGAACGTGATGATGAATAGGAATGACGAATAACCTTACGTTTGACTCAAAGAAATAAAAGAAAATGTGATTGTTTATGAGACTTTTCTACCAACTAATGCAGATTAATTAAACTAGTAAATTAAATATGCATGCGAGAATAACTAAGTGATTTTAAGTCACTGTGAGAAAATGGAATTGGAGTACACTCCCCCGAACCAACGGTGATTACTTAGAACATAAAACCTTCAAAAACATAATTCTTAATTCAAAGAAGCATCAAATACTTTCTAAGCATTTGACATATGCGAATTTTACTCCTCACAATATCAAATCACACATTGTATTTAATGGGAATGAAAAATCACCAAAACTCATATTGTATCCTTAAACATTCCGGTTACCTAGGGCAAACATAATTAAAATACCTACAATGTTTATTTCGATAATAAATAAAGCCTTTGAATTGTTAATTAAATTTTATTCGCTTTTAAATCCAATCGTAACACCTAGGTTGGGTTCATGTACCCCAACTCTCTAATAGCTTAGCTGGACAAGGTGATGTGGGTAATAAACGAAATTCTAACTTTGCATGTAGTCAAATTCATGATGAAATTATATCTAAACATGCATGGAGTTATTAAAATCCCAGAAAATAAATAAAGTATGCAATGAGAAAGAAGACTCAAGAATAAAGTAGGGAAGATACACTTTCTATATAAAATATTGAGAATCAATCCACAAATATGTAATATTTATGAAGAAGCTGAAAGCTATGATTCTTGCCTCTTCCCCTCTCTAATGCTAGGTTAAAAACTGATCAAAACGATGTTTAATAGGAAACTACTACCTCCTTTAGTCGTTTTTGCAAGAGTCCTACTATAGCATAACTATAATAAAAAATCAGCATTATGTGAAAATTTGCGCATCAGGTACTCCGAGACGGTTTGGGTGTATTGGCAAACGGTTCGCTAGTGAACCGATTTGACACACCCCAACCTAGTTACTTAAAATTAAGTTTGACAGTCAAAGTGAGTCAAATCATAATTACCTTAATCAAATCATAAATAAGAGTATCCTTTTTCTATTTTTAACATGAAGCAATAAAACTAGAACCTTTCAAAATTTTAAGTTAATTATGCTTATTCAAACTTGCTTAAAGGATAAGTAGGATTAAATTACCCCCTTTTCATTTGACCAAAATTATGGTTTTGTGCATCCTTTGATAACCCAACCCGACCTCCTATATTTAGCAGTGACATCACGTTACCTGTAACACATAACCATAGTAACGGTGAGAAAAATAGCCCAGTGAATGCATCACTACTATACTAGAGCATAAAATTAAATGCAATAAGTTGTATCTATGTAAAAATATAAAATATCTCAACATCTCTTGGTTGTTCATAAGCCATAACATCTCTTAGCTATAATAAGCCATAACATCTCTTGGTTGTTGATAAGCCATAACATCTCTTGGCTATAATAAACCATAACATCTCTTGGCTATAAATAAGCCATAACATCTCTTGGCTATTGATAAGCCATAACATCTCTTGGCTATAATAATCCATAACATCTCGTAGCTATAAATAAGCCATAACATCTCTTGGCTGTTGATAAGCCATAACATCTCTTGGTTGTTGATAAGCCATAACATCTCTTGGTTGTTGATAAGCCATAACATCTCTTGGCTATAATAAGCCATAACATCTCTTGGCTATAATAAGCCATAACATCTCTTCATAACACATACATATCATATCCATAATCAACTCAATAATTATACATATCATTTCCATAATCAACTCACTAACAACACATATCCTATGTATATTCAACTTAGTAGGTATAACATATCATATTTAAGTCAGTAACCACACACATCATAACCATATTCAACTCAGTGACTACACATATCATATCCATATCCAACTCAGTAAGTATCACATATCATATCTATAGTCAACTCAGTAAGTGCCACATATCATATATATATTTAACTCAATAACCATATCCATATTCAAGTCAGTAACCACACACATCATATCCATATTCAACTCAGTGGCTACACATATCATATCCATATCCAACTCACTAGGTATCACATATCATATCTATATTCAACTCAGTAAGTGCCACATATCATATATATATTCAACTCAATAACCATATCCATATTCAACTCAGTAAGTGCAAGGTATGACATCCATAATCATTTCAATAATTACAACCTCTCATATTTATACTCAACTCGTCAAGTACAACATATAATATCCATAATCACTTTGATAAGTACAACATCTCATATTTATAATCAACTCAACAAGTACAACATATGACATCCATAATCATCTCAATGATTAAAACATCTCAAATTTATACTCAACCCAACAAGTACCACATATAATATCCATAATCATGTATAAATACATCTTACTAGTGAGTACACTCAGCTTGGCCACTCCCTGTGTTTTTCCCTTGCCTTTGTCTGGCATTGGTTCAACGAGTTCTTCTTACCTTCCAAATATTCATTATTATAATATTAGTTTCATCATAAGTATGTTAACAATCCAAAAGAAATTAACCTTAACCGAATTCATAAGCATCATAGCATCCCATTCTAATCATTTATCATAAATGAAGTCATATCCAATTTCATGTTAAATTATTTAACATATCCAATCCATAGACCAAACATACTTTAATATATTCTTGGTAATATGATTATTATCATATTAGGTTCCCAATATAAAAGACAACACATATTTTCAAGTTTCCTAGAGCAAGATGTGTCCATTTCTTTATTACAAAGCAAATCTGCCCTATAGGCTCCTTTATTGTTTAGTCAACTTCTAGGAATTTTCATAATTTTTCTACATCATAACATCTTGTGATATTTTACCCAACATCCTTAAACATAACTAAAAATACAACATTAAAGTTTCGTAATTTTTAAGGTTCATTTGCCATGTCAAGCAAAGCATCGAACACCTGGTGTGCATACTTACACCTTTGGGGCAGATTTGATATATGAACTTCAAACTATCACCAAAGATTCATTTATTTATATTTTCACATAATTTTCATATATGTTATACATATATGAGTTTATTTTCATATCCAACTATAATTATTCAATTCCAATAAATATACAGAAAGATATAGGAGTTTGAATACACGGGGTTTTCAATGGAAGCAATATACATGATTTGCACGTTCAACTTTGCTTAAACTTGCATCTATCCGTACATATACACCAAATCATGAAATTTTAATAAACAAATCAATGCTTTCTATCATTTCAATCAATAATACCAAAATAATAACAAGATTATGCATAGAGTTACCTTAGGGACTTTTTCGTAATTTCCTACGAATTGTTCTCAATTTTTTCTCCTCACTTTCTACTTCCCGAGCTTCCCGATTCTATTTCCTCAAGCCAAAATCTCTCATGCCTGATTTTGGATGAAGGAGGAGGTCATTTCAAGGTTCTAAAGTCGGCATAAGTCACCTCCCCTTGGTCCAATCCAAATATGACATGTGTCGCCATATAAGACAAAATATCCTTTAAAGCTAAATGACTACTTTACCCCTTCTTCGTAATTTCAGCATAACTCCTTCCTCGGACCTTTGTTTTATACACCGTTTGTTGTGTTACAAACTTAACTCATATATCTACAATTATCTAGTTTTCTCCCCAAGTTAATTATCATATTATAGTGGCCAAAACTAGTCCCGAACTTGAACATTTCTACCGAAGACTTCACAGATTTGTGTTTGTGACTAATTCCATATTTCATAAGTTATGAAGGTAGGATTAGACTAAACACAATAACTTAACATTATATATTCTAATAACACATTATCCCCATCCCATACGGTAATAATGATTTAAACATGGTTTATCATAATCATATATAGGTCGTCACACGATTTTTCTTGCGCCTTGGCTGAACTTGCTGCCTCAACTTGTATTTTCTCTTCTTCCTTCTGGATTTCATTCTCAACTTTGAATTCTTATAACTTCTCCTCCGTATCTCAGATTAAGGTACCATTTCTTCAAGTGTTCTTTTGATTTCTTATTCTTCAATTTTCCTAGTTGGCACTGCCAGCGAACTATGGATAAAAAATTACGCAAATGCCCTTCGACTCCCCTTTCTTTGGTTTCGTTTACTCTCGCGATTTCTTTATTGCACTAACTTTCATGAAATACCTGTAAAACACACGAGAGATACAAAAAGACATGAAATAATCTCCAAAGAGAGGTAGTATCATAAATATGAGACAAATACGAGTTAATTACAATGCATGGGATCATAAAAGAGACGAAATTAAGGGGATAGATATGGAATATTTACCCCTTATTAATATCCTCTACAGTTATTGAGCTAGAATGCTAAGAATTTGACTCAACACTTTCTAAATTTTGAAAATTTATATTTTTCAACCATTTATCAACAAAATCAACCTCCTCCTTTTCACAAGCATTCTTTTGTTCATTCACCAAAACATAATCATTTTCAAAATTTTTGACACCTTTCATTAAAACACCTTTTTCTTCATTCCAACAAATATTATTTCTTGGAAAACTCATACAATTATCATCCTCACAAAGTCGACTTATACCAATGAGATTAACCTTAAGTCCTCAACTAAAATAACATTATGAAGTGTGATCTCATCCTAAATTCTCACAGTTACCTTTCTACTCATCATCATTTTCTTTCCGTTTCCAAATGTAATCAAACCACCATAAAAACTATCAAAAGAAGCAAACCATGATTTTTCTCCCATCATGTGACGTGAACAATCATTATCAAAATACTAATCATTTGAATTTGAATAAATTATGGTTAAATTTTTTTCAAAATACATACAACACATGTGACTCTCTTTGCACACCCACTTTGTCTTCGTTTTCCTTTAATTTCTTAAAACACTTTCTTCCTTTTTAAGTTTATTCAAATCATTTTCAAGTTTCTTTTTCACTCCTTGAAAATTCATGCTGCTTGAGAGTTTAGAATGTGAGAATTGGTCATCCCTTTGAAGTTAAAAACAAAATTTTCTCAAGTAACCCCTCATGTAGCAATTGGAGAACTTGTATGTTTGAAATGCTTTTGGAGAAAATTTCATGTTCCTTATTGAATTTTTTTTCTCGTAGGTTTATAAAAAAAAATTTCATATTTAAGGAAAACTTGAATGATGTCTAAAGTGATAACATTGGTTTTCAAAAAAAAAATCTTTCAAAATGTTTCTTTTGAGGTCTTAGAACAAATTTGAGTTAGTTGACATTTTCATTCTTCTCAGTCTTTGCAACATTCACATTTGGACTCTTAACAAAAATGAGTTTCTCTTAAAACTGTTTTCCTTTTGAAACCAATTTTTCTTTGTTAGCTTGAGTAAAACTCTCTTGACATCATCCTTCTTTTCTTGTTAAAATTTATAAAAGAATTAGAAGGAGGATCTAAATAGTTAAATATAATGCCTTAAGCACAATTCCTAGATTTTTAACAAAGAATTTTGTTGATCGTTTCTTAACCTTCCTCTAAATCAAGCTTCACTTTTATAGCATTAGACAAGTAATTCTTAAAATAAACAACTTCTTTTTATGCTCTATTTCTTTCAATTCCAACATTTTATGCGCCTTTTCATTTCATGGAAATCTTCATTTTGATGTTTAAAAGATACATTTTGAACACAAACACGCTTTAACTCACGCTTGAGTTTTCAAATCAAGACTTCTTTTTCTTTCAAAAAATCACATTCCTCTTCAAACATTTTGATTTTGTTTTGAATTTTGGTGTTAGACGTTTTCAATTTAAGAGAATCATGACATTACTTATTATAATAATGATTAATTCCACTCAATTCCTCATCATCACTCTCTCTATTTCCATTATGTGCAATCTAAAAACTAAAATCACTCGATGTAAGCGTAGTGTTATCATATAACAAAGAATGTGTTGATCAATGAAAATTATGCAAACTCACACCAAAATCATACATGTCCACATTATCCATGGAGACACAAAAAACATGCACAAATATAAAAGTTGGCACCTAAAGCCAGGATCAAACTTAGGTTGTAAAGCGTATGTGAGTAACTTAGCTCTGATACCAATTGAGAAAACTTGTGATTGAATAAACATATTACATTTATTGTTCTACCACTACAGGGTGAATTATTAATGATACATATTATTCTCAAAACTGAAAAATGATATAGGTGATTGAGAGCCGCCACTCTTTGCTTCCATCCTCTTTAATCTCCCTCCATATAGTTATACAAGCAGACATATGACCCGTGCGTATCATAAAAAGGATGGAGGATTTGATTTTCTTATATTGGAATATCTGGAGGAAAAATGAATTAGCACGAATATGCTAAGTAGATTTTAACAAGTTCTATAACAATTATATGTATGTCGAAGTTGGAGTGTGTATGGAGTAAACGGTTTGCTAAAGGAAGCATATATTCAATTGCTTTAATAAAGAAAGTAAAGGATTTTTAAACCGATAATCCCATACTTACCAGTTTACTAAAGGACATAGAAATAATTAAAAATGATCAATATAATTGAATAATAATGTCCACCCAAAACCTTTTGGGTATAAATAAAAAATAGCTAGGCATACTAACTAGAGTGGTACTCATACACATGTGGCAATAAATCCAGGATCTCAAACATCTGAAACCTTAGGCTAAGTAGAAAATTTATTTTGAACAACATAGCAGTGTACTCCTGAGTTAATACTGATGCGTGTAACGATTTGCACATAGGTGCAGGATGAAATGATTTAATTATTTCAAATAATATTTTGAAATCAGTTATTTAGATGATAAGGGTTAAATTGATCCATATTCATATATCTACAATATATAACAATATCTATAGCATGGCATGCACATACTAAGAATAATTTTGATCTATCACGTTGTGATATAAATAGAAGTATATCAAATATGCTAAAAAATACTATCAAAATGGTAAGACTTACTTGCTAGTCAGGTAGAACGGGCTTAAATACTATTGTTATCGGGATTGGGAGAGTTAGGTGCTTGATTATCATTCAATCAACATAATTTTGAGTATATATTATTGGTAATAAGACTTTTTTTTAAAAATAGGTGAAAAGGAAATTTTTTAAAAGTTTAGGGACTAATTTGTAAATATTCTTGGGAGTTTAAAATGTTCGGCTCAAGTCAAATTTGAAAATTGGTGTAAAAGACTTTTTGGCTCAAAGTTTATTTAAGTTTATATAGAAAAAAGTTTGGGTCAAAATTCATAACTTGAAAAAACTAAAAGAGGTTAATTTGTAAATGTTTGAAAATACTTTTAACTAAAAACCTTGGTTTTCGGTAGTTTGGGCTTGGATTGACCAAACACTGCTTTACCATATACCATTCTGACCAGAAAAATTTAATAAAAATATTGGGAAAAATTAGAAATTTTTTATTAGTCATGACTCTCACACAATCGGTTAAGGTTTCTGATTGAAAAGTCCATCTTCAACCTCTCGACAGTTAACCTAGGTTTTGAAAAAATTTCGACCTTGAATAACTTCTAATTTCCTAAACCATTTGAGATGAATCATGAACCAATTCAACCTAATTTTTCATAAGGAATCCAAATATATAGGTTTCATGGATTGAGGTTCACTATACATCGAGCTCCAATTACTGCGTGCTTTATAGAAAATTTGACCAAATATTTATGGATTTACCAGATATGGCAATGGATTTTTAAGCTTATGGCTAGGTTTACGCTATCCTGAAGAAGAGTTTGGCATTGGTTTGGAGGATTGAGGTACTCTTATTTAAGAGAATTTTCAATTTTTGAAACTCGAAAACACTTTTGAGCAATTGGGGTTCAAAACTTATGATTTTCTGGAAATGGCCATTGCACTTGAGCTCCTGGGCTCATAAGAAACTCATTACTCTCTTTAGAAAATGTTCAAAGTCAAATAATGGAGTTTCACAATTGAAGCGCAAGTTTTAATGGAGTTTTTGAAGGTTTCTTCCTACACAAACTATTTCACAAGTAAGAACTGTGTTTTCTTGATTGGGTTGTACATTATGACGGTGCAAAAAAAAATTCGGATTGAAAGAACAAGAATTTATGCATAAAATCATAGGTTACTAGTTTGGGGGGAAAATTTCAAGTTTGTAGGTGGCTGGAGGGATGAGGTTTGAAGCTGTAATTTGTGGGGATGTTTTACACTAAGCTACGGGGAGTTTATTAGTGTTGTTGGGAGATGGATTCTCCTAGGTTTTAAGATGATAAACTTGTGTAAAAGTTAACTTCACATGGTTTAATGGTGTAAACCATGTGAATTTTGTCCTTTTCTACTGATGAGGATGCTGACTTGGCAGAGGGAAAGTGTAAACTAACTTGGTTTTAGTTTTATTCCCTTAGAAGAAAGTTTTATATTTATTGGGTATTAAAAATGGAAATTTTACAAGTTTTAAGGGCTTTTGTGTAATTTTAAAGAAGTTTAAGGGGTAGGATTATAAAATTAAATTAGTTGAAGTCTAAAGGTTTGAATTGATATAAAGTTTGGATCTTGGGGTGAAATATAGGTCAAGTTATACTTCTTTGAAAGTTTAAGGGGTAGTTAGGTCATTTTGTAACCTTAGGGGTACTTGGATAATTAAGCAAAGTTGTAGGCTTTTAGGTTTAGTTTGAACTTTATTGTATTTTTTTAAAATTTGACTAAGTTATAAGGGATATATGAGGTGGTTTAGGTAATAATAGGATCCGATTTGACCGGCCTAGAGTTTAGAATTATGCAAGTGTTACAATGTACCTGCCCAAAAGAAATCCGTTCTCAAATTTCCCTACAAAAAGCTTGGGATATTGTTTCCTCATTACCTGTTCTGGTTTCCAAGTGGCGTCTGGCTGATTATGGTGTTCCCAGAGTATCTTTACTAAGGGAATTTCCTTCTTTCTTAGAACTATAATGTAACTATCTAAAACTTGAATAGGCATTCTTCAAACTAATTATTGTTTTGAATAAGAATTTCATGCCATGTAACCACTTGCATCAGATCTGGAATATATCGACGTAAATGGGACACGTGAAATAGGTTATGAATACTAGATAATTCTGGTGGTAAATTTAACTCATAGGCTATAGGGCCAACACGTTTGATAATACTAAAGGGTCTGAAGTATCTTGGTGCTACTTTTTCTTACATTCCAAAATATAGGATTCCTTTGCAGGAAGAACCTTTCAGGAATACTTGATCAAAAATTTAAAATTCCATGGGCTTTTTGTGATGATCAACATAACTTTTCTGTCGATATTAGGTTATATTAAGTCTTTTTTTTAATGATCTGTTATATCTTCTTGGTAGTTTCTTTGATTATTTTCGGACCAAATTGCTCCTTATTCCCTGATTTGGTCCAATATGCTAGTCATCGACATGGTATTCCATACAAGGCTTCAAATGGACAACTTTGATACTTTATTGGTAATTGTTATTATATGAAAACTCAAATATTGACAAGTTTTCACTTCAATTATCAGGCATATCTAAAGAAAAAGCTCTTAACGTATCCTCCAAGGTTTGAATAGTGTGTTCATATTGTCCATCAATCTGCGGATGAAATGAGGTACTAAGATGAAGTTTAGTTCTCATTGAAGGTTAGAGTTCTTGCCAAAATCTACCTATAAAGAGAGAATCTTGATTGGATATTACGGATAAAGAGAGTCCATGTAATCGAACATCTCAGATGTAGAGTTTATTGAGATTTTGGAAAGGATGAATTGTTTTTACTCAAATAAAATGGGCAGATTTGGTGCGTCAGTCTACTATCATCCAAATAGAATTGTATCCTTTGGATGTACAAGGCAGTTCACTAACAAAATTCATGATGATATGATCTTATTTCCATTCTGAAATCCAAAGAGGTTGGAGAAGTCCACCAGAAAACTGGTGTTCTATCTTTACTCGCTGACACGTCAAACATTTTCTCAAAAATTTTTCAATATCATTCCTCATATTTGGCCATCAATATTATTGATTTAATACATGATACATTTTGGAGGTTCCAAGATGTATTAGAGGTGCACATGGTTCGGTTCGGTTCGGTTCCACTACGGAACCAGAACCAGAACTGAAATTGGTCAGTTTTGTGGTTTTGGAACTAGAACTAGAACCAAAATTGGTCAGTTTCGAACCAAACCACCATTTCTCTTTTTGTTTCGGGTCGGTTCACGGTTCTGGTTTTTGGTTCTGGTTTGCGGTTCTGGCTCATAGTTTTGGTTCGCGGTTCTGGTTCGTGGTTCTGGTTTGTAATTCTCGTTAATGGTTTTGGTTCACGGGTTAGTTCTAGATTTAGTTAATGGTTCTGGTTAATGGTTATGGTTAATGGTTCAGGTTCACGGGTTGGTTCTCGGGTTAGTTCTTGGGGTCGATTCTTTGGTTCAGTTCTTCGGTTCGGTTTTTTGGTTTGGTTTCATGGGTTCGGTTCAGTTTGGTTCAGGTATAAAATCGAGAACCAAATTGAATACTTCGGTTCTTAATTTTTTGGATCTAGAACCAACCCATGGAGAAAAAAACTGAACCAACCCAAGCCACAAAGGTCGGTTTGGTTCGGTTCTTCGGGTTGCCGATTTTTTTGCACACCCCTAAGATGTATCATGAATTTAGAATAATGAGCTTCTTGTAAGCCCTTTTCTCACAGGGATGATTCATCATGTATATACAACCTATTTCTAAATTGTAAACTTTCTTTCCTATCGTGTGATAACTCTCGAGTCTTACTTTTGTTTTGTTGTTTCACTATAAAGGATCTTGGAGTTAATGTTCTAAGATTTTCTTCCTCGGGTTTATATAAGAAAAAATATTGGTAAATTTAAAAAAAAAGCGAGGTTAGGTGGAGATTATATTGCCCTATGGTAGTAGAAACATCATAGGAGATTAAGTTGTTACGTCTACCAACAGGGTTACGACTTAAGGCATCGACTATAATGTTTCTTTTTCCTCGATGGTAGTCTAACTTGAATTTGCAATCTTCCCAAAATCCATCCAACGTCTTTGCCTTAAATTCCCAAAACCTTACAATGAGGCATTCGTGCTCACACTCGACAACCTATACAAAGTGAAATTTCCCCTAGTTAGCTTCATTAATGGAAGGCAATTCTAGAAAGTTCTTCTATGGAACGATGATAATAACAATCTAACCCAAGGAAACTCTTAATCTCTATGACATTGGTGGGATTTTTCCATTCTAAAATGGCTACAATTTTAGCTGGATCGACTTGGATTCCACTTTTAGAAATCACATGTCCTAAGAATTTTACTTCCTTCATCGAGAAATTACATTTGCTTTTCTTAGTATACAATTGATGGTTACTCAAAGTACCTAATACTATTTCTAGATGTTGGACATGTTCTTTATGATTCTGGGAATAAATAAGGATGTCATCATTTGAATATGATAACAAGTTGATCAAGAAAAGATCTGAAGATCCAGTACATTGCATCCATGAAAGCTGTAGCGGCATTAGTTCATTTAAAAGACATTACGATAAATTCAAAATTGTCTTTCTTCTCTTACTTGTAATTGATGGTAACTAGATTTAAAATCTATTAATGAAATGATTCTTGCCTCTTAAGTTTATCGAATTAATCTCCAATTCAAGAAAAGGGATACTTATTCTTAATTGTTATCGTATTCGACTTATGATAATCTACACATAACTATAACACCTCGCTTAATTAAATACCGTGTGATCAGCTCCATACCAAAATAAAATAGAATCTACAGTTGGATCATTCTTAGCATCATTGTCGAAACATAGTCACCTAATACTTAACTAAACAGGTGTTAAAAAATTTCCAATTTTAATTTAATTGAAATGCCACTTTTAAAACATAAACCATTTAACACGGTGAATAACAACTGAATAATATCAAAAATGAATTAAATGCAACTGGAAAAAAAACTCTCCAGTTTAAAATCTCAATACAATAATCCATTGTAAACCAAATGTAATCAACTCCGATACAATGAAATAAACTGACTGAGATGGAAAGACTAGAATCCTTTGGGAGACATGCCCTGAATGAAAGATCAACTACAGAGTATGAATATGAAAACGTCTAAACAAAGTCCAAGACTCCATAGCATCCATAGCTCGTCAAGAATCTCAATCCTCTATGGTTGGCGTCCCTACGGCTGGACACCTGATGTAGGAGATACAAGAGAGAAGATAATATGCAAGAAAATGGGTCAGAGTCCAATTATAAAAATAGTTTAGAAAACAGCAAGTGAATAAATGCTATATTCAGCAAATATTATACACATGTTAGATTATTGGACTCTCTCTTAAGATTCTCACCTCTCATCTAGAGTGCACACCTAACATACCTTAAAACCATACTAGTTACTATTCCCATGCTAACTAGTTCATATCAGTGCCAACTAATTATAGTCCATATCTTTCCCACGTATTTCTCTCACAATACAGGTAATACATATATATCCAATTTCTCTTTAACATGGATAAGCCCTTTTTCCAATTCAATATAATTAATTATTCACTTACTTAATTCATTTTAGATTTCATTATCTTACATATTTGCTTAATTCGCATAGTAGATAATAACCCATGTATATATAAATTTTCACTAATATGGCGCCATTAGGCACAGCTGTGGCACAAAATGTAAAACATATCATAAGTATATATATATATATATATATATATTCACTCTATTATATATATACATTACTGCTCCCCGAGACTCAGCTACAGTGCATGCATGCTCTGCTATCATGGTCGGGTACATCTCGTCACTGTACAAAGGACCGTCGGTTCGGTATATCCCTCGAACCATAAATAACAAACACAAATATTGGAGGTGAACATAGTCCTAAGCCTTTGGGCTATGCACATACCTACACCACCAAATGACCGTTCAATACCATTGTTTTCACACATGGTAATCTAACCTGAGTCCTATGTTCTAAGACACAAGTCCAAAATCCCCCATCAGGCTCATCGGGATATGACTGTCCTCTACGCGTAAACCTCTCGTCGATAGCAAGTAGGCTAGGTATGTCATACACATAAATCAACAATCAATAGGTATACACGTCAACCTATATAAAATTTGCTACACACTCGACCAATATAATATTAGGATTTCATCCTACCCCAAGTACCCGTCATATTTCTCGAATACCACTTGTACTTGTTAATCACGATTATTATCGTATATTTATTATGTAGTTATCACTCACATAATCCCAAGTACCCGTGTGTATATATATATATATATATATATATGTCACTAACATTAACCCGCACTAGATCATGACGATTATTCATCTCTTAATCGTTTATTATTATATAGATATCTCTCACATAATTTTATTCCTCAATTCCATATAATTTTCCAACATTAAAGTCTCTCACTCCTTGTTAATGTACCAAAATTATTCAAACACAATTCATCGTATTTTATTATGTGGTTATCACTCACATAATTTTCTATCCTTAATTCAATATTTAATTTCCCAACATTAACCCAAGTTTCTCACTCTTTGTTAATGTACCAAAATTATTCAGAACCTATTATGGGCTGAAATACAATTCTCCAAACTTTTCTGGGCTAAAACAGAAATTCTATAATCTCGTCAGAAACAAAGAAATCTCATTCAAATGTGATGGCATCTCATTTGAACGACATCATGTCTTGTTCGAACGAGATCAGCGTCATTCCAGTTCGTCTTCAACTTCAGTTTTCTGCATTTTTCATCAAGATCTTACACCCAAACCCTTCTGGATTATATTCTACCCAAAACCCAGATTTACTAATAGTGTTCTAACATGTTCAAGGGTGAATAACATCAAATTCCTATGTTCATAAGGGTATTATCATCAAACGCATTAAATCCTTAAAATCCCAATTTATCTAAATCCTCCATTTTTATACCTCTTAAAAAACACATAATTTAGCATTATCATTTTATAACTAAATCGTCAAATTTTCATATTCAACATGAGTAGAATTCATCTCCATCTAATACCTAACATCATTTTCATATCATCAATAAACAAATAAATCCTCTACATGAAAAACCTATCCATTTTCATGTTCGTAGTCTCTACATGTATATCCATTTTCGTGTTTATAGTCTCTACATGTATACATATCCAACTACATGAATTTTCCTATCCATTAAACTTGATTTATCAATCATTTTAAATCCTAAATTCATAAGTTCATCAATCCAAAATGAAATCCTATTATAACATGGATAATATAAGAACCAAAATAAAGCAAGAATTGCACTTGCCTTATGTGTAGGTCTGAACCTTTGGTAAAGACAAGTGTTTGTCACTTCCTCTTCCTTTTATTGGAGACTATCCGTGATGATTCAAGGTGTATATATGGTTGTTTTCCCCTTAGTTTGCCCTAGATTACTCTTCCTTTCCAAGCAACTCTTCCTCTCTTTAAGATAACCTTTCACTTTCTCTCTAAGGCTTTTTTCATTCTCTCTCAAAAGAGCTCACTTTTTGTTTTGATGAAATGAATATTATGCACATATAAACTCACATATATAATAAATCTCCAAGGTTATCTAAAAGACAAAAAACGTAGGTACTATTCATCTCCCAAGCAAAATGACTAAAATGCCCTTTCGGGGTGTCTTTTCATCTACCAATTGACCCGAGACCCGAATCAAACCCCCGGGTAGACTTTTCTGCCTATTTTGACCCTTTCGCACTCAACGGTGCACTGAAAATAATCATTTGAATGATTTAAAAATAAATCTGATTTTATTTCCCAATTTTAGTCCCGACACGACTTATAAGCATGTCCCAACTTAATTTCTATTATTGACGTATTTGTAGCTTCCAACAATAATTATTATTTTCACATATTACCTTTATATCACTAAGTAATATTCAAAATCATATATTACTTTAATCTCTAGTAATATTTCATTCGGATTAATCCCAATTACTTTTTCATAATTAATTTTAATTAATACCCATTTATTTAGCCCATTAAAATTTAATTAATCTCATATTAAAAGTCATTAAAATTACGGGGTATTACAATAACCTAAAATTTCCATCACACTTTTTTACAAATAACACGGGTGCTTCCCAAGGAGATGGACTAAGGTTAATAAAATCCTTTCCAAGTAAATCATCTAGTTGGGTACGAAGTTCAAAAGTAGCCATTGAGTACAAAGGTATACAAATATGAGAAGTATTTAGATAAAGGCTACTGGTATATATAATTTCTCGGGAGGGTACTATTCTTAGAAATTCTTCTAGAAAAATATCCTTGAATTGTTACAAGATTCTAAGAATTAAACAAGAAGTGGAACTTTGGATTACGGAAGTTGAAGATTCAAAATGACATATTCCTTGAAGCATAAAAGAATAATTTTCTTGGTCTCAAAAGTATACTCTCTTTAAATAACAATCGATATATGCGTGATGTTTAAGTAGTATATCCATTCCGATAATAATATTGATTCCATGTATTTATAAGATTATTAAATTTGCAAAGAGTATAACTAAGCCTAGCTGAATTTTACAATTATCATTCCCTTGAGCAGGTGTGCTAACCTCACTAAAGGCACTTTTATTTCCATGGGAGTGTTTAATGATTTGGTAAAATTTGTAAAACTTTAGCTAGTTTAAGGCTAATGAATGAATGAGTTGAACCAGAATCTAATAAAATATGAGCAGGATAATGATAAAAGAGTATTGTACCTTCTACTACTTCATGCTAATTCTGTATAGGCAATATGACACAATTCTCCCCACGATTTGGGACTGGTTCATGTTTTCTATCAGCGCTATAGGGCCTACACTGCTTTTAGAAAGTAGCGGTTATTCTAGTCTCAAAGAATTACCTGGTCCGTTTTGAGTCATGAAGTAATTCAATTTAGGACATTATAGATGGATATGTCCTACTTCTTGGCACTAGTGTAAACGAATTATTGGATAGGGGGTTGATGATACGCAAATATTGCGTATTTCATCCTTCGAACCTACAAATTTTAGCCCCCTCGGGTATCTTATTCCCTATATTTATCCTCGTTAACCAGACAACCTCAGATTTCCACGTTAACATGTTTTGTAGGGGTTAATTAAGATTTTATAGGTATTTGGATGCTAAGTGTGAAGTTCGGACGCCTTTCGCTCAATTTTCGTACACGATCGCACGTTCAAGGGCATTTTAGTCTTTTCACAGCTTGGACACCTGGCCCAACATCCACACGAAAGTTTTATCCCTCCTCTCAAGCTTTGCGTGGCCGCTAACGATGCACGATTCCGAGTTCGTATGATGAAGTTACGGCGATTTCAGCGAAGGGAAAAATAATGAAATCAAAAGAGGAGGAGAAGAGGAGAAACATCAATGCAGTGGCTGCCTTGCCTAAGACCTGCTTGATCGATCGATTGATCCTTCTCGACATGGGATATTTTGTTCATCATCGATCGATCGACCAAAGGGGGTCGATCGATCCATCCCGTGTTTCCAGGAGATATTTTGCCTTTTCTTTTCTTTTCTCTTTTCTTTTCTTTACTTATTCCAACTTACTATAAATACATTTTTTGTTGTAATAAACAGATATTTTCGTTTTTAGATAGTTTTAGGGTAGAATAGCTTAGGGTTTGGGTGATTTGGAGAGTTCTTCTTCAATTGTTCTTGGATTGACACCCCATTTGGGTTGAATGTTGCACTATTCATCATCCTCTCCATTAATATAGTTTGTATTTCCTTCTTTCTTTCTTTGTTAATTAGGTTTACATGCTTTGTTAATTAGATTCACATGCATTATTTACTTCCTTTTTAGTGTATATTTACCGCATTTATTTACCTCTTTCCATTTACCTCATTTTTAAGATGTTTTCTAGGTAATTTAAATTAGGTTGTGCTTGAATGGAACTCACTCGGGTAACTCGTTGCTTGGATTTGGTGATAGTTTTTACGGGTCTATTTCGGGTGCGTTGTCCTAGTTATTGCGCCTAGGAGATTTGACGGGGCATATCATGTATGTCCCGTGCTTACGACCTTTCGTGCGCAATTTCTGGGATATTTATTGACGCCAAAATCTTATTAGGCTTTTATGCGGATTTAGGGGCGTGACAATCCTTGATTTAATGAACTGTCAAAATGAGACGCATTCTAAATAACTCGTCGACCAAAGTAACCATTTTATACAAATTAACTCGGGTGAGGGATATTCGACACAACCTATAGTTTTACTCGCTTTATTAGTCTAGTTTCAATACACTCGCCTGGAATAATATTTCCCTTTTATGCATCTTTTTTCTTTTTAGTTTGTAATTCACTTTTTACACTGTTATTTCGGAGAACTAAATCATATAAATTCTAGCATCTCGTCCTTGTGGATTTTCGATACCCGACTTACCGCTGTGCTTGCCTCACAAGTGTAGTAGTAATTTAGGTTTTTTTGTATTATCGCGGTGAAACAAAAACAACGATTGTGCCCTTACACGAGCACACTTTTCACACGTAATCAAAATGGCACCATTGTCGGGAACTTGTTTGTTTTAGACTTTATTTGATTTAGTATTTCATAGTATTTTCTTTCTATTTGAATTATTTGCTAATATTTTGCAGGACTTCCACATTTTAGCACTTAGAAACGCTCGAATTTTTTCGCGCGCACTTACTTTGTGGAATCCGCCACTTCGAGCCATTTTTGGGGTAAGCATGTCTTATTCTAATTCTTTCGGTAATCATTGTTATAATTCTCAAAATTCTCGCAAACGTATAACTTTCGGTGAATACTTAGAATCCCAAAGTATAAAAAATTCAAATATGACTTTGGGCGGGTACAACGAAAGTCAAAATTTGGGTTATTGGAATTTTGATGATGATGATAATGATTTTGGGCCTTTACCTCCTTATAATAGGAATTTTGAAACGAATTGTAATAGTTTTCAAAATTCCTATAATAATGAGTTTTCGTTTAAGTCCGATAGTAACTTTCAAAGTTCCCATTTTCATGGATCCACACCTCGACCTATGACATTCGGTGAGGGCTTGCGTATGTATGAGAATGAGAAAATTGAAAATCGTTATCGAGAAGAAAATCATTTGTGGGAACGTGACTTGTATTTATTATTTGAGTCTGACGACGATTTTGCTTCCGAGACATTCGAAGTCGAAGAATGTTTTGAACCAAATGAGGTACTTTTACCTACTTTGGAACAAAACATTCTTGACTTTGCCCATTGCATAATAGATATTGAAAGTGAGTATGAAAATGACATAATATCTATTTGCAATGAAATGATTTCTTCTTTGGCTCCCAAAGAAGAACATTTCATTGCAAATGATATTATTTCATTCGAAACTCAATCTTCATGCGATGATGATTCATCTCATGAGATTGAATTTCTTTCATCCCCATTTTCATTCTCTATTATCACATCGTCACAAGTACCCGATGATTCGGTTTCAAACTTTAATGTTTTAAACCTTTTCGCCGATGAGGAGTACTTGCTCGAGTCGTCCTCCACGATCGCATATGTGCCTTTGTGTGCGCCGCCTCCCATTACAATTTCAAAATCATTGGGAGGATATTCGGCTCTTCTCGGTCCCCACATGATTTTGTCACCCGTTCAATCCAAACCCCCCATCGTCCCTCCAAAACTTTTAATTGACGATGGTTCCTTTCTTACGCCTTACACATGCCTTCCGTTGTTAAAACGAAATTCATATTTTTTGGAGGGCATGATTGTATGTGAGGGTACACCGGTTATCCTCCAAAGTCAAATCGTTTTCACGGTGGACCCTCAGTTATTTAGACTTCTAGTGTATAGTTAGTGTGAAACCTAAATAGTAAGTTGTAGATATTTAGCTTTTTATTCTTTCTTTCTTTTTAATTTAGTCTAGTGTAATTAGTTAACTTTTTGTTATTTATTTTTTCTATGCTCGGTACTAACTTGTTTTGTAGATTCTTTGGACTTGTTCTTATGGGGATCGCTCTGATTTTGGGTAATATCGATCTTTTCCTCTCTTTAACTTGGTTCTTAATTCACATTGAGGACAATGTCAAGTTTTAAGTTAGGGAGTGTGGGATATTCTATCCATTTCTTTATTTAGTCCATGTTTTTTTCTCACATGTTAGTTACTTAGTATGTTTTTATTAGAAAAATTAAAAAAATTCAAAAAGATTTTCTTTCTTTTTTCTCCTTTTTTGGACATTTTGCCTTTGTTTTCGATGATAAATTTCAATAATTTCCCGATCCAATAGACAACCCAATGATGCATGTTCTCGATTTTAGAAGTTATTAGACTTTAGTCTCGATTATTGATATTATGAATAACTTCATGAATTAAACTTTAATCCCATGAGCACATGCACTTTTATTGTTCTACTGATTTGGTTTAAGATTTTTATAACTCGGTAATCTTTTGTTGCATTGTATATACTTACACCGAGTAAGGTTTGTACCTTTCGTCGTTTGTGAGTGTATACACTATTCTTTTCTCATTGAAAACATTGAATTCGTTGGTAATCTCACTATTCTTTCATTTGACCGTTCATTAATTGAGTTCATACTTAAATTGTGTTACTTGATCATGATTTTCATATATTGTTTTGACTCGAGAATTATGTAAACTTTGTGAAATGATCATAGGCCATCCTTGTTATATCACCCATATTAGCATTGACCTCACCTTTATATGTTTACCCTCGTTAACCCCTTTGAGCCTAAATATAGCCTTTCGTTTCATAACCCCAATCCCATAACCAACTATAAATTGGAGTTTTAGCCCATACATACACCTTCCATACCTTTGTTTGGAATGTTACATGGGATTGAATGATGTTGTTGTGATGTCAGTTGTAATTTAGGCATATGAGAGTTTGAAAAGTAAAGAAAGTAGTGAAAAAGAGAAGGCAAAAATAAAAAGAAAACAAAATAAAACATGAGAAAAAGAAGAAAAGAAAAGAAAGAGAAGGTTGTATATAGTTTAATAATCTTTGATTACTCTCCCCGATGATATATTTAATGCCGTTTCGAAACTTGTTTTCCCATTTTGATATTTCCCGCATTTTCCCATTATCCCGAGTTTTCATTCCGAACACTTTGAAATCGTACATACATTCTTTCGTTTCATACCCTAGCCTAACCTACATTACAACCCTAGTAAAGTCCTATGTGATCTTATGTTGATGTAATTCAAAGGTTTAAATAGTTTTGATAATCTGTGAAAATGCATTTCACATATTTTAGTGTGAGGTATCTTTCATTGAGATTATACTTTTTCATTTTATATATAACGTTCTTCATTTGTGATATGTGTGCGGCCTAGTTTCCATTTACATTTACTCTTTAGCCCGCATGTTTCGTGTGTTACCTCCCTGTTTCGAGTGATTTTGCTTGATGAGTGTAATGCCCGTGAGGATTGAATGTATGCTTGCTTTAATGTTTATCCGGTTTATTTAAGTTTTTGCCAAATCACACTTTGCATGTGCTCGCTCCCCTCCCATATTTTAAGGTTTCAATTCTATGAGGTGCATTCTATAATGTTAGTGATTCGAACTATTGTTTGAATTCGTTCATTGTGCTAATAATGTGTATGAAATCCTTTTCGCTATTGTTGGGCTTGTCTCATGTTGGGTTGGTCATATTTTGAGGAAACCATGTGATGTTTGTGGGTATCATCACTGAAAACCCTCACGAGACAACACACTTCCACTAGGGTGACCTATGGGTTTAATGGCTTATTGCATATGTTAAATGCAATCGAATCGCCCGCGAAAGTGGCCTATTGATTTTATACTATACTTTTGTACTATCTCCTACTTTTGGTTTGCTTCTAATTCTTGTTGCATCCTATTTCATTGCTAGGGACTAGCAATGTGTAAGTTAGGGGGTGTGATGATACGCAAATATTGCGTATTTTATCCTCCGAACCTACATATTTTAGCCCCCTCGGGTATCTTATTCCCTATATTTATGCTCGTTAACCAGACAACCTCGTATTTCTACGTTAACATGTTTTTCAGGGGTTAATTGAGCATTTATAGGTATTTGGATGCTAAGTGTGAAGTTCGGACGCATTCCGCTCGATTTTCGTACGCGATCGCACGTTCAAAAGGCATTTTAGTCTTTTCACAGCTTGGGCACCTGGCCCAACATCTACACGAAAGTTGTATCCCTCTTTGCAAGCTTCACGTGGCCATGAACGTTGCGTGATTTCGAGTTCGTATGATGAAGTTACGACAATTTTAGCGGGGGAAAAAACAATGTAATCAAAAGAGGAGGATAAGAGGAGAAACAGCAATGCAGTGGCTGCCTTGGTTGAGACCTGCTTGATCGATCAAAAGTATCGATCGATCGATCCTTCTTGACATGGGATATTTTGTTCATCATCGATCGATCGACCAAAGGGGGTCTATCGATCGATCCCCTATTTCCAGGAGATATTTTACCTTTTCTTTTCTTTTCTCTTTTCTTTTCTTTACTTATTCCAACTTACTATAAATACAATTTTTGTTGTAATAAATAGATATATTCATTTTTAGATAGTTTTAGGGTATAATAGCTTAGGGTTTGGGTGATTTGGAGAGTTCTTCTTCAATTGTTCTTGGATTGACACCCCATTTGGGTTGAATGTTGCACTATTCATCATCCTCTCCATTAATATAGCTTGTATTTCCTTCTTTCATGCTTTGTTAATTAGGTTTACATGCTTTGTTAATTAGATTCACATGCTTTCTTTACTTGCTTTCTAGTGTAGATTTACTGCGTTTATTTACTATTTTTCATTTATCGCATTTTTAATATGCTTTCTAGGTAATTTAAATTAGGTTGTGTTTGAATGGAACTCACTCGGGTTAATGCGTTGCTTGGCTTTGGTGATAGTATTTATAGGTCTATTTCGGGTGTGTTGTCCTAGTTATTACGCCTAGAAGATTTGACGGGGCATATCATGTATGTCCCGTGCTTACGACCTTTCATGCATAATTTCCGGGATATTTGTTGATGCCAAAATCTTATTAGGATTTTATGCGGATTTAGGGGCATGACAACCTTTGATTTAATTAACTGTCGAAACGAGATGCATTCTAAATAACTCGTTGACCCATGTAACCATTTTATACAAATTAACTCGGGTGAGGGATATTCGACGCAACCTATAGTTTTACTCGCTTTGTTAGTCTAGTTTTAATACATCGCCTAGAATAATATTTCCCTTTTATGCATCTTTTTCCGTTTTAGTTTGTAATTCACTTTTTACACTTTTATTTCGGAGCACTAAATCATATAAATTATAGCATCTCGTCCCTGTGGATTTTCGAAACCCGACTTACCGTTGTGCTTGCCTCGCAAGTGTAGTAGTAATTTAGGTTTTTTTTGTATTATCACAGTGAAACAAAAACAACAACAATGCCCTTACACGAGCACAGTTTTCACACGTAATCAGGGGTGCTATGGTAAATCTGAGAGTAAACTTGTCCGCTACAATTGGGATAGGGTCGGTTTCGTGGGTTGGATGAAGTTGTAACAACTTAATTATTCATATTGATATGATTAAGTGAATATACATATCCACCCAATGCGGGGTTGCATTCAACAATTGAATCGACTTTAATAAGTTGGGTAAAGTTTCGAATTTGCAAAGGCGTAATAGAAGTTTTGATTCTCAAATGCAAGACTATCTCAAATTTCTTGCATTTCTTAATCTCGGTACCCATATATTAGGCTACATAACGGGATAATTTTGTAAACTTGGCTTCATACTACGCCACGGATAGATTAACTTATTGTAATCTCAAAGAATCTACTATCAACTGGTCTCATTCAATTTTAAAAAATTACTTTGTGAAGAATATTTCTTCAAACTGCTCCCAAGTTAGGGCGATTACATTTTGACTCCGGGTTATAGCTTGCCACTAGAAATTGGCTTCACCTTCAAACATATAAGATGCCAAAATTAATCGAATATTTTTAGTAATTTTTATTCTGTTAAATATCTTCGTGATCTAACGTATACATTTTTCATTCTCCTCGCTCATAGCTTTCCAATAAATGGAGATGGTCGTTGTTTCAGGAATTCTTTGATAGCATTCATTTGTAGTGCTTTATAACTAACTTCTTATTGAACTATGTGTGGAATTGGTGTATGCTGTCGTCTGGCTAAAGATGTTAACTCTTGAAGGCATTTCATAATTCCTTCATTAAGAGTCTCCTTAGTTTGAGTTTCAGTGGAAGGAGCGCAAGTGTTAACCATCCTAAATCATAATATAACATTTGCATAATGAAATTATATAAGAATAAAATTTTAGAATGATAGAGCATATAGAAGCAACTCTATGTAAGTTATATTATACATAAAGGTCATTACAAATACTAGCTTATGTCAACGTAGCATTATACAACCTAGCATAACTTACACACTCTCATTTTCATACAATCCTTAGTAATATAGTCCTCCTATTTGGTAATGTTTCTCTAATATTTACAAACTACTTATATATGATATGGATAGAAGGAGGTAAAGTTATCCTATTCTTTAATTTGGGGCCACTTTGACGGTTTCAGAAGGATCAGAGTCAAAGATGAAGTCAAAGTCATCGGGGACAGAGGGTCATCATCAGTGGAGCTACTGGAAGATCCTAAAGAAATATCAATAAGTTCTCCATTCGGGGTAGCTTTAGGATAGAGCAGGGGTGGTGAATGAACATCAGTTCATGAAAGGTTAATAACTTCCTATAAAATGATTGAATTATCTACATATTCTCACATTTTTCTCATGACTTGAGCTTCACTGAAAATGTGATTCATCAACACTAACTGCTTTACGGTGCTAAAAGAATTTATCTAGTCATCACCTACTTCCTGAACCATCATACTAAGCCTTAAAAAAACATGTTACCTTACCATATATTCCTATCTGTTATTAGGATTTATATCGAGGCTGAAAAGTAGTGAGTCCCAAGTATTCATGTTGCAAAACAGATTTAATACATAATAAACGTAAAGAAATCATGAAAAGTGTAAAATAACTAATATGCTATATTATTCCCATATAGGAGTCTAGCCTGGCATATTTTAAAAAAATCTCTAAAACCAACTTGTCACACCCTATTTTTGGTATGAATGTACAAGATAGTAACAAAGCAATGAAATTAAAGTTAAGGTGGAAATGGAATTTTATTCATTAATACAATATTACATCTATTGTACTACCACCACAAGGGTGGATTATTAATGATACATATTCTTCCCAAAACTGAAAATGACATAGGTCATCGAGAACTGCCACTCTTTGCTTCCATCCTCTATAATCTCCCTCCATATAGTTATGTAAGAAAACGTACAATCCATGCGTATCAAAAAAAGGGAGGGAGATTTGGCATCTTTATCATGGAACATCTAGAGGAAAAAGGAATTAGCCCGAATATACTAGTAGATTTTAACGAGTTCTATAACAATTATGTGTATATGGAAGATAGAGTGTGTATGGAGTTAACTGTTTGCTAAATGAAGCATAAGAACTATTTCTTAAATAAAGAAAGTTAAGTATTTTTAAACAGATAATCCCATTCTTACCAGTTTACTAAGGGGCATAGAAATGATTAAGCATGATCAGTATAACGAAATAATAATGTCAATGAAAAACCTTTGGGGATTAATAAATAACATCTATGCACACTAACTAGAGTGGAACTTATACGTATGTAGCAACAAATTCAGACCCTCAAACATCTGAGACTTCAGGCCAAGTAGAAAAGTTTTGTGGGATAACACGGTAGTCTACTCCCTAGTTAGTACTGATGCTTATAAAAATTTGCACATAGGTGCAGGGTGAACTGATTTAATTGTTTCAAGTAATCTTTTGAAATAAGTTATTTAGATGAGAAGGGTTAAATTGATCGATATTCAGATATCAATGATATATAACAATATGTGTTGGCTTCTGGCAGGATGTTATTTATGAAAGTCATCCTAAATTTTGCACTTACTATTTAAAAAAGGGCCATGATTAAGGTTCCTACATTTCCATGAATGGTAGCAAAAAACTCAAACCTAAACATCCTACGTAACCTATGCAAAAAACCACCTTTATTTTGAAATGTATCACCCAATAAACTACCCACGTACCTAATGAACGAACTCATGCCCCTGATGCTATTATCCTAAAAGCTCAGAAGATCATCTAAGAACATCAAGAACCTATCCAAGAATCTCATCAAATTATCATCCATGATCCCCCTAACCTAACTCAAAAATATCATATAAATAACCCCTCTCAATACACTCTCCCTAAGAATGACCTAAAAATTAAAGCATTCATTACCAAGATCCAACACTGTGAAATTACCCCAGAGGAAGACACTGTTTTAGACCAAATAATGATCTCTCCAAGAGCATCAGACCTTCTTGATTATGATTGTCATCATGCCAAGCATAAGGACTACATGTTTGTTTCAGATCATAAGCAGGAAAGAGGAATCCTTATGTAAGAGGAGCTGATGATCTTTCCTACATTGTTCGAAAGAAAGGAGAGCACCATCAAAGCAAGACATGGAAGAAGAAAAGAGGAGGATAAAAAATTTGATGTTGAAGATCGATTTGTCATAAAATAAAATGAGCAGGCAAAGTTAAAAGCCAAAAGTCTGTTGTTTAATCCTCTCTTTAGAAGGATTACAAGAGTTAAAACCAAGGTGATCAATAATTCCAATCCTCTTTGTTATTAATGATTTATTTAATTTCTTGTAATGTAAGGGGAATCTAAAATAAGCCTACAAGTAGAAGAGTTAAAAAATCTCAGCAGAGCTTATTTTTTCATGCCAATTCTTTTTTGGAGACTAAGACTAATCACGTGAAGATGAAGAAATTTTTGATGAAGTGGAATTTTGATGAGGTCATTCGTAACAAATATAACCAAATATGGTTTTTCTGGAGGCTATGTGTCACTGTGACTATTATTAAAGATGATGATCAAAATATATCTCTGAAGATTGGGCATACAAACTTACCTCAAGAGATCATTTTAACTCTTATTTATGCTAAGTGCACAAAGGAGGATATAATGGATCTATGGAGGGACTTGGAGATTATAAGCTACTCACATGACTGTCCTAATCTCTTCATTGGAGATTTTAATATGCTGACAAAGCAGAACAAAATAATAGGAGGTAACCTTATTGATTATCAAAAAGTGGAGGATTTTAATTATACTTGTCAATGGGTCGTGTCGAATCGAGGTCGTGTCGTTTTTTATCATGTTTGGGTCTTATTGGGTTCGTTTCTAAATGGGTGACTTTTTTATCGTGTGAAAAAATCATATTTAAACCCGACCCATTATCTTAATGTGTTGTGTCATGTTCACTCGTTATTACCCATTAATATAATGAATTATTTTTAATCATAAATAAGTTAACATATTAGCTCATTTTTAGACATGTTTAGACCTATCAATTCATTACCAATACTAACTCTCTCATTTAGTAATATTCGTTATGATTAAATTAACATTAAAATACATAAACTTCTTATAAATCCCAATAATATATCTTATTTACTCAAATTAATGGATTTGAACGGGTCTTATTGGGTATTAACGGGTGAAGGGGATCAACACTAACCCGACCTATTAATTATCGTGTCTCATCGGGTTGGCACTAATATGACCCGAAACTATTAAGGGTCCACCCATTAACTTATAACTTCGTGTCGATTCGTGTCATATTATCGCGTTGTGCTTCATTTTACCAGGTCTAATTTCAATCATTGTAATAACCAATGTGGCCTATTTGATTTGGGCTGAAATAGATCTAGGTTTACTTGTCAAACTTTAGAACCGAAGATAGTGCCGTTTGTGCTAGACTTGATAGAGGGTTATGTAATCTCAACTGGAAATCTTTATTTCCCAATTCTAGTATCACTCACTTGTCTAAGAACTATAGTGACCATGCTCCTCTTCTTATTTATGTAAAGACTTTAAATGATTCCTCTCCTAGACCTTTCATATTCCAAAGAATGTGGCTATCTCATCATTCCTTCCAACAAGCAGTTCAGAAAGTGTGGCCTTCCAATTCTTAAGCCTCTCAATTTTTCCCTATAACTAAAAATCCTTAAAAGTGAGCTGAAATAGTGGAACAAGCTCACATTGAAATAAATTTTTCAAAATGTTCAAAACCTAGAAGATGAAGTCCTCTTGAAGGAACATGAGTTTGAAAATTATCCTTATCCTGAGCATGGAATGGAGATGCAAAATGCTAGAATCAAGCTCAATGAATCCCTAGCCCTAGAAGATTTATATTGGAAACACAAGTCCAATATTAGATGGCTTATGGATGGTGACAAAAATACAAGTTCTTTCACTCAGCTATTAAGGCTAAAATGGATTCTATTTCTATTCACAAAATAAAAAATGCAGATGATCAATGGATGACAACTAAGGAGGATATTCAAAAGAATTTTGTGGGACATTTTAATTAAAGATGGAAGATAGAAGTAACCTCTGATATAGATGAGTTATTATAGACTATTCCTAATCGGGCGAATGATGAAATGAACTCTAATCTGACCAAGATCCCCAATAAGGATGAAATATTCAAAGTTATAACTGAGCTTCATGCTGATGGTAGCCCTGTTCCTGATAGGTTTGGGGGAGACTTATATTTGAAATGTTGGGATACTATCAAGAATGACCTATGTGATGCCATTAATCTTTCTTTGTAGGTGCATAAATGCCTAGAAGTTGGTCATATACTTCTATTGTCCTAATTTTTAAAGTATCTAATCCTTCCATATGTTCTCACATTTGGCCTATTAGTCTTAGTAATTTCAATGTTAAAATGATCTCTAAGATCTTGAATTCAAGGATATCTAGTTTCCTCCTTCTGATTACCCCTCCTAATCAAAGTGGATTCATAAACACCTTGACTGGTTCTTTGTTATGAAACCTAACCATGCAAGCATTACGAATTAAAGCAGTAAATTTGACATTGTAGTTTTTAACGTGGTAAAACCTCAAATCGGAGGAAACATCCACGACTCCCTCTACGGAGTAGAACAAAAATCCACTAAAAACATATTACAAGAGTTACAAGCATATGAATATGAAAACACAAGATCCTAAAGCTAGAAGACAAAAATTATACCTAATGAGCTCAAACTCCTCCACCGTATTCTGATTATGATGCTTTTGATCTTCTTGGTAGTTCCTTACTTTAATTCCTCGCTCCTCATTCAAGTGACTTAGTAAAATAGATTCTCTTAAATAACACTTTTTAATGTGTTCATATGAGAGTGAATGTGATTGTGAAGTGACTAAGAATAAAATATGCAACTCACTTCTCTCTTTATGATTATACAAATAGTCCTTTGAATTACAATAATTCTATATGACATGCAAGGCTTAAATATAAAAAAACAGATTTCCTTTTCAAAATAATATTTCAGATCTGAAGTTAAATCTTTTAAAACATAGATCTAAGTTTTGAAAACTTTATTTATGTACACAAAAAATTTTACAAATTTTGTTTAGAAACGAATCCTTCAGATCTAAAACATAAATTGATTTTTCGAAGTTTCTTTTTCAAGAAAATGAAATCAGAGAGAATGGATCTACAAACATATACAATAAAACTCAAGATCCAAATAAGAGAAAGTATAAAAACACCAGATCCATGTGAATTTGTATCTCAATAGTATTTCTCACAATTTCTAGAAAGAAATATGAGAAAAACAGTGAGATTTGTGTTTCTAAGAGAGATAACATTTGAAGAGGTTTCTTCAAAACATAAAACTCACAAAGTCTCAAGAAAACCTAAGGCTATAACTCCCAAAATGGGGTTTTTAGAGATGTGTTTACACTACGAATGTGAAGATGTTTGGTTTAGGAGAAACCCTTAATATATTTATATTTCTCTCTCTCTCTCTCTCTCTCTCTCTCTCATTTCTCTTTTCTCTTTCTTCTCTCCCTTTTATTATCTCAAATGAACAAAGCAACAAAAGTCTTCAAATTCCTCAACTAAGGTCTCTATTTATAATGATAGAGGAAGGTTCTGGACGATCGATCCAAATCAATAATAGAGATTAAAATGACGATTCGAATTCAAATATAATGGATGATATTGCACCGCACAATCTCTCTCTCTTATTAGCTCTCACTGGTAGCACTTGGATTAACTCAAAACGCATGCATATCGTATATAAGAAATGATCCAAAGGCTGAGACTTAATCTCAGGAATGTGAGATAGAGAAAACATAAATCCAACCACACGTATGCACACACGTGTTTCTCTATAACAGGTTGTAAAATGTGTGTTTTGGTATTTATAAAAATCTCATTTTGTACCACATAAGTTTTTTTCGGTTTTCTTTTCTACCTAGAAAGTTTTTAGGTAATTAATTAATCCATCTTTTATCCCCAAAACATTTTAAATCGAAATTATTAAATATTTAAAAATCATTTAAAAATGTTTAAAATTCCCCAAAAATAGTTAAAAATATTTTAACATACACACACCAATGCAATGCATGAATTGTGTCCTGAGGTGTGTTATGTGCATCAAATTACTTCCCTTTTTGGCAATGAAGGTTGTCTTGGACTGGTTGATTTGTTGATGAAGATTTACAATACCATGGAGAAGATGCTCAAAAGAATCTACCAAATTTTATCAATATATCCAAACTATTTAGAACTCCTATATGGCACAGGCTCAAGCATGTAACCATATAGTGTGTTCTCATGTAGAACTTAGTTATTAAATGGGTTAATAGATGTAAGTAAAGTGGATTTTGGATTGTATAATTAATTGGAGGATTGCACTGTTAAATTTAAAATATAATTTATGTGGAGATTGTTTGTGTTAATATTAACACTGTGGGAACGTTGGGATTTTGTAGAGTTGTTATACTTTAACCCTTAGTTTATAGGAATCTTACTAGGTATGAGACTAGTAAGTAGACTTTGTTATTGTTGACACATCTTAGGTATGGGACTAGTGAGTGTGTACTTGTAGGGTTGGGTATTTTCTTAGGTGGGGATAGGTAGTATGCCGTTACGTTATTCCTTTAGTCTAGGTGTGAGACTAGGTGATTATTTTTTATAGGTATTCTTACCAGGTGATAGAATATGTAATACTTATGGTTTGGTGATCTTTAGTAATGGGACTACGTGTTGGTTTTAGGTTGTGATACCCAAATTATGGGTGGGGATAATTGAGAATAAGAGAAATCTATTGAGAATAGTAATTAATGCTTACGATAATAAATGGATATTAAAATGGATTTGCGTCGCGATTATTAGCAGGGCTAATGATAATTGGGTTGGATGTCTATAAAGATGTGGGTGTGTGTTGGCATCACGAGTATGTGCAAGGCTAACGATAATTGAACTAAATGGCTATAGTGACGTGTCATACGTGGAACATCATGAGTATGTGCAGGCTAACAGAATTGGGATGGTTATCTATAGTAATGGGAATGGGTGTGGTGTGTTGAGACTTTTAAGTAAGCCAGGAGTATGTGCAGGCCCAATAGAAAGGTTGACTGACTATAGTGGCGTCGCACTAATAAGAATAATTAAATAATTAAATTGAGTAAGATAAAGGTTTATATCTATTTCCCTGTTGAAATAACGTAATTGAACTTGAATAGTGGGGTGATTTCATTTATGTGGGTAGTTAGTATTGTTTTACTTTACTCACAACTTCTTATATCGTTTTTAATTTAAAATACTCTATTATGATATTTGTCTTATATGATGCTTATGTCTGGATTCCCAGGTCTTATTTGGGAGTAGTAATCGGTATTCATGCGGTGGGCTTTGACCCATTACGTTAACTAGCATTTCAAGTTTAGTTGCTGGAGTAGTTGTCTAGGATTGATTGAAGATTCGTGGAGTTGCAATTAGAGTTACTTTTTATTTCTTTAGTAGTTTAGTTTTTCTTTCTAATCATACTTATTATGAGATAGTCATTTGGGGATTTTTTATGGGTCATTCGATTAAACAATTGTTTATGGATTTCTATTGGAGATTTGTAGTTGGATTATTCATTTGAGTATTATTTTATCTTTTGGAGTTAGAATGGTGATGGAATTTTCTTATCATGGTTGTTTATATTCGTTAGATTAAATTTCAAATTATATCTCATGGATAAAATTTTAATGTCTTATATTTCTGTCACATGCTATTTAATTTCTAACTCCCGATGTAGGCTGGCAGCGAGGACTGACCACCTCTAATGGCAAAATATGTGGGGTGTCACATATCAAATATATGAATAGAATGTTGATAACATGGTGGGCCTTACTGAGGTGTGATTTATCGTCGACCTTAGATCCACCATTTTTCTCTTTGCCCTGCTTCTTGGGAGTTCTCTCCATGTCTCCATTCTTACTCTCCTTTGGCCGACCATTATCTTCCTCTGTACCAGCCATTATATCTTCAACTTTGGCATACTTCTCTATTCTGGACGTGAGATTATCTATAGTGATGGCCTCCTTTTTAGTGAGGGACTAGTGAAATATGGAAGTGATTGACATACCAATCTTAAATGAGGACACAACTACTTGCTCGAAGAAGTCTTCCACCTCGTTGTAGGTTTCCTAATATCACCAAGCGTATTCACGCAAGGTCTCCTAGGACTTTTTCTTCTTCATTGTGAGGAATGAGCCAATAATTTTTGGATATGAGTTACAGATGATGAATCACGCAAAAAAGTCCTTCGCGAGCTACTTGAAACTAGTGACGAACTAGTGTGTTAGCTTTTCCAACCACTTCTGTGCGATGTCCCCCAAAATAACAGGAAAGATGTGACACATGAGAACCTCATTGTTGATCGATAGGGTCATGGATTGCTGATATTAGCGAACGTGGTCGATTGAATTAGTCTTCCTATAATAGATTTTAAATCAGGGGTCACCGAACTTCTTAAGAGGCTTAAAATCTTTAATCAATCTTGAAAAGGGGGAATTTATCTAACTAATAAGGGCCCTCTTGGCTAGTTACTTGGTGGACCTGGACATAGGATGAGCTAAATTCTCGTTCATCTCTCGTTGGGTCAGGTTACGAATATCTCTCTTTTGACAACTGCCTTCACGATCTCTTATACCTGGTGAGCTCATCTGATTAGAGAAATCCCAATCATGTCATGAACTCCATCTTCGAGTGCGAGTTTTACTCACATGAGGGACAGGGGTACGAGCAAGTCACTTACATTTGTCCCCATGGAGCTCTTTCTCTATCCTTTCATAACGACGTTGAAAGTGGGCGTTATCTTCTTACTTGTGGCGTATAGTGTCCTCATGTTGATGGAGTCATCCTTTATAGGCATCCATAAGCTGTGAGATTTTGTTGGACCATAGTAGTTAATACACTCTATGATTTTGTTTTCCTGTGGATAATAAAGCGAGCTACGAGTGTTGTGGTTCATGTTAGGATGGACTTCGGACCTGAATCTAGGAGCCTTAGGTCCTTTCAGATAATTCTGCTGGCTACCGTGAGATGGCAGGTACTGTCCGTGTGAGTGAAACATGGTTTCTCTTTGGCTTTTCTTGACTAAGAAAAGGAAATCCTTTCTTAAGGATGACGTCAATTATAGGTGGTAAAAATCGTACTAGTATTTAGTCAACACAATTAAATCCAAGCAAGATAAAAGCATGCACAATCATACACAAGAACAATATGTGCATGGGTTGGCAATATGCCTACGTCCACGTGTGTTGATTTTCTCTTTATTAATCATTTATTTATTACAAAGACTGCATGCCCCTTTTCCCGACGACAAGAGTTACATTTATAGACGAAAGAGAGAAGTTGAACTATGTGGGACTCCTTGGCCTTAAATAGCTATTTGATCCTAGTCGACTGTATCTAATCTTGAGATTTTTATTGATTGACTTCAACCATCCTAATCCTCTGAAAGTGAGATCGATGGACGAATAATCCCTCATAGGTATCTTTTAAACTACCCATCATGTGATTACTTTAAATATTAAAGTACATATTAGAGTCATCCTCAAAAAAATTTAATTACATTTTAAAATATCTTTCTTTTTTTAGCAACTCCCAATTTAATAAAATCATATATTTACAAAAACACATTTTTAAACGAATTAATGAAGGGTAAAGAGACAAAAAAAATCAATTTATACAGTATCATTTTAAGATTTTCATGTTGAGAACATTTCTATATATATATATATAATTTAAAATAAATCTCGTATTTATTTAATATAAGTTAAAAATTCAAATCGTGATTGTTGCAAGCGTCTTTACACATGATCCATAATTTAACAGGACACGTTAGGAAATATAGGTGAAAATTCATAAATAAGTAAAAAAGTAATGATCGTTACTAAACCTTTATTAGAAGTTTGGATTGATAGTTAGATAATAAAAAGGATCAAATACAAAAACGTCCGTCAAACATTTTTTAATACACATCCAGTCCAAACCTTTTATTTTTTTCCAAAAAGTCCCTCAAACACACATTTAACTAATATTTTCTTACTTTTTAAGGTTCGCGCTAGCGGCATTCCCGCCCCACCTCCCCCCATCCCCACCCCCACCCTAACCCCCACTACCGGAGCATCGACGACCCTCACCAGAGCTTCTTTTTGAATGTTTTTATATGATGAGGGAATTTTTGAAACAAAATAAAAACGTTGAACTAGACGTGTACTAAAAAATATTTGAGGGATTATTTAGTATATGCCCTTAATAAAAAAAAGACATTTAAAAATTAACTTTAATAATGAAATTTGGGATATTTATATGTGAGGTGTATTAAAGGGTATTTGTAATTCCTTATAAACGTCCAAATGAAAATGATTTGTTTAAGTCACTTTAATAAGTACTAGAGATTTAATCCATGTTTAGAAAACAAAGATTTCGTAGCTATTTTGATGACAAAGCATTGTTTTCTTTTTCTTTTCTTTTTTTAATAAAAAGTGATGATGCTGGAAACAACACCACCCTTCAAGGTGTTTGTGAACTCAATTCAATGTTAACAATGGCAGTATAGGGTATATACACATATAGTAGAAGGAGATGAGGAGAAGAGGATTTACACTGGAATATAAGTGGTTCAGCCAATTAGGCCTACGTCCACTGTGCAAGTGTATGATGTGTATCAATATGTGAGGGCACTAATGGCCATAGATACAATCTCTCAATATTTCTCTCTCTACTGTGTATTTGAACAGAGTTTCAGCTAGGGTTGCTAATTTTGGGGATCCTTTGCAAGGTAGAGGACGACCTCTATATATAGTACCTAGGTGGTGTAATGTACCCCCCATGCATGTAATATGCATGTGTGCGTTAGACTCACCAATATGGGAGAGCCGCCTGTCACTGTCACATGTAGAGAATGATGATGAAATATTCTCTCCACGTGTGGGGAATAATCTTGTTATAACTGACTTGTGTCCACGTGTCCCTACCCAAATGTCAACAGATGCTCGACTGTCGTACTGGTGCATGACCTCGGCTTGGGAGAGGCCGTGGTTGAGAAGTTTACGTGATCGCCTAGTCCGAGGTGACCATGAAGGTCTCGGCTCATATTAGGCCGAGACAACGGACCAAGGTCGGCTTAGGCCGAGGTTGAGTAGGCTTAAGCCTGGAGCATCGACTGATGTCAAGATGAGGTTATTGTTTGGGCTTCTTGCGAGCTCGGCCTATATATGGCCGAGATTACCTTACTAAGATGTACGAGAGTGCTGCTGACCCTTATGATGTGTGCAATGTCCTTTGGTGGTAGTGTCGTCCTGGGCCGACCTTGCTATGGCCGAGGGCTGATATCGCGTGCCCAAAACTCGTCCAGTGTCGGCCATAATCTCGGCCGAGGTTGGTGTCTCTGAGCCGAGGTCAAACTTGGGGCATATCAATCACCCCCCAGCCCTTAGTCACATGTGAGAGCAGGTGACTGGGGGATTATCACACCTCCGAGGCCTTTCTAATACAAGCCAATGCCTGTTTGACACTTGTCCAATATTGAAGTGTGGCTTGTTTGGCAAGCGTGTGCTATCAGCCGCTTTTGGGGATCCCAAGGCTATGATGGGCCTTGGGAATTGCGCCTGAGTATTTAAAGTTTTTAAACCTTTCCCTTTCCCTCCATCCTTAATTTCTCTCTCTTCTGCGCGATTGTACTCCGGCCATTTTCTCTCTCTAAAAAGTGTTCTCTTCGCGATTCAGAGGTCTGTGGTGGTGCCTTCTTCGAGTTTTCTTCGCCTTCTTCTACTACTTCTTCCTCAGGTATTCTCTGCCATACTTTTTCCTTCATTTTTCCTGCAAGCATCCTTATTTTCGCATTTTTCGGAGAGTTTTTAAGTTTTTCGGCGAGACCACCATTATTTCAGGCGAACTATTCTTGCCAAGTTTAGGTGGTTTGATCTTTAAACTGCTTTACTTCACTAGCCAATCTTGTTTATAGTTTAGGAAGTTTTCCCCAAGTGTAGGGTCTGCCTCTGATGCTCAGACCCTTATACCAACTTCTTGAGGAGTTCCCCTCCCTTAGAGAGAAGACTTTAGAAAAAATTAGACAAATAGAAAGAGCACAGGAGGAGGCTCGTAGGTCACAAGAATTTCCCATTAGACCTATCTTTCCACCACCTCTGAAGGTGATATATCCTGATCCCCTGGAGTTTTTCACTCAGGCAGAGATTCCTGCCGATCCAATACCGATGTCTGAGTCTGAATCTTCTACCTCAGACCCCATGTCTGTGGATTCCTTCCAGGAGGCCATGGACTTCACACCTCGGGAAGATCAGGCCCCTGATTAAGTCGAGTTCTCTAGCCGTGTCTCGTCCCATAATAGCTCAAGCACCTCAGCCTCTTCCTTAGAGGTTGAGGTTGTTGAGCCGAGTGTGGCCATTCTACCTCCTCTTGATGCCATTCCTCTGTCGGCCTTCACTGTTGCCGAGTTCGCTCAGAGGTTCTCGAATAACCCATTAACATCTGCTCCGTCCGACGTTAAGTTGGATGATGATGATGAGGTTGAGAGCGATGTCGACGTCTCTGAGGCGACCGAGATCGAGAGTACTATTACTGAGGTAGACCTTCTCTGCTTCAGATATCTGTATTCTATCAGTCCCTCAATAAAGCTTAGGAGACCTCTGAGGGAGGAGAGGGCTTTTCATGGCCGAGACGGCGAGATCTGCTTGTACGAGCAGATGTTCAAGTTGGGGTTTCGTCTGCCCATTCACCCCATTATCAAATCCATCCTTTCATATATCAATTTGGCCTCCTCTCAACTGTCCCCTAATGCCTGGAGGGTCATAATAGGGGCCATAGTCTTATGGAAGGCTATCCACCACTCAGACCTTCCAATTCAGGTCTTTGTAGGTTGCTATGTCCCTTCCTCGGCCAAAAATCATCCGAGCTACTATCACTTTGTAGCTCGAAAGCCTGAGAAGAAGATGCTTCAAATAACTCACACTTCCAACCATAACTGGAAGCCTCGGTACTTTTTTGCTTCTGGGCCATGGGAATTTGGACCATGTGTTCCCTCGTCCATTCTAGAGCCGAGGATGCCCCTGAGGTGGGGTAAAGTCACAATGTCTGCGAGGGCCGACCCTGTCCTGAGTTTACAAAACCTTTAGAAGGTGAAAGCCCTTCAAGATAAGGGGACACATGGTCTGTTTGTTAAATTCGAACACTTGATGACCCCCCACTACCTCTCTGGGAAAGGTCTAAGTGGAAGTCCCCTTGCCGACCTTGGTAAGCATTTTTATTTTAAGTTGAACCTCTGAGTTTATTCATATCTAATTCTCTAACTCAGATCTACTAATTTTTGCAAAGCGACCACAGGATATCTCGGACGAACTCTGGGAAATGGCTGCACCCAGCTTGACGAGACTTGCTAAGAAAGATGGTCTGAACTCTCCTCCCCCAGCTCCCTCTACCTCAAAGCCCCAAGAAATAAAAAAGAGGGCTCCAGCTGATCATGCTCCTGAGGATCAGAGGCAGAAGAAGAAGAGTGCTGACACTGCCATCCCCATCTCTTCAACAGATGCCCTGTCGGCTCGTCTAGAGCAGTTGAAGATAACTGACAGCATAGTCGGCCATAGTCTTCAGTCCCTGGATGCCTTCGGCTCTGCAATGACCGAGGCCGATAAGCGCTTCTTCAGGTCACTTGACACCCCATTGCTAGTTGAGTTCGGCATCCATAGGTCCATTCAGGTATGACTTCAGATTTCTTTATGGTTTCCAAGTGTAACCTCTGATTTGAATCTCAACTCATACACATGATCACATTATCCGCAGGGCCTGGCTGCTATGCATCATCTCTCTAACTGGACTCTGAGGAAGTTGCCCCTCATCCAGAAGGGTCAAGAGGCCGAGAAGGTCCAGCGCACCCTGAACGACGAGATTTACCGCCTGAAATCTGAGCTGCAAGACTCTGAAAAGAAGGTGAAGGGGTTGGAGAAGGACCTCTCCCAGCTTGTCAAGGATCACGCTGCAGCTCTGAAGGCTAAAGACGATGCTCTGCAGCAGAAGGTCAACTCAACTGTCAGGGCAGCCCTCGATGACGCCTCTGAGAAGGTAATTTCTGACTATAAGACCTTTGATGAGTTCATGGGCTTCGGCTTTGAATACCTTGAAAGAGGTATCAAAGCCACTATCAAGTGGGGATGATGTCAGGGAGAAGGAGGCTGGCACTTTGAAAGCCTAAGATTTCATAGGCCTCGGCTTTGTTGACCCTCAGTTTGCCCAGACCCTTCAGGAGGTTGAGGAGGAGGCCGCCGCGCCTGCCGAGACTGCCATATTGGACGACACTGAGGTTGGAGGGGTAGACCTTCGTGATGACGTGGTCGAGGTGACCAACGTTGTCCAGTCTAACCAAGCCGATGATATCAGCATTCCCTCCTCAAACCCTTAGAGAATTTTTGAACATTATTTGTAACCCATAACATTATAAAGCTTGTCTGTAATCCTTGAACATCTATTATATCTGAATGTATCAATCTCTGAGGAGGATCATCCTCACTTTTATTGAATGTCATGTGATGTTTTCACTCTTAGTTTTGTTATGATGGTATCTGCTAAAAACAAATTAGTAATCTGAGTTCCAACCTCTGAGGTCATCTCATTACGGTGTCTGATCTCAGACCTCGTCACCACTGAATGGTGATATGAGGGTCTGAGGTCATCACCTAAGATGTTATCCTCATAATTTCTCACCAAATTAATGATGTTAAGGGTCTGAGGTCATCCATTATGGTATCTGAGCTCAGACCTTGTCACCACTGAATGGTGTTATGAAGGTCTGAGATCATCACCTAAGATGTTATCCTCATAATTTCTCACCAAATTAATGATGTTAAGGGTCTACGGTCATCCATTATGGTGTCTGAGCTCAGACCTTGTCACCACTGAATGGTGTTATGAAGGTCTGAGGTCATCACCTAAGATGTTATCCTCATAGTTAATCTCACCAAATTAATGATGTTAAGGGTCTGAGGTCATCTTATTATGGTGTTTTGAGCTCAGACCTCATCACCACTGAATGGTGTTATGAAGGTCTGAGGTCATCACCCAAGATGTTATCCTCAATTAATCTCACCAAACTAATGATGTTAAGGGTCTGAGGTCATCCAATCATGGTGTCTGAGCTCAGACCTCGTCACCACTGAATGGTGTTATGAAGGTCTGAGGTCATCACCCAATATGTTATCCTCAATTAATCTCACCAAACTAATGATGTTACGGGTCTGAGGTCATCCCATCATCGTGTCTGAGCTCAGACCTCGTCACCACTGAATGGTGTTATGAAGGTCTAAGGTCATCACCCAAGATGTTATCCTCAATTAATCTCACCAAACTAATGATGTTAAGGGTCTGAGGTCATCCCATCATGGTGTCTGAGCTCAGACCTTGTCACCACTGAATGGTGTTATGAAGGTCTGAGATCATCACCTACGATGTTATCCTCATAATTAATCTCACCAAATTAATGATGTTAGGGGTCTGAGGTCATCTTATTATGGTGTTTTGAGCTCAGACCTCGTCACCACTGAATGGTGTTATGAAGGTCTGAGGTCATCACCCAAGATGTTATCCTCAATTAATCTCACCAAACTAATAATGTTACGGGTTTGAGGTTATCCCATCATGGTGTCTGAGCTCAGACCTTGTCACCACTGAATGGTGTTATGAAGGTCTGAGGTCATCACCTAAGATGTTATCCTCATAATTAATATCACCAAAGTAATAATGTTAGGGGTCTGAGGTCATCTTATTATGGTGTTTTGAGCTCATACCTCGTCACCATTGAATGGTGTTATGAAGGTCTGAGGTCATCACCTAAGATGTTATCCTCATAATTAATATCACCAAAGTAATAATGTTAGGGGTCTGAGGTCATCTTATTATCGTGTTTTGAGCTCAGACCTCATCACCATTGAATGGTTTTATGAAGGTTTGAGGTCATCACCCAAGATGTTATCCTTAATTAATCTCACCAAACTAATGATGTTACGAGTCTGAGGTCATCCCATCATGGTGTCTGAGCTCAGACCTTGTCACCACTGAATGGTGTTATGAAGGTCTGAGGTCATCACCCAAGATGTTATCCTCAATTAATCTCACCAAACTAATGATGTTAAGGGTCTGAGGTCATCCCATCATGGTGTCTGAGCTCAGACCTTGTCACCACTGAATGGTGTTATGAAGGTCTGAGGTCATCACCCAAGATGTTATCCTCATAAATTTCTAACATAAGAATGAAGCAAGAACCGTCGTAGGAACGTATATTTTATTAATAACCTCTTCATAATAAGATGGTACATTTACATAAACTCTATGCAACATCATATGTAATATTTCTTCAGGTGATCAGCATTCCATGGGTTAGCGAAAGGTTCTCCTTCTAGGTTTTCTAGCCTGTAGGTGCCAGGCACAACCTCTTCCGTCACTTTGTAGGGGCCATGCTAGTTTGGGTGAAGCTTATTTGCTTTCTGTAAGGTCTTTTTTAGCACTAAGTCTCCCACTGCAATGGGTCTTGACTTAACCCTCTGGTTGTAGAATTTCGCTGCCCTCTGTTGGTAGGCTGCTTGTCTGATCTCAGCATCTTCTCTTCTTTCTTCAATCAGTTCTAGGTCTAACCTCCTCTCTGCCCCATTTTTATTGGGGTCATAGGTCTGAACCCTATGAGTTGGGAGTCCTACTTCTATTGGTATGACTGCCTCTGAGCCGTGTGCTAGCATGAACGGGGTTTCTCCTGTAGGCGTCCTTGTCGTGGTTCTGTAGGCCCATAACACAGCGTAGACCTCTTTAATCCATTTTCCCTTCGCACCTTCTAACCTCTTCTTGATTCCATCGAGAATTATTTTGTTCGTAACCTCGGTCTGACCGTTTGCCTGAGGTCGACCAGGAGATGAGAAGAACTGCTTTATCCCAACTCTTAGGCAATACCTTTCTAAAGAGGAGTTCTTGAACTGGGTCCCATGATCCGAGATGAGAGTGTTTGGGAGGCCGTATCTGCATATGATGTTTCTCCAAATAAATTGGAAGGTCTTCTGCTATATGATCATTATCATTGGCTCTGCCTCCACCCACTTTGAGAAGTAGTCGATGGCAACTATCAAGAATCTATAATTATTGGCAGCTCTTGATAGGGGTCCTACTAAGTCAATCCCCCATACTGCAAATGGCCATGGAGAGGTGATTAACATCATAGGATGATGGGGCTGATGAGGAATAGTGGCGAATCTTTGACATTTTTCACACCTCTTCACGTAAGCTGCAGCGTCCTTGGACAAAGTTGGCCACCAGTACCCCTGTGTGATGATTCTATTAGCCAAGGGTCTTCCCCCTATGTGGCTAGAGCAAGAACCCTCATGAACCTCCTGTAAGACCCGGGGAACTTCCGTGAGATGCACACATCTGAGGAGAGGTAATAGAAATCTCTTTTTGTACAAGACGTCTCCTATCATCGAGAACTTGGCAGCCCTATATCTCAATTTTTTCCTCTCTAGCTTGGACTCAGGTAGCTCTCCCCCTCTAATATATTTGACGAGGGAGTCAATCCATGAGTCTCTTAGGTTCAAATTGTGATACGGGTTACATACCTCTTCTTCCTCGATGGTTGCCTTTCCCAAGACCTCGATCGGAATGGTCCTTATAACATCTGTCTTCGTTGCCAAGGCTAGTCTTGCCAATGCATCTGTGTGACTGTTACTTTGTCGAGGCACTCTCTTCAGTTTTACCTCTTCAAAATATTCTAACATCGTTATTACCCTCTTCAAGTACTTGGCCATCCATTCATCTTTGGCCTCATAGACTCCCAGTACTTGATTGACAACCAACCTTGAGTCGCTGTGGAGTAGGAGTTGATTTACGCGAAGAGTCTTTGCCAATAAGAGACCTGCTATCATGGCCTCATACTGGGACTCGTTTGAGGCCTGGAAGTTGAATCTCAGAGTGTATTCAATGTTGGCACCATCTGGAGCCGAGAGTATCAACCCCGCACCATTTCCACTGTCGCAGGAAGAGCCATCAACGAAGAGACTCCAAACGTTTGTATCCGACGAAAAGGCCCCTTCTGTCATGACTCCTTATTTGAACGAGGATGATCCTCCTCGTTCTCTGCAATTCTACTCATAACTTTTTTGGATGCGGCCTCTTCCTGATCTCGAAAGACACTTGGTGTCGTCTCTTCCTGATTTCTGAAGGCACTACGGTTTGTCTCTTCTATGCCCCCCAGGCACTTCTCTACCTCGGCCTCTTCCCATGTGAACTCAGCAACGAAATTCGTGAGGGCTTGCCCTTTGATGGCTGTCCTAGGTTGGTAGGTAAGATCGTACTCCCCTAACTCGATGGCCCAGGTCATCAACCTCCCGGATTTCTCAGGTTTATGCAGGACCTGTCTTAGCGGGGAGTCAGTGAGGACTACCATGGAGTGAGCTTGGAAGTAGGGCTTCATTTTTCTTGAAGCATGTATCAGGGCATAGGCCAACTTTCCCATGCGAGGGTAATTTTGTTCAGCCCCTTGAAGGGCTTTACTATTAAAATACACAGGCCTTTGGATCCCCGCGTCTTCTCGTATTATGGCTGCGCTGATGGCTGATTCGGAGATTGCCAGATACACGTACAGTTTTTCCCCTGCTACAGGTCGAGACAGCAATAATGGTGACCCCAAGTAGGACTTGAGCTGGTTGAAGGCTTTTTTGCACTCTTCATCCCATTGGAAGGCCTTTCTCAGAAGAATGGAAGGCACTTGTCTGTTGCCCTAGAAACAAACCTGTTAAGGGCAGCCACTCTCCCCGTGAGTCTTTGGACATCCTTGATACTCCTAGGAGTCTTCATGTCAAGCAATGCCTTGATTTTCTCAGGGTTCGCTTCAATTCCTCTCTGGTTGACGATGAATCCCAGGAACTTCCCAGCTCTTACTCCGAAGACACACTTCGCTGGGTTGAGTTTCATTCTGTATGAGTCCATAACATCGAAGGTCTTCTCAAGGTCTGCTACGTGAGTGCAAGCTTTCAAGCTCTTTGTTAGCATATCATCTACATACACCTCTATAGTCTTACCTATTTGCTCTTCGAACATCTTATTAATAAGATGTTGGTTTGTTGTCCCTGCATTTTTCAGACCGAAGGGCATCACTTTGTAGCAGTACGTCCCTTTATCGGTAATTAAGGTTGTCTTCTCTGAGTCTTCAGCATCCATGAAGATTTGGTTATAGCCTGAATACGCGTCCATGAAGCTCATGAGCTCATGTCCTGCTGTAGTATCCACCATCTGATCTATCTGAGGTAAGGGATAGCTGTGTTTTGGACAAGATCTGTTCAGGTCATTGAAATCAACACACATTCTCCACTTCCCATTGGCCTTGGGCACGATGACTGCATTTGATAGCCACTCCGGATATGTGACTTCTCTTATAAACTCAGCCTCTTTTAACTTTTTGACCTCTTCTCGGATGACGTCGTATTTATCCCTGGAGTAGACTCTTCGTCTCTATTTAATAGGCTTGGCATCTTTGGTCACGTTGAGCTTGTGACTCATCACCTTAGGGTCGATGCCAGGCATGTCTGCGTGACTCCATGCTAAGACACTCTTCCTCCTTCTGAGGAAGTTTATCAGCTCTTCCTTGATTTCCGAATTAAGGGCTTTGCCGACCTGGATGGTTCTTTTCGGTTCGTCCTCCTTGAGGACGATGGATTCTACCTCTTCCGCAGCCTCTCCCTTCTTCAATTTCGTCTCATCTCTTAGATCAAGAGTATCAATGCTACAAGTGGTGGTTGCCCTCTTATGGGCCTCCCTCTCCTCGGCCGAGTTGAAGTAACATTATCGAGCTATGATCTGGTCACCTTGTACTTCCCCTACCCCATAGGGGGTCGGGAATTTTAGCATTTGATGGACCGTCGATGGTACAACTTCAAACTCTTTTAGGGCCACTCTTCCTATGATGAGGTTATAGGCCGAGAATACACTCTCGTCCATGACGAAAAATTTATCTTCCGCGCCAGCCTCTTAGGCCACTCATCACCCATCTGTATGTCCATCTCATACATGCCCAAGGGGTGGACCTTTTCTCCACTGAAGCCTATCAAAGGGTGATGATAGGGTATCAACCTTGCTCTACTAAGACCCAGGCTCTTGAAGCAAGGCCAAAACATCACATCCGTCGAGCTCCCCCCGTCTACCAGGATCCTCTGCACCTCACACCCATGCACCCTTGTCGTTATGACCAAAGGGTCATCCTGGGGGGCCAAGATACCCTTGAAGTCAAGTCTGGAGAACCCAACTACAAGGATGTCCATGTCCACTTTCTTCCTCTTCTGTACTGTGTCGGAAGATGTTAGGTTCACAACTTCAAGTTTGGCCACTGACTTGGCCTCTGCCGTGTGAGCCTTCCTATCAGCTACTTCAGAGCCATCACCTGCAAACCCTCCACATATTGTGTCAACACCGAACGAGATCATACCAACCCTCTTCATCGGGGTGTTGTCATCTTTCGGTGGAAGATCCGGGTCGTCTTCATCATCACCTTCTAAATCATCGTCTCTTCGGGCTGGGACGTTATCACGGCATCTGTCATTTCTCTTTTTCTTAGGGTCATCTCTTCCATTCTTAGGAGCCTTACCGTCTACATACTTTCTCAACTTCTCAGATTTTAACATCTTTTTAATCTCATCTTTCAAGGCGAAGCATCTGTCTGTGACGTGGCCATGGTCTTGGTGGAACTCGCACTATAGGTTTTTATTCCTCTTATGCGGCGGGGCTTTGAGTTTTTTTGGCCATCTCAGAGTCCTGCCGTTCTTAATCTCATTGAGGATGTGCTCACAGCTCACAATCAGAGGAGTATAGTGGGAGAACTTGTCATCACCTAACCTCTTCCTCCCATCTTTCTTCCTTTGGAACTTTCCACTACTATCGTGGTTTTCATCCTCATACCTCACGGCCATTGCCTCTTTCGCATTCATTACTTTCCCTGCGGTTGCTAAGAGCTCCGCCATAGACCTTGGGGGGTCTTCTGCAAGTTTCCACAACAGTTTCCCTTTTTGTAGACCCCCTATGAGGGCTATCATTGCTATGTTCTCTTCATAATCCTCGACTTCCAACTTCTCTTTGTTGAACCTGGCTATGTAGTCTCTTAGGCTCTCATCTTTGTCCTGCTTGACATACAGCAGGTGAGTGGTCTTCTTTTGAGGTCTTACCCCAAAGCAGAAGTTGTGGATGAACCGTTCAGCCAAGCCTTTGAAGTTCTCAATCGAGTTCTTTGGAAGGGAGTAAACCAGCTGTGGGTTGCCCCTGTTAAGGTCCCAGAGAAAGCCCTACACTTCATCTCATCAGGTATTGAGTAGATGTCTGCTGCTGACTGATACATCTCGATGTGGTGTACTGGGTTGGTGCTGCCATCATACTTGGGAGACACCACAGGAGGTTTGAACTTAGCTGGGGTTGGGAAGCTCACTATCTTAGCCACAAATGGAGAGCCCTTTAAGTAACCCCTTTGTAATGGGTCTCTGCTTTTGATGAGGTCTCCTATCTTCTCCTCAAGACGTTGGATGGAGTCATTCCATGGACTCTTGCCATCATCCTGGCCGAGGTTGTCCCCGACCACCTCTAAGGGATGGACTAAGGGTTCCCCCGCCGCAACACAACGTCGGCTGTTAACCTCTTCCTCGTCTTTACCTTTTCTGTCACAGGGTCGGCCTTGGTCAGTCCGATCTGGTCTGTCCCCTCTTTGCGAGCCGACATCACTCTTGGACCTGGATAACCTGTGTCTTAGGTCATTCACTGGACCCAGCCTCTCGAAGTCTGACCCTCTGCTCAACCGATCAAAAGCTGATCCTCTCTTTTGAGCCTCTTCATCTCTTCGGCCGACACATCCTTGGCTTTGCCGAAGAGGTCGTATTGTATTATTCAACACCTCATACGGCTCCCAGTAGTCTTCCGGGCCTTCTTCCGCCTCTAGATCGTCATACTTGTCCTCTGGGCAAGGGTTTCCTTGCCTCCCCAGGCGCAAGCGCCTAGGGTCAGCAACGTCCCTTCTCCGCTGGGGTGCAGGCTGGTCCTTTATTGGTGCTTGGGGTGGTCCCCTGGCGTTTGGATGAGGCTGAACAACCACCGGAGTGATCATATCCGGTGAGACTCTAGGTGGCCTCATCATAGTTTGGCTGAGCTGTTTGAATTGCTCCCTCATTGCTTGTTGCATTACAGCCAAAGATTTTAAGGCTGTAGCCACCTCCACCATGTCGGACTGGGGCGGTGCCTGGCTGGAACTAGGCCCGCCTCCACCAGGTGGCGGAAGAGGCAGTGGTAACTCTGGTGCCATGTGTTAACGATGAAGAGCCCGAGTAGCAAGTGAGCTTAATACCTTAGAGGACCTCTTTCAATAGTGAAACAGCTCCACGCAAGGGGTGGTGCCTGGTTCACCACCAGTCTCCGGTGAGGTTAAGCTGAAGAAGAGGAAGAGATAGCTTCAGTTCCCACAGACGGCGCCAAAATGATGATGCTGGAAACAACAACACCCTTCAAGGTATTTGTGAGCTCAATTCAATGTTAACAATGGCAGCATAGGGTATATACACACATAGTAGAAGGAGATGAGGAGAAGAGGATTTACACCGGAATATAAGTGGTTCAGCCAATTAGGCCTACGTCCACTGTACAAGTGTATGATGTGTATCAATATGTGAGGGCACTAATGGCCATAGATACAATCTCTCAAGCTTTCTCTCTCTACTGTGTATTTGAACAGAGTTTCAGCTAGGGTTGCTAATTTTGGGGATCCTTTGCAAGGTAGAGGACGACCTCTATATATAGTACCTAGGGGGTGTAATGTACCCCCCATGCATGTAATATGCATGTGTGCGTTAGCCTCACCAATATAGGAGAGCCGCCTGTCACTGTCATATGTAGGGAATGATGATAAAATATTCTCTCCACGTGTGGGGAATAATCTTGTTATAACTGACTTGTGTCCACGTGTCCCTACCCAAATGTCAACAGATGCTCGGCTGTCGTACTAGTGCATGGCCTCGGCTTGGGAGAGGCCGAGGTTGAGAAGTTTACGTGCTCGCCTAGTCTGAGGTGACCATGAAGGTCTCGGCTCATATTAAGCCGAGACAACGGACCAGGGTCGGCTTAGGCCGAGGTTGAGTAGGCTTAAGCCTGGAGCATGGACTGATGTCATGATGAGGTTATTGCTTGAGCTTCTTGCGAGCTCGGCCTATATCTGGCCGAGATTGCCTTACTCAGATGTACGAGAGTGCTGCTGACCCTTATGATGCGTGCAATGTCCTTTGGTGGTAGTGTCGGCCTGGGCCGACCTTGCTATGGCCGAGGGCTGATATCGCGTGCCCAAAACTCGTCCAGTGTCGGCCATAATCTCGGCTGAGGTTTGTGTCTCTGAGCCGAGGTCACACTTGGGGCATATAAAAAAGCATTGGTTTCCATGACAAGCATAATACCAAGAAAGTATTCACCAACAATTCCATTGTTCCCTAGACAACTCAAAATCATATTCCATTTCTTGTTATTCTTATTTTATTAACTAGTATGGAACTCGCACAATGCGCGAGTGTTTTATAAAAAAACTATTCAATTTATTTAAAATAATTTTAATAATAGATAATAATTTATAGCATTTGTAAATATGTTGTGCTTAATATTTTATGGTGAATGAGTAGTATACAAAATAAAGAGTGACTATTTTGTCAAAGTTAACAAATTTGATCCAAAATTTATGTGATAAAATGTTCACGGAGGTTTGCATTTTAATTTAAAAAATTCAATAGGTAAAACACACATGCACATATTACAATATACATGATTTAAGTTGCCATTAAGACGCATATATATAATTCAGTCTATGCATCTTTAGTTAAAAAAATGACTTCTTTTACTGTAATCCAACCATGACCTCCATCCAACCCAAATTCAAACTAAATTGAAACCAAACGAATCGCTCATAGTTGAATATGTCAAATCATTCAGCAAAACATAATAATATCAAAACGTAGACCCAAACAATATGAAGATAAATAAATCAAAACATAGAACCCAAATAATATCAATAAAATAACCTTTAACAAAAATAATTAAAAAATTACCAAAGATGCAAACATTGCATTTAAAAAAAATAACATTTCGAGTCAACCGACGTGTAGAACCGTTGTAAAAAAAGTTAATGAATAAATCATCTAATTCATATGAAAAAATGCAATGATACAAAGATCAAGTCATTAGTATGTTGTGAATAAATGAAAAGGACAAAAAATAATACTTTAAGTTCTTCTTCATTGTCTCTAGTTTTATGAATTCATGAGAATATATGAGTAGTGGAAAATAAAAAAGAAAAAAAATGAAACTTATAGTTTTTTGTGAAAAAATTAGAAAAAAACTATTGTTGTTATATATAATAATAAAAATATTTTCCCATTCAAATTCTAGATTGTATAAAAATGAAATCGAAGAAACAATGGAAAAAGATTCGGTTTTTTATAACAACAAACAAAATAAGTTGTACCTTATTTGATTTGAGATTTTTAAATTGTAATAGACTTGCAATAACTTGAGGATGTACATAAATGACTCTTTTCTTTTTGTGGTGGTGGTGGTGGTGGTGGTAGTGGTAGAGAAATCATTAGTTTTTCGGGCAAATAAAAATGAGGTAAAATGTATTGCTTTAAAAATGTGCGTGTACACACACACACACACACACACACATACACACACACACACACACACACACACACATATATATATATATATATATATATATATTATAAAAATATAATCTTAAAACCTTACTCAGGTTCGGGCTCATATCCATTATCTTAAAGCCATACTCCAATATATATATAAAATTGGTAAAAACATATGTTTAAGATATTTTATCAAACATTTGGAACATAATAAAATTTGTAATATAAAAGAGGAAGCAAAACGTTAGGTACATATTGGGGCATCACAATATAATCAAACATCTCACAAACTCAAGGGGTACTAATTTCTGCAGGCGTGTCTTTGATTAAAGATATGATGCTTGCCACTTTGGTTTCCATCTGTTAAAACTCACTCCATCTCATCCAAAACACGTCGTCGTATGCAACTGTTTTACCGGACTCAATGGGTGATCGCTTAAATCTTTGTTCTGACGTCGCATTTGCCATAAAAAACCTAGGCTACATAGGTCCCCTTACCCTCCACAAGGTACATATTGACGTAATTTGGCACATAATCAAACATTTCACAAACATATGAAGAAAGTGGCAAAGATTCAACACCATCAATAAAAAACATCACATCATGTAGACCCCGACTCTCTTACTGATTCCTTATATGCTGATTTTGTAAAGAGAGTAAGAATACAAAAGATAACAGTAGAGATGTAGAGATAAAAAAGTAAAGGAATCCATATTAATTATAGGTGGCATGCATAAAGTTACCTAGGTTAGAGGAATGGGGAGGGAGGGAAACATACTATATGATATCGTGGGTTATTGTAGCGCATGCCTTTGGCTTTCTTCAACTTATTTTAATTGGTTATTGTACTGGTATTAATTGCTATTAAATCTATAATATTATCGTATTAAAGGTATAATATAGATTTCTCCTCCCACTTCTTTAGTAGTTTATCCCCACACTCTTGTAAATAATTATATTTACCCCGCTTTCTATTAGTTTGTTAAATAATTTTTTTGACCCCTCACTTCGTAAAATATAATATATTTGAAATTCTATATGTTATTTTTCAAAATTCTTAGTGGAGTCATTATTACTCAAGTCTAAAAATTAAGGATGACAATTTCACTCGTCCCGTTGGGGTTTTGCCCTATCCCATCCCTAATGAGACAGGTTTGGAAATGATTTTTTCGAATTCGGGGTAGGTTCAGATTTGAAAAATTAAACCCGAGGAAGGTTCAGGTTTTGGTGTAAAAAACTCGTCCCGCCCCGTATATACATGTATTAGCAAAATAATATAAAAATATATATTTGACAAAAAATTCCTTCAGATAAATATATTTTAGGTTAAATATTATCAATTACTAATAATATAATTTGGTAATAGTGATGGTGTACTTATGCATTATTTTATAGGGTCATATACCAAATAGTCTCTCGAACATTTTTTTAATACAAATATAGTCAAAACCTTTTTATTTTATTCCAAAAGGTCCCTCACCACATAAAAACACTAAAAAAAAGGAGCTTCGGTAAGGGTCGCCGAAGCTTCTACAGTGAAAGTAGGAGTGGAATGGAAATGCCGCTAGCGCGGACCTTAAAAAAATAAGAGAATATTAGTTAAATGGGTGATTGTGAAACAAAATAAGAAGGTTTGGACTAAATATGTATTAAAAAAGGTTTGAGGGACTTTTTGATAATTGATCTTATTTTAAATATGTAAAAGCATAAGTTCATTAAATTAATTAAATTTAATAAGCCGGTCGGGTCGAGTTTCATAAATATCCTTTTAGGGAAGGTTCGAGTTTTAATAATAAAATCCATTATGAATTCGGGACATGAATGAATTTAATATATATTTTTTAAACGGATCGGATTCAGGTTTTACAAAATCCCCCCGGTTGCCATCTTACTAAAAATTGATATCTTTACATGTAACATATATGTTTTTTTCAAATCCAATGGGTTGCACCTACACGTAACTCCGCTCCTGTATATAAACCAAACAAATCAAACAGTTCAATTTCTCTCTCTCTCCATTCACCAGTTCCTCTCAACACACTAGAGTTTGTCTGTATGCTTGGAAAGCTCTAGTATTGTATTGTTTTGTTTTGTTATTAATAGAGTAAAATAAACCACGCTTTATGATCCTTTATTGTAAGTAGGTAAATTGCCTTCAAATATGACTGACTCAGGGGCGGTTCTACGTGGGGACGAGGGGGTACGGAGGTTCCCCCTCAATTTTCCGAGAGAAAAAAATTAGGGGTCATTTGTGTAAAAAAGAAATAAGTTTTAGGTGTTTTAATAGGTTTATACAAAATAAACGGTCAAAATCTTAAATACCTAAAACTTATATAAACCAACCGAGATTCCCTTCGAACATGAATCACTCTCTTTCTCCTTTCCACGCTCCACAAACCCATCCCCTGCCTCCTGTCGACGCCAGCCAACCCTTCCCCCGCCTGCCACCGGTGAGGAGGTTAGCTTCCATTTTATTTTTGTTTTGATGAGATATTTGTATTTAGTTGCCAATTCCAGTTGGGTGTATTTGGTTTGTGGTTTTTTGCTGCTGCTGTCTTAGTTTTTTTTTATCCCCTGCTTGGTTTTTACCCTGCTCTGCTTGAGATATAAATTTAGGGACATATACCAAATAGTCCCTCGGACATTTTTTAATACCCATTTAGTCCAAACTTTTTTATTTTGCCTAAAAAAGTCCTTTGCCACATATTTTGGAGAGGGAGTGCCGCTGGCGCGGACCTCTAAAAATAAGAGGATATTGAGTGCTTGAGGGACTAAATGGGTTAAACTAAAAATATGTGTCCTTTTAAAAAAATATATATTTATAGTAGGGACTATTTAATAATTGACCCATAAATTTATGCCCTGATTTAGATATAAATCCCCTACTTGATTTTTGTAGTTTTTTTGGGTTTAGTCCGTGCCCAAAGTTTTGTTAGGTTCCTCCCATGTATTTTTTAAATTGTATTTAGTTCTATAACCAACCCAAACCTCCCTCAACCGCCATGTAACCGCGTCTTTTTCTCTCCGCAGTGAATGACACGTGTACCACAGGAGTTACACACAGGACCAACGACTAAAAAATAAAAATCTAGGGGTGGGTATAATTGAATTTTTAAAAGTGGGACTAAAGACCTGTGATCCCTGATTTTTGTGGTGCTGAACTATATTTAGGCATAATAATTGTTTAAATCAGAATACTAATTGTTTAAATTTTATTTTGGTGTATGAAACATTGCATATGAAGATTTTGCACTTTATTTTATGACTTTTTTGTTGTCAATATTTGTGATTAAATTCGACTCAAATTAAACTCGAATTTCAAAGTAACGGTTAAAATTAGCCCCACCCTCACAGGGCCTTTATGTGCGGACCTTAGGTTTGTAAGTGATTTTGTGATGCCCCTTGTGTTGTTTGGTTGCAATATTAACGTGTATTGTGGCAAAATATATATTTTAATATAACACAAATATTTCTAATATGAGAAGGAAAAATTCTAATATAACAGTTAGCTAATATAACATAGGATAGGACCACACACAATGTTATATAACATTTGAGGTGAGGCTGCGCATAAAAACTATTGATAATTAGGGGCTTAAAACTTGCGGCCCTTTTGTTTTTCCTTCATAGTATTACAAAATTGTTGGAAAAACCATAAAAAAACGTGTTTTTAGAAAATATATGGGAGGGAAGGGGGAATTTGGCGTTTTCTACACCTTATGTTTAATACAAAATTGATGGTTTCAATTAGGTTTCTAATGTGTGTTTGGTACTGCTTGCTTTGGTTTTTTCAGATTTGGCATTACTTGTGCTTGTTTCTCAAGGGTCAATGGAAATAAGTGCTAGGACTTTTAATGAAGATCAAGAGAAGACTGTGAAGGTAGCACACATATACTTCTTGAATCAAATAATGTTCTATAGTTTCGTTATCTGTGATATTATGATGCTTTTGAATGTGTCTTGAGGGTAAGGACGAAATGCTTATTGTCTGAGCATTATGTACATTAGTGAAGTGTATAAAATGAGTGATGCTCTACTAAGAAACTGGTAGGGTATTAACACTATTAAAAAAAAGTGATCTCGGTAGGGAGCATCTCATGATGTGCGTGTTAGGCCTTGCAATTCGGGTTACCGTGTCGTGTTGAGACCTGATATTTCGACATGTATCATTGACACGAACACGACCCGTTTAAGTAATAATGTCATTATACCTAACTCGAACACGAACCTGTTTATAAACAGGTTACATGACACGATCCGTCTAACCCGTTTAATAAATAGGTTGTGTCCAACCCGCTAACACGACACGACCCGTTTAATAAATAGGTCATGTGCAATAGGGGAACACGACCAGACTCATTTATAACCTATTTAGTAATTTGGTCAAGTTTAACCTGTTTACATGATCCACCATGACCCGTTTATGAGATCAAATGATTGGGATCTTAAGTATTTAGTCCTATTTATAAAGATTTATTTGTCTCCACTCCCATGTTTTTATTTTTTTAGTTGTTGGTCCTATATGGGACAAGTGTCATTATTCAGCAAAAAGAAGGATGAGTGGTTATTGGGAAGTTATAGGCGGTTTGGGTGGTCATGGGACTTTTTACAATTCTAAAAACACATGAGAGTGGAGCTTAAATACATCTTTGTAGATGGGACTAAAGCGAAAAAAACTATAAATGATTTTCACTATTTATTTCCAAACAAAATTTAACAAATAAACATCATAAAATTAATGAAAAAAATGTTTGTCAAATCTATAACCATAACATAATAATACCACCATTAAGTTATTTGTAACACCCCGCCCGCCCGGGGAGAGCGAACGGCGCGCTACTACGATAAACTAAACTATTCCACAATGTAACAAGGTATAGAGCATCTAAATCCCACAATACAAAGAGAACTACAAATCTCAATTTCTTCAAATAAATACCAAGTCTCTCAAATAGAGTACAACAACTAAAATAAATCTCTAATGCTCTATACATCAAAATAAATACAAGTCTTCTCTCTTGTATAAACATCTTCCCAAAATAATCCTCGCTAAATCATTCCAATCAAATCCAAAGCTCCCAAAATCCGCGCTAACCTGCCACTAAAAGAAAATATGGGGAAGTACACAATACGACAGGAAGATGCTCAACAAAAATGTTAGCGATGAACAAAGCGCAAAAATACGAATACGAATATTCAAATCAAATGCAAATCTCAATAGCATTTTATCAGTAAATTCCTCAACAACACATTAATCAGAGTCACCAGGCCTCACCATACCGCGCCGTACTTTATGAAGTAGCCGGAAAAGGAGTCTTGGCGGGTGCCCAACATCAGTGCTATATTAAAATCTCATGACAACATTCCCAACACAATAATAATACCACATGAATCAAAATCAGATTCGAACAATAATTTTCCAGATTTCCAAAAGAATTTAGCAATTCAAATATGAATCAATAATCACATGAAGACAACGGAATAAACACTCGCGAGATTTAGGAGCATATTGTGTAAAATTCCATACCTCAAACCACCAAAAGAACCATCAAATATTCTGCCCAGAAACGTAGAAAAAGCCATCAACAACAGTCCTCAAACATCATCAAAACTTCCTCCAAGATCAACCTCAAAACAGCCCCAAGAACACCTCCAAAAACCTATGGTTGATAGCACAAATTAAAGGGTACTGTTTGTGTAAAAAGAGAGGAATAGAAAATATATTTTTCGAGTATTTTTGTGCCAAAAGGCTGCTCCAAAACAATAGCCAACGAACCCTTTAAATAAGGAAAGGTAAAAACAATAGAGTTTGAGTTAAAACCAAACTCCTTAACAGATTGCAGCGCACGAAATCTGGGGTGGTCGATCGATCGACCCCCAGGCATCGATCGATCGATCGTGCCTAAAAACTGACAGTTCGCCCTAAAAATTTATAAGGGACAAAAATTTATAAAATCAATATAAAATCCGATTTAACTCCGATTTCGAAACCGTTTGAAATTCTCGCCTTTAAAAATAATAACAAACAAGTTTGAGCAATAAAAATAATTTTATCTCAAAATTTATTTTTCCTCTTAATTTTGAAAAATACCCCAAAAATTACGCGGGTTGTTACACTTCCTCACTAACAATGGAATTTCGCCCTCGAAATTCGCCGAATACCACCCAACTCTAAAAAATCAGGCCAACAATCTCCAAAATAATTTCCTCACATCTAATCTAGATGCCTAATGCAAAACGATTCTCTAAAAATTTCTATCTCCAAATTTGCGCCCCAAAAACGCAACAGACCCAAAACCCAAGATCCGAGGGTGGTCGTATACCTAAGCTCTGATACTATTCTGTAACACCCCGCCCGCCCGGGGAGAGCGAACGGCGCGCTACTACGATAAACTAAACTATTCCACATTGTAACAAGGTATAGAGCATCTAAATCCCACAATACAAAGAGAACTACAAATCTCAATTTCTTCAAATAAATACCAAGTCTCTCAAATAGAGTACAACAACTAAAATAAATCTCTAATGCTCTATACATCAAAATAAATACAAGTCTTCTCTCTTGTATAAAAATCTTCCCAAAATAATCCTCGCTAAATCATCCCAATCAAATCCAAAGCGCCCAAAATTCGCGCTAACCTGCCACTAAAAGAAAATATGGGGAAGTACACAATACGACAGGAAAATGCTCAACAAAAATGTTAGCGATGAACAAAGCGCAACAATACGAATACGAATATTCAAATCAAATGCAAATCTCAATAGCATTTTATCAGTAAATTCCTCAACAACACATTAATCAGAGTCACCAGGCCTCACCATACCGCGTCGTACTTTATGAAGTAGCCGGAAAAGGAGTCTTGGCGGGTGCCCAACATCAGTGCTATATTAAAATCTCATGACAACATTCCCAACACAATAATAATACCACATGAATCAAAATCAGATTCGAACAATAATTTTCCAGATTTCCAAAAGAATTTAGCAATTCAAATATGAATCAATAATCACATGAAGACAACGGAATAAACACTCGCGAGATTTAGGAGCATATTGTGTAAAATTCCATACCTCAAACCACCAAAAGAACCATCAAATATTCTGCCCAGAAACGTAGAAAAAGCCATCAACAACAGTCCTCAAACATCATCAAAACTTCCTCCAAGATCAACCTCAAAACAGCCCCAAGAACACCTCCAAAAACCTATGGTTGATAGCACAAATTAAAGGGTACTGTTTGTGTAAAAAGAGAGGAATAGAAAATATATTTTTCGAGTATTTTTGTGCCAAAAGGCTGCTCCAAAACAATAGCCAACGAACCCTTTAAATAAGGAAAGGTAAAAACAATAGAGTTTGAGTTAAAACCAAACTCCTTAACAGATTGCAGCGCACGAAATCTGGGGTGGTCGATCGATCGACCCCCAGGCATCGATCGATCGATCGTGCCTAAAAACTGACAGTTCGCCCTAAAAATTTATAAGGGACAAAAATTTATAAAATCAATATAAAATCCGATTTAACTCCGATTTCGAAACCGTTTGAAATTCTCGCCTTTAAAAATAATAACAAACAAGTTTGAGCAATAAAAATAATTTTATCTCAAAATTTATTTTTCCTCTTAATTTTGAAAAATACCCCAAAAATTACGCGGGTTGTTACACTTCCTCACTAACAATGGAATTTCGCCCTCGAAATTCGCCGAATACCACCCAACTCTAAAAAATCAGGCCAACAATCTCCAAAATAATTTCCTCACATCTAATCTAGATGCCTAATGCAAAACGATTCTCTAAAAATTTCTATCTCCAAATTTGCGCCCCAAAAACGCAACAGACCCAAAACCCAAGATCCGAGGGTGGTCGTATACCTAAGCTCTGATACTATTCTGTAACACCCCGCCCGCCCGGGGAGAGCGAACGGCGCGCTACTACGATAAACTAAACTATTCCACATTGTAACAAGGTATAGAGCATCTAAATCCCACAATACAAAGAGAACTACAAATCTCAATTTCTTCAAATAAATACCAAGTCTCTCAAATAGAGTACAACAACTAAAATAAATCTCTAATGCTCTATACATCAAAATAAATACAAGTCTTCTCTCTTGTATAAAAATCTTCCCAAAATAATCCTCGCTAAATCATCCCAATCAAATCCAAAGCGCCCAAAATTCGCGCTAACCTGCCACTAAAAGAAAATATGGGGAAGTACACAATACGACAGGAAAATGCTCAACAAAAATGTTAGCGATGAACAAAGCGCAACAATACGAATACGAATATTCAAATCAAATGCAAATCTCAATAGCATTTTATCAGTAAATTCCTCAACAACACATTAATCAGAGTCACCAGGCCTCACCATACCGCGTCGTACTTTATGAAGTAGCCGGAAAAGGAGTCTTGGCGGGTGCCCAACATCAGTGCTATATTAAAATCTCATGACAACATTCCCAACACAATAATAATACCACATGAATCAAAATCAGATTCGAACAATAATTTTCCAGATTTCCAAAAGAATTTAGCAATTCAAATATGAATCAATAATCACATGAAGACAACGGAATAAACACTCGCGAGATTTAGGAGCATATTGTGTAAAATTCCATACCTCAAACCACCAAAAGAACCATCAAATATTCTGCCCAGAAACGTAGAAAAAGCCATCAACAACAGTCCTCAAACATCATCAAAACTTCCTCCAAGATCAACCTCAAAACAGCCCCAAGAACACCTCCAAAAACCTATGGTTGATAGCACAAATTAAAGGGTACTGTTTGTGTAAAAAGAGAGGAATAGAAAATATATTTTTCGAGTATTTTTGTGCCAAAAGGCTGCTCCAAAACAATAGCCAACGAACCCTTTAAATAAGGAAAGGTAAAAACAATAGAGTTTGAGTTAAAACCAAACTCCTTAACAGATTGCAGCGCACGAAATCTGGGGTGGTCGATCGATCGACCCCCAGGCATCGATCGATCGATCGTGCCTAAAAACTGACAGTTCGCCCTAAAAATTTATAAGGGACAAAAATTTATAAAATCAATATAAAATCCGATTTAACTCCGATTTCGAAACCGTTTGAAATTCTCGCCTTTAAAAATAATAACAAACAAGTTTGAGCAATAAAAATAATTTTATCTCAAAATTTATTTTTCCTCTTAATTTTGAAAAATACCCCAAAAATTACGCGGGTTGTTACACTTCCTCACTAACAATGGAATTTCGCCCTCGAAATTCGCCGAATACCACCCAACTCTAAAAAATCAGGCCAACAATCTCCAAAATAATTTCCTCACATCTAATCTAGATGCCTAATGCAAAACGATTCTCTAAAAATTTCTATCTCCAAATTTGCGCCCCAAAAACGCAACAGACCCAAAACCCAAGATCCGAGGGTGGTCGTATACCTAAGCTCTGATACTATTCTGTAACACCCCGCCCGCCCGGGGAGAGCGAACGGCGCGCTACTACGATAAACTAAACTATTCCACATTGTAACAAGGTATAGAGCATCTAAATCCCACAATACAAAGAGAACTACAAATCTCAATTTCTTCAAATAAATACCAAGTCTCTCAAATAGAGTACAACAACTAAAATAAATCTCTAATGCTCTATACATCAAAATAAATACAAGTCTTCTCTCTTGTATAAAAATCTTCCCAAAATAATCCTCGCTAAATCATCCCAATCAAATCCAAAGCGCCCAAAATTCGCGCTAACCTGCCACTAAAAGAAAATATGGGGAAGTACACAATACGACAGGAAAATGCTCAACAAAAATGTTAGCGATGAACAAAGCGCAACAATACGAATACGAATATTCAAATCAAATGCAAATCTCAATAGCATTTTATCAGTAAATTCCTCAACAACACATTAATCAGAGTCACCAGGCCTCACCATACCGCGTCGTACTTTATGAAGTAGCCGGAAAAGGAGTCTTGGCGGGTGCCCAACATCAGTGCTATATTAAAATCTCATGACAACATTCCCAACACAATAATAATACCACATGAATCAAAATCAGATTCGAACAATAATTTTCCAGATTTCCAAAAGAATTTAGCAATTCAAATATGAATCAATAATCACATGAAGACAACGGAATAAACACTCGCGAGATTTAGGAGCATATTGTGTAAAATTCCATACCTCAAACCACCAAAAGAACCATCAAATATTCTGCCCAGAAACGTAGAAAAAGCCATCAACAACAGTCCTCAAACATCATCAAAACTTCCTCCAAGATCAACCTCAAAACAGCCCCAAGAACACCTCCAAAAACCTATGGTTGATAGCACAAATTAAAGGGTACTGTTTGTGTAAAAAGAGAGGAATAGAAAATATATTTTTCGAGTATTTTTGTGCCAAAAGGCTGCTCCAAAACAATAGCCAACGAACCCTTTAAATAAGGAAAGGTAAAAACAATAGAGTTTGAGTTAAAACCAAACTCCTTAACAGATTGCAGCGCACGAAATCTGGGGTGGTCGATCGATCGACCCCCAGGCATCGATCGATCGATCGTGCCTAAAAACTGACAGTTCGCCCTAAAAATTTATAAGGGACAAAAATTTATAAAATCAATATAAAATCCGATTTAACTCCGATTTCGAAACCGTTTGAAATTCTCGCCTTTAAAAATAATAACAAACAAGTTTGAGCAATAAAAATAATTTTATCTCAAAATTTATTTTTCCTCTTAATTTTGAAAAATACCCCAAAAATTACGCGGGTTGTTACACTTCCTCACTAACAATGGAATTTCGCCCTCGAAATTCGCCGAATACCACCCAACTCTAAAAAATCAGGCCAACAATCTCCAAAATAATTTCCTCACATCTAATCTAGATGCCTAATGCAAAACGATTCTCTAAAAATTTCTATCTCCAAATTTGCGCCCCAAAAACGCAACAGACCCAAAACCCAAGATCCGAGGGTGGTCGTATACCTAAGCTCTGATACTATTCTGTAACACCCCGCCCGCCCGGGGAGAGCGAACGGCGCGCTACTACGATAAACTAAACTATTCCACATTGTAACAAGGTATAGAGCATCTAAATCCCACAATACAAAGAGAACTACAAATCTCAATTTCTTCAAATAAATACCAAGTCTCTCAAATAGAGTACAACAACTAAAATAAATCTCTAATGCTCTATACATCAAAATAAATACAAGTCTTCTCTCTTGTATAAAAATCTTCCCAAAATAATCCTCGCTAAATCATCCCAATCAAATCCAAAGCGCCCAAAATTCGCGCTAACCTGCCACTAAAAGAAAATATGGGGAAGTACACAATACGACAGGAAAATGCTCAACAAAAATGTTAGCGATGAACAAAGCGCAACAATACGAATACGAATATTCAAATCAAATGCAAATCTCAATAGCATTTTATCAATAAATTCCTCAACAACACATTAATCAGAGTCACCAGGCCTCACCATACCGCGTCGTACTTTATGAAGTAGCCGGAAAAGGAGTCTTGGCGGGTGCCCAACATCAGTGCTATATTAAAATCTCATGACAACATTCCCAACACAATAATAATACCACATGAATCAAAATCAGATTCGAACAATAATTTTCCAGATTTCCAAAAGAATTTAGCAATTCAAATATGAATCAATAATCACATGAAGACAACGGAATAAACACTCGCGAGATTTAGGAGCATATTGTGTAAAATTCCATACCTCAAACCACCAAAAGAACCATCAAATATTCTGCCCAGAAACGTAGAAAAAGCCATCAACAACAGTCCTCAAACATCATCAAAACTTCCTCCAAGATCAACCTCAAAACAGCCCCAAGAACACCTCCAAAAACCTATGGTTGATAGCACAAATTAAAGGGTACTGTTTGTGTAAAAAGAGAGGAATAGAAAATATATTTTTCGAGTATTTTTGTGCCAAAAGGCTGCTCCAAAACAATAGCCAACGAACCCTTTAAATAAGGAAAGGTAAAAACAATAGAGTTTGAGTTAAAACCAAACTCCTTAACAGATTGCAGCGCACGAAATCTGGGGTGGTCGATCGATCGACCCCCAGGCATCGATCGATCGATCGTGCCTAAAAACTGACAGTTCGCCCTAAAAATTTATAAGGGACAAAAATTTATAAAATCAATATAAAATCCGATTTAACACCGATTTCGAAACCGTTTGAAATTCTCGCCTTTAAAAATAATAACAAACAAGTTTGAGCAATAAAAATAATTTTATCTCAAAATTTATTTTTCCTCTTAATTTTGAAAAATACCCCAAAAATTACGCGGGTTGTTACACTTCCTCACTAACAATGGAATTTCGCCCTCGAAATTCGCCGAATACCACCCAACTCTAAAAAATCAGGCCAACAATCTCCAAAATAATTTCCTCACATCTAATCTAGATGCCTAATGCAAAACGATTCTCTAAAAATTTCTATCTCCAAATTTGCGCCCCAAAAACGCAACAGACCCAAAACCCAAGATCCGAGGGTGGTCGTATACCTAAGCTCTGATACTATTCTGTAACACCCCGCCCGCCCGGGGAGAGCGAACGGCGCGCTACTACGATAAACTAAACTATTCCACATTGTAACAAGGTATAGAGCATCTAAATCCCACAATACAAAGAGAACTACAAATCTCAATTTCTTCAAATAAATACCAAGTCTCTCAAATAGAGTACAACAACTAAAATAAATCTCTAATGCTCTATACATCAAAATAAATACAAGTCTTCTCTCTTGTATAAAAATCTTCCCAAAATAATCCTCGCTAAATCATCCCAATCAAATCCAAAGCGCCCAAAATTCGCGCTAACCTGCCACTAAAAGAAAATATGGGGAAGTACACAATACGACAGGAAAATGCTCAACAAAAATGTTAGCGATGAACAAAGCGCAACAATACGAATACGAATATTCAAATCAAATGCAAATCTCAATAGCATTTTATCAATAAATTCCTCAACAACACATTAATCAGAGTCACCAGGCCTCACCATACCGCGTCGTACTTTATGAAGTAGCCGGAAAAGGAGTCTTGGCGGGTGCCCAACATCAGTGCTATATTAAAATCTCATGACAACATTCCCAACACAATAATAATACCACATGAATCAAAATCAGATTCGAACAATAATTTTCCAGATTTCCAAAAGAATTTAGCAATTCAAATATGAATCAATAATCACATGAAGACAACGGAATAAACACTCGCGAGATTTAGGAGCATATTGTGTAAAATTCCATACCTCAAACCACCAAAAGAACCATCAAATATTCTACCCAGAAACGCAGAAAAAGCCATCAACAACAGTCCTCAAACATCATCAAAACTTCCTCCAAGATCAACCTCAAAACAGCCCCAAGAACACCCCCAAAAACCTAAGGTTGATAGCACAAATTAAAGGGTACTGTTTGTGTAAAAAGAGAGGAATAGAAAATATATTTTATGAGTATTTTTGTGCCAAAAGGCTGCTCCAAAACAATAGCCAACGAACCCTTTAAATAAGGAAAGGTAAAAACAATAGAGTTTGAGTTAAAACCAAACTCCTTAACAGATTGCAGCGCACGAAATCTGGGGTGGTCGATCGATCGACCCCCAGGCATCGATCGATCGATCGTGCCTAAAAACTGACAGTTCGCCCTAAAAATTTATAAGGGACAAAAATTTATAAAATCAATATAAAATCCGATTTAACTCCGATTTCGAAACCGTTTGAAATTCTCGCCTTTAAAAATAATAACCAACAAGTTTGAGCAATAAAAATAATTTTATCTCAAAATTTATTTTTCCTCTTAATTTTGAATAATACCCCAAAAATTACGCGGGCTGTTACATTATTATCCAAAATAACATCATACAACAAAGTCTAATCCATTACAGAACACATTAAAAATTTCAAGTTCAAATTACAATTTGTAAATCTTCAACCAAATTGCAAAAAGATGTCATGCTCCACTCTATCCAAAAACTAGTCTCTTTCCGTTTCATTTTATACCTACAGACAAAAAAAAAAAAAACAGTGAGTATAATGCACAATAAGATTAAAGAACAAATAGAATAAAACTATATATTAATATGCAATATTTACCTCGTGTGCAATTGATTGATGATATTTTTGCAACCGATCTCATTTTTTCGCCCCAAGTGCTATGTAGAAATATACAATGTCAAAATATATAACTCATAAGTACACAATAATTCATCACATGAATTTAACAAAACAATTTGCTCACCGGAAATAGAGGTCGAGCATTGAGCGGATGATGATTGACTTTCTTCTTTGTTCATATCCAAATTCAAGATATCCTCGGTGAGATCGTCAATTTGAGCTTATGCCGCTTCTACATTCATAATTATTAAGTATATCAAAAGTTGTAATGATAAAACAACTAGAACAAATGTAATATCATTTATATTAACCGTTAATAATTACTAATTGCACCAAAAAGTCAATCTTTTGTGCAAAACAACGCCTCGGCCACCTCCGGTTTCAATGAACTTCTATATTGATCAATTATCCGCCCACACATGCTAAAGGCTGACTCTGAGGCCACGGTTGATATAGGAATGCTTAAGACATCTCTTGCCATTGATGCGAGTTCGGGATACCTAAATTGATTTGCTTTTCAAAATGCCAAAATGTCCAAGTCGGCACTCCTTTCAATCCTTGGTTTGTCTAAATAAAGTTCAAGTTGTGACTTTTGAGAACAAGAACTAAATTCCTCACTTTCAAAATCATCAAACTCCTACAAAGTAAGATGAAAAAAACATAAACATGAGTTAAAAAAGACATAAATTTGAAGTCAATAGAACCTAATATTTACCTTCAAAACATCAAGTGCATCATCCAGGGTAAATGAATCATGATTAAAGTTATCACCCGATTTGTTTTGTGCCGAGGTAGAAGGAAGCTTAACATCATATTCACCAAAAAGTATGAACAAAGTTATCACCCATATCAATTTCTTTTAAACCATCTTGAACTATCAAATTGAGGATGTGTGCACAACATCTAATGTGAAAGAAGTCACCATTGCATAAAAGTGTTTTTCTAGCATTCAATTGTGTACGACACATACTAACAAATGTGTCATTTGATGAAGCGTTATCAAGGGTCATGGAAAATAATTTTTTTCTATCCCTCATTCCCTTAAAGAAGAGAAAATTTTATCACAAAGAAATACCATTATGTGGCGGTGCCGTGTATGAAAAATTTAAAACCCTTTTTTGTAACACCCAATCCTTGTCAATAAAATGTGCCGTGACACACATATATATATACCCATTTGTTACATCTGATGATCACAAATCAGAAGTTAAACACACTCTACCGGGCCTACATTAAGCATTCTCTTAATACTGGCCCTCTTTCTATGAAACATTTTCAAAACATCTGCTTTCGCAATGTTACGGGATATGAGTGGTACATCCTCACATAGATAAGAGAAAATTGCTCTTGTACCCTTGTATTCAACAAATGAAAAAGGTAAATCGTGCATTATGACTGCGGCAATTAACATCTCCCTAAATAATCCGACACTAAATTTTGGGCCACCCAAAGATATTGAAGCTGAACCAAGTTGTTGTTGAACAACTAACTGCCCAATATCACGTGTAGTAATTTATTGACATATATTTTTATGTCGCATTAAATTACCGGTTCTATACCTGCTATCACAAATGAAGACGGACCCACATTTATTACGCTTACATCTTTGCTTGCCATCAACGCCTTTTTGTTTGAGAATTTCTAAGAATAGCCACACGTTGGAAGTGCATCGTCTTTTGCGCTTTCCACCATTAATTTGGCCTTTAGAAGTTGTAGTTTCTTTATTTAGATCCACAAAATCATCGTCCTCCTCCTCATCCATTATTCCATCAACATCAAGAAAGTTGTCAATCAAATTAACATCAACTCCATCAGATTCCATCTGCAAAGAATAAACTAAAATGAATTTGTATGTTCTGTCAAAAAAATGAATTTTTTCTGTCGAAAAAATTATTCACATGTTTTCTTAAAACTTTGTTTAACTAAAGTTAAACAGTAACAAGAAAAACTTAACCCGTTTTTAAGAAATCTGTTCAACAAAGAAAATACCAAGATTCAACAGGCTAAACAATATCCAAACAGTCTAAACAAGATCCAACGGTGTTAATAAATCAGCACTGAAAATAAATCTAAACCAGCATACTAAATCAAAAACCAGTAGGTCGGAACAGTTGTAAGAAAAAAAAATTCCAAAACAGTTGCTGTGAGATAACAACAGTACTCATTTCATATTTTTCTTCTTCTTTTCTTCCTCAGAAAAATGACCGTGGGTTTACAATGGTGGCCATGAGATGAGATGTAACAAATTTTGAGGAAGAAAAGAAGAAAAATAAAAGAAATCGTGCAAGAAATCGGAACAGAATTGGCTGTGAGATGAGATGTAACAGAAACAGATTTTGAGGAAGAAAAGAAGAAAACTAAGAAGGAAATCGTAATAGATATATAACAGTTGAGGAAGAATAAAAAGATGTACCTATAAAATCGTCCGTGGTGGTTTTCTTAATAAGGAAGAAGAAGTTTTTGGTCTTGTATTGTTTGATCAGTTAGGGTTTTTTTGTTACCTTTTATATGGGTAATGTTAAATCATTTTTTGACCATTAGATCGGATTGAAAATACAATCTAACGGCTAAAAATAAATTGTATTTAAATAGGTTTTTTGACACGGAAATGACCCGAATTGACATGATTATTAATCGTGTCAATTATGGGTCAATTTCGGGTTAACAGGTGTGACACGAAACACGACCTGTTTATTATACGTGTTAAACGGGTTTGACCCGAAATTGACCCGCACCTATTTAAGCATGACCTGAATATGCCATTTGGGTGTCCAGTTCGTGTCGTGTCAAAAATTGCCTCCCTGTGTGTGTGCGTGTGTGTGTGGGGGTGGTGGTGGTGGGGGTGTGGTCTATTGCGTGGCTAAAATGGGTAATAATTTTTGTAATGCACTTAATGTTGGATACAAAGTGACAATTTGATCACAAAAAGAGGAAACAACTCATCTGATTCACAAATCTTGAGCACTTCCCCCCTGGAGTGAGGGAAGCGAAAGCCTAGGTCCTAACCAGGCAAAACTTTGGCTATATTATAAAGTCATTTGTCTAGAGGCAGTAAACATGCTCACCCTGTATGTCAACAAGTTATGCCCGAAAGGTATTACGCAAACTGCACAATAAATTTTGGGTGCTTGGGAGGCAGAACGAGTATACAGTACGTTTGTACAATGGAGAGGTACATAAGTAAGGTGATGAAACTGTTTTCTCGATCGGAGAAAAGCTCTACAAACAAACAACACAGCATTCACAGGCAAATAACAAAAACATTCATAAAAGACATAGTAGCTCAGGGGAGCTGGAGTCAATAACTTAAATGTTATTACAAGGTATTTCCGAGTGCCAATGTATGGTTCATAATATTCGAAGGAAAGCATGATAACTCAAGGAGCCAGATGAGAGGCGTTAAGGCATCACCGTGGGAGACAGAGCCCCTGCTCCTCGTCCTCGTCCGCCAAGAAGACCCTTTTCTACACAACAAAGAGGAGAGTCTCTCTTCAAAGCCTGGAAACACACACAAAGAAAGACGGAAATATCTATCTCTATTATCTCGTGTCTCTCTGACGGGCTCTGGTTATGCTTCTCTGAAATGGGTTACGTCTCTCGGTCCTTGATAGAAAATCTCCTAAACCCAAGCTCTGACTCACTACCCTCCTACACCGGAAAAGTAACAGCCTTTTAAGTTCAAACATTCTGTAACAGGAGACATGATGGAGTTGAAATTCATGTAAGCTAACACAGAAATTCTATTTTTAGACAGATGCGTTGTTTGCCTCAGATTTAGAAAAGTATGAACTGCATGTAAGTATTGAATTTAAAAATGCTTTAGTTAGATAGTCAATACAAAACACCACAAAAGGAGTGCATGTTTTTATCATACGTATTGAACTGGTGGTGCCTCATTTATGCGCATAATAATGTGGGATTGTACTCCCACCATCCCAAACAAGGAATCCTGTTTTTCTTTTTGGCTTTTTCTGAATTAAGAGTCTTATTTCTAAAATAGTATGTAAAATAATGTGAAATTCCTCAGATGAACAAATGTGTAAAACCTCAACCTCACCCCAGTCGTAGAAGAGTAACATCAGGTAATGTTGATATGTTGCGTGAACACAGTTTGGACGTTTAAATTGAAAAAAACTAAATTTGTGAACTTTTAACAGGGACTCTTAATCTAAAAGGGAGGGAGTAAAGCTCAACTACAATGCTTAAAAAATAGAAATCATTTATAGCTGTTGTTCCTTGGATATGATGAAGACATTCACAAGGACTAGTACAGTTGATTTATTGCTCACAAACCTTCTATTTCTTTCTTTTTCCAGGCAAACAACATTAAAACAAGCGATCATATTAGTGAATTGCCAGACGACATTCTCACTTTCATAATGTCTTTTTTGACTATGAGAGATGCTAGTAGGTCAAGGGTGTTGTCCTGTAGATGGAGACATCTCTTGCCATTCCCATCCAACCTCCACTTTGATCCATCAACTCTGTTTGGAATCAAGTATGACGAATACAACTCAACTAGAAAAACTGAAAATTTATGGGAATGCAAGTTCAGATTCGTCATAGCAGTTGATCAGCTTTTGCAGCTAAACAGAAGTCCAAAAGTACACTCCTTCGGACTGCATTATTGTTTAGGAAACGAGTCGGCTTGCCATATTGAAAGGTGGATAGATTTTGCAGTTATAATGAAGACCGAAAAACTTGATCTCAACTTTTCATTCATTCCTAAAGGTCGGGAAGCGTATAATTTTCCTTGTCACCTACTTCGTAAAGCATCACATTTAAAGCATTTGCTCCTTCAATCATGCAACCTTAGCTCTTCTCTTGATTTTACAAACCATCTCGATTCTCTAAAAACCATTGAGTTGAAGTATGTATGTTTGAAACCAAGTGCTTTGAACAATATACTTTCTGGTTGTAGACACCTGGATTGTTTAAGGTTAGAATTTTGTGGGCTAACTGAGAATTTTTCCATTCACGGGCCAAACCTAAGTTTAAAGAAGTTGGTTTTGCATCGTTGTTTCGGAGCAAATAACATTCAGATTTCTTCAATTGATCTTGTTACTTTTGAGTATTTTGGTGGTAAGATGACAAAGTTATGGTTTCATGGTGTTCCGTTCGTCAAGAAAGTCCACCTTATGTGCTTAGATTACAACGAAATTACAAATGATCTTCCTCAGATGCAATCTCTCTCACTATTTTTATTGAGTCATCAGGTGCGCAAGAAGCAAAAAAGAGTTCAACTTTCACTCTAGAATGATTTATACTGCCTTTACCTATAACAGTTTGTTTCCTTGTTTTGTGTTTAGAGAACCCGGGTACCAGTGATGAGGAATAAACTCGCCCATCTGAAAGAACTGGAATTAATCGTTGGTTTGGTTACCAAATTTGATCTCCTCTCTCTGGTTTCCATTCTAAATGGTTGCCCCTATCTACTGACGTTTCGATTGGAAGTGAGTCATCATAATTTCTCTTTGATCACTGAATTTAACTTGGTGTTACTTTCCGAATCATTTTCGTTGATAAGGAACTCATATCCCTTTTTTTTTTGCTTAAGATTGAAATGTTCATGGACTTCCCAAGACTTTTAGTGTCATAGGATTTGAAAATCGTTTCCCATGGCGCCAATGCCCGGGCCTAGGCGTAAGGCGAAACGCGCGCCTGATCGACGTAAGGTGCACATTATACAAAATATGCGAAATTTATATATATATGACTATAAGATTATATTAGGTATTTTACCATTTGGTCCCGATTGATAGGTAATTAGTCAAACAAGTGTTATGATTTATTTTTTTGGTCCAAGAGATCTGTGATTTTTTTTTTGCTCTCCAATAGATCTTATTAGAAATCAGATAATAACATTCACTACAAGACCTATTGAGGAACAACATTGTTTTGATAGGAGCAATGATGAAATGTCTTATAATGAGGAAATGTCTTATGTAAATAAGACTTATAACACCCATTATTTTATGATGTAAAATTTAAAATATATAGCTTAAATTACTATTATATAAGGGGTAAAAACTCTATTTCATATATATACTTTTCTCTCTCCACTTTTCCACCCTCTCTTTCCAAACCCTAGTGATCCTCCCCCCCCTTCCTCTCTTCCTCCATGGGAGAGAGGGAGGGACCTCATTTGCACCCTCTAATGTCTGAAAAAGAAAAATCAAAATTAATTGTATTCGCAAGTATTTTTTTTGGTCTTTAGCACAAGTTTCAAGTATCACCACAACTTAGGTTTGACTTTAGTCAATTATTGGGTGGAAAATGGTTCAATTATCCATATTTCATTGGAAAATACCTAACGTCAACATATTATTTGGTCCATTCTTGGTGATATTTTCTAGAAAAAATTTAACAAGGCGCACCTTGAGCCTTACGTCTAGGTGCACAAAGTGCGCGACTTACCGTCTAAGATGAGGCGAGGAGAGAATATTATGCCTTGGTGAGCGTGCACATTGACGTGCCTTTAACAACTATGGTCACACATGCATTGGGTGTCTAAAGTGCATGCACATCTCTCTCATCACGCGAGAAAGAGAAGAGACTAAAATAAAAAAAATGTTTACAGATTTATATTGACTATTTTCCTATTGCAAGTAACCAATAAATTTTTTTATACTTGCAATGAAGTTGAGCATTTCCAATTAATACTATTTTCGTTTTGAGACAGTTACGTTGTACTAAGTACGGATTTGAGGGTGAATTAGTGAAATGGAGGTATCCTAAGCAACTGCGTTCTCAACTGAAAAAAGTGGAGATAAGTGGATTTTGTGACAAAAGAAGCAATTCGTTGGAGCTGGCTATTTATTTGCTTCGTAATGCTGTTGAACTTGAGCGAATGGTTATCGGCGTGCTAGATCATTATGAATTACCAACACTAGATGAAGAAAAGAAACGGATTCAATGTCTGATCTCCAATGAGAAGGTTAATCCTAACATGGAACTAATTGTTCAATGATATTTATCAAGAAAATCTATTAGTCAATATTGATAAGTTTGATGCTTATTGTTTCTTATTGCTTTTTTTATGGAAGTCAGTGTGACATTTTTAACATTTTCGTACGTTGGGTTTCGACTTTCAATTGATTATCAAAGAAGGTTGAACGCTATAAGTATATTATATTTTGGATTAATTACTGTTTCTTTTGCGTTTTAGGCTATTACACATTAATTCCTCCTTATAATAAATTAAAACCATCTCCTAGTGTGTGATATTTTTTGAGTAAATTATTCATTTGACCTCTAAACTATTACGATTATTTTAAAAAGGCGTATGAACAATCAAAAATATTAATTAAGCCCTCAAACAATGAGAACAAATTTAACAATGCTCTCCCTTAATTTGGACAGTTAAATGAGACGAAAAATAGTCATGTGCGATGCACATGACTTTTTTAAGGGTAAAATCATAAATTGCCTTCACACCATATCCAAAATAAGATAACCCCTTAACAACCCAAACATGATTTTAAAAAATTAAAAAGAACAAAACAAATAAATTTTGAATTCAAATCACAAGAGAAAAGAATCAAACCCACCTCCCCTTCCCATACAGCCCCACCATCCCCCACTCCCCACCCCACCCCCACCCCTCCACTCGTTAGCTTCCAACCCCTCCTCCCCCAATCCCCTAAAAACCCATAGGAACCACCCAACCCTCTCTCTCTCTCTCTCTCTCTCCTCACACACACACACACACACACTAACCTACTTCTTGAAATTGTCGACACAAGCTTGTTGGGAAACACCCACAAGTTTGTACCCACCACTTCCGACCCTGACAAGCTTGTATCGATTTCAAGAAGTAGATTAGTGTGTGTGTGGAGAGAGAGAGAGAGAGAGAGAGAGAGAGAGAGAGGTTGGTTGGCTGAAATTGTGTGGGTTTAGTTCGTGACTTGTGAGGTGGTGGGTTCGACCGCCGGTGTGGCGTTAGTGGGTTGGATCTCTGGTGGGCATGAGTGGGGCAGGATTAGAGAAGGGGGGGGGGGGGGGGGGGCAGCTGGAGTGGAGAATTAGAGATAGATTAATACTTCGTTTCCCCCCTTTTAAATTAAATTTTATAAATTACATTTGTGCCTTCTAATAATAATGTCAATTTTTTCGCCCTTAGAAAGTCATGCGCATCGAACATTATTTTTTTTCGTCTAATTGTCAAAATTAGTGGAAGGGCTAATTCGAGATATGGTGGAGGTTATTATGGTTTTTAACAAGTATGCAACCTGCGCAACGCGATTGAGCTGTGTAATTTTTTATAATATGATATTAAATATCGTTCATGTGCACCGAGAGAGAGAGAGAGAGAGATTCTTATGCAGATCTTCTTTTTAAAAATACCAAAAAAACATTGAGTTGATTTTTTTTTGGGTGTGAAGTTTTTACATTTCAGGGTGCCCCTAGAAAAACCATCTGAAAATGAGTTTTTTTTTTTTGCTAATTTTTAAAAAAATGGGTAAATGTTTGACAATTTTTGTAACTGTTTCAAAAATTGTCAAACGTTACCCATTTCTTAAAAAGTAAAAAAAAAATTTTGACCTAATTTTTTAGGCGTACCCTGAAATATTTAAAACCCACATTTAAAAAAAAGTATTCACATGGTGCGAACCTATTTTTAGGCCCACATATGAAGGGGCTATATGTATCTATCTGTGTGTGTGTCTGTGCGCGAGCAATAAAAAGTAAGTATATTTTTTGCTTTGTTCTATACATTAAATTACTATTAGCACCGACGCAATAGTAGCAAAAAAATTGCACTATTCTTAATAGTTATTTAAAAACACCAAATTAAAAAATATATTGACACATTTCTACTTTTTTGATAGGTACTTTCTGTATATAAAATTATGATCTGATTGAAGTGTATATTACTTAATACCTTTTATTATTACAAAGGTGTTTTTAATATTAAACAATAAATAAAAATATAGACATAACACCGTGGTGGGGACTATTCCCTTGGATATGAGAAAATAAAAAGTTAAGAAAGTCAAGTCATAATTTGGGAAACACAGAAAATGTGAATTTTTCATAGATATTTATAAATGGTCGAAGGTACAATTTGTTGTTCAAGTACCAATCTATATAATTAGGAGTTGTAAAAGGATCATTTAGACTTTAATTAATTACTGATTTTTAATTTGATATAAATAATTTTATTTTAAAAATTCGACTTTGCCCAAAATTGATAGAAGATTTGTTAACCTTAACGGACACGTGGCATTTTAAATTAAAATAACTTAAAAAACTCGAAATATTGGGAAAATTTAATATCGACGAACAAAATGAACTCCACCCTCCTTCCACCACCACCACCAACCCAACCTTTCTCTTCCGTCGACCACCCCAACCCCCTTCCACTCTTTGCGACTAAATACCTACTCGAACTAGTGTCAGCAACAAATGGAACAAACAACACCATAGCCAATACCAATCAACCCCCATCGCCACCTTAAACCAACAAGCATCACACAACTACAAATCGAACCAATAAGCACCACACCACTACAAATTGAACCAATAAGCACCACTACCAGTAAGTTGAACCTTGGAAAATTGATTAAAATCGGGTTGAACCTTTAAATCTTCAAATTAACCTTTAAATTGATTTCAAATCCTCCCCCCCCACCCTCGAGATTTTGTGCCAAGGTCGGAGATAGTGGAGGGGGTGGCAGAATCGAGGCTGATTTAGTTGCTGGATTTTTTTATTTCTATTTTTTCTTTGTTTCAAGTCTTTGCATTATGTTTTTTTACATTTTTTTCCAGGTCGGGTGGCAGGGGTTGAGTATTCTAATACAATTCATTTTGTTTTTAGTTTTTAATTATTTATGATATTTTTTTAATTTAAGATGCCACATCTACATGAAGGTTAACATCTTTCTAACGATTTTGGATCAATCATTTTGAAATTATAATGTATTAAGGTCTTAAGATTAAAAATTAGTAATTTATGAAAGTATAAATGACCTCTCCTACCCCCCCCCCTTCCAACCCAGCCCAAGACACGCAGACAAAAAAAAAATTGGTCGCCAAGGGTTCCAAACTTGAAAGATTTCTAAATTTTGTTTAGTTGAATGTGTAATATTTTTACTTCGACAACCATTAAGCTAAAGTATCTGTGGCTCTAGGAGAAAAGTATTAGAACTGGAAGACCTAATTTATTAAAATTGAATTTTCTAAATCGATATGTTGATCACCCAACAGATGAAAGATAACTTTTTCAGTTATTGGAGCATTCTAAGTTTATAACTAATAGAAGTTTGTGTGAGAAAGAGAGACTATAAATTAATCATATATGGAATTAATTATTGCTACGTGTCAAACCTTTGAACCTTGTTAAGAAGAAATACATAATTGTTAAGGTCACCCATTTATTTTAAAGATAGTAGTGAAGGAGGGTAGAGTCGGCTGACTATAGGAATGACACGTGATCAAAATCTTTTCAAGTTACCCTTGTTCTTGATCGATCATCGACCTAGTAGTCCTTCACCAAAAAGTGATATGCCAAATGCATTGTGACTAACCAAAGGCAATTAAGACAAATCTCAAGAATCTATAAAGATCCTTGGGGATAAGATGCAGTCCTATTAAAACTCAACAATGACAGTGAAGATAGACACAACATAGGCGGATAATCATGGAGATTGTATTTCATTGTAATTGTAAAACAATATGACTCTCATGTATTATAAATAAGATCTCTCGTTATGAGGGGATATGACACCCAATTACACATACCTAACACCTGGACTCTCAACTAGCATTATAACATTCTAATATGCTCATATCAATAAGAATACTCTCACCCTCTTTCTCCCGTGGACGTAGGCAAGCAAGACTTGTTAAGCCATGTTAATCCTTGCATTAAATTATTATTTTGGGTATTTCATTTAGGGAAATTGGTCAATTATCACTTTGTAGAAAGAAACCCTCTACAATGTGGTGCCATCTATAAGAGCTTTTAGTCCCACCACCTTCGATTTTTTGTATTTACCGTTGTGAGTGCGAGACAATCGTATCTCTCCCACAGAGGTCAACGAATCTGATCTAATATCCAGATTGAGAGGCGAGATCTGTCTCTTGCTAGATATCTGCAATTCGTCGGTATCATATCCAGAGGGAGATCAGACTGATGTGTTCCAGTCCTAGTTATCATAGCTGTCATCACATATGATCATTATGTATGAAGAACGTTTGTTACAACATGACGAAAATATTCAACATTATGCTCACAATAATATTTTATGAAGGAACATTTGAATTTGCAATAAAAAAGCCACGGATTCCGTTGCCATGGTCCTGACCATTTCCATAGAAGAAGTGTTCAGTAACCTTGTATGCTCCTATCACCCAATAATGGCCGTGTATTGAAATCTGGAATCCCATGAGAAAATTCCTGAAGCCAGAGCGATGAAAAATGTTCCTCTTCCAATCTCCCAACAAACGTGTCCGACCAACTAAATGCATGATCCCATTAAAGTTTGAAATAATTCTTTCGTCGATCCTCCTCAATGATAGAGTCAAATGACAATCAGGAGGAGTTGTGAGACTTCATGAGAAGGAGTTGGGAAGGGACTTAACTAAGAGGTATTTAGGCCTTAGATCAACATCTCCATTCATCTAGGCAATTGAGGACCATAACCACCAATGAAGTTCCGAGTCCTCAAGATCACCACTTGCGATAAGATAACAAACTCGCTCAACACATTCATCAGTATAGGTAATTGACGGGTTGCAGAACGTGTATGTCACATGTGTACCTACAACTCAAGTGCAAGCAGGTCGCTCAAGTAATAATCCTGATAAGTCGGGATTGATCCGCAGGGAATAGCGCGAATATCGTAACGACAACTACAAGGAAGGCTTCTAAAACCTAATTATCGACTCTCAAAAGGAAAGGGAAAAGGTGATGATTTTTATGAGAATTTCTTTTTAACTAAAGTAAACTATCTATCAAATGAAATTTAATTAAAAGAAAGGAAAACTAAAACTTAATTTTCGAAAACTATTTGAGAAAAGTGGCGCCAGGATACAATCCCCCAAACCGTTGGTATTCTCTCAAATATAAAATTTTCAATAATTAAATATATAATTAAAGAAAATAATAAATTTCATCAAAGCACTAAATATATGGGAATTTTACTCTGCACAATATCCAGTCAATAATTGAATTTAACGTGAGTGACAAGATTGACGACACGAGTATTATATCCTCAAATACTTCGGTTACCTACGACAGACGAAGTTAAGAGATCTATAATAATTGTTCCGATAAAATATCAAACCTATTAATTATTTATATAATCTTGTCCAGTTTTATATCCAACGTATATACCTAGGTTGAGTTCATGTATCTCAACCTTCAAGTTATTTAGCCGGACATGTTAAATCTAACTACATATGCATTATTTACATTGTATGATGGCATGATGAATGAAAGATAAGAAGAAAACATGTAAATAATATTACCAAAAGGGTAGAGAAGCAAGAACATGCACAAACCAAGCTTTGAAAGAAATAAATTGGAAATAATCATCTCTTTATTGAAGTTGTATGCAGGAAAAACAATAAATCTTTCTCTAGATGTTCCTCTACCTCTCTAACATTCTCCTTAATAAAATCTAGGTTAAAAGACTGATGATACCTGTTTACTTAGGTCCCTAAGTCGTTTAGAAGAGTCTTCAAAACATAAAACTCTCTAGGCTAAAATATAGGGACAAAATAAAATCCCGCTTCAGGTATATCAAAGGTTCACCCTAGCAATCCGGTTCTATCCACTTCCAAACCGGTTCGGACAAAAGGACTATGAAAGTTGTCTTATTTTGGGAGGAATTCTTCATAATTATACTTATGCCCCTGGATTTTTATCCCAACTTCAATTGCTCATAACTTCTTCACCGTAGCTCGAATTTGGGTGATGTTTCTTCCATGGTTCTCATGACTTCAAATTCTTTGACTTTTCAGTTGGCGTCTCCTCTGAGTTCCAGCTAAAAAATTACAAAAATACCCTTGTCTCTCCTTTCCTTCGTTTCTTTCGCCGTTTCGGTTTTCCAATTGCATTCAGTTGCACAAAATACCTGTAAAACAAGAGAGAACACACAAAATATGAAATACTCACCGAAAAGGTTAGTAGCATAAATATGAGATAAATTCAGTCTAATTACACTGCACGGAACCATAAAATTGTCAAGCCTAAGGGGATACATATGAAATATTTATGCCTAATCAAATCCTCCTAACTTAGAACGTTGCTCGTCCCAAGTATTGTAAAAGAAATAGAGTATGAGTTCAAAGAAACTTCCAAACAACTAACATGATATGATATCTCTTTTGCGGGCAAGCAATTTCATTTAGAGTATGCAACAAGCCGTTAAACCCCTAGGTTACCCTAGTAGGACGAGTGGTGTCTCGTGAGGGTTTGCGGTCAAAATTCATTTTTTGACTCAAAGAAAATATCAAAATAATTAAAAATCATTCAATTTAAATTCCAGAAAAATAATTACTTCAAATTTTATTCGATAAATCTTAATTCATAGTGTGTATGTGTGCATGCGAAGTCGAAAATTAAACAGCTAACTTTCACCGATTGATCATTATGTTGCGTTTCAAAAATTCGTTTTGATTCAATTTCTCACGGAATGCACTCGCAAATGAATCACTCGAATTTTGGCTATTTTCTCTTGGTGCGCGCAATATTAAGAGTAAATGTAATGGAACATAAGTTCACACACATGAATTGAAAGACATAAATATTTAAGGTGAAAAGATATCATGAGCGGGTTATTTTGGTCATTAAAAAACAGAAAATATCATCTTTATTCCCACCGTTTTATCTTTTTATTATCTTTTCGTATTTTAGCTCTCCACGCGGTAATTAATTTCATTATTCAGACTCAGTTAGGACTTTGGTTAAGGTGTTATGGGTAATAATGGGAATGCTCAGAGTTGAAAAATTTACTTGCGATGTCCGTTGGTACTTTTTCATGCATTTTCTCATTTTCTCTTTTTTTTTTCTCATTCTATTTTTCATATTTTTCTCTTCTATATATATTTTTTCATTTCATTTTTTTCTTTCCCCTATGCACCATTTGGTTTAATTGATTATTTTTCATATTTTCACAACTCCGGACCTCTTGGGATTTTTGGGTTAACAAACAAAATGGGTATGAATTATTAGGCTCAAATTGACTTGCAAAATAATGATTTTTTGTGGACTTTTTATGGCTAATATTTTTGGATAAACAATCGATGAGCTAATGTCATTTATTCGAATTACTAATCATATTACCATATGCGTCTCGAGATTAATTTTAATTTTGAGACATTTTTAGTGCGTTTTCAAAACAATATTTCGCTCGTTTTCCGTTTTCGATCAAATAATGATTTAGAGATCATCGATGACTTTTCAATCACTGAAAAGAACTTTGGGTTAATTTTTAACTCGGATTGATTTAATTACTCGAAAAAAGTGATAGGGTAAAAAATCTCACCGAGTTAAAAATCTCCACACTTATTCATTAAATCGTCAATTTTCTCTTAATTTTCGTTTTTGGTCAATTTCGGTTTAGTGCATTATTGTTTTACAAATTGAAACTTCAAACAAAAATTTAGTGATATTTTTGAAAAATTCAAATTCCAATATTTATTTATTTTGATGAAAAATATTTTTGACTTTTGGAAATTTTCAATATTTTTTTTGAAATTTTCGACATTTTCAATTTTTTTTTTTTGGGGGGGGGGGCATTTTAAAAATTGTGAAGTTTAACGGTGCACGTGTACCCCCCCCCCCCCCCCCCCCCCAAAAAAAAAAAAAAAAAAAAAACTTAGCCTTTTGCATTGTCCTCAGTAAAAAGGATTAAAATCCAAATAAAGAAAGGAAGAGCGTGAAAATAAAACAAACAAATATTAAAATGCAATATAATATAATAAGAACACAAATACAATTGCATTAACAAAAGATTGATGATTGCATAGTTCTTGTGTGAAAAAAGATATATTGCTAAAGTTTAAAGAACAACATAACACAAACGCCAATAAATATGCCCATAAAATTATTAAGACATTTGGGCCCATGTTCAAGCGATACATGTCTGCTTGAAGGCGTATCATCATGCTCATATTGCACCTATATTCTTGACGATCCACCTCGTTCTCCTCGCGAAACTCGATAATAAACCCCTCGATGCGAGTCTGTAAGTAGTCAATACAACTATTGATGACCATCGTATTGTATGAGTTATTGTCAAATTCTGCCTCGTAATTCGGGTTGGCTTCCCCTTCGCCCTTGTCATCATCCCTCTAACTTGAACTTCGCCCTCACTTTCTTCATCGCTGTCACGCTCCGCCATTTCGACATCCGCAAAGATAGGTGAAGGAGGTTGCAAGTTTCACATTTGACGCTTGCTTTGCCCAATGGAAAATGCGTTTATGGGCTTGGGTACACAAATGTAGGAAGAGCGTCGGAGCAAAGAGAGAAAATAAATGACGCATAGGGAAGAGACATATTACTCTTTTTATCGAATGTGGAGGCAATGATCTCTTGAAAATAAATATGTGGGAGGCTTATGCGGCTTTGCTCATCGAGGAGATGATAGAGAAAAGTTCCATGGCATAGTCGAACGAAAAAATTACTAGTAGTGGAGAGTATGGTGTTGCACGTGATGATGTGGACATGGAGAAGGTCTCGGGAAGTTTCTTAATGGGGAAGGTGTCCTTGGTCCATTCATTTCTGGGCGCCCAACATTCAACGCATTCTTGCTTTGGTAGGAGTGGTGCGGCAATTGGGTAGGTGTGATTTTGAGTAATAGTCATCCCCAAGGCCCGCATTTTACTTCGAATGATTTGGAGGGAGAGCGGGATCTTCTTGCAATGGACATAGAGATTTACGGACGAACGTCCCATAAAAGAGACACACAACACTATCTTGGACAATGTCGCTGATTCGTCCCGAATCATAGCACTCATTATCCTCGAACTTAATCATTTTAGCCCCATTGGGTACCGTAATTGCTATAAATAATCAGATAACCTTCGTTTTATATGAAAAAAGTTATTTGAGGTATTATTGAGCTTTTATAGGTGTTATGGTGAGGTATGAAGTTTGCGCGCGTTTCGATAAAGTTTTGTCGCGATTCGCACGTTCAGGGGCATTTTTGTAATTTCGCACTTCAGGATTTTTGCCCAAAGTATTCATGGAAGTTATAGCCCTCGGGCCGCGAACGGTTCGCGAATCGGAGTTCGAACGAAGGAAACATGGACCTTTAATCGGGGAAGAATTATAAGAATTTATTTATTATTATTTTATTTATTAACTAACAATCTAAATAATTCCATCTATGTCCCTTTCACTTTGAATTATAGCAAGCTTCCATAGGCAATTTTGATTTGGCTCGGGTTTGTGCTCGGGTTTTCTTTCATCCGAAATTGGAGCTTTTAGTCTGAAATTGGAGCTTGGGTCGCGTGTGGATATAGTTGTGGGTCAATTGACTCGGGTTTTTGGAATACCCATTTTGACAATTTTCAAGCTTTGGCCATTAATAGTGGTGGGTTTTACCATTTTTCTTGGAGTTTGTCGTGGGTCCATTTCATCTATGGCGATTTGGGCACGGGTTTGATGTTGGAAGGTGTGGTGGTCTCGACCATTAATGGTTTTGGGCTGCTGTATCGTTTTGGTGGGTCTCGGCATAAGCAACCATGGCTGCGATTTTGATGGGCTGTCCCAGCCGCCGCGGTCGGCCGACCCAGCCACCGCGATCGATCGAGAAATTAGTTTTTGTCGTGGTTGCAAGACAATATGCTCCCCCATTTGTAGCGGTCGATCAGTTTGACCGCGATCGACCGATCCCCTGCTTTGGCTGACTTGTCTTTGCTGCTATCCCTTCCTTTCCTTTCCTTTTTTTTTTTATTTTTATTTTCCCTTTTTCTTTTGTTGTATTAATAGAGACTTATCCCCTTTTCTATTTTTTTTTCTCTTTTCTTTTCTATATTAATGTAACTTACTATAAAAGGGAACCATAGTATTTTTTTTGTAGAGAGATTAGTTTTAGCTCTCATTTTTTTTCTCTTAATAGTTTAGTTTTAGGGTTTGTAAACATTGGGGATTATTTATTTGAGACACCACTTTGGGTATTTCCACTATTAATGTAAGTTTATTTTCTTCTTTTTCTTCTTCTTCCTTGTCTATTAGCTTGTTCATTTATTTCTTGCTTTGTTTTTATTTTCTTACCTAGAAAATTAGTGTAGTATAATTATTTCTTGTTTTAATTGTTAAGTAGTTGTTTTAATTAATTTAATCATGTTGTGTGAGTAGTTAAATAGGGTTTGGGTTGTGTGTATGCCATTGATGGGTGTAGAGCTCCGAAAATTAGATTTTTGTGTAAAATCACATTTAATTGAACCCCCGCATATTAAAATTGGTTTATTATTCGTTTAACTTTCTTTGTCACGCAACGTTAGTATTTATTGCGATAATCCAATTTTAAGAAGCGTTTGACCATTTTGAATAAAATGTTTAATCTCGCATCGTTGGATTAAAATCATTTCATGTGTGATGTTTATGTTTAACTAAAAATGCTCGGTTAAATGTTTTCAAACCGAAATTCTATTTTTGCGTGTTAGGCCATGTCGGGCACTCAATCCAGACTCTCGTTTTATTATATATTGTTTAGACTTAACTTCTTATTTTTCCCTTTTTTATTTACAACCACCCATCACCTTTTACAATTTTAATCCTGAAGTGATAAATCCGTTACAATCTATCGAACATTCCCTATGGATTCGATACCCGAACTTACCGATATACTTTTAAAACAAGAGTAGTTAGAGTTTAGGTTTTTGTATTAACGCGGTGAAACGAATTCAACGATTAGCGTTTTGACGCGACGCTACTTTTCACAGTTAATCAAATAGCGCCATTGTCGGGGAGTGTTTTGTTATAGGTTGTAATTGTCTTATTATTTCGTATTATTTTTCTATAATTTTTGTATTTTTTGTTTTAACCTTTTTTGCAGGATTTGCACATTTGAGCGCCAAGAACCGCTTGAATTTTTACCGGCGCACATCATCTTTGTGGAAATAGCCATTTCGAGCCTTCTTTAGGGTAAGCATGTCGTATTTCAATTTTTCTGGTAATCGTAATGATAATTCTCAAAATCCCCGTAAACCTATGACTTTTGGTCAATACTTACAAGCCCCAAAAGTTGCAACATCTAAAATGACTTTGGGTGAGTATTACGAAAATCAAAGTATGGATTACGAAAATTTTGAGAATGATCATTTCGATTTTGGGTCGCAAGATTCTTATGATAAGAATTTTGAAATAGATTGCAATAGCTTTCAAAATTCTCATGTTAATGATTTTGATAGTCGTTCCGATGATAACTTTCAAAGTTCTCATTTGCAAGAATTCGCTCCTCACCCCATGAGTTTCGGTGAGGGCTTGCGCATGCTTGAGAATAAGAAACTTGAAAATCGTTATCGGGAAGAAATTTTTTTTTGGGAGAATGAGTTGGATTTATTATTTGAATCTGACAACAATTTTTCTTCCGAGACTTTTGAAGTCAAGGAATGTTTTGAACCAAGTGAGGAATTTTTGCCTACTTTGGAACAAACCATCCCTCACTTGGCCTATGGTACAATAGTTAATGAAAAGGGGGTTTTGGGAAAAGGTCCTTATAATGATCAAAGTGTATAAAAATAGGACACTCCATATAATTTTATAAATTTAGTCCCTGTACAAAAAATTCCATGTAAAATGGTGAAAAATAGTGCCGCTGGCGCGGACCAAAAAAATAAATGCTATTGTACTACAAGGACTAGATTTATAAATGCTATTGTACCACAGGGATTAGATTTATAAACTTGAAAAGCATTGTCCTAAAAATCCAAATATAGGAAGGAACACGACCTTTACCTTAATTCTCTATAATGAAAATGAGGAACAAATGGATGTAGTATCCATTTGCAGTGAAATGGTTTCTTTCTTGATTCTTAAAGAAGAAAGTTTCATTGAAAATGATCCTATTTCTTTCGAAATTCAATCTTCAAGCGATGATACTTCATCTCTTGAGATTGAATTTCTTTCATCCCCGTCTTTATTCTATATTGTTGAATCGTCACAAGTACTCGATGAATTGATTCAATACCTTAAAACGTTTAACCTTTTCACTGATGAGGAGTACTTGCTCGAGTTGCCTTCCATGAGGGCATCTTTGCCTCCTTGTGCGCCACCTCCCATTCCAATTGAAAAATATTTGGGAGGAAATTCAGTTTTTTTGGAACCCATGTGTACCTCTCCCTCTTATTATCCAAATCACCCATCGTCCACCCAAAATTGATAATTAGCGATGATTCACCTTTTTTACCACCCACATGCCTTTCGTTGTTCAAACGAAATTCTTATTTTTCGGAAGGCATGATTTCAAGTGAGGGTACACCGGTTATCCTCCAAAGTCAAATTGTAGTTTGGGTGGACCTTAAAAAAAATTAGACTTCTAGTGTATAGTTAATTAGAAGTTAAAATTGTAGGTTGTAAATATTTAATTGTTATTTTCTTTATTGTTCTTCTTTATTCTTACTTATAGTCTAGTGTAATTAGTTAAAATTTTTATTCTTTCTTTTTGTTATGCTTTGATACTAAAATATTTTGTAGAATCATTGGACTTGTACTTTCACGAGATCGCTCAATTTTGGGTAATATCACTATTTTCCTCTCTTTAACTTGGTTCTTAATTTACGTTGAGGACAATGTCAGGTTTTAAGTTAGGGGGTGTGGGATATTCTATCCATTCATTGGTAGTTTCTTTGATTTGATTATATGTTATTTCCAAACATTCTTTTCTTGTAAAAAATTAAAAATTTCAAAAAGATTTTCTTTTTTTTTTCTCCTTTATTGGGCATTTGGCCTTTGTTTCCGATGATAAAGTTCAATAATTGCCCAATCTAATAGACAACTCAATGATGCATGTTCTTGATTTTAGAAGTTATTAGACTTTATTCCTCAATCATTGAAATTATGAATAACTTCATGAATTAAACTCTGCTCCGATGAGCACATGCATTTTTCTTGCTTTATTGATTTGGTTTAAGATTTTTATAACTCGGTAATCTTTTGTTGCATTGTATATACTTACACCGAGTGAACTTTGGGCTTTTCTTCGTTTGTGAGTGTTTATACACTTTTCTTTCCTCTTTGAAAACGTTGAATTCGTCGGTAATCTCTCTATTCTTCATTGATCATTCATTAATTGAGTTTATATCTTGAAATGTGTTTCTTGATCATGATTTTCATATATTGTTTTGACTCGAGAATTGCGTAAACTTTATGAAATGATCATAGGCAATCTTTGTTATATCACCCATATTGACTTTGACCTCACCTTATATGTTTCCCCTCATCAATCCCTTTGAGCCTAAATATAACCTTTCGTTTCATAACCCCAAATCTTAAAACCGACTCCGAATTGGAGTTTTAAACCATACACATTACCTTCCATACCTTTGTTTGGAATGTTACTTGGGATTGAATGATGTTATTGTCTTGTGGTTGCAATTTAGGCATGTGAGAGTGAAAAGTAAAGAAAAGAAAGTAGTGAAAAAGAAAAGAAAAAGCAAAAAGAAAAGAAAAGAAAAGAAAAGAAAAATAAGAAAAGAAAAGAAAGAGGAAGTTTGTATATGTTGTGTATAGTGTCCAATAAGATTTGATTACTCTCCCCATTGTTAGATTCAATGCCTTTTATGGATTGTATTTTCCAATTTTTGATATTTCCTGCATTCTTCCCATTATTCTAAGTTTCCATTTCGAACACTTTGAATCAGTACATACATATCCTTCGTTTCGTACCATAGCCTAGCCTACATTACAATCCTATGCGATGTTAGGGTGAATTTAATTTAAAAGTCATAATAGTTTTGATAATCTGTGAAATTTAATGTGCAGTATCTTCAATTGAGTTTATAGTTTAACATTTTTTTATATATAGCGTTCTTCATTTGTGACATGTGTGCGACCTAGTTTTCATTTACATTTACTCTTTATGCTCGCATGTTCCGTGTGTTACCTCCCTGTTTTGAGTGAATTCATTTGATGAGCGTAATGCCCGTGAGGATTTACTTATGCACGCTTTTATATTTATCCGATTTATTTAAGTTTTGCCAAATCATACTTTGCATGTGCTCGCTCCCCTCCCATATTTAAGGTTTCAATTCAATGAAGTTCATTCTATAATGTTAATAATACGGACTGTTGTGTGAATTAGTTCACTTTGCTAATAATGTGTATGGAATATTTTTCTTTGTTGTTGAGTTTGTCGCATGCTGGGTTGGGCATATTTTGAGAAAAGTATATGATGTTTGTGGGTTTCATCCCTGAAAACCCTCACGAGACGACACTCGTCCACTAGGGTAACCTAGGGGTTTAACGGCTTATTGCATACGCTAAATGCAATCGTTCTCCCGTGAAAGTGGCTTTTATCTTTTTTATCTCTTTTATATATATCTCCTATTTTGTCGTTTTCTTATAATTCTTCTTGCGTTGAATTAGCATAGTGTAAGTTAGGGGGTGTGATTCATCTCGAATCATAGCACTCATTACACTCTAACTTAGGCAATTTAGCCCCCTCGGGTACCGTAATTGGTATAAATATGCTCATTAATCAGACAACCTCTGATTTATATGAAAAAAAGTTATTTGAGGTATTATTGAGCTTTTATAGGTGTTATGATGCTTAGTATGAAGTTTGAGCGCGTTTCGATAAAGTTTCATTGCGATTCGCACGTTCAGGGGCATTTTCATAATTTCAAACTTTAGGATTTTTTCCCGAAGTATTCACGGACGTTGTAGCCCTCGGGCCAAGCTTCACGTGATCGCAAATGGTGTGCGAATTGGAGTCTGAACGAAGGAAATACGGACCTTTAATCGGGGAAGAATTATAAGAATTTATTTATTATTATTTTATTTATTAACTGACAATCTAAATAATTCCATCTACGTACCTTTCACTTTCAAATACAACAAGCTTCTATAGGCGAAGAGGTACTATGCTTAGTAACAGCTAACAAAATATTGATTTTGTTTTTCATTTCATAGTGGGTTTTGAGGATTGCTCCTACAACAGAATTTAAAAAAAAAAAAAATTTATAGAGCAATACCACATTGTAATCAACACACAAAAGTAAAGAAATGAAATAGCAACGCTTTTGATCATTGTTGATGCTTTCCTTGTTTACTCATATATATATATATATATATATATATATATATACACTCTCTACTAAGCTAGAAGAGAGTACACAAAAGTCAGGAACTTTGATCCCTACACTTGGGGGGTAAGTCCGTCCTAAGAGAAAGTATACTGAGAAAAGTCCCCGCAGACATAAATTAATAGAAAATGTAGAGGGGGGGGGGGGAGTTAAATTCCACCTCTTTAATATTTAAAAGAAGAGTGAAGCTCTTAAAGAGAACATAGAGCAAGGACGCCAAAGACTAGGGGCTACCTAATTCAAATAGTTTTCAATGAAACAAAACTTGAAGGAAGGAGACAGGGGTCACCCCCCTCTCCAACCTAGCCTTTATGAACATAAGTAATAGTGTGTAGGAGTACCCCCACAGACAGGAGGGGTGATTTAAGACAGTAACATGCAAATACCTCACAGTCATAAGAGGTGCATTTTCAAAAATAAAAGTACAATGTATATATATACATAACTTGCTCATATTAATGCAAGTACCTCGCAGTATATGGGGCAGCCATCAGTAGGCCAAATGCTCACAGAAATTAGAGCAAGTCATATAAAACGAACACCGACAATATAGATGGAGATCAAGGGAAAAGAAAAGTGCAGGAGAAACAAAGTGACATTTCTCTGATTCATGAATGATCAGCGATGTACACATATAATTCAAAATACTACAAAGCAAGAAGTAGCCCATCTGCTTGGAATAACAAAACATAAGTCATCACGAGTTATGGCACCGGCATATGACGAACCAGACTCTCGCAGAAACTCTTCCTCCAACCTGACGAATTTAGCCTCGTCCTCCTGGTCACTAGGCTCAAGTCTGGCGAGCTTCACCTATATTAATGCGATCTGATTCCAGATTCTTATGGCTTCAGCCTGCCGCTGCTCAACCCTAAACTGTCTGGAAGTGTGAAGTCTCACCATCTTCCGGAAAGGAACACTCAAAAAGTGGCGAACTCCCGTATCAAGCCAATCCAAACAAAAATGATAGAACTGCTGCAAGTCGTGGAGAGCATCCAAGAATAGTAAAATAGAAGAGCTAGTCAGCTTAGCAGGGGAGGTAGATAAGAAATCATGAACATGGTTGGAAAGAGCCTTCAGGTTGAATGCCGTGAGACTATCAATTTGATGTATGCTATGAGGAGTAAATATCTAGGTGTGGTGCTCTAAGATCAGATCCAAGAGTAGACGCTCATGTGTCCTGAATCGTCCAGGTAACTCCTCACGCCATAGTCTACCCGCAATGGTCGGAGAAACCTCTACTTCGCCATCTCCATCGGAATGGCGAGACCCTACCTCAGAGGGGAGGAAATAAGACTCCCCGCCAGAATCAACGTCACCAACTATGGGAGTGGCCTCAAAACTATGATCTATCTTTGCATCCATCCCACTGCTAGACTCCACAGTCATCGGAGTAATCTCATTCACCTGGAAACAATGACACAAAGGTGAAATGAGAGTATTTGCTTAGTATATAAAAAAAGAAAAGAAAATAGGGGAACAGTAAAAAGAGGGGGTATGACAGTTTAATACCTCCCTCGCTGCCATCCCACTCTCAAACTCCACAGTCATCGGAGTAATCTCTCTCACCTGGAAACAATGAGATAAGGGTGAAATGAGAACACTTGCACAGTATATGCAAGAAGAAAAGAGGGGAACAGTAAAAAGAGGGGGTATGACAGTTTAATACCTCCCTCGCAGCCATCCCACTCTCAAACTCCAAAATCATCGGAGTAATCTCACTCACCTGGAAACAATGAGCAAAGGTGAAATGAGAGCACTTGCACAGTATACGCAAGAAGAAAAGAGGGGAATAGTAAAAGTAGGGGGCATGCTAGTTTAATACCTCTCTCGTAGCTACCCCACTGCCAGACTCCACAGTCATCGGAGTAATCCCAGCCACCTCGAAATAATGAAACAAAGGTGATATGATAATACTTGCACAGTATACGCAAGACGAAAAGAGGGGAACAGTAAAAAGAGGGGGTATGACAGTTTAATACCTCCCTCGCAGCCACCCCACTCTCAGACTCCACAGATATCGGAGCAACCTCATCAAACTACATAGTCATCGGGGCAACATCACTCACCTAAAAATAATGCAACAAGGGTGAAGATGAGAGTTCTTGCACAGTTTAAACAAAAATAATAGATATGTAAGAATGACATAAGGGATGTGGATATCCTTATATACTATACGTGAGTAACGCCCTCCATAGCAGTCAAAGGAGGAGGTGAAGGGGCCGCCACAGTAGTTGGTGCTCCTGAAGGGGCTATCTCAACAACCAGTACTTCTAAAGAGGTGACCTCAGTCTCCGGTGCTCCCAAAAGAGATACCTCAAAGACGGTAGTCACAACGGATGCTCCTACAGGGGGTATCTCAGTAACCATCGCTCCGGAAAAGGCTACCTTAGTGGCAGGTGCTCTCGAAGGAGCAACCTCAGCAACGACAATCGTAGTGGATAGGCGAGGCTGTAAATGAGAAGAAGGGGTAAGAGTTAATAAATCACCTACCTCATGAATGAAAAATACCTCAATTAAAAAAAAGGGGAAAATTCCTCAATGGCTCAGCAAAGATAGCTACTTGAAGGGCTGCAATAACATGGCAAGCTGGCCCGCGCATAGGGGCTGCTGAAGAGACAATAACAGGAGCCACCATTTAAATAACACCAAGGGATAACTGCAAAAGAAGTAAAAGAAGGCTATGATGAGTACAAGATGGATAAAAAATAATTGGCTAAATAGAAAATATGAAAGTACTTGAGCCCTATCCAAAGAGGAGGAGCGAAAAAGGACGGTCGGTGCAACAGGGGCTGTGTTGATAGCCTGCAAATGATTAAAATAGGTTATTTATTGCATGCTCGAGAAAAAAGAGATTCCATGCTCGAATGGAAAGGCCTAACCCGAAGTGTGGGCTCAATAGTTGAAGCCACAGTAAATATTGGGCCGCGAGAGATTGCCTGAACCAAGGGTTTGTCGTCCATAGATAAGCGGACCTAAGGGATAGAAATCCTCACTGAAGAGGATAACCCTGGGATAGTAACATCAGGTAAGGGAAGAGTCCCTCCGTGAGAAGAAAACCCAGAAGCCGTCTGGACCTACGAAAATGCAAAACGCCAAAAAGTATAAATTTCCTATTACTGAAAGGAAAAAAACTTTCAAAAATACATACCTTAGATGAGGAGGTGCCCTGGGGCTCAACTGTAGAAGTACCCACCACCGAAGTAAGAGAAGACGAAATGACGGTGCCAGAAGTCACAACCCTCTACACATTATAAATGGGTAAAGAAAAGGAAGAAAGAAACAATTAAATGGCACAATGAAAATTTTGAAAATGGTGAGGCATACCTGAGTAGAAGGAGAAGTCACAGAAGTGGTCCCGGTGCTGGTAGGGTGAACAGATGAAAGTTGCAGGGAAATGCCAGCATACACAACCAAAATGTAATTGGTGGATTAACAAATTACATTCAATGGTAAAAGAAATAAGGAGGTAACAAACCTTTCTAAAAAGGCCGCGGGAAAAAAACGAGCATAGAGTTCCTCTCCCGCTGAAAAGGCGTCAGTCGTAGTGGGGGAAGGGGAGAACTACTTGCCTTTGTGTAAGTGACCTGCAAAATATGTCAGAATACTTTCATTAGAAAATAAAATTATGAGGGGGAAGAAAGAAAATCATATGCATAAAATTTCCAACAAAAGGAACACTTACAGCAGCAGGGCGCATAGTTTGGCCATAATAGAGAGGTCGGGTGGTGGAGATAACTCCCCCAGGATAATGGGATGCCTCATCATCACTGGAAGACTCTCTCAAGACTGATAACAAAGCATAAGTGTTAGTAGTGCCTTTGCTATGGAAACCCGATCCGCCCACATCACCCGAAGAAGAACTATGGGCATCATAGGAAGGGATGCTTCCATAATCAACTAGTTCCTCTTCCAATGAGTGGGAGGGAGATCCATAGGTGAAAATCTGAGAGAACTAGTTCCACTAAGTAAAGAATGTCAGGATATAGTACCTTCTGCAATGGGAATAGATGCGACCCGTGTCACCTGGGAAGTAATGCCCAATGCTCCGTAACCTTTCTCTTTCATAACTTGGTAGGTTGCCTCCACCCCAAGATCATCAGTATCGGACCCTTGGTTCATGGTGGAGGAAACAACAATGCCAGCACCATTCCCTTTCTTCTTCTTTGCAGCCCGAGTCCTCACAGGAGAAGAGGGAGGAGAAGTGGCACTATCAAGAATGAAATTAGACACATCCGTGTCAAGGTGCTTCCTCTTACTTGTGGTAGGGGTGTTCACTTTCCCTTTGCTTTTTGATCGACCTTTAGAATTCATGAGGGTAATCTCAGTCGATGGGTGCTGAAGTGAATCGTCGAGAAGAGGTTTCACTAAAATAGGGATGGCTTGCTCCAAGGGTGGCCTGGAAGTGGTGCTAAGAAACCAAGAATCTCTCTGCTTCCGCTTGACCAAAAATTGGGCCTTGACATATTTTACCGGGTTAGTCTCATGAGGGGTACCAACTACACATTTTTGGATGAGACGGACCTACCACTGCCAAAGCAGGAACCAAGATGAACTTAATAAGGGATGATAATTGCAGGGAGGCACGTAGAGTCCCCCTAGACCACTAACTCAATAGAACTGTCCCTGGAGAGTGAAGCTGGTTCACGCCTCTAAAAATGCCTCAGAAAGATCACTGTAGGTAGGAAGAGGAGGGGTATGAACGCCCTGATCATAGCCAAACTGCCGTCTTCCCCTCTCAGAATGATAAAACTCAACACGCGAACCCAACTCGGTCCAAGAAGGAAGGAGGACTGGTAAGAGCATCGTCACCACATTAATATGAGGACAAGTAGAAACACACTCCACTGTCGAAGGAAAATAGAAAGTCCCTCCATAAAGAAATCCAATTGAAGATTCCCCCAAGGCGCTTGCTATAAGGACGAAACTGAAACTCCTCAATATCATCAATCAACGCTCCCAAAGATTTCTTGGGAATTTTCTTGTGCCATTGGAGAAGTTGCGCAACATCGCTATGACAGGCCTGAGTCCCTGAAGTATGGTAGGGGAAATGCTCAAATAAAAAGGCCATTAAGAGAGCGGCGTTTACATAACTAGCAGCATCATATCGACCGCAAGACCTCTCTACGTCTATATGTGGTCGGTCCAACCAGGTGTAAAGGGAACCCAAAGTTAAGGTGGCCACAGGTACTGACCTGCTGCGAGATAATCGTACATCCAATTTAAAGAGATGTTCGCGAGGGGAATCTTCGGGCTTACCTAGAAGAAGGAATCAGGTCAGAAATGTAACTAAGAAAGCGGGTAAGTGTGAAGGAGAGTGGAGCCTAGGGCCATCCTAAGTCTCCCCTTTCTTTAGCTGATCAAAATCTCTGAACCAGTATCTTTGCCTTTTAGCAAAGGAATGCTTGGTAGGACCAATCATATTTATAGCTACGTACCTTGAGCGCTGATTGTAGCTCCCCCACCATCTCCCGCTCTAAAGGATCCTCATAGTCATCAGAAAAGACCTGTTGTCCAAAGAAAGGAAGAGCGTATAATTCACATACATCCTCTAGGGTGATGGTAAATTCGCCCCAGCCCGTGACAAATGTGTGAGACTCCATACTCCACCGAGACAGTAAAAGATTGAGCGAAGAAATACGCTTAGATACTGTGTAAGACTTCAAGCTACTGACGACAGTAAAAAGAACCACTTCCCTAAGAACAACCACATAATCAGGAATGCTCAGAACATAGTCAACCCAGCTAGTCCATTCCTTCGTGGCACCCCCCGCGGTTTTAACTTCATCATTGTAATAAGGAAAATCACCGCGGTCGACCTGAACCCGGAGAATAGAGTTTGGAGAGATAGTAGGAGAATCAACAGACTCACTCAACCCCACATGAGGGCGCTCCAGAACAGTGTTAGAAATTTTTTCTTCAAATTGAGTTAGAGAAGCCATAAAATTGTTAGCTGGAACAAAAAAAAGGAACACGACGATAAATACCAAAATCTCGCCCTTGGCGAATGCACACATAGTTTTGCCATGCCGAAGAAGAAGATGGTGTAGATGAAGAAGTACCAAGAGCCATTGGCTAAAGAAAAGATCTCATCGCGGTTGAAACTCCAAGTAAGGAACTCTTAGTTGCAGCAGATACTCTAGAAACACCAACTCGCGAGGAACCCATAGATGAGAAACCATGGGTGTCCCTCGCTACCAAAGAAGTGGCAGCAAAAAGTCCCGCAGACACTACACCAAAACTGGCGATTGGTCACGGCCAAAATCCCTGACCAAAGCTGTGGGTCGCGGACTTGGGCCATTACCATTTCAGGCGTGACAATTTTCGTCAATTTTCATGGGTTGCGGCCCAAATCCGGACCAAAAAATGGTCACGGCCGAGAGGGGTCACGACAGATGGTCGCGGACTTGGGCCGTGACCCATACCGTGACGGGTCGCGGCCCTCATCCGTGACCCACAACCGTGACAAAATGGTCGCGGCCAAAGTCCGCGACCCACGTCCGTGACAAAAAAAAATTGGTCGCGACCCTTATCCGTGACCCACAACCGTGACAAATTAGTCGCGGCCAAAGTCCGCGACCCACAGCTGTGAAACAAAAATAAAACAAAATTGGTCGCGGCCCTTATCCGTGACCCACAACCGTGACAAATTGGTCGCGGTCAAACTCCGCGACCCACAACCGTGACAAAAAAAATAAAAATAAAATGGTCGCGGACTTTGGCCGCGACCATTTTTATGCGCGACGAAAAAAATAAAATGGTCATGGAAAAAGTCCATGACCATATTTAACTATAATTTAAAAAAATATTTTTTTTTGGTCCAATCCTAAAATTGGGGGTCCTGTGAGTGCACCGTCGGTTGCTACGTGTAACGTTGGACGCGTACGAGGTGTTACAAATATTTATTATTGGCAAAACAATAAAAAAAATCACATTGCGAATCGAGAACGTTGTTAATAAACAAATAAATATACAAACTTTTAAATATTACACGTCTTAATAATCACAGACCAAAAAAAAATTGGGCAGAGTTTCCTCTATTTTCTTGACATTTCAAAACCTGTAAATGTAAAACATGCTTATTATAAAGCCCGCACGACCATAAAATTAAATAATCAAATTATAAAACCCGCACGGCCATAAAACTAAACAATAAAAGCCCGCAAGACCAACACAAAAAACAAAATCCTGAATATCCACAACATATAAACAACCTTCATGTTGTAGACCATTGCCTCCTTCGTTTGTTCCGCGTGCAAAAATCCTACAAATGATAGGATATATAAAAAAAATATCAGTAACCAAGTAGGTTTACAAAAAAATTAATCAAGTTGGAAAATTGCATATATGAGTTAAAATTATCAGTAATCAAGTAGAAATATGCAAATTACCGTCGTATTCTCAATCTGGGAGTTCCGCGGCTGCGGGGTCAGTTCCTATGAGTTACATTGGTCCGGTGGGAGGTGTTGGTTCCACCCACGGGGACGTTCGGGGGCTGTTTCGAGTTCTCACCCTCTAACGCCATGTTCTTAAGCTTAAGTCTAGAAATATTTAAATTACCGTCGTATTCTCAAACCGGGAGTCCCGCGACTGCGGGGTCAGTTCCTACGAGTTACATTGGTCCCGTGGGAGATGCTGGTGCCACCCACGGGGCCATTCGGGGCTGTTTCGAGTTTTCACCCTCTAACATCAAGTTTTGCCTAAGCCTAGAAATATGCAAATTACCTTCGTATTCTCAAATCGGGAGTCCCGCGGCTGCGGGGACAGTTCCTACAAGTTACATTGGTCCCGTGGGAGGTGTTGGTGCCACCCACGGGGACGTTCGGGGGTTGTTTTGAGTTTTCACTCTCTAACGCCATGTTTTTAAGCCTAAGTCTAGAAATATGCAAATTACCGTCGTATTCTCAATCCGGGAGTCCCGCGGCTGCGGGGTCAGTTCCTACGAGTTACATTGGTCCCGTGGGAGGTGTTGGTGCCACCCACGGGGACGTTCGGAGGCTGTTTAGGGTTCTCACCCTCTAACGCCATGTTTTTAAGCCTAAGTCTAGAAATATGCAAATTACCGTCGTATTCTCAAACCGGGAGTCCCGTGGCTGCGGGGTCAATTCCTACGAGTTACATTGGTCCCGTGGGAGGAGTTGGTGCCACCCACGGGGCCGTTCAGGGGCTGCTTCTAGTTCTCACCCTCTAACGCCTTGTTTTTAAGCCTAAGTCTAGAAATATGAAAATTACCGTCGTACTCTCAAACCGGGAGACCCGCGGCTGCGGGGTCAGTTCCTACGAGTTACATTGGTCCCGTGGGAGGTGCTGGTGCCACCCACGGGGACGTTCGGGGGCTGTTTCGAGTTCTCACCCTCAAAAGCCATGTTTTTAAGACTTAGTCTAGAAATATGCAAATTACCGTCGTACTCTCAAACGGGGAGTCCCGCGGCTGCGAGGTCAGTTCCTACGAGTCACTTGGCCCTGTGGGAGGTGTTGGTGCCACACACGGGGCTGTTCGGGGGCTGTTTCTAGTTCTCATCCCCTAACGCAGTGTTTTTAAGCCTAAGTCTAGAAATATGCAAATTATCGTCGTATTCTCAAACCGGGAGTCCCGGGGCTGCGGGGTCAGTTCCTACGAGTTACATTGGTCCCGTGAGAGGTGTTGGTGCCACCCACGGGGACGTTCGGGGGCTGTTTCGAGTTCTCACCCTCTAACGTTAAGTTTTGCCCAAGTCTAGAAATATGAAAATTACCTTCGTATTCTCAAATAGGGAGTCTCGCGGATGCGGGGACAGTTCCTACGAGTTACATTGGTCCCGTGGGAGGTGTTGGTGCCACCCACGGGGCCGTTCGGGGGCTGTTTCGAGTTTTCACCGTCTAACGCCATGTTCTAAAGCCTAAGTCTAGAAATATGCAAATTATCATCGTATTCTCAAACTGGGAGTCCCGCGGCTGTGGAATCAGTTCCTACGAGTTACATTGGTCCAGTGGGACGTGTTGGTGCCATCCACGGGGCCGTTAGAGGGCTGTTTCGAGTTTTCACCCTCTAACTCCATGTTTTTAAGCCTAAGTGTAGAAATATGCAAATTATCGTTTTATTCTCAAACCGGGGGACCCGCGGTTGCGGGGTCAGTTCCTATGAGTCACATTGGTCCCGTGGGAGGTGTTGGTGCCACCCACGGGGACGTTCGGGGGCTGTTTCTAGTTCTCACCCTCTAACACCATGTTTTTAAGCCTAAGTCTAGAATTATGCCAATTACCGTCGTACTCTCAAACCGGGAGTCCCGCGACTGCGGAATCAGTTCCTACGAGTTATATTGGTCCCGTGGGAGGTGTTGGTGCCACACACGGGGACGTTCGGGGGCTGTTTCTAGTTCTCACCCCCTAACGCCATGTTTTCAAGCCTAAGTCTAGAAATATGCAAATTACCGTCGTACTCTCAAACCGGGAGTCCCGCGGCTGCGGGGTCAGTTCATACGAGTCACATTGGTCCCGTGGGAGGTGTTGGTGCACCCACGGGGACGTTCGGCAGCGGTTTCTAGTTCTCACCCTCTAACGCCATGTTTTTAAGCCTAAGTCTAGAAATATGCAAATTACCGTCGTATTCTCAAACCGGGAGTGCCGCGACTGCGGGGTCAGTTACTACGAGTTACATTGGTCCCGTTGGAGGTGTTGGTGCCACCCACGGGGACGTTCGGGGACTGTTTCTAGTTCTCACGCCCTAACGCCATGTTTTTAAGCCTATGTCTTGAAATATGCAAATTACCGTCGTAGTCTCAAATCAGGAGACCCGCGGCGGCGGGGTCAGTTCCTACGAGTTACATTGGTCCCGTGGGAGGTATTGGTGCCACCCACGGGGCCGTTCAAAGGCTGTTTCGAGTTCTCGCCCTCTAACGCTATGTTTTTAAGCCTAAGTCTAGAAATATGCAAATTACCGTCGTACTCTCAAATCGGTAACCCGCGGCTGCGGGGTCAGTTCCTACGAGTCACATTGGTCCCGTGGGAGGTGTTGGTGTCACCCACGGGGCCGTTCGGGGCTGTTTCGAATTCTCACCCTCTAACGCCATATTTTTAAGCCTAAGTCTAGAAATATGCAAATTATCATCGTATTCTCAAACCGGGAGTCCCGCGACTGCGTGGTCAGTTACTACGAGTTACATTGGTCCCGTGGGAGGTGTTGGTGCCACCCATGGGGATGTTCAGGGGCTGTTTCGAGTTCTCACCCTCTATGGTCAAGTATTGCCTAAGTCTAAAAATATGAAAATTACCTTCGTATTCTAAAACCGGGAGTCCCGCGATTGCGGGGACAGTTCCTAGGAGGTACATTGGTCCCGTGGGAGGTGTTGGTCCCACCCACGGGGACGTTCCGGGGCTTTTTCGAGTTCTCACCCTCTAACGCCATGTTTTTAAGCCTAAGTCTAGAAATATTCAAATTACCGTCGTACTCTCAAATCGGGAGTCCTGCGGCTGCGGGGTCAGTTCCTACAAGTCACATTGGTCCCGTGGGAGGTGTTGGAGCCACCCACGGGGTTGTTCGGGGGATGTTTCTAGTTTTCACCCCCTAACGCCATGTTTTTAAGCTTAAGTCTAGAAATATGCAAATTACCGTCGTACTCTCAAATCGGGAGACCCGCGACGGCGGGGTTAGATCCTACGAGTTACATTGGTCCCGTGGGAGCTGTTGGTGCCACCCACGAGGTCGTTCGGGGGCTGTTTCGAGTTCTCACCCTCAAACTCCATGTTTTTAAGCCTAAGTCTAGAAATATGCAAATTACCGTCGTACTGTCAAATAGGGAGACCCGCGGCTGCGGGGTCAGTTCCTACGAGTTACATTGGTCCCGTGGGAGGTGTTGGTGCCACCCACGGGGACGTGAGACCCGCGGCTGCTGGGTCAGTTCCTACGAGTTACATTGGTCCCGTGGGAGGTGTTGGTGCCACCCACGGGGACATTCGGGGGCCATTTCGAGTTCTCACCCTCTAACGCTATGTTTTAAAGCCTAGGTCTAAAAATATGCAAATTGCCGTCGTACTCTCAAACCGGGAGGCCCGCGGCTGCGGGGTCAGTTCCTACGAGTTACATTGGTCCCGTGGGAGGTGTTGGTGCCACCCACGGGGACGTTCGGGAACTGTTTCGAGTTTTCACCCTCTAATGCAATGTTTTTAAGCCTAAGTCTAGAAATATGCAAATTATCGTCGTATTTTCAAAATGGGATTCCGCGGCTGCAGGGTCAGTTCCTACGAGTTACATTGGTCCCGTGGGAAGTGTTGGTGCCACCCACGGGGACGTTCGGGGGTTGTTTCTAGTTCTCACCCCTAACACTATGTTTTTAAGACTAAGTTTAGAAATAGGCAAATTACCATCGTATTCTCAAACCGGGAAACCCGCGGCTGCGCGGTCAGTTTCTACGAGTCACATTGGTCCCGTGGGAGGTCTTGGTGCCACCCACGGGGACGTTCGGGGGATGTTTCTAGTTCTCACCCTCTAACGCCATGTTTTTATGACCAAGTCTAGAAATATGAAAATTACCGTCGTATTCTCAAAACGGGCGTCCCGCGACTGCGGTGTCTGTTACTACGAGTTACATTGGTCCTGTGGGAGGTGTTGGTGCAACCCACGGGGACGTTCGGGGACTGTTTCTAGTTCTCACCCCCTAACGCCATGTTTTTAAGCCTAAGTCTAGAAATATGCAAATTACCGTCGTACTCTCAAATCGGGAGACCCGCGGCGGAGGGGTCACTTCCTACGAGTTACATTGGTCCCGTGGGAGGTGTTGGTGCCACCCACAGGGCCGTTCGGGGGCTGTTTCGAGTTCTCACCCTCTAACGCCATGTTTTTAAGCCAAAGTCTAGAAATGTGCAAATTACCGTCGTATTCTCAAACTGGAAGTCCTGCGACTGCGGGGTCATTTCCTACGAGTTACATTGGTCCCGTGGGAGGTGTTGGTGCCACTCACGGGGCCGTTCGGGGGCTGTTTCGGGTTCTCACCCTCTAACGCAATGTTTTTAAGCCTAATTCTAGAAATATGCAAATTACCATCGTATTCTCAAACCGGGAGTCCCGCGTCTGCGGGGTCAGTTCGTACGAGTCACATTGGTCCCGTGGGAGGTGTTGGTCCCACCGACGGGGCCGTTAGAGGGTTGTTTCTAGTTTTCACCCTCCAACACCATGTTTTAAAGCCTAAGTCTAGAAATATGCAAATTACAGTCATATTCTCAAACCGGGAGTCCCGAGGCTGCGGGGTCAGTTCCTACGAGTCACATTGGTTCCCTGGGAGGTGTTGGTGTCACCCATGGGGTCGGTCGAGGGCTGTTTCTAGTTCTCACCCTCTAACGCCATGTTTTTAAGCCTAAGTCTAGAAATATGCAAATTACCGTTGTACTCTCAAACCGGGAGACCCGCGGCGGAGGGGTCACTTCCTACGAGTTACATTGGTCCCGTGGGAGGTGTTGGTGCCACCCACAGGGCCGTTCGGGAGCTGTTTTGAGTTCTCACCCTCTAACGCCATGTTTTTAAGCCAAAGTCTAGAAATGTGCAAATTACCGTCGTATTCTCAAACTGGGAGTCCTGCGACTGCGGGGTCAGTTCCTACGAGTTACATTGGTCCCGTGGGTGGTGTTAGTGCCACCCACGGGGACGTTCGGGGGCTGTTTCGAGTTTTCACCCTCTAACGCCATGTTTTTAAGCCTAAGTCTAGAAATATGCAAATTATCGTCGCATTCTCAAACCGGGAGTCCCGCGACTACGGGATCAGTTCCTACGAGTCACATTGGTCCTGTGGGAGGTGTTGGTGCCACCCACGGGGCCGTTAGAGGGTTGTTTCTAGTTATCACCCTCCAACGCCATGTTTTTAAGCCTAATTCTAGAAATATGTAAATTACCGTCGTATTCTCAAACCGGGAGTCCCGAGGCTGCGGGGTCAGTTCCTACGAGTCACATTGGTCCCCTGGGAGGTGTTGGTGTCACCCATGGGGTCGGTCGAGGGCTGTTTCTAGTTCTCACCCCCTAATGCCATGTTTTTAAGCCTAAGTCTAGAAATATGCAAATTACCATTGTACTCTCAAACCGGGAGACCCGCGGCTGTGGGGTCAGTTCCTACGAGTTACATCGGTCCCGTATGAGGTGTTGGTGCCACCCACGGGGACGTTCGGGGGCTGTTTCTAGTTCTTACCCCTAACGCCATATTTGTAAGCCTAAGTCTAGAAATAGGCAAATTACCGTCATATTCTCAAACCGGGAAACCCGCGGCTGCGCGGTCAGTTTCTACGAGTCACATTTGACCCGTGGGAGGTTTTGGTGCCACCCACGGGGACGTTCGGGGGCTCGTTTCTAGTTCTCACCCTCTAAGGCCATGTTTTTAAGCCTAAGTCTACAAATATGCAAATTACCATCGTATTCTCAAATCGGGAGTCCCGCGACTGCGGGGTCAGTTACTACGAGTTACATTGGTCATGTGGGAGGTGTTGGTGCCACCCATGGGGACGTTCGGGGACTGTTTTTAGTTCTCACCCCCTAACGCCATGTTTTTAAGCCTAAGTCTAGAAATATGCAAATTACCATCGTACTCTCAAACTAGGAGACCCGCGGCGGCGGGGTTAGTCCCTACGAGTTACATTGGTCCCGTGGGAGGTGGTGGTGCCACCGACGGGGCCGTTCGGGGGCTGTTTCGAGTTCACACCCTCTAACTCTATGTTTTTAAGCCTAAGTCCAGAAATATGCAAATTACCATCGTATTCTCAAACCGGGAGTCCCGCGGCTGCGGGGTCAGTTCGTACGAGTCACATTGGTCCCGTGGGAGGTGTTGGTGCCACCCACGGGGCCGTTAGAGGGTTGTTTCTAGTTTTCACCCTCCAACGCCATGTTTTAAAGCCTAAGTCTAGAAATATGCAAATTACCGTCGTTTTCTCAAACCAGGAGTACCGCGGCTACGGGGTCAGTTCTTATAAGTCACATTGGTCCCCTGGGAGGTGTTGGTGCCACCCACGGGGCCGGTCGAGGGCTGTTTCTAGTTCTCACCCCCTAACGCCATGTTTTTAAGCCTAAGTCTAGAAATATGCAAATTACCGTCGTACTCTCCAACCGGGAGACCCGCGGTTGTGGGGTCAGTTCCTACGAGTTACATTCGTCCCGTGGGAGGTGTTGGTGCCACCCACAGGGACGTTCGGGGGCTGTTTCGAGTTCTCACCCTATAACGCCATGTTTTTAAGCCTAAGTCTAGAAATATGCAAATAACCGTCGTATTCTCAAACCGGGAGTCCCGCGGCTGCGGGGTCAGTTGCTACGAGTCACATTGGTCCCGTGGGAGGTGTTGGTTCCACCCACGGGGCCGTTTGGGGGCTGTTTCTAGTTCTCACCCCCTAACGCCATGTTTTTAAGCCTAAGTCTAGAAATATGCAAATTATCGTCATATTCTCAAACCGGGAGTCCCGCGGCTATGGGGTCAGTTCCTACGAGTTACATTGGTCCCGTGGGAGGTGTTGCTGCCACCCACGGGGTCGTTCGGGGCTGTTTCTAGTTCTCACCCCCAAACGCCATGTTTTTAAGTCTAAGTCTAGAAATATGCAAATTATCGTCGTATTCTCAAATCGGGAGTCCCGCGGCTGCGGGGACGGTTCCTACGCATTATATTGGTCCCGTGGGAGGAGTTGGTGCCACCCACGGGGCTGCTTCGAGTTTTCACCCTCTAACGCCTTGTTTTTAAGCCTAAGTCTAGAAATATGCAAATTACCTTCCTATTCTCAAACTGGGAGTCCCGCGGTTGTGGGGACAGTTCCTACGAGTTACATTGGTCCCGTGGGAGGTGTTGGTGGCACCCACGGGGCCGTTCGGGGGATGTTTCGAGTTCTCACCCTCTAACACTATGTTTTTAAGCCTAAGTCTAGAAATATGCAAATTACCGTCGTACTCCCAAATCGGGAACCCGCGGCTGCGGGGTCAGTTCCTATGAGTCACATTGGTCCCGTGGGAGGTCTTGGTGCCACCCACGGGGCCGTTCGGGGCTGTTTCGAGTTCTCACCCTCTAACGCCATATTTTTAAGTCTAAGTCTAGAAATATGCAAATTATCGTCGTATTCTCAAATCGGGAGACCCGCGACTGCGGGGACGGTTCCTACGCGTTACATTGGTCCCGTGGGAGGAGTTGGTGCCACCCACGGGGCCGTTCGGGGGCTGCTTCGAGTTTTCACCCTGTAACGCCTTGTTTTTAAGCCTAAGTCTAGAAATATGCAAATTTCCTTCCTATTCTCAAACTGGGAGTCCCGCGGTTGCGGGGACAGTTCCTAATGGATACATTGGTCCCGTGGGAGGTGTTGGTGCCACCCACGGGGCCGTTCGGGGGCTGTTTCGAGTTTTAATCCTCTAACGCCATGTTTTTAAGTCTAAGTCTAGAAATATAAAAATTATCGTCATATTCTCAAACTGGGAGTCCCGCGGCTGCGGGGTCAGTTCCTACGAGTTACATTGGTCCCGTGGGAGGTGTTGGTGCCACCCACGGGGCCGTTAGAGGGTTGTTTCAAGTTTTCACCCTTTAACGCCATGTTTTTAAGCCCTAGTCTAGATATATGTAAATTATCGTCGTATTCTCAAATCGGGAGACCCGCGGCTGCGGGGTCAGTTCTTACGAGTCACATTGGTCCCGTGGGAGGTGTTGGTGCCACCCACGGGGACGTTCGGGGGCTGTTTCTAGTTCTCACCCTCTAACGCCATGTTTTTAAGCCTAAGTTTAGAAATATGCAAATTACCGTCGTACTCTCAAACCTGGAGTCCCGCGACTACGGAGACAGTTCCTACGAGTTACATTGGTCCCGTGGGAGGTGTTGGTGCCACCCACGGAGACGTTCGGGGGCTGTTTCTAGTTCTCACCCCCTAACGCCATGTTTTTAAGCCTAAGTCTAGAAATATGCAAATTATCGTCGTATTCTCAAATCGGGAGACCCGCGGCTACGGGGTCAGTTCCTACGAGTCACATTGGTCCCGTGGGAGGTCTTGGTGCCACCCACGGGGACGTTTGGGGGCTGTTTCTAGTTCTCACCCACCAACGCCATGTTTTTAAGCCTACGTCTAGAAATATATAAATTACCATCGTATTCTCAAACCGGGAGTCCTGCGACTGCGGGGTCAGTTCCTACGAGTTACATTTGTCCCGTGGGAGGTGTTGGTGACACCCACGGGGACGTTCGGGGCCGATTTCTAATTCTCACCCCCTAACGCCATGTTTTTATGCCTAAGTCTAGAAATATGCAAATTACCGTCGTACTCTCAAACCGGGAGACCCGCAGCGGCGGGATCAGTTCCTACGAGTTACATTGGTCCCGTGGGAGCTGTTGGTGCCACCCACGAGGCAGTTCGGGGGCTATTTAGAATTCTCACCCTCAAACGCCATGTTTTTAAGCATAAGTCTAGAACTCTACAAATTACCATCATACTCTCAAATCGGGATACCCGCGGCTGTGGGGTCAGTTCCTACGAGTTACATTGGTCCCGTGGGAGGTGTTGGTGCCACCCACGGGGACGTTCGGGTGTTGTTTCGAGTTCTCACCCTCTAACGCCATGTTTTTAAGCCTAAGTCTAGAAATATGCAGAATACCGACGTATGCTCAAACCGGGACTCCCGCGACTGCGGGGTCAGTTCCTACGAGTTGCATTGGTCCCGTGGGAGGTGTTGTTGCCACCCACGGGGTCGTTCGGGGCTGTTTCTAGTTCTCACCCCCAAACGCCATGTTTTTAAGCGTAAGTCTAGAAATATGAAAATTACCGTCGGACTCTCAAACCGGGAGACCCGCGGCTGCGGGGTCAGTTCCTACGAGTTACATTGGTCCCGTGGGAGGTGTTGGTGCCACCCAGAGGGCCGTTCGGGGGCGGTTTCGAGTTCTCACCCTCTAACGCCATGTTTTTAATCCAAAGTCTAGAAATATGCATATTACCGTCGTATTCTCAAATCGGGAGTCCCGCGACTGCGGGGTCAGTTCCTACGAGTTACATTGGTTCTGTGGGAGGTGTTGGTGCCACCCACGGGGACGTTCGGGGGATGTTTCTAGTTCTCACCCCCTAACGCCATGTTTTTAAGCCTAAGTCTAGAAATATGCAAATTACCGTCGTACTCTCAAACCGGGAGACCCGCGGCTGCGGGGTCAGTTCCTACGAGTTACATTGGTCCCGTGGGAGGTGTTAGTGCCACCCACGGGGACGTTCGGGGGATGTTTCGAGTTCTCACCCTCTAACGTCATGTTTTTAAACCCAGGTCTAAAAATATGAAAATTACCGTCGTACTCTAAAGTCGGGAGACCCGCGGCTGCGGGGTCAGTTCCTACGAGTTAGATTGGTCCCGTGCGAGGTGTTGGTGCCATCCACGGGGCCGTTCGGGGACTGTATCGAGTTTTCACCCTCTAACGCCTTGTTTTTAATCCTAACTCTAGAAATATGGAAATTATCGTCGTATTCTCAAACTGGGATTCCGCGGCTCCGGGGTCAATTCCTACTAGTTACATTGGTCCCGTGGGAGGTGTTGGTGCCACCCACGGGGCCGTTAGAGGGCTGTTTCGAGTTTTCACCCTCTAACACCCTGTTTTTATGCCCTAGTCTAGATATATGTAAATTATCGTCGTATTCTCAAATCGGGAGACCCGCGGCTGCGGGATCAGTTCTTACGAGTCACATTGGTTCCGTGGGAGTTGTTGGTGCCACCCACGGGGTCGTTCGGGGGCTGTTTCTAGTTCTCACCCTCTAATGCCATGTTTTTAAGCCTAAGTCTAGAAATATGCAAATTACCGTCGTACTCTCAAACGTGGAGTCCCGCGACTGCGGAGTCAGTTCCTACGAGTTACATTGGTCCCGTGGGAGGTGTTGGTGCCACCCACGGGGACGTTCGGGGGCTGTTTCTAGTTCTCACCCCTAACGCCATGTTTTTAATCCTAAGTCTAGAAATATGCAAATTACCGTCGTATTCTCAAATCGGGAGACCCGCGGCTGCGGGGTCAGTTCCTACGAGTCACATTGGTCCCGTGGGAGGTCTTGGTGCCACCCACGGGGACGTTCAGGGGCTGTTTATAGTTCTCACCCACCAACGCCATGTTTTTAAGCCTAAGTCTAGAAATATATAAATTACCGTCGTATTCTCAAACCGGGAGTCCCGCGACTGCGGGGTCAGTTCCTACGAGTTATATTTGTCCCGTGGGAGGTGTTGGTGACACCCACGGGGACGTTCGGGGCCGATTTCTAGTTCTCACCCCTGAACGCCATGTTTATTTGCCTAAGTCTAGAAATATGCAAATTACCGTCGTACTCTCAAATCGGGAGACCCGCAGCGGCGGGATCAGTTCCTACGAGTTACATTGGTCCCGTGGGAGCTGTTGGTGCCACCCACGAGGCAGTTCGAGGGCTATTTAGAGTTCTCACCCTCAAACGCCATGTTTTTAAGCATAAGTCTAGAACTATACAAATTACCATCATACTCTCAAATCGGGATACCCGCGGCTGCGGGGTCAGTTCCTACGAGTTACATTGGTCCCGTGCGAGGTGTTGGTGCCACCCACGGGGACGTTCGGGGGCTGTTTCGTGTTCTCACCCTCTAACGCCATGTTTTTAAGCCTAAGTCTAGAAATATGCAGATTACAGTCGTATTCTGAAACCGGGAGTCCCGCGACTGCGGGGTCAGTTCCTACGAGTTACATTGGTCCCGTGGAAGGTGTTGTTGCCACCCACGGGGTCGTTCGGGGCTGTTTCTAGTTCTCACCCCCAAACTCCATGTTTTTAAGCGTAAGTCTAGAAATATGAAAATTATCGTCGTACTCTCAAACCAGGAGACCCGCGGCTGCGGGGTCAGTTCCTACGATTTACATTGGTCCCGTGGGAGGTGTTGGTGCCACCCAGAGGGCCGTTCGGGGGCTGTTTCGAGTTCTCACCCTCTAACGCCATGTTTTTAATCCAAAGTCTAGAAATATGCAAATTACCGTCGTATTCTCAAACCGGGAGTCCCGCGACTGCGGGGTCAGTTCCTACGAGTTACATTGGTCCCGTGGGAGGTGTTGGTGCCACCCACGGGGACGTTCGGGGGCTATTTCTAGTTCTCAGCCCCTAACGCCATGTTTTTAAGCCTAAGTCTGGAAATATGCAAATTACCGTCGTACTCTCAAACCGGGAGACCCGCGGCTACGGGGTCAGTTCCTACGAGTTACATTGGTCCCGTGGGATGTTATTGCCACCCACGGGGACGTTCGGGGGATGTTTCGAGTTCTCACCCTCTAACGCCATGTTTTTAAGCCCAGGTCTAAAAATATGAAAATTACCGTCGTACTCTAAAACCGGGAGACCCGCGGCTGCGGGGTCAGTTCCTACGAGTCAGATTGGTCCCGTGCGAGGTGTTGGTGCCATCCACGGGGCCGTTCGGGGACTGTATCGAGTTTTCACCCTCTAACGCCTTATTTTTAATCCTAACTCTTGAAATATACAAATTATCGTCGTATTCTCAAACTGGGATTCCGCGGCTGCGGGGTCAGTTCCTACTAGTTATATTGGTCCCGTGGGAGGTGTTGGTGCCACCCACGGGGCCGTTAGAGGGTTGTTTCGAGTTTTCACCCTCTAACGCCATGTTTTTAAGCCCTAGTCTAGATATATGTAAATTATCGTCGTATTCTCAAATCGGAAGACCCGCGGCTGCGGTTTCTGTTCTTACGAGTCACATTGGTCCCGTGGGAGGTGTTGGTGCCACCCACGGGGACGTTCGGGGGCTGTTTATAGTTCTCACCCTCTAACGCCATGTTTTTAAGCCTAAGTCTAGAAATATGAAAATTACCGTCGTACTCTCGAACCTGGAGTCCCGCGACTGCGGAGTCAGTTCCTACGAGTTACATTAGTCCCGTGGGAGGTGTTGGTGCCACCCACGGGGACGTTCGGGGGCTGTTTCTAGTTCTCACCGCCTAACGCCATGTTTTTAAGCCTAAGTCTAGAAATATGCAAATTATCGTCGTATTCTCAAATCGGGAGACCCGCGACTGCGGGGTCAGTTCCTACGAGTCACATTGGTCCCGTGGGAGGTCTTGGTGCCACCCACGGGGACGTTCGGGGGCTGTTTCTAGTTCTCACCCACCAACGCTATGTTTTTAAGCCTAAGTCTAGAAATATGCAAATTATCGTCTTATTCTTAAACCGGGAGTCCCGCGGCAGCGGGGTCAGTTCCTACGAGTTACATTGGTCTCGTGGGAGCTGTTGGTGCCACCCACGGGGCCGTTAGAGGGCTGTTTCGAGTTTTCACCCCTTAACGCCATGTTTTTAAGCCCTAGTCTAGATATATGTAAATTATCGTCGTATTCTCAAATCGGGAGACCCGCGGCTGCGGGGTCAGTTCTTACGAGTCATATTGGTCCCGTGGGAGGTGTTGGTGCCACCCACGGGGACGTTCGGGGGCTGTTTCTAGTTCTCACCCTCTAACGCCATGTTTTTAAGCCTAAGTTTAGAAATATGCAAATTACCGTCGTACTCTCAAACCTGGAGTCCCGCGACTACGGAGTCAGTTCCTACGAGTTACATTGGTCCCGTGGGAGGTGTTGGTGCCACCCACGGGGACGTTTGGGGGCTATTTCTAGTTCTCACCCACCAACGCTATGTTTTTAAACCTAAGTCTAGAAATATGCAAATTATCATCTTATTCTCAAACCGGGAGTCCCGCGGCTGCGGGGTCAGTTCCTACGAGTTACATTGGTCTCGTGGGAGGTGTTGGTGCAACCCACGGGGCCGTTAGAGGGCTGTTTCGAGTTTTCACCCTTTAACGCCATGTTTTTAAGCCCTAGTCTAGATATATGTAAATTATCGTCGTATTCTCAAATCGGGAGACCCGCGGCTGCGGGGTCAGTTCTTACGAGTCACGTTGGTCCCGTGGGAGGTGTTGGTGCCACCCACGGGGACGTTCGGAGGCTGTTTCTAGTTCTCACCCTCTAACGCCATGTTTTTAAGCCTAAGTTTAGAAATATGCAAATTACCGTCGTACTCTCAAACCTGGAGTCCCGCGACTACGAAGTCAGTTCCTACGAGTTACATTGGTCCCGTGGGAGGTGTTGGTGCCACCCACGGGGACGTTCGGGGGCTGTTTCTAGTTCTCACCCCCTAACGCCATGTTTTTAAGCCTAAGTCTAGAAATATGCAAATTATCGTCGTATTCTCAAATCGGGAGACCCGCGGCTGCGGGGTCAGTTCCTACGAGTCACATTGGTCCCGTGGGAGGTCTTGGTGCCACCCACGGGGACGTTCGGGGGTTGTTTCTAGTTCTCACCCACCAACGCCATGTTTTTAAGCCTACGTCTAGAAATATATAAATTACCGTCGTATTCTCAAACCGGGAGTCCCGCGACTGCGGGGTCAGTTCCTACGAGTTACATTTGTCCCGTGGGAGGTGTTGGTGACACCCACGGGGACGTTCGGGGCCGATTTCTAATTCTCACCCCCTAACGCCATGTTTTTATGCCTAAGTCTAGAAATATGCAAATTACCGTCGTACTCTCAAACCGGGAGACCCGTAGCGGCGGGATCAGTTCCTACGAGTTACATTGGTCCCGTGGGAGCTGTTGGTTCCACCCACGAGGCAGTTCGGGGGCTATTTAGAGTTCTCACCCTCAAACGCCATGTTTTTAAGCATAAGTCTAGAACTCTACAAATTACCATCATACTCTCAAATCGGGATACCCGAGGCTGTGGGGTCAGTTCCTACGAGTTACATTGGTCCCGTGGGAGGTGTTGGTGCCACCCACGGGGACGTTCGTGGGCTGTTTCGAGTTCTCACCCTCTAACCCCATGTTTTTAAGCCTAAGTCTAGAAATATGCAGATTACCGTCGTATTCTCAAACCGGGACTCCCGCGACTGCGGGGTCAGTTCCTACGAGTTGCATTGGTCCCGTGGGAGGTGTTGTTGCCACCCACGGGGTCGTTCGGGGCTATTTCTAGTTCTCACCCCCAAACGCCATGTTTTTAAGCGTAAGTCTAGAAATATGAAAATTACCGTCGTACTCTCAAACCGGGAGACCCGCGGCTGCGGGGTCAGTTCCTACGAGTTACATTGGTCCCATGGGAGGTGTTGGTGCCACCCAGAGGGCCGTTCGGGGGCTGTTTCGAGTTCTCACCCTCTAACGCCATGTTTTTAATCCAAAGTCTAGAAATATGCAAATTACCGTCGTATTCTCAAACCGGGAGTCCCGCGACTGCGGGGTCAGTTCCTACGAGTTACATTGGTTCTGTGGGAGGTGTTGGTGCCACCCACGGGGACGTTCGGGGTATGTTTCTAGTTCTCACCCCCTAACGCCATGTTTTTAAGCCTAAGTCTAGAAATATGCAAATTACCGTCGTACTCTCAAACCGGGAGACCCGCGGCTGCGGGGTCAGTTCCTACGAGTTACATTGGTCCCGTGGGAGGTGTTAGTGCCACCCACGGGGACGTTCGGGGGATGTTTCGAGTTCTCACCCTCTAACGCCATGTTTTTAAGCCCAGGTCTAAAAATATGAAAATTACCGTCGTACTCTAAAATCGGGAGACCCGAGGCTGCGGGGTCATCTCCTACGAGTTACATTGGTCCAGTACGAGGTGTTGGTGCCACCCACGGGGCCGTTCGGGGACTGTATCGAGTTTTCACCCTCTAACGCCTTGTTTTTAATCCTAACTCTAGAAATATGCAAATTATTGTCGTATTCTCAAACTGGGATTCCGCGGCTGCGGGGTCAGTTCCTACTTGTTACATTGGTCCCGTCGGAGGTGTTGGTGCCACCCACGGGGCCGTTAGAGGGCTGTTTCGAGTTTTCACCCTCTAACACCATGTCTTTATGCCCTAGTCTAGATATATGTAAATTATCGTCGTATTCTCAAATCGGGAGACCCACGGCTGTGGGATCAGTTCTTACGAGTCACATTGGTCCCGTGGGAGGTGTTGGTGCCACCCACGGGGACGCTCGGGGGCTGTTTCTAGTTCTCACCCTCTAACGCCATGTTTTTAAGCCTAAGTTTAGAAATATGCAAATTACCGTCGTACTCTCAAACCTGGAGTCCCGCGACTGCGGAGTCAGTTCCTACGAGTTACATTGGTCCCGTGGGAGGTGTTGGTGCCACCCACGGGGACGTTCGGGGACTGTTTCTAGTTCTCACCCCCTAACGCCATGTTTTTAAGCCTAAGTCTAGAAATATGCAAATTATCGTCGTATTCTCAAATCGGGAGACCCGCGGCTGCGGGGTCAGTTCCTACGAGTCACATTGGTCCCGTGGGAGGTCTTGGTGCCACCCACGGGGACGTTCGGGGGCTGTTTCTAGTTCTCACCCACCAACGCCATGTTTTTAAGCCTACGTCTAGAAATATATAAATTACCGTCGTATTCTCAAACCGGGAGTCCCGCGACTGCGGGGTCAGTTCCTACGAGTTACATTTGTCCCGTGGGAGGTGTTGGTGACACCCACGGGGACGTTCGGGGCCGATTTCTAATTCTCACCCCCGAACGCCATGTTTTTATGCCTAAGTCTAGAAATATGCAAATTACCGTCGTACTCTCAAACCGGGAGACCCGTAGCGGCGGGATCAGTTCCTACGAGTTACATTGGTCCCGTGGGAGCTGTTGGTGCCACCCACGAGGCAGTTCGGGGGCTATTTAGAGTTCTCACCCTCAAACGCCATGTTTTTAAGCATAAGTCTAGAACTCTACAAATTACCATCATACTCTCAAATCGGGATACCCGCGGCTGTGGGGTCAGTTCCTACGAGTTACATTGGTCCCGTGGGAGGTGTTGGTGCCACCCACGGGGACGTTCGTGGGCTGTCTCGAGTTCTCACCCTCTAACCCCATGTTTTTAAGCCTAAGTCTAGAAATATGCAGATTACCGTCGTATTCTCAAACCGGGACTCCCGCGACTGCGGGGTCAGTTCCTACGAGTTGCATTGGTCCCGTGGGAGGTGTTGTTGCCACCCACGGGGTCGTTCGGGGCTATTTCTAGTTCTCACCCCCAAACGCCATGTTTTTAAGCGTAAGTCTAGAAATATGAAAATTACCGTCGTACTCTCAAACCGGGAGACCCGCGGCTGCGGGGTCAGTTCCTACGAGTTACATTGGTCCCATGGGAGGTGTTGGTGCCACCCAGAGGGCCGTTCGGGGGCTGTTTCGAGTTCTCACCCTCTAACGCCATGTTTTTAATCCAAAGTCTAGAAATATGCAAATTACCGTCGTATTCTCAAACCGGGAGTCCCGCGACTGCGGGGTCAGTTCCTACGAGTTACATTGGTTCTGTGGGAGGTGTTGGTGCCACCCACGGGGACGTTCGGGGGCTATTTCTAGTTCTCACCCCCTAACGCCATGTTTTTAAGCCTAAGTCTAGAAATATGCAAATTACCGTCGTACTCTCAAACCGGGAGACCCGCGGCTGCGGGGTCAGTTCCTACGAGTTACATTGGTCCCGTGGGAGGTGTTAGTGCCACCCACGGGGACGTTCGGGGGATGTTTCGAGTTCTCACCCTCTAACGCCATGTTTTTAAGCCCAGGTCTAAAAATATGAAAATTACCGTCGTACTCTAAAACCGGGAGACCCGCGGCTGCGGGGTCAGTTCCTACGAGTTAGATTGGTCCCGTGCGAGGTGTTGGTGCCATCCACGGGGCCGTTCGGGGACTGTATCGAGTTTTCACCCTCTAACGCCTTGTTTTTAATCCTAACTCTTGAAATATACAAATTATCGTCGTATTCTCAAACTGGGATTCCGCGGCTGCGGGGTCAGTTCCTACTAGTTACATTGGTCCCGTGGGAGGTGTTGGTGCCACCCACGGGGCCGTTAGAGGGCTGTTTCGAGTTTTCACCCTCTAACGCCATGTTTTTAAGCCCTAGTCTAGATATATGTAAATTATCGTCGTATTCTCAAATCGGGAGACCCGCGGCTGCGGGGTCAGTTCTTACGAGTCACATTGGTTCCGTGGGAGGTGTTGGTGCCACCCACGGGGACGTTCGGGGGTTGTTTATAGTTCTCACCCTCTAACGCCATGTTTTTAAGCCTAAGTCTAGAAATATGTAAATTACCGTCGTACTCTCAAACCTGGAGTCCCGCGACTGCGGAGTCAGTTCCTACGAGTTACATTAGTCCCGTGGGAGGTGTTGGTGCCACCCACGGGGACGTTCGGGGGCTGTTTCTAGTTCTCACTGCCTAACGCCATGTTTTTAAGCCTAAGTCTAGAAATATGCAAATTACCGTCGTATTCTCAAATCGGGAGACCCGCGGTTGCAGGGTCAGTTCCTACGAGTCACATTGGTCCCGTGGGAGGTCTTGGTGCCACCCACGGGGACGTTTGGGGGCTGTTTCTAGTTCTCACCCACCAACGCTATGTTTTTAAGCCTAAGTCTAGAAATATATAAATTACCGTCGTATTCTCAAACCGGGAGTCCCGTGACTGCGGGGTTAGTTCCTACGAGTTACATTTGTCCCGTGGGAGGTTTTGGTGACACCCACGGGGACGTTCGGGGCCGATTTTTTGTTCTCACCCCCTAACGCCATGTTTTTATGCCTAAGTCTAGAAATATGCAAATTACCGTCGTACTCTCAAACCGGGAGACCCGTAGCGGCGGGATCAGTTCCTACGAGTTACATTGGTCCCGTGGGAGCTGTTGGTGCCACCCACGAGGCAGTTTGGTGGCTATTTAGAGTTCTCACCCTCAAACGCCATGTTTTTAAGCATAAGTCTAGAACTATACAAATTACCATCATACTCTCAAATCGGGATACCCGCGGCTGTGGGGTCAGTTCCTACGAGTTACATTGGTTCCGTGGGAGGTGTTGGAGCCTCCCACGGGGACGTTCGGGGGCTGTTTCGAGTTCTCACCCTCTAACGCCATGTTTTTAAGCCTAAGTCTAAAAATATGCAGATTACCGTCGTACTCTCAAACTCGGAGACCAGCGGTGGCGGGGTCAGTTCCTACGAGTTACATTGGTCCCGTGGGAGGTGTTGGTGCCACCCACGGGGCCGTTCGGGGGCTGTTTCGAGTTCTCACCCTCTACCACTATGTTTTTAAGCCTAAGTCTAGAAATATACAAATTATCGTCGTACTCTCAAACCGGGAGACCCGTGGCTGCGGGGTCAGTTCCTACGAGTTACATTGGTCCCGTGGGAGGTGTTGGTGCCACCCATGGGGCCGTTCGGGGGCTGTTTCGAGTTCTCACCCTCTAACGCAATGTTTTTAAGCCTAAGTTTAGAAATATGCAAATTACCGTCGTATTCTCAAAACGGGAGTCCCGCGGCTGTGGGTACAATTCCTACGAGTTACATTGGTCCCGTGGGAGGAGTTGGTGCCACCCACGGGGCCGTTCAGGGGCTGCTTCGAGTTTTCACCCTCTAACGCCTTATTTTTAAGCCTAAGTCTAAAAATATGCAGATTACCGTCGTATTCTCAAACCGGGAGACCCGCGACTACGAGGTCAGTTCCTACGAGTCACATTGGTCCTGTGGGAGGTGTTGGTGGCACCCGCGGGGACGTTCGGGGGCTATTTCTATTTCTCACCCTCTAACGCCATGTTTTTAAGACTAAGTCTAGAAATATGAAAATTACCATTGTATTCTCAAATCGGGAGACCCGCGGCTGCGGGGTCAATTCCTAGGAGTCACCAACTATGGGAGTGGCCTCAAAACTATGATCTCTCTTTGCATCCATCCCACTGCTAGACTCCACAGTCATCGGAGTAATCTCATTCACCTGGAAACAATGACACAACGGTGAAATGAGAGTATTTACTCAGTATATAAAAAAAGAAAAGAAAATAGGGGTACACTAAAAAGAGGGGGTATGACAGTTTAATACCTCCCTCGCTGCCATCCCACTCTCAAACTCCACAGTCATCGGAGTAATCTCTCTCACCTGGAAACAATGAGATAAGGGTGAAATGAGAACACTTGCACAGTATATGCAAGAAGAAAAGAGGGGAACAGTAAAAAGAGGGGGTATGACAGTTTAATACCTCCCTCGCAGCCATCCCACTCTCAAAATCCAAAATCATCGGAGTAATCTCACTCACATGGAAACAATGAGCAAAGGTGAAATGAGAGCACTTGCACAGTATACGCAAGAAGAAAAGAGGGGAATAGTAAAAGGAGGGGGCATGCTAGTTTAATACCTCTCTCGTAGCTACCCCACTGCCAGACTCCACAGTCATCGGAGTAATCCCAGCCACCTCGAAATAATGAAACAAAGGTGATATGATAATACTTGCACAGTATACGCAAGACGAAAAGAGGGGAACAGTAAAAAGAGAGGGTATGACAGTTTAATACCTCCCTCGCAGCCACCCCACTCTCAGACTCCACAGATATCGGAGCAACCTCATCAAACTGCATAGTCACCGGGGCAACATCACTCACCTAAAAATAATGCAACAAGGGTGAAGATGAGAGTTCTTGCACAGTTTAAACAAAAATAATAGATATGTAAGAATGACATAAGGGATGTGGATATCCTTATATACTGTACGTGAGTAACGCCCTCCATAGCAGTCAAAGGAGGAGGTGAAGGGGCCGCCACAGTAATTGGTGCTCCTGAAGGGGCTATCTCAACAACCAGTACTTCTAAAGAGGTGACCTCAGTCTTCGGTGCTCCCAAAAGAGATACCTCAAAGACGGTAGTGACAACGGATGCTCCTAAAGGGGGTATCTCAGTAACCATCGCTCCGGAAAAGGCTACCTCAGTGGCAGGTGCTCTCGAAGGAGCAACCTCAGCAACGACAATCGCAGTGGATAGGCGAGGCTGTAAATGAGAAGAAGGGGTAAGAGTTAATAAATCACCTACCTCATGAATGAAAAATACCTCAATTAAAAAAAAGGGGAAAATTCCTCAATGGCTCAACAAAGATAGCTACTTGAAGGGGTGCAATAACATGGCAAGCTGGCCCGCGCATAGGGGCTGCTGAAGAGACAATAACAGGAGCCACCATCGAAATAACACCAAGGGATAACTGCAAAAGAAGTAAAAGAAGGCTATGATGAGTACAAGATGGATAGAAAATAATTGGCTAACTAGAAAATATGAAAGTACTTGAGCCCCATCCAAAGAGGAGGAGCGGAAAAGGACGGTCGGTGCAACAGGGGTTGTGTTGATAGCCTGCAAATGATTAAAATAGGTTATTTGTCACATGCTCGAGAAAAAAGAGATTCCATGCTCGAATGGAAAGGCCTAACCCGAAGTGTGGGCTCAATAGTTGAAGCCACAGTAAATATTGGGCCGCGAGAGATTGCCTGAACCTAGGGTTTGCCGTCCATAGATAAGCGGACCTAAGGGATAGAAATCCTCACCGAAGAGGATAACCCTGGGATAGTAACATCAGGTAAGGGAAGAGTCCCTCCGTGAGAAGAAAACCCAGAAGCCGTCTGGACCTACGAAAATGCAAAAGGCCAAAAAGAATAAATTTCCTATTACTAAAAGGAAAAAAACTTTCAAAAATACATACCTTAGATGAGGAGGTGCCCAGGGGCTCAACTGTAGAAGTACCCACCACCGAAGTAAGAGAAGGCGAAATGACGGCGCCATAAGGCACAACTCTCTACACATTATAAATGGGTAAAGAAAAGGAAGAAAGAAACATGAAAATGGCACAATGAAAATTTTGAAAATGGTGAGGCATACCTGAGTAGAAGGAGAAGTCACAGAAGTGGTCCCGGTGCTGGTAGGGTGAACAGATGAAAGTTGCAGGGAAATGCCAGCATACACAACCAAAATGTAATTGGTTGATTAACAAATTACATTCAATGGTAAAAGAAATAAGGAGGTAACAAACCTTTCTAAAAAGGCCGCTGGAAAAAAACGAGCATAGAGTTCCTCTCCCGCTGAAAAGGCGTCAGTCGTAGTGGGTGAAGGGGAGAACTACTTGCCTTTGTGTAAGTAACCTGCAAAATATGTCAGAATACTTTCATTAGAAAATAAAATAATGAGGGGGAAGAAAGAAAATCATATGCATAAAATTTCCAACAAAAGGAACACTTACAGCAGCAGGGCCCATAGTTTGGCCATAAGGAAGAGGTCGGGTGGTGGAGATAACTCCCCTAGGATAATGGGATGCCTCATCATCACTGGAAGACTCTCTCGAGACTGATAACAAAGCATAAGTGTTAGTAGTGCCTTTGATATGGAAACCCGATCCGCCCACATTACTCGAAGAAGAACTATGGTCATCATAGGAAGGGATGCTTCCATAATCAACTAGTTCCTCTTCCAATGAGTGGGAGGGAGATCCAGAGGTGAAAATCCGAGATAACTAGTTCCACTAAGTAAAGAATGTCAGGATATAGTACCTTCTGCAATGGGAATAGATGCGACCCGTGTCTCCTGGGAAGAAATGCCCAATGCTCCGTAACCTTTCTCTTTCATAACTTGGTAGGTTGCCTCCACCCCAAGATCATCAGTATCGGACCCTTGGTTCATCGTGGAGGAAACAACAATGCCAGCACCATTCCCTTTCTTCTTCTTTGCAGCCCGAGTCCTCACAGGAGAAGAGGGAGGAGAAGTGGCACTAGCAGGAATGAAATTAGACACATCCGTGTCTGGGTGCTTCCTCTTACTTGTGGTAGAGGTGTTCAATTTACCTTTGCTTTTTGATCGACCTTTAGAATTCATGAGGGTAAGCTCAGTCGATGGGTGCTGAAGTGAATCGTCGAGAAGAGGTTTCACTAAAATAGGGATGGCTTGCTCCAAGGGTGGCCTGGAAGTGGTGCTAAGAAACCAAGAATCTTTCTGCTTCCACTTGACCAAAAATTGGGCCTTGACATATTTTACCGGGTTAGTCTCATGAGGGGTACCAACTACACATTTTTGGATGAGACGGACCTACCACTGCCAAAGCAGGAACTAAGATGAACTTAATGAGGGATGATAATTGCAGGGAGGCACGTAGAGTCCCCCTAGACCACTAACTCAATGTAGCAGTCCCTGGAGAGTGAAGCTGGTGCACACCTCTAAAAATGCCTCAGAAAGATCATTGTAGGTAGGAAGAGGAGGGGTATGAACGCCCTGATCATAGCCAAATTTCCGTCTTCCCCTCTCAGAATGATAAAACTCAACACGCGAACCCAACTCGGTCCAAGAAGGAAGGAGGACTGGTAAGAGCATCGTCACCACATTAATATGAGGACAAGTAGAAACACACTCCACTGTCGAAGGACAATAGAAAGTCCCTCCATCGCCAGGGAAAGAAATCCAATTGAAGATTCCCCCAAGGCGCTTGCTATAAGGACGAAACTGAAACTCCTCAATATCATCAATCAACGCTCCCAAAGATTTCTTGGGAATTTTCTTGTGCCATCGGAGAAGTTGCGCAACATCGCTATGACAGGCCTGAGTCCCTTAAGTAAGGTAGGGGAAATGCTCAAATAAAAAAGCCATTAAGAGAGCGGCGTTTGCATAACTAGCAGCATCATATCGACCGCAAGACCTCTCTACGTCTATATGTGGTCGGTCCATCCAGGTGTAAAGGGAACCCAAAGTTAAGGCGGCCACAGGTACCGACCTGCTGCGAGATAACCGTACATCCAATTTAAAGAGATGTTCGCGAGGGGAATCTTCGGGTTTACCTGGAAGAAGGAATCAGGTCAGAAATGTAACTAAGAAAGCTGTTAAGTGTGAAGGAGAGTGGAGCCTAGGGCCATCCTAAGTCTCCCCTTTCTTTAGTTGATCAAATTCTCTGAACCAATATCTTTTCCTTTTAGCAAAGGAATGCTTGGTAGGACCAATCATATTTATAGCTATGTACCTTGAGCGCTGATTGTAGCTCCCCCACCATCTCCCGCTCTAAAGGATCCTCATAGTCATCAGAAAAGACCTGTTGTCCAAAGAAAGGAAGAGCGTATAATTCACATACATCCTCTAGGGTGATGGTAAATTCGCCCTAGCCCGTGACAAATGTGTGAGACTCCATACTCCACCGAGACAATAAAATATTGAGCGAAGAAATACGCTTAGATACTGTGTAAGACTTCAGGCTACTGACGACAGTAAAAAGACCCACTTCCCTAAGAACAACCACATAATCAGGAATGCTCAGAACATAGTCAACCCAGCTAGCTCATTCCTTCGTGGCACCCCCCGCGGTTTTAACTTCATCATTGTAATAAGGAAAATCACCGCGGTCGACCTGAACCCGGAGAATAGAGTTTGGAGAGATAGTAGGAGAATCAACAAACTCACTCAACCCCACATGAGGGTGCTCCAGAACAGTGTTAGAAATTTTTTCTTCAAATTGAGTTAGAGAAGCCATAAAATTGTTAGCTGGACCAAAAAAAGGAACACGACGATAAATACCAAAATCTCACCCTTGGCGAATGCACACATAGTTTTGCCATGCCTAAGAAGAAGATGGTGTAGATGAAGAAGTACCAAGAGCCATTGGCTAAAGAAAAGATCTCATCGCGGTTGAAACTCCAAGTAAGGAACTCTTAGCTGCAGCAGATACTCTAGAAACACCAACTCGCGAGGAACCCATAGATGAGAAACCATGGGTGTCCCTCGCTACCAAAGAAGTGGCAGCAAAAAGCCCCGCAGACACTACACCAAAACTGGCGATTGGTCACGGCCAAAATCCCTAACCAAAGCTGTGGGTCGCGGACTTGGGCCGTTACCATTTCAGGCGTGACCATTTTCGTCAATTTTCATGGGTTGCGGCCCAAGTCCGGACCAAAAAATGGTCACGGCCGAGAGGGGTCACGGCAGATGGTCGCGGACTTGGGCCGTGACCCATACCGTGACGGGTCGCGGCCCTCATCCGTGACCCACCACCGTGACAAAATGGTCGCGGCCAAAGTCCGTGACCCACGTCCGTGACAAAAAAAATTGGTCGCGACCCTTATCCGTGACCCACAACCGTGACAAATTAGTCGCGGCCAAAGTCCGCGACCCACAGCCGTGAAAAAAAAAATAAAACAAAATTGGTCGCGGCCCTTATCCGTGACCCACAACCGTGACAAATTGGTCGCGGCCAAAGTCCGCGACCCACAACTGTGACAAAAAAAATAAAAATAAAATGGTCGCGGACTTTGGCCGCGACCATTTTTATGCGCGACGAAAAAAATAAAAATGGTCATGGAAAAAGTCCATGACCATATTTAATTATAATTTAAAAAAATATTTTTTTTTTGGTCCAATCCTAAAATTGGGGGTCCTGTGAGTGCACCGTCGGTTGCTACGTGTAACGTTGGACGCGTACGAGGTGTTACAAATATTTATTATTGGCAAAACAATAAAAAAAATCACATTGCGAATCGAGAACGTTGTTAATAAACAAATAAATATACAAACTTTCAAATATTACACGTCTTAATAATCACAGACCAAAAAAAAATTGGGCAGAGTTTCCTCTATTTTCTTGACATTTCAAAACCTGTAATGTAAAACATGCTTATTATAAAGCCCGCACGGCCATAAAATTCAATAATCAAATTATAAAAGCCCGCACGGCCATAAAACTAAACAATAAAAGCCCGCAAGATCAACACAAAAAACAAAATCCGGAATATCCACAACATATAAACAATCTTCATGTTGTAGACCATTGCCTCCTTCGTTTGTTCCGCGTGCAAAAATCCTACAAATGATAGGATATATAAAAAAAATATCAGTAACCAAGTAGGTTTACAAAAAAATTAATCAAGTTGGGAAATTGCATATATGAGTTAAAATTATCAGTAATCAAGTAGAAATATGCAAATTATCGTCGTATTCTCAATCCGGGAGTCCCGCGGCTGCGGGGTCAGTTCCTACGAGTTACATTGGTCCCGTGGGAGGTGTTGGTGCCACCCACGGGGACGTTCGGGGGCTGTTTCGAGTTCTCACCCTCTAACGCCATGTTTTTAAGCCTAAGTCTAGAAATATGTAAATTACCGTCGTATTCTCAAACTGGGAGTCCCGCGGCTGCGGGGTCAGTTCCTACGAGTTACATTGGTCCCGTGGGAGATGTTGGTGCCACCCACGGGGCCGTTCGGGGGCTGTTTCGAGTTTTCACCCTCTAACGCCAAGTTTTGCCTAAGCCTTGAAATATGCAAATTACCTTCGTATTCTCAAATCGGGAGTCCCGCGGCTGCGGGGAGAGTTCCTACAAGTTACATTGGTCCCGTGGGTGGTGTTAGTGCCACCCACGGGGACGTTCGGGGGCTGTTTCGAGTTTTCACCCTCTAACGCCATGTTTTTAAGCCTAAGTCTAGAAATATGCAAATTATCGTCCTATTCTCAAACCGGGAGTCCCGCGACTACGGGGTCAGTTCCTACGAGTCACATTGGTCCTGTGGGAGGTGTTGGTGCCACCCACGGGGCCGTTAGAGGGTTGTTTCTAGTTTTCACCCTCCAACGCCATGTTTTTAAGCCTAATTCTAGAAATATGCAAATTACCGTCGTATTCTCAAACTGGGAGTCTCGCGGCTGCGGAGTCAGTTCCTACGAGTCACATTGGTCCCGTGGGAGGTGTTGGTTCCACCCACAGGGCCGGTTGGGGGCTGTTTCTAGTTCTCACCCTCTAACGCCATGTTTTTAAGCCTAAGTCTAGAAATATGAAAATTACCATCGTACTCTCAAACCGGGAGACCCGCGGCTGCGGGGTCAGTTCCTACGAGTTACATTGGTCCCGTGGGAGGTGCTGGTGCCACCCACGGGGACGTTCGAGGGCTGTTTCGAATTCTCACCCTCAAAAACCATGTTTTTAAGCCTTAGTCTAGAAATATGCAAATTACCGTTGTATTCTCAAACGGGGAGTCCCGCGGCTGCGCGGTCAGTTCCTACGAGTCACTTGGTCCCGTGGGAGGTATTGGTGCCACCCACGGGGCCGTTCGGGGGCTGTTTCTAGTTCTCATCCCCTAACGCCATGTTTTTAAGCCTAAGTCTAGAAATATGCAAATTATCGTCGTATTCTCAAGCCGGGAGTCCCGGGGCTGCGGGGTCAGTTCCTACGAGTTACATTGGTCCCGTGAGAGGTGTTGGTGCCACCCACGGGGACGTTCGGGGGCTGTTTTGAGTTCTCACCCTCTAACGTCAAGTTTTACCAAAGTCTAGAAATATGAAAATTACCTTCGTATTCTCAAATAGGGAGTCCCGCGGCTGCGGGGACAGTTCCTACGAGTTGCATTGGTCCCGTGGGAGGTGTTGGTGCCACCCACGGGGCCGTTCGGGGCCTGTTTCGAGTTTTCACCGTCTAACGCCATGTTTTAAAGCCTAAGTCTAGAAATATGCAAATTATCGTCATATTCTCAAACTGGGAGTCTCGCGGCTGCGGGATCAGTTCCTACGAGTTACATTGGTCCAGTGGGACATGTTGGTGCCACCCACGGGGCCGTTAGAGGGCTGTTTCGAGTTTTCACCGTCTAACGCCAAGTTTTTAAGCCTAAGTCCAGAAATATGCAAATTATCGCTGTATTCTCAAACTGGGAGACCCGCGGCTGCGGGGTCAGTTCCTATGAGTCACATTGGTCCCGTGGGAGGTGTTGGTGCCACCCACGAGGACGTTCGGGGGCTGTTTCTAGTTCTCACCCTCTAAGGCCATGTTTTTAAGCCTAAGTCTAGAAATATGCCAATTACCGTCGTACTCTCAAATCGGGAGTCCCGCGACTGCGGAATCAGTTCCTATGAGTTATATTGGTCCCGTGGGAGGTGTTGGTGCCACACACGGGGACGTTCGGGGGCTGTTTCTAGTTCTCACCCCCTAACGCCATGTTTTTAAGCCTAAGTCTAGAAATATGCTAATTACCGTCGTACTCTAAAACTTGGAGTCCCGCGGCTGCGGGGTCAGTTCATACGAGTCACATTGGTCCCGTGGGAGGTGTTAGTGCCACCCACGGGGACGTTCGGCGGCGGTTTCTAGTTCTCACCCTCTAACACCATGTTTTTAAGCCTAAGTCTAGAAATATGCAAATTACCGTCGTATTCTCAAACCGGGAGTGCCGCGACTGCGGGTTCAGTTACTACGAGTTACATTGGTCCCGTGGGAGGTGTTGGTGCCACCCACGGGGACATTCGGGGACTGTTTGTAGTTCTCACGCCCTAACGCCATGTTTTTAAGCCTAAGTCTAGAAATATGCAAATTTCCGTCGTACTCTCAAATCAGGAGACCCGCGGCGGCGGGGTCAGTTCCTACGAGTTACATTGGTCCCGTGGGAGGTGTTTGTGCCACCCACGGGGCCGTTCAAAGGCTGTTTCGAGTTCTCACCCTCTAACGCTATGTTTTTAAGCCTAAGTCTAAAAATATAAAAATTACCGTCGTACTCCCAAATTGGGAACCCGCGGCTGCGGGGTCTGTTCCTACGAGTCACATTGGTCCCGTGGGAGGTGTTGGTGCCACCCACGGGGTCGTTCGGGGCTGTTTCGAGTTCTCACCCTCTAACGCCATGTTTTTAAGCCTAAGTCTAGAAATATACAAATTACCATCGTATTCTCAAATCGGGAGTCCCGCGGCTGCAGGGTCAGTTCCTACAAGTCACATTGGTCCCGTAGGAGGTGTTGGAGCCACCCACGGGGCCGTTCGGGGGATGTTTCTACTTCTCACCCCCTAACGCCATGTTTTTAAGCTTAAGTCTAGAAATATGCAAATTACCGTCGTACTCTCAAATCGGGAGACCCGCGACGGCGGGGTTAGGTCCTAGGAGTTACATTGGTCCCGTGGGAGCTGTTGGTCCCACCCACGAGGTCGTTCGGGGGCTGTTTCGATTTCTCACCCTCAAACGCCATGTTTTTAAGAATAAGTCTACAAATATGAAAATTACTGTCGTATTCTCAAACCGGGAGTCCCGCGACTGCGGGTTCAGTTACTACGAGTTACATTGGTCCCGTGGGAGGTGTTGGTGCCACCCACGGGGACGTTTGGGGGCTGTTTCTAGTTCTCACCCCCTAACGCCATGTTTTTAAGCCTAAGTCTATAAATATGAAAATTACCGTCGTACTCTCAAACAGGGAGACCCGCGGCTGCGGGGTCAGTTTCTACGAGTCACATTGGTCTCGTGGGAGGTCTTGGTGCCACACACGGGGACGTTCGGGGGATGTTTCTAGTTCTCACCCTCTAACGCCATGTTTTTAAGCCCAACTCTAGAAATATGCAAATTACCATTGTATTCTCAAACCGGGCGTCCCGTGATTGCGGGGTCTGTTACTACGAGTTACATTGGTCCTGTGGGAGGTGTTGGTGCCACCCACGGGGATGTTCGGGGACTGTTTCTAGTTCTCACCCCCTAACTCCATGTTTTTAAGCCTAAGTCTAGAAATATGCAAATTACCGTCGTACTCTCTAATTGGGAGACCCGCGGCGGCGGGGTCACTTCCTACGAGTTACATTGGTCCCGTGGGAGGTGTTGGTGCCACCCACAGGGCCGTTTGGGGGCTATTTCGAGTTCTCACCCTCTAACGCAATGTTTTTAAGCCTAAGTCTAGAAATATGTAAATTACCATCGTATTCTCAAACCAGAAGTCCCGCGGCTGCGGGGTCAGTTCGTACAAGTCACATTGGTCCCGTGGGAGGTGTTGGTGCCACCCACGGGGCCGTTAGAGGGTTAGAGGTTTGTTTTTAGTTTTCACCCTCCAATGCCATGTTTTAAAGCCTAAGTCTAGAAATATGCAAATTACCATCGTATTCTCAAACCGGGAGTCCCGCGGCTGCGGTGTCAGTTCCTACGAGTCACATTGGTCCCTTGGGAGGTGCTGGTGCCACCCACGGGGCCGGTCGAGGGCTGTTTCTAGTTCTCACGCCCTAACGCCATGTTTTTAAGCATAAGTCTAGAAATGTGCAAATTACCGTCGTACTCTCAAATCAGGAGATCCGCGACGGCGGGGTCAGTTCCTACAAGTTACATTGGTCCCGTGGGAGGTGTTGGTGCCACCCACGGGGCCGTTCAATGGCTGTTTCGATTTCTCACCCTCTAACGCTATGTTTTTAAGCCTAAGTCTAGAAATATGCAAATTACCGTCGTACTCTCAAATCGGGAACACGCGGCTGCGGGGTCAGTTCCTACGAGTCACATTGGTCCCGTGGGAGGTGTTGGTGCCACCCACGGGGCCGTTCGGGGCTGTTTCGAGTTCTCAACCTCTAACGCCATGTTTTTAAGCCTAAGTCTAGAAATATGCAAATTACCGTCGTATTCTCAAATCAGGAGTCCCGCGGCTGCAGGGTCAGTTCCTACAAGTCACATTGGTCCCGTGGGAGGTGTTGGAGCCACCCACGGGGCCATTCGTGGGATGTTTCTACTTCTCACCTCCTAACGCCATGTTTTTAAGCCTATGTCTAGAAATATGCAAATTACCGTCGTATTGTCAAACCGGGAGTCCCGCGACTGCGGGGTTTGTTCCTACGAGTTACATTGGTCCCGTGGGAGGTGTTGGTGCCACCCACGGGGACGTTCGGTGGCTGTTTCTAGTTCTCACCCCCTAACGCCATGTTTTTAAGCCTAAGTCTATAAATATGAAAATTACCGTCGTACTCTCAAACAGGGAGACCCGCGGCTGCGGGGTCAGTTCCTAGGAGTTACATTGGTCCCGTGGGACGTTTTGGTGCCACCCACGGGGACGTGAGACCCGCGGCTGCTGGGTCAGTTCCTACGAGTTACATTGCTCCCGTGGGAGGTGTTGGTGCCACCCACGGGGACATTCGGGGGCCGTTTCGAGTTCTCACCCTCTAACGCTATGTTTTAAAGCATAGGTCTAAAAATATGCAAATTTTCGTCGTACTCTCAAACCGGGAGGCCTGCGGCTGCGGGGTCAGTTCCTACGAGTTACATTGGTCCCGTGGGAGGTGTTGGTGCCACCCACGGGGACGTTCGGGGACTGTTTCGAGTTTTCACCCTCTAATGCAATGTTTTTAATCCTAAGTCTAGAAATATGCAAATTATCGTCGGGGTCAGTTCCTACGAGTTACATTGGTCCCGTGGGAGGAGTTGGTGCCACCCACGGGGACGTTCGGTGGCGGCTTCAAGTTTTCACCCTCTAACGCCTTGTTTTTAAGCCTAAGTCTAGAAATATGCAAATTACCTTCTTATTCTCAAACTGGGAGTCCCGCGGTTGCGGGGACAGTTCCTAACAGATACATTGGTCCCGTGGGAGGTGTTGGTGCCACCCACGGGGCCGTTCGGGGGCTGTTTCGAGTTTTAATCCTCTAAGGCCATATTTTTAAGCCTAAGTCTAAAAATATACTAATTATCATCGTATTCTCAAAACGGGAGTCCTGCGGCTGCGGGGCCTGTTACTACGAGTTACATTGGTCCTGTGGGAGGTGTTGGTGCCACCCACGGGGACGTTCGGGGACTGTTTCTAGTTCTCACCCCCTAACGCCATGTTTTTAAGCCTAAGTCTAGAAATATGCAAATTACCGTCGTACTCTCAAATCGGGAGACCCGCGACGGCGGGGTTAGGTCCTACGAGTTACATTGGTCCCGTGGGAGCTGTTGGTCCCACCCACGAGGTCGTTCGGGGGCTGTTTCGAGTTCTCACCCTCAAACGCCATGTTTTTAAGCCAAGTCTAGAAATATAAAAATTACCGTCGTATTCTCAAACCGGGAGACCCGCGACTGCGGGGTCTGTTCCTACGAGTTACATTGGTCCCGTGGGAGGTGTTGGTGCCACCCACGGGGACGTTCGGGGGCTGTTTCTAGTTCTCACCCCCTAACGCCATGTTTTTAAGCCTAAGTCTATAAATATTAAAATTACCGTCGTACTCTAAAACCGGGAGTCCCGCGACTGCGGGGTCAGTTCCTACGAGTCACATTGGTCCCCTGGGAGGTGTGGGTGCCACCCACGGGGCCGGTCGAGGGATGTTTCTAGTTCTCACCCGCTAGTGCCATGTTTTTAAGCCTAAGTCTAGAAATATGCAAATTACCGTCGTACTCTCAAACCGGGAGACCCACGGCTGCGGGGTCAGTTCCTACGAGTTACATTGGCCCCTAGGAGGTGTTGGTGCCACCCACGGGGACGTTCGGGGGCTGTTTCTAGTTCTCACCCCTAACGCAATGTTTTTAAGCCTAAGTCTAGAAATTGGAAAATTATCGTCATATTCTCAAACCGGGAAACCCGCGGCTGCGCAGTCAGTTTCTAGGAGTCACATTGGTCCCGTGGGAGGTCTTAGTGCCACCCACGGGGACGTTCGGGGGCTGTTTCTAGTTCTCACCCTCTAACGCCATGTTTTTAAGCCTAAGTCTACAAATATGCAAATTACCGTCGTATTCTTAAATCGGGAGTCCCGCGACTGTGGGGTCAGTTACTACGAGTTACATTGGTCCAGTGGGAGGTGTTGGTGCCACCCATGGGGACGTTCGGGGACTGTTTCTAGTTTTCACCCTCTAACGCCATCTTTTTAAGCCTAAGTCTAGAAATATACAAATTATCGTCTTATTCTCAAACTGGGAGTCCCGCGGCTGCGGGGTCAGTTCCTACGAGTTACATTGGTCCCGTGGGAGGTGTTGGTGCCATCCACGGGGACGTTCGGGGGCTGTTTCTAGCTCTCACCCCCTAACGCCATGTTTTTAAGCCTAAGTCTAGAAATATGCAAATTACCGTCGTACTCTCAAACCGGGAGACCCGCGGCTGCGGGGTCAGTTCCTACGAGTTACATTGATCACGTGGGAGGTGTTAGTGCCACCCACGGGGACGTTAGGGGGATGTTTCGAGTTCTCACCCTCTAATGCTATGTTTTTAAGCCTAGGTCTAAAAATATGAAAATTACCGTCGTACTCTCAAACTGGGAGACCCGCGGCTGCGGGGTCAGTTCCTACGAGCTACATTGGTCCCGTGGGAGGTGGTGGTGCCACCCACAGGGACGTTCGGGGGCTGTTTCGAGTTCTCACCCTCAAAAGCCATGTTTTTAAGCCTTTGTCTAGAAATATGAAAATTACCGTCGTATTCTCAAACGGGGAGTCCCGCGGCTGCGCGGTCAGTTCCTACGAGTCACATGGTCCCGTGGGAGGTGTTGGTGCCACCCACGGGGCCGTTCGGGGGCTGTTTCTAGTTCTCATCCCCTAACGCCATGTTTTTAAGCCTAAGTCTAGAAATATGCAAATTATCGTCGTATTCTCAAATCGGGAGTCTCGGGGCTGCGGGGTCATTTCCTACGAGTTACATTGGTCCCGTGAGAGGTGTTGGTGCCACCCACGGGGACGTTCGGGGGCTGTTTTGAGTTCTCACCCTCTAACGTCAAGTTTTGCCAAAGTCTAAAAATATGAAAATTACCGTCGTACTCTCAAACCCAGAGACCCGCGGCGGCGGGGTCAGTTCCTACGAGTTACATTGGTCCCGTGGGAGGTGTTGGTGCCACCCACGGGGCCGTTCGGTGGCTTTTTCGAGTTCTCACCCTCTAACGCTATGTTTTTAAGCCTAAGTATAGAAATATACAAATTACCGTCGTACTCTCAAACCGGGAGACCCGTGGCTACGGGGTCAGTTCCTACGAGTTACATTGGTCCCGTGGGAGGTGTTGGTGCCACCCAAGGGGCCGTTCGGGGGCTGTTTCGAGTTCTCACCCTCTAACGCAATGTTTTTAAGACTAAGTCCAGAAATATGCAAATTACCATCGTATTCTCAAACCGGGAGTCCCGCGGCTGCGGAGTCAGTTCGTACGAGTCACATTGGTCCCGTGGGAGGTGTTGGTGCCACCCACGGGGCCGTTAGAGGGTTGTTTCTAGTTTTCACCCTCCAACGCCATGTTTTAAAGCCTAAGTCTAGAAATATGAAAATTACCGTCGTATTCTTAAACCAGGAGTCCCGCGGCTGCGGGGTCAGTTCCTACGAGTCACATTGGTCCCCTGGGAGGTGTTGGTGCCACCCACGGGACCGGTCGAGGGCTGTTTCTAGTTCTCACCCCCTCACGCCATGTTTTTAAGCCTAAGTCTAGAAATATGCAAATTACCGTCGTACTCTCCAATCGGGAGACCCGCGGTTGTGGGGTCAGTTCCTACGAGTTACATTGGTCCCGTGGGAGGTGTTGGTGCCACCCACAGGGACGTTCGGGGGCTGTTTCGAGTTCTCACCCTCTAACGCCATGTTTTTAAGCCTAAGTCTAGAAATATGCAAATTACCATCGTATTCTCAAATCGGGAGTCCCGCGGCTGCGGGGTCAGTTCCTACGAGTCACATTGGTCCCGTGGGAGGTGTTGGTGCCACCCACGGGGCCGTTCGGGGGCTGTTTCTAGTTCGCACCCCCTAACGCCATGTTTTTAAGCCTAAGTCTAGAAATATGCAAATTATCGTCTTATTCTCAAACCGGGAGTCCCGCGGCTGCGGGGTCAGTTCCTACGAGTTACATTGGTCTCGTGGGAGGTGTTGGTGCCACCCACGGGGACTTTCGGGGGCTGTTTCGAGTGGTCACCCTCTAACGTCAAGTTTTTGCCAAATTCTAGAAATATGTAAATTACCTTCGTATTCTCAAACCGGGTGTCTCGCGGCTACGGGGACAGTTCCTACGAGTTACATTGGTCCCGTGGGAGGTGTTGGTGCCACCCACGGGGCCGTTCGGGGGATGTTTCGAGTTTTCACCCTCTAACGCCATCTTTTTAAGCCTAAGTCTAGAAATATACAAATTATCGTCTTATTCTCAAACTGGGAGTCCCGCGGCTGCGGGTTCAGTTCCTACGAGTTACATTGGTCCCGTGGGAGGTGTTGGTGCCACCCATGGGGCCGTTCGGGGGATGTTTCGAGTTCTCACCCTCTAACGCTATGTTTTTAAGCCTAAGTCTAGAAATATGCATATTACTGTCGTAATCTCAAACCGAAAGACCCGCGGCTGCGGGGTCAGTTCCTACGAGTCACATTGGTCCCGTGGGAGGTCTTGGTGCCACCCACGGGGCCGTTCGGGGCTGTTTCGAGTTCTCACCCTCTAACGCCATATTTTTAAGTCTAAGTCTAGAAATATGCAAATTATCGTCGTATTCTCAAATCGGGAGTCCCGCGGCTGTGGGGACGGTTCCTACGCGTTACATTGGTTCCGTGGGAGGAGTTGGTGCCATCCACGGGGACGTTCGGTGGCGGCTTCGAGTTTTCACCCTCTAACGCCTTGTTTTTAAGCCTAAGTCTAGAAATATGCAAATTACCTTCTTATTCTCAAACTGGGAGTCCCGCGGTTGCGGGGACAGTTCCTAACAGATACATTGGTCCCGTGGGAGGTGTTGGTGCCACCCACGGGGCCGTTCGGGGGCTGTTTCGAGTTTTAATCCTCTAAGGCCATATTTTTAAGCCTAAGTCTAAAAATATACTAATTATCATCGTATTCTCAAAATGGGAGTCCTGCGGCTGCGGGGTCAGTTCCTACGAGTTACATTGGTCCCGTGGGAGGTGTCGGTGCCACCCACGGGGCCGTTAGAGGGCCGTTTCGAGTTTTCACCCTCTAACGCCATGTTTTTAAGCCCTAGTCTAGAAATATGTAAATTATCGTCGTATTCTCAAACCGAGAGACCCGCGGCTGCGGGGTCAGTTCTTACGAGTCACATTGGTCCTGTGGGAGGTGTTGGTGCCACCCACGGGGACGTTCGGGGGCTGTTTCTAGTTCTCACCCTCTAACGCCATGTTTTTATGCCTAAGTCTAGAAATATGCAAATTACAATCGTACTCTCAAACCGGGAGTCCCGCGACTGCGGAGTCAGTTCCTACGAGTTACATTGGTCCCGTGGGAGGTGTTGGTGCCACCCACGGGGACGTTCGGGGGCTGTTTCTAGTTCTCACCCCCTAACGCCATGTTTTTAAGCCTAAGTCTAGAAATATGCAAATTATCGTCGTATTCTCAAATCGGGAGACCCGCGACTGCGGGGTCAGTTTCTACGAGTCACATTGGTCCCGTGGGAGGTCTTGGTGCCACCCACGGGGGCGTTCGGGGGCTGTTTCTAGTTCTCACCCAGTAACGCCATGTTTTTAAGCCTAAGTCTAGAAATATATAAATTACCGTCGTATTCTCAAATCGGGAGTCCCGCGACTGCGGGGTCAGTTCCTACGGGTTACATTGGTCCCGTGGGAGGTGTTGGTGCAACACGCGGGGACGTTAGGGGCCGATTTCTAGTTCTCACCCCTAACGCCATGTTTTTAAGCCTAAGTCTAGAAATATGCAAATTACCGTCGTACTCTCAAACCGGGAGACCTGCAGCGGCGGGATCAGTTCCTACGAGTTACATTGGTCCCGTGGGAGCTGTTGGTGCCACCCACGAGGCAGTTCGGGGGCTATTTAGAGTTCTCAGCCTCAAACGCCATGTTTTTAAGCATAAGTCTAGAACTATACAAATTACCATCGTACTCTCAAATTGGGATACCCGCGGCTGTGGGGTCAGTACCTACGAGTTACATTGGTCCCGTGGGAGGTGTTGGTGCCACCCACGGGGACGTTCGGGGGCTGTTTCGAGTTCTCACCCTCTAACGCCATGTTTTTAAGCCTAAGTCTAGAAATATGCAAATTACCGTCGTATTCTCAAACCGGGACTCCCGCGACTGCGGGGTCAGTTCCTACGAGTTACATTGGTCCCGTGGGAGGCGTTGTTGCCACCCACGGGGTCGTTTGGGGCTGTTTCTAGTTCTCACTCCCTAACGCCATGTTTTTAAGCTTAAGTCTAGAAATATGAAAATTACCGTCGTACTCTCAAACTGGGAGACCCGCGGCTGCGGGGTCAGTTCCTACGAGTTACATTGGTCCCGTGGGAGGTGTTGGTGCCACCCAGAGGGCCGTTCGGAGGCTGTTTCGAGTTCTCACCCTCTAACGCCATGTTTTTAATCGAAAGTCTAGAAATATGCAAATTACCGTCGTATTCTCAAACTGGGAGTCCCGCGACTGCGGGGTCAGTTCCTACGAGTTACATTGGTCCCGTGGGAGGTGTTGGTGCCACCCACGGGGACGTTTGGGGGCTGTTTCTAGTTCTCACCCCCTAACGCCATGTTTTTAAGCCTAAGTCTATAAATATGAAAATTATCGTCGTACTCTCAAACAGGGAGACCCGCGGCTGCGGGGTCAGTTTCTACGAGTCACATTGGTCTCGTGGGAGGTCTTGGTGCCACACACGGGGACGTTCGGGGGATGTTTCTAGTTCTCACCCTCTAACGCCATGTTTTTAAGCCCAACTCTAGAAATATGCAAATTACCATCGTATTCTCAAACCGGGCGTCCCGCGATTGCGGGGTCTGTTACTACGAGTTACATTGGTCCTGTGGGAGGTGTTGGTGCCACCCACGGGGATGTTCGGGGACTGTTTCTAGTTCTCACCCCCTAACGCCATGTTTTTAAGCCTAAGTCTAGAAATATGCAAATTACCGTCGTACTCTCTAATTGGGAGACCCGCGGCGGCGGGGTCACTTCCTACGAGTTACATTGGTCCCGTGGGAGGTGTTGGTGCCACCCACAGGGCCGTTTGGGGGCTATTTCGAGTTCTCACCCTCTAACGCAATGTTTTTAAGCCTAAGTCTAGAAATATGTAAATTACCATCGTATTCTCAAACCGGGAGTCCCGCGGCTGCGGGGTCAGTTCGTACGAGTCACATTGGTCCCGTGGGAGGTGTTGGTGCCACCCACGGGGCCGTTAGAGGGTTAGAGGGTTGTTTTTAGTTTTCACCCTCCAATGCCATGTTTTAAAGCCTAAGTCTAGAAATATGCAAATTACCATCGTATTCTCAAACCGGGAGTCCCGCGGCTGCGGGGTCAGTTCCTACGAGTCACATTGGTCCCCTGGGAGGTGTTGGTGCCACCCACGGGGCCGGTCGAGGGCTGTTTCTAGTTCTCACGCCCTAACGCCATGTTTTTATGCATAAGTCTAGAAATGTGCAAATTACCGTCGTACTCTCAAATCAGGAGATCCGCGACGGCGGGGTCAGTTCCTACAAGTTACATTGGTCCCGTGGGAGGTGTTGGTGCCACCCACGGGGCCGTTCAATGGCTGTTTCGATTTCTCACCCTCTAACGCTATGTTTTTAAGCCTAAGTCTAGAAATATGCAAATTACCGTCGTACTCTCAAATCGGGAACACGCGGCTGCGGGGTCAGTTCCTACGAGTCACATTGGTCCCGTGGGAGGTGTTGGTGCCACCCACGGGGCCGTTCGGGGCTGTTTCGAGTTCTCAACCTCTAACGCCATGTTTTTAAGCCTAAGTCTAGAAATATGCAAATTACCGTCGTATTCTCAAATCAGGAGTCCCGCGGCTGCAGGGTCAGTTCCTACAAGTCACATTGGTCCCGTGGGAGGTGTTGGAGCCACCCACGGGGCCGTTCGTGGGATGTTTCTACTTCTCACCTCCTAACGCCATGTTTTTAAGCCTATGTCTAGAAATATGCAAATTACCGTCGTATTGTCAAACCGGGAGTCCCGCGACTGCGGGGTTTGTTCCTACGAGTTACATTGGTCCCGTGGGAGGTGTTGGTGCCACCCACGGGGACGTTCGATGGCTGTTTCTAGTTCTCACCCCCTAACGACATGTTTTTAAGCCTAAGTCTATAAATATGAAAATTACCGTCGTACTCTCAAACAGGGAGACCCGCGGCTGCGGGGTCAGTTCCTAGGAGTTACATTGGTCCCGTGGGACGTGTTGGTGCCACCCACGGGGACGTGAGACCCGCGGCTGCTGGGTCAGTTCCTACGAGTTACATTGCTCTCGTGGGAGGTGTTGGTGCCACCCACGGGGACATTCGGGGGCCGTTTCGAGTTCTCACCCTCTAACGCTATGTTTTAAAGCATAGGTCTAAAAATATAAAAATTTCCGTCGTACTCTCAAACCGGGAGGCCTGCGGCTGCGGGGTCAGTTCCTACGAGTTACATTGGTCCCGTGGGAGGTGTTGGTGCCACCCACGGGGACGTTCGGGGACTGTTTCGAGTTTTCACCCTCTAATGCAATGTTTTTAATCCTAAGTCTAGAAATATGCAAATTATCGTCGGGGTCAGTTCCTACGAGTTACATTGGTCCCGTGGGAGGAGTTGGTGCCACCCACGGGGACGTTCGGTGGCGGCTTCGAGTTTTCACCCTCTAACGCCTTGTTTTTAAGCCTAAGTCTAGAAATATGCAAATTACCTTCTTATTCTCAAACTGGGAGTCCCGCGGTTGCGGGGACAGTTCCTAACAGATACATTGGTCCCGTGGGAGGTGTTGGTGCCACCCACGGGGCCGTTCGGGGGCTGTTTCGAGTTTTAATCCTCTAAGGCCATATTTTTAAGCCTAAGTCTAAAAATATACTAATTATCATCGTATTCTCAAAACGGGAGTCCTGCGGCTGCGGGGCCTGTTACTACGAGTTACATTGGTCCTGTGGGAGGTGTTGGTGCCACCCACGGGGACGTTCGGGGACTGTTTCTAGTTCTCACCCCCTAACGCCATGTTTTTAAGCCTAAGTCTAGAAATATGCAAATTACCGTCGTACTCTCAAATCGGGAGACCCGCGACGGCGGGGTTAGGTCCTACGAGTTACATTGGTCCCGTGGGAGCTGTTGGTCCCACCCACGAGGTCGTTCGGGGGCTGTTTCGAGTTCTCACCCTCAAACGCCATGTTTTTAAGCCAAGTCTAGAAATATGAAAATTACCGTCGTATTCTCAAACCGGGAGACCCGCGACTGCGGGGTCTGTTCCTATGAGTTACATTGGTCCCGTGGGAGGTGTTGGTGCCACCCACGGGGACGTTCGGGGGCTGTTTCTAGTTCTCACCCCCTAACGCCATGTTTTTAAGCCTAAGTCTATAAATATTAAAATTACCGTCGTACTCTAAAACCGGGAGTCCCGCGACTGCGGGGTCAGTTCCTACGAGTCACATTGGTCCCCTGGGAGGTGTGGGTGCCACCCACGGGGCCGGTCGAGGGATGTTTCTAGTTCTCACCCGCTAGTGCCATGTTTTTAAGCCTAAGTCTAGAAATATGCAAATTACCGTCGTACTCTCAAACCGGGAGACCCACGGCTGCGGGGTCAGTTCCTACGAGTTACATTGGCCCCTAGGAGGTGTTGGTGCCACCCACGGGGACGTTCGGGGGCTGTTTCTAGTTCTCACCCCTAACGCAATGTTTTTAAGCCTAAGTCTAGAAATTGGAAAATTACCGTCATATTCTCAAACCGGGAAACCCGCGGCTGCGCGGTCAGTTTCTAGGAGTCACATTGGTCCCGTGGGAGGTCTTAGTGCCACCCACGGGGACGTTCGGGGGCTGTTTCTAGTTCTCACCCTCTAACGCCATGTTTTTAAGCCTAAGTCTACAAATATGCAAATTACCGTCGTATTCTCAAATCGGGAGTCCCGCGACTGTGGGGTCAGTTACTACGAGTTACATTGGTCCTGTGGGAGGTGTTGGTGCCACCCATGGGGACGTTCGGGGACTGTTTCTAGTTTTCACCCTCTAACGCCATCTTTTTAAGCCTAAGTCTAGAAATATACAAATTATCGTCTTATTCTCAAACTGGGAGTCCCGCGGCTGCGGGGTCAGTTCCTACGAGTTACATTGGTCCCGTGGGAGGTGTTGGTGCCACCCACGGGGACGTTCGGGGGCTGTTTCTAGTTCTCACCCCCTAACGCCATGTTTTTAAGCCTAAGTCTAGAAATATGCAAATTACCGTCGTACTCTCAAACCGGGAGACCCGCGGCTGCGGGGTCAGTTCCTACGAGTTACATTGATCACGTGGGAGGTGTTAGTGCCACCCACGGGGACGTTAGGGGGATGTTTCGAGTTCTCACCCTCTAATGCTATGTTTTTAAGCCTAGGTCTAAAAATATGAAAATTACCGTCGTACTCTCAAACCGGGAGACCCGCGGCTGCGGGGTCAGTTCCTACGAGCTACATTGGTCCCGTGGGAGGTGGTGGTGCCACCCACAGGGACGTTCGGGGGCTGTTTCGAGTTCTCACCCTCAAAAGCCATGTTTTTAAGCCTTTGTCTAGAAATATGCAAATTACCGTCGTATTCTCAAACGGGGAGTCCCGCGGCTGCGCGGTCAGTTCCTACGAGTCACATGGTCCCGTGGGAGGTGTTGGTGCCACCCACGGGGCCGTTCGGGGGCTGTTTCTAGTTCTCATCCCCTAACGCCATGTTTTTAAGCCTAAGTCTAGAAATATGCAAATTATCGTCGTATTCTCAAATCGGGAGTCTCGGGGCTGCGGGGTCAGTTCCTACGAGTTACATTGGTCCCGTGAGAGGTGTTGGTGCCACCCACTGGGACGTTCGGGGGCTGTTTTGAGTTCTCACCCTCTAACGTCAAGTTTTGCCAAAGTCTAAAAATATGAAAATTACCGTCGTACTCTCAAACCCGGAGACCCGCGGCGGCGGGGTCAGTTCCTACGAGTTACATTGGTCCCGTGGGAGGTGTTGGTGCCACCCACGGGGCCGTTCGGGGGCTTTTTCGAGTTCTCACCCTCTAACGCTATGTTTTTAAGCCTAAGTATAGAAATATACAAATTACCGTCGTACTCTCAAACCGGGAGACCCGTGGCTACGGGGTCAGTTCCTACGAGTTACATTGGTCCCGTGGGAGGTGTTGGTGCCACCCAAGGGGCCGTTCGGGGGCTGTTTCGAGTTCTCACCCTCTAACGCAATGTTTTTAAGACTAAGTCCAGAAATATGCAAATTACCATCGTATTCTCAAACCGGGAGTCCCGCGGCTGCGGAGTCAGTTCGTACGAGTCACATTGGTCCCGTGGGAGGTGTTGGTGCCACCCACGGGGCCGTTAGAGGGTTGTTTCTAGTTTTCACCCTCCAACGCCATGTTTTAAAGCCTAAGTATAGAAATATGAAAATTACCGTCGTATTCTTAAACCAGGAGTCCCGCGGCTGCGGGGTCAGTTCCTACGAGTCACATTGGTCCCCTAGGAGGTGTTGGTGCCACCCACGGGACCGGTCGAAGGATGTTTCTAGTTATCACCCCCTCACGCCATGTTTTTAAGCCTAAGTCTAGAAATATGCAAATTACCGTCGTACTCTCCAATCGGGAGACCCGCGGTTGTGGGGTCAGTTCCTACGAGTTACATTGGTCCCGTGGGAGGTGTTGGTGCCACCCACAGGGACGTTCGGGGGCTGTTTCGAGTTCTCACCCTCTAACGCCATGTTTTTAAGCCTAAGTCTAGAAATATGCAAATTACCGTCGTATTCTCAAATCGGGAGTCCCGCGGCTGCGGGGTCAGTTCCTACGAGTCACATTGGTCCCGTGGGAGGTGTTGGTGCCACCCACGGGGCCGTTCGGGGGCTGTTTCTAGTTCTCACCCCCTAACGCCATGTTTTTAAGCCTAAGTCTAGAAATATGCAAATTATCGTCTTATTCTCAAACCGGGAGTCCCGCGGCTGCGGGGTCAGTTCCTACGAGTTACATTGGTCTCGTGGGAGGTGTTGGTGCCACCCACGGGGACGTTCGGGGGCTGTTTCGAGTGGTCACCCTCTAACGTCAAGTTTTGCCAAATTCTAGAAATATGTAAATTACCTTCGTATTCTCAAACCGGGTGTCTCGCGGCTACGGGGACAGTTCCTATGAGTTACATTGGTCCCGTGGGAGGTGTTGATGCCACCCACGGGGCCGTTCGGGGGATGTTTCGAGTTTTCACCCTCTAACGCCATCTCTTTAAGCCTAAGACTAGAAATATACAAATTATCGTCTTATTCTCAAACTGGGAGTCCCGCGGCTGCGGGTTCAGTTCCTACGAGTTACATTGGTCCCGTGGGATATGTTGGTGCCACCCACGGGGCCGTTCGGGGGATGTTTCGAGTTCTCACCCTCTAACGCTATGTTTTTAAGCCTAAGTCTAGAAATATGCATATTACCGTCGTAATCTCAAACCGGAAGACCCGCGGCTGCGGGGTCAGTTCCTACGAGTCACATTGGTCCCGTGGGAGGTCTTGGTGCCACCCACGGGGCCGTTCGGGGCTGTTTCGAGTTCTCACCCTCTAACGCCATATTTTTAAGTCTAAGTCTAGAAATATGCAAATTATCGTCGTATTCTCAAATCGGGAGTCCCGCGGCTATGGGGACGGTTCCTACGCGTTACATTGGTCCCGTGGGAGGAGTTGGTGCCACCCACGGGGACGTTCGGTGGCGGCTTCGAGTTTTCACCCTCTAACGCCTTGTTTTTAAGCCTAAGTCTAGAAATATGCAAATTACCTTCTTATTCTCAAACTGGGAGTCCCGCGGTTGCGGGGACAGTTCCTAACAGATACATTGGTCCCGTGGGAGGTGTTGGTGCCACCCACGGGGCCGTTCGGGGGCTGTTTCGAGTTTTAATCCTCTAAGGCCATATTTTTAAGCCTAAGTCTAAAAATATACTAATTATCATCGTATTCTCAAAATGGGAGTCCTGCGGCTGCGGGGTCAGTTCCTACGAGTTACATTGGTCCCGTGGGAGGTGTCGGTGCCACCCACGGGGCCGTTAGAGGGCCGTTTCGAGTTTTCACCCTCTAACGCCATGTTTTTAAGCCCTAGTCTAGAAATATGTAAATTATCGTCGTATTCTCAAACCGAGAGACCCGCGGCTACGGGGTCAGTTCTTACGAGTCACATTGGTCCTGTGGGAGGTGTTGGTGCCACCCACGGGGACGTTCGGGGGCTGTTTCTAGTTCTCACCCTCTAACGCCATGTTTTTATGCCTAAGTCTAGAAATATGCAAATTACAATCGTACTCTCAAACCGGGAGTCCCGCGACTGCGGAGTCAGTTCCTACGAGTTACATTGGTCCCGTGGGAGGTGTTGGTGCCACCCACGGGGACGTTCGGGGGCTGTTTCTAGTTCTCACCCCCTAACGCCATGTTTTTAAGCCTAAGTCTAGAAATATGCAAATTATTGTCGTATTCTCAAATCGGGAGACCCGCGACTGCGGGGTCAGTTTCTACGAGTCACATTGGTCCCGTGGGAGGTCTTGGTGCCACCCACGGGGACGTTCGGGGGCTGTTTCTAGTTCTCACCCAGTAACGCCATGTTTTTAAGCCTAAGTCTAGAAATATATAAATTACCGTCGTATTCTCAAATCGGGAGTCCCGCGACTGCGGGGTCAGTTCCTACGGGTTACATTGGTCCCGTGGGAGGTGTTGGTGCAACACGCGGGGACGTTCGGGGCCGATTTCTAGTTCTCACCCCCTAACGCCATGTTTTTAAGCCTAAGTCTAGAAATATGCAAATTACCGTCGTACTCTCAAACCGGGAGACCTGCAGCGGCGGGATCAGTTCCTACGAGTTACATTGGTCCCGTGGGAGCTGTTGGTGCCACCCACGAGGCAATTCGGGGGCTATTTAGAGTTCTCAGCCTCAAACGCCATGTTTTTAAGCATAAGTCTAGAACTATACAAATTACCATCGTACTCTCAAATTGGGATACCCGCGGCTGTGGGGTCAGTTCCTACGAGTTACATTGGTCCCGTGGGAGGTGTTGGTGCCACCCACGGGGACGTTCGGGGGCTGTTTCGAGTTCTCACCCTCTAACGCCATGTTTTTAAGCCTAAGTCTAGAAATATGCAAATTACCGTCGTATTCTCAAACCGGGACTCCCGCGACTGCGGGGTCAGTTCCTACGAGTTACATTGGTCCCGTGGGAGGCGTTGTTGCCACCCACGGGGTCGTTTGGGGCTGTTTCTAGTTCTCACTCCCTAACGCCATGTTTTTAAGCTTAAGTCTAGAAATATGAAAATTACCGTCGTACTCTCAAACCGGGAGACCCGCGGCTGCGGGGTCAGTTCCTACGAGTTACATTGGTCCCGTGGGAGGTGTTGGTGCCACCCAGAGGGCCGTTCAGAGGCTGTTTCGAGTTCTCACCCTCTAACGCCATGTTTTTAATCGAAAGTCTAGAAATATGCAAATTACCGTCGTATTCTCAAACTGGGAGTCCCGCGACTGCGGGGTCAGTTCCGACGAGTTACATTGGTCCCGTGGGAGGTGTTGGTGCCACCCACGGGGACGTTCTGGGGCTGTTTATAGTTCTCACCCCCTAACGCCATGTTTTTAAGCCTAAGTATAGAAATATGCAAATTACCGTCGTACTCTCAAATCGGGAGACCCGCGGCTGCGGGGTCAGTTCCTACAAGTTACATTGGTCCCGTGGGAGGTGTTAGTGCCACCCACGAGGACGTTCGGGGGATGTTTCGAGTTCTCATCCTCTAATGCTATGTTTTTAAGCCTAGGTCTAAAAATATGAAAATTACCGTCATACTCTAAAACCGGGAGACCCGCGGCTGCGGGGTCAGTTCCTACGAGTTAGATTGGTCCCGTGCGAGGTGTTGGTGCCATCCACGGGGCCGTTTGGGGACTGTTTCGAGTTTTCACCCTCTAATGCCATGTTTTTAATCCTAACTCTAGAAATATGCAAATTATTGTCGTATTCTCAAACTGGGATTCCGCGGCTGCGGGGTCAGTTCCTAATATTTACATTGGTCCCGTGGGAGGTGTTGGTGCCACCCACGGGGCCGTTAGAGGGATGTTTTGAGTTTTCACCCTCAACGCCATGTTTTTTAACCTAAGTCTAGAAATATGCAAATTATCGTCGTATTCTCAAACCGGAATACCCGCGGCTGCGGGGTCAGTTCCTACGAGTCACATTGGTCTCGTGGGAGGTGTTGGTGCCACCCACGGGGATGTTCGAGGGCTGTTTCTAGTTTTCACCCTCTAACGCCATGTTTTTAAGCCTAAGTCTTGAAATATGCAAATTACCGTCGTACTCTCATGCCGGGAGTCCCGCGACTGCGGAGTCATTTTCTACGAGTTACATTGGTCCCGTGGGAGGTGTTGGTGCCACCCACGGGGACGTTCGGGAGCTGTTTCTAGTTCTCACCCCCTAACGCCATGTTTTTAAGCCTAAGTCTAGAAATATGCAAATTACCGTCGTATTCTCAAACCGGGAGACCCGCAGCTACGCGATCAGTTCCTACGAGTCACATTGGTCCCGTGGGAGGTGTAGGTGCCACCCACGGGGATGTTTGGGGGCTGTTTCTAGTTTTCACCCTCTAACGCCATGTTTTTAATCCTAAGTCTAGAAATATGCAAATTACCGTCATATTCTGAAACCGGGAGTCCCGCGACAGCGGGGTCAGTTACTACGAGTTACATTGGTCCCATGGGAGGTGTTGGTGCACCCACGGGGACGTTTGGGGCCGATTTCTAGTTCTCACCCCCTAACGCCATGTTTTTAAGCCTAAGTTTATAAATATGAAAATTACCGTCGTACTCTCAAACCCGAAGACCCGCGGCGGCGGGGTCAGTTCCTACGAGTTGCATTGGTCCCGTGGGAGGTGTTGGTGCCACCCACGGGGCCGTTCGGGGGCTGTTTCGAGTTCTCACCCTCTAACGCTATGTTTTTAAGCCTAAGTCTAGAAATATACAAATTACCGTCGTACTCTCAAACCGGGATACCCGTGGCTGCGGGGTCAGTTCCTACTAGTTACATTGGTCCCGTGGGAGGTGTTGGTGCCACCCAAGGGGCCGTTCGGGGGCTGTTTCGAGTTCTCACCCTCTAACGCAATGTTTTTAAGCCTAGTTCTATAAATATGCAAATTACCGTCGTATTCTCAAACCGGGAGTCCCGCGGCTGCGGGTACAGTTCCTACGACTTACATTGGTCCCGTGGGAGGAGTTGGTGCCACCCACGGGGCCGTTCAGGAGCTGCTTCGAGTTTTCACCCTCTAACGCTTTGTTTTTAAGCCTAAGTCTATAAATATGCAAATTACCGTCGTATTCTCAAACCGGGAGACCCGCGGCTACGAGGTCAGTTCCTACGAGTCACATTGGTCCTGTGGGAGGTGTTGGTGGCATCTGCGGGGACGTTCGGGGGCTATTTCTAGATCTCACCCTCTAACGCCATGTTTTTAAGACTAAGTCTAGAAATATGAAAATTACCATCGTATTCTCAAATCGGGAGACCCGCGGCTGCGGGGTCAGTTCCGAGGAGTTACATTGGTCCCGTGGGAGGTGTTGGTGCCACCCACGGGGCCGTTGGGGTGTTGTTTCTAGTTCTCACCCTCTAACGCCATATTTTTAAGCCTAAGTCTAGAAATATGAAAATTACCGTCGTATTCTCGAACCGGGAGTCCCGCGGCTGCGGGGACAGTTCCTACCAGTTACATTGTTCCCGTGGGAGGAGTTGGTGCCACCCACGGGGCCGTTCGGGGGCTGCTTCGAGTTTTCACCCTCTAACGCCTTGTTTTTAAGCCTAAGTCTTGAAATATGCAAATTACCGTCGTATTCTCAAACCGGGAGACCCGCGGCTACGTGTGGTTAGTTCCTACGAGTCACATTGGTCCCGTGGGAGGTGTTGGTGCCACCCGCGGGGACGTTCGGGGGTTGTTTCTAGTTCTCACCCTCTAACGCCATGTTTTTAAGCCTAAGTCTAGAAATATGCAAATTACCGTCGTACTCTCAAACCGGGAGACCCGCGACTGCGGGGTCAGTTCCTACGAGTTACATTGGTCCCGTGGGAGGTGTTGGTTCCACCCACGGGGCCATGTTTTGCTTAAGTCTAGAAATATGCAAATTACCATCGTATTCTCAAATCGTGAGAGGTGTTGGTGCCTCTCACGGGACCGTACGAGGGTTGTTTCGTGTTTTCACCCTCTAACGCCTAGTTTACAAGCTTAAGTCCTCATATTTTGAAATTATCGTCGTATTCTCAAACTGGGAGTCCCGTTATCGTACGGTCAGTTTCTACGTGTTACATTGGTCCCGTTAGAGGTGTTGGTGCCTCTCACGGGACCGTACGGGGGTTGTTTTGAGTTTTCTCCCTCTAACGCCATGTTTTTAAACCTAAGTTATGATATATGCAAAATTATCCTCGTATTCTGAAACCGGGAGTCCCGTGATCGTGTGGCCTATTCGTACGAGTTATATTGGTTCCGTGCAAGGTGTTGATGCCTCTAACGGGACCGTTTGGTGGATGTTTCGGGTTTCTCCCCTCTAACGCCATGCTTTTAAGCTTAAGTCTACACATTTTCAAATTATCGTCGTATTCTCAAACCGGGAGTCTAAAATATTTTCAACATATTATCTAATAATTATCCCGTACTCCTAATTATCCCATACTCCTTTTAACATACTATCCAACAACAAGCAACAACCAATAATTATCCAATAGCCAAAGCAAACAAAACCCATAATTATCCCGTACTCCTTCTATCATCTAAAAGATTTAATAGATAATGCATATCAATTATATAACTAATTTTGTTAAAGTAAAGCATAGCAGATCTAACATGAAACAATAGCAATAGGGAATGTTCTTCTCCTTGATCCGAAACAACACATTGTCAGTGTAGAACTGTGCTGGAGCATACATGGGAATGTTTTTTACTGTGCGTCTAGCATGCATAACACAAGATTTTTTAGAAATATAAATTGGAGCTATAACACACTGATACTAAAATGAGTCCCAACAAAATATGCAATATATTCCCCAGAAGCATAGTTTAGCTTTATTAAAAAAAATCTAACGGAATCCGAAAAATCCATTCCAGTAAAACTATAATCTTGGTTGAATTAGGAACATAGCCATTCCGCAAAGTTCAAATTAGACTCACAACACTAAATCGAATAATTAGAAGAATAATTATATAAAGACATAACATTTCGCGGACGAATCTAAATATGCTTAGAGAGAGTACCTAAGGTCCTTTTCGCAGATGGTTCCGCATTTAAACCTGCATTTCCATTGGGATTTTGAAAACAAAAGCATTAAATAAGTAACATTTTTGGAAGAAGAAAAAAACACGAAAGAAAATTATGCAAACACCGACTCGTCCTCTAGAACTGGCTCCTAGATATCCAAAAAGAAACCTGATAATCAATCCACCACTCACCTACGTTCTCCGCAAACTCTGATTCTGAAACAAAATATTCTCAAATCTAAAAAGATATAGTCATGAGAAATACAATACATATTCCCAGACACCTTAACATAATTCCTCGATGGGTGATTAATTAATAGCATACAGAAGTGGTGATATCAGCTCTAACTAAGTAGAATAGCTCGACTTTGGAGATCTTTATTTTTTACTGGTTATAGTTCCGAGTGGAATCCACTTTTGACAATATAAATGTCATTCTTTCTCACAGGTCCTATGAGTGTGTGATTAAGTAACATAAGGTGACAAAAGGACGCCTTCAGGAGATATGAAAAGAGAGTTTGATAAGCTCATACGGTGAAAAAAGATGCAATATCCATATTCCATTGACATATAATGTTAAAGCCATCTGCCACTTACAATAATGGTCCTTTATTATTAAATGTCGCCCATATTCCAAATCCATCATCATTTTCTAAACTTTGTACAAAAAAAACTTTAGTAGTGCATTTGAGCATATATACAATTATTTCTTCAAATAATTATGGTCCCAAAAAAATTGTATCCAACAAATCAACACAACAACTCTTATGGACTAAGATAAGTATACTATCTATCCAATTCCAAACATCATTCTTTACTCCTTAATTATTAGACATTAACATTTCTCAATCTACACATAGATGCACACAAAATACTACATCTGCAATTCGAAAAAAAACAGAAAACAAATCATTTTAATATATAACAAACAGAAAATTTTAGACCTAGAAAAAAAAATCAAAGCAAATTTGAGGAATTTCCACGTATCAAAGCAAAAATCATAGCATTACATATAATAAACACACACACATATATATGGATATATTACATATACAGATTGGGGAAGAACCTCCATACGGATTGGGGAAAAAATATCCACGACTGCTACCAGCGTTTGGGGAAGAAATCTCCACCGTTTGGGGGGGAACATTGCATCGCATCACCAACATCGCATCACCAGCTCCTCACTCCATCAGCAACATCGCATCGTTTGGTGGGGGGGGGGGGGGGAACCAGACATCGCATCGTTTGGGGGGGAAGCAACGTTTGGGAAAGAAAAAAAAATAAGATACGAGCGGGGTAATGAAAATATGAGGCATTTGAGTTTTGGTTAGGATTGACATTGGTCACGGCCTACAGCCGTGACCCACCTCGCGACCCATTAATGAAAGTAAGTCTCATGTATGCAGTCTACTGGTCACGGCCCATAGCCGTGACCCATGCCAAAAAATTGGTCACGGACCCCAGCCGTGACCCAATATGTGTGTGTATTGTGCTTCGTCATGCTTATGGTCACGGCCCAAGTCTGTGACCCACGCCAAAAATGGTCATGGCCCCCAGCCGTGACCCAGTATTTGTGTGTATTGTGCTTCGTCATACCTATGGTCACGGCCCAAGTCCGTGACCCACGCCAAAAATTGGTCACGACCCTCACCCGTGACCCAATATTTGTGTGTATTGTGCTTCGTCATGCCTATGGTCACGGCCCAAGTCCGTGACCCATACCCGACCAATTTTGGAGGGAATTTTGGCGCCAAGATGGTCACGACCTGGTCACGGCCCAAGTTCGCGACCCACAGTGGTCACGGATTTGGTCTGTGACCACTTCCAGAGCATCCATAATTTAGTGTGGTAATAAATATGGTCATGCCAAAATTGAGTTGGTCATGGCCCAAGTCCGCGACCAGCTGGTCGCGAACTTGGGCCGTGACCATTCACAGGATTTGGTGTAGTGAGAAATGTCAACTTGCAAAGAACCTTGGGTATTCTTCGTCGCTAAAAAAGAAGTCATAGTAGCAGCCCCAAGCGACAAGGGGGGTTGCGAGGAACCCTTGGTCAGCAGTGAGCCCCCCCATAGTGCCAACAGTTGGCGAGATACCCTCGAACCCAAGGTCAATACGTGAGGGACCCCGAGTAGCTTTCGTAGTCGGTGAGACACTCTCAGACATGAGGGGGACACGCGAGGAACCCATGGGAGACGGGTCCCGCGAGGAACCTTCGACTATAGTGTAGGTCGATACACCCCCTTCCAAAATAGTGGAGGTTGAGTTACCCCCTTCCAAAATACCAACTGCAAATGGATCTTCCAACGGGGGACCCTTAGGTATTGAGTCAACCCGTGAGGAACCCCTAGCAGCGGTCACCTCATATATAAAATCCAAAGACATGGGCGTACCAGACGAGACCCCTCTCTCTCCTAATAAAACTTCACCGGTCAAGACGCCCCTTTCCACAAGTCCAATTCCACAAAACGGAAGGTTGATTTCTCCAAGACCTGTCCCGACAGGCGAGGAACCCTCGACAAAACTCAAGGTCGAGGCACCCCCATCCGAAACAACTTGCAAACTGCAAGAGTCAACAGCCGCCATAGAGAGCGACGACGAGAACCCCTTGGACGAGATCCCATGCGATAACTTTTCGCTAATCGTTCTATCCATCAACGACAAAAAATCCGATGAGGAACTCACAATATGAGATGGGTCTCGCGAGAGGCCTGTGGCTCTACCACTGCCAGATGGCAAACCGAAAGTCACTAGCGGAGACTTAATTTGAATGGTCGAGGAACCGTAGAGACGGAGACCCACGGGTACACCCTTTTTGGGAACGAAACTCACGACTGTAACCTGCAGCCATACCATTTTTGATGAAAGATTCACGAGACTTGGCGCAGGGAAAAAGAAATTTGATGACGATGAGGGCCCCTCTCCAGCATGCGTCGCCACTGCTACAACCAAAGAAGGGTTTGTAAAGTTCTTAACCCCAAAAGTTTCTTCACTACCAGCAGTTAGAAAAAATGACGTAGGGGGCGGTAGACACATTGGTGGTAGTTAAGGAGGTGTGATGATAGAAGATGGTATTGAACCAAAGATGAGGGGAACAATGGTGGTTTTAACATTGGAAGAAAAGTTTGATGGGTTAAAAGCCATTGATAGTGTGTTGGAGAAAACGTTAGAGCAAAAAAAAATTAGGGGCTATGGTGTTTAATTTTTTTTCTCTCACTTTCTCTCACTACAAACTTATAGACTCGCTTGAGGGTTTTAAAGAAGATGAAAGGTCTTAAGAAATGGGCCTTATGTTTTTTACACCAAAGTGGGAAAACGTGCAGGAAGGCAAAAAAGGTTATGAAATTTTTTTCCCAAATGATGAGAGGGTAGTTCCCACGTTAACGCGGGGGGTCTCGAAAATCAGAGAACCTCGGATGAAGGGACAATGCATTTAATGACCCTAGGGTCCCTCAAAATTTGAAAAAAAATTAAAATGGACTTTACGGCGTATAAAGCCTTTTGGTCTACCCAACCCAAAAAACTTTGCACAGGGGGCTAATATAGAAGGGTGTCTTCCCTAAAAAGTACTTTTTTTAGGTATTCAGAGGGAACCCCACCTAGGTAGCAGCAAAACCTATATTGAGAGGGCCCCCCACAAGGGTCACTACAGAAACCCAAGTTGAGACGGAACCCACCTAGGTAGCAGCAAAAGCCCAAGTTGAGAGGGCCCCCCCGCAAGGGTCCCTACAGAAACTCTGGATGAGAGGGAACCCACCTAGGTAGTAGTAGAAGCCCAAGTTGAGAGAGGCCCCCGCAAGGGTCCTTGCAGAAACTCAAAGTTGAGAAGGAATCTATGATTGAGAAGGACTTACCCCAAGGTCTTCGCAGAAACTCACGTTGAGAAGGAACCCCACCAAGGTGGCAGCAGAAGCCTATGTTGAGAGGGACCCCCGCAAGGGTCCTGCAGAAACTCAAGTTGAGAAGGAACCGTTATTGAGAGAGACTTCCCCCAAGGTATCCGCAGAAACACACGTTGAGAGGAACCCCACCAAGGTAGCAGCAGAAGTCTATGTTGAGAGGGCCTATGAGTAGTGCTTGTTGATATGGTGGGAGTGGTGGTTGTTATTGGAAAACATGTGGATTTGCGTTCATCGCTGCGTTCTGTTGTCCATTATTAAAATAGGGATGGTTTCTCCACGAGATATTGAAAGAATTCCCGTGAGGGGAATTAAAATTGCCCTTATAGGCTTCCGCCGCCTCAACTTTCTCTCGTAGCTTAGCTTTGTGGGTTGGTATAGTAGGACATTCCTTTGTTAAATGTCCCGCCTCATAAATCTCACAACTCTCCTCCTATAAGGCTCGAGATGGACCGAATATATCTCTCCCCTAGATTCGACCATGTCTTCTAGCCTCTTGGATAGTTGGTTGATTTGGAGTTGTGGACATGATTCTAGCCTTGGATTGGGTGTTCGGATTTAATGTGTCCCAAGCTTGAGTATTCTTGACAACATACTTAATGAGTCCCTTCGCATCGTCCACATCTAATCCGAAGAACTTCCTGGGAACATAGTTTCAACGAGTTGTTTTGAGCTTAGGCTAACTCATTGAACCTCTCCCAACACTTATCAAAAGGTCATTATCGTTTTGCTCAAAAGTTTGAATTTGATCCCAAATAGAGTTGGTCTTATGTGCGGGAAAGAACTTATGGAGAAATTTAACTTGCATGTCTCTCCACGTAGCTATCGAGTTCGGTGCTAAAGACCAAAACCAAGTCTTGGCCTTATCTTTAAGAGGAAATGGGGAACGCTTGAGGCGCATTATGTCTTGGGAGCAAGCTTGACTATTTTACGCCTCTCACAACTCCTAGAACTATCTAATGTGGAGGTAAGGCTTCTCCAAATCCATACCGTGAAATGTTGGGAGAATCTGAATCATCCCATTCCTAAAGTGGAATTTCCCTATATTATAATGCATCCCAGAGAGACGGGTCTTCCTACTAGTATTCTCCCTCACTCGTTCCGACATTACTCCCTCACCCGTTTCGAAACTAGCGTGATCAGAAATCACACTCACACTTATAGAATCACTTTCCTCATCGGAGTTCCTAGACGTATGACGCGTGGTGTGACTACATGATGTAGGAGGTGGTGCCCAGAAATTTAGAGAGTTTGGAGTGTGTGGGCTATCAGGGGTGAGTTCAATTGTAGGATTTTCATATACCGCAGGAGGATTGGGATTGGGATTTGGATTAGGATTGGGATGAGAATTTTGCATTTAAAGCACAAGAGAATATTTTTATTTTTCTTTATTTTTGGATTTTTTGGGATGTGTTCAGTTTTTTTGAACTTTGGTTTTTCTATTTTTTTGGCTTTTTAGGATTTAGAGTCAAATTTCTAGATTAATTTGACCTAACCTAGTTTGTCTACCTAGTTCCCCGGCAACGGCGCCAAAAACATGATGCGACGTAGAATGTGTATGCCATGTGTGTACCTACAACTCAAGTACAAGCTGATCGCTCAAGTAATAATCCTAGTAAGTCGGGGTCGATCCATAGGGAATAGGACGAACATCGTAAGGACAACTACAAGGAAGGCTTCTAAAACCTAATTATTGTTTCTCAAAAGGAAAGGGAAAAGGTGATGGTTTTTATGAGAATTTATATTTAACTAACCCAAACTATCTAACAATTGCAATTTAGTTAAAAGAAATGTAAACTAGAATTTAATTTTTTGAAAACTATTTGAGAAAAGTGGAGCCGGGATACAATCCCCCAAACTATTGGTATTCTCGTTAAATATAATTTTATTGATAATTACACATATAATTAAAAGAAAACATTAAATTCATCAAAGCACTAGATATATGAGAATTGTACTCCGCACAATATCTAGTCAATAATTAATTTAACGTGAGTGGCAAGATTTTCGACATGCGTATGATATACTCAAATACTCCGGCTACTTACGTCAGACAAAGTTAAGAGATATATAATAATTGCTACGTCAAAATATCAAGCCTATTAATTATTTATATAATTTTGTCCAATTTTATATCCAACGTATATATATAGGTTGAGTTCATATATCCCAACCCTCAAGTTATTTATCAGGACATGTTAAAGCTAACTACGCATGCATTTTTTACGTTGTATGATGACATGATGAACGAAAGATAAGAATAAAGAATGTAAATAATATTACCAAAAGGGTAGAGAAGAAAGAACATGCACAAACCAAGCTTTGAAAGAAATAAATCGGAAATAATCAGCTCTTTATTGAAATTGCATGCATGAAAAGCAATAAATCTTTCTGTAGATGTTCCTTTACATCTCTAACATTATTCTTAATAAAATCGAGGTTAAAAGAATCCTAAAACCCAGTTACATAGGTACCTAAGTCGTTTAGAAGAATCCTCAAAACATAAAACTCTCTAGGCTAAAAAATAGGGCCAAAATAAAAATCCCGCTTCAAGTATATCGAATCGGTTCGCCCATATACCCGAGCTGGTTCACCCTAGCGAACCTATTCTATCCATTTCCAAATTGGTTCGGCCAAAATGACTGTGAAAGTTGCCTTATGTTGGGATGAATTCTTCATAATTATATGTTTGCCTCTGGATTTTTATCCCAAGTTCAATTCTACATAACTTCTTCACCGTAGTCCAGATTTGAGTGTCGTTTCATCTAGTGTGCTCATGACTTCAAATTCTTTGACTTTTTAGTTGGTTTCTCCTCCGTATTCCGTCTAATGTTTTTTTAAAAATACCATTGTCTCTCATTTTCTTTGTTTCTTTCCCCGTTTTGATTTTCCTCTCGCATTCACTTGCAAAAAATACCTTCAAACCAAGAGAGAACACATAAAACACGAAATGTTCACTGGAAAGGTTAGTAGCATAAATATGAGATAAATCCAGTCTAATTACACTGCACGGGACCATAAAATTATCGAAATTAAGGGGATAAATATGAAATATTTATGCCTAATCAGTAATCAATGTCTTTATAGTGCACCAATAATTTACTTTTATGTTATGGGTTTCCCATCAACTTAGGTGGAGTTGTTCTAAAGTGTTTTGAAAAGTTAGTCGAAGTTCGATCTTGAGAAGGGACCCACTGTGTGATTAGGCAGGGATGGCCATAAAGAAAAAATCTATTTTACTATTTTTTAAAATTTTTATGAAAAACTTTTAGACATCTTAAACCCAATAAAACTTTGCACCAATTAAAACATGTTTGTTTTGAAAAAAATGATTTGCCCAATTATATATTTTTAACCAAAACCATACATCTAGATGATAAGCAGATAAAATAAATAAATCATCCACAATACGCCGATGTACGAGAAAAACCGATAATGGGAAAAATCTTGAACGACCCAGCCAAACAGTTCATTATGATATTGTTTTTACAAAACTAAATAATAGATTTACTCAAGGACTTGTCTCCCTCACTAGCCTTAATGCTCTTCTATATTCAACCTCTCCTCCACAGTGCAACGTAGGAGTCCACCTATGCAAGATGCCACAACACGCAAATCCACACGCACTTTGGTATCCACCGGTAAGGCTCAATAATTATCTACATAATCCAAACACGAAACACCGTTTCTTCATCGCAACGTAATAAACAGCAAGTACGGAATCCACCGTACGAAACACGTTCTCTTAAGATGAAGAGAAACAAACTTTTGTGCCCAGGACATAGATCTCAAATCATATGAATATGAAAAATTAGATCTTTAAACTCAAAGGGTGAAACAAGGGTTTTGGAACTTTTGTAAACACGTGGGTAATTGATTTTAACCAAAAGTTCTTAAAAAATCTAAGTCCAACACGCCTTAAATAGAGAAAACACGAATTGCGAAATGGCAAACTCGTTTGAGCAAAAAGGCATAGTTCGTTCGAACGAAAGGACCATATCATTCTAACTAATATCAAGTTCATTCGAATGAAGAAACTTTCTTTTCCAAACAAGCTTCCAACAAGATTCCTTCTGTTGATAGAGAATTCGTGTTTGATGTTCTTCAGATGCACGTTTTAACGCGGTATTAAAGTTCATTCGAACGAGGTATCAACCTTCGTTTTAACAAGATCTATTTCTCGTTTTAACGAGACCCAGACTTTGCTCTAATGAAGTACCAATTTCGTTGTAACGAGCTTCAAACCAAAAAAAATATTTTCTGTAAAATTAATTTTAGAAAATAGTTCCAAACTTTTTTGTTTAAAAACAATCACCCAAAAATAATATCTGAGAACCATATTCAAAATGCATCCATACCTTACGAGATTCTCGGTAAATGTGAAGAAAATTTGGCACAAAAAATACAGTAGGGTCTATATCCACTTTGAAGTATGTCCGCTACATTTTCATCAAACACGTCATCAGCTTATGAGATTAACAATACAAAGACTAACCTATGACTCAAATGTTTTGTCCGAAATTAAGACAATTATAAACAAATTGACTCGATTGAAAATTTATCCTTACAAATCTTCCCCTTTGGCTATTCCGGGACAAAACCAAAATAAAAATCATATGGACTATCAAGCTCTCTAAAATACTCAATCCCCATCCCTAAAAAGGAAAAAAGTACAACTTGACTGACTAATAAACTTGAGTAGCTTTGCTCGCTTGAAAACTTTGCCGGATGTTGTAAGCCCGCACACTTAAACACATCTTCAAATGAAAATAGAATATAACAAATATATAAAATTTGCATAAGAATAAAATTTGAACTATGTCTAACAATCTCAACCTAGGTAAGACGTCTCCCCCTAAGATAAAGAATCCTAATCATGAAAGAAAATATATCATTTCTCCCCATTTTTGTTCATAAGTAGATAAAGTAAGAAAAACATAAATTATTTCTCCCCTATAAACTAAATCTCCCCCTAAATATTTGAAGATATAATATAAAGAGAAATTACGAAAGGAGCAATATTATCATGCAATGGTGTAAAGTGTAACAAACCTAGAACATGGAAACACAAGCACAAATAATCCAACCAGTGATTAATCATATCAATATAGATGAAAAATTATACCAACAAGAATAAGCAATGAAGTATGATATCAATTTTAAATTACCAACTTAAGATATGAAATTTCAATGCTCATAATGATATATATCAATATGATCATATAGCATGCCAAATAAAATCCTAAGATAAAACTTATGGCAAACTTAGATAAGCTTTACATACTAGCATAGTATTGATGTGTCCAAACTTATGGGATGGAATGAATGGATGTGAACTAGATATAAATGTATTATGACTCAATCACTCAAATATGTTCAAAATGTTCTAATTGACCACAAAAATTTACCAAGCTAAGATTTAGCCTCAAATGACAAGATAAAGTTAACTCTATGAACAAACAAGCACAATTCACATAAGCCTGGAATATTGATGATTCTACAAATCAATACCGTCATAACAAAATAAGCATAACTAGGATTCATTGTGCAAAATTGCCGATCATTAACTATAACACCCTTAAAAGATAAACATGTATTATATTTTCTTTTCACTCTATTATTTTGAAGCTATCATTTTTTAAAATCAAACAAATTAAACATGACGGCCTTGGCAATTTTTCTTTTTTTATTGCCTTTAATATTTTCATTAGGCTTTTGCCAACGGTGACTTTTTCGCAAACGAGATTTGTTCATTATATAGCCCATTCCCGTGCACCCTTATATTTGTAGTAAAATCAAACAAATCGGATGGGCAACGGTTCTTACATGTACAACTCCTCTATAGTCACAAAATATGTAGATGACAAGATTGATGGGAGAACATCTCACATATCTCAAATATAACATGTGAAGCTAAAATTCAAAGAGCTCGTGTGTGTGTGTAGAGGGATATGCAAAGTGAATAAATTATGTGTATTAAAGTCGAAACAACTCCATGCAAGCAATATGCCACACGAAATCTTTAAAACTAAAATACATAAAAATGAAAACATTTCTTGACTTTTTATAAAAAATTTCAAAAATAAACCAATTTGAAAACAGACTAACTCAAAAGACAAACAAAATTTTTATGTTTTTTTTTTCAAAATAACTCAATATAAGAAAAATAAAAACGAAAAAGATTCAAATAATATACAACTAGCAAACGTATATATCATGAAGTGACACTATTGCAAACATGCGAACATAATCAATGATGAGATATAGCATGGGAAGTATCATGTGCAAACAAATGAGAATCAACAAGTCTAATATGTAAAGCCTCCTGATGACACGAGAAATCGGCCACGAGACGTACTCATACCAGCAAGTCAACAGTAAAGTGTGTAGCGAGTAAATAAAGTAAGTAAGTAGAGAGAAGACAAGATATAGAGTGGTTCAGCCTTTAAAATAGGCCTACAACCACTGTGTTTCTCCATTCTCATTATATGCGTTACATTGTATAATATAATCGTGCCTAAAGAGGCGTACAAGTATGAGAATAAAAGGAGAGTACATTATGGCTGATGATCCCGGTGTGCTGGAGAGGTAGCTGCGATATGGATGAACAATTCTCGAGATGTATGTAGGGGAAGTGTAGAGAGAATCGGTACTGTAGAAACTGCTCCGATTGTGTGGAATCGATCCCTTATTTCGAGGTGTGGTCCTCTATTTATAAGAGGTATGTGAGTTGTCATGTGTCCTGAGCACGTGACGTATATCAAGTCCGGAGTTGCTATAGTAGAAAGGGATGAGACCTGTAAGGCAAGCACAAAGTGTCGCACCCTACATGAGGCTAGAGCCGCAGGTGCTACGCCCTGTACATGGTAGGGCCACGACCTGTATATTAAGGCAAGCGGTAAGTGCTGCGCCCAGTACTTGTAGGGCCGCACACCAAGTTCAGTATGGCTACGCCCTATGCTGATAAGGGCCGCAACATGGTGATATATTTGTATTATTAATAAGCCCCCAAGCCGTAGTGCCAAGAGAATTTGATTGGGGATGTGGCTTAGTTACTTTACGTGCCGCGGTATTTTCCAAAGCGATGATTCGTCTTCCGCGCTCTCTTATATAAATTATTTCTGGCCGTGGACTTCATTATGTTTCCAAAACCTTGAGAGAAAATCGAGAGAAAATTTCTTACGCGTCCATCTTCTTCCATTTTTCGGCGACCCTCAGAGGCTGTGTGTGGTGGTTCCAAGGTGGTGCGAGGCTGAGAACCACTGGTTTTTCTGTTTCCAGGTAAATATTTCAACCATCCTTCTTTTAAACAACTTTTGTATCTCGTAATTCCACTTTGAATACTCAAACACATGAGCTTCTGTATTGCTTGATAGAAAACTAGGGTTTTAATTAAATATTCTGCTATCGCCTTATAATCGAACATACATGAACGCTGAGAACATCAATAATTTGTTAGGATCGATCTTCATATGTTGTACTTGACCCCTGATCTTCCAAACGCCATGAAAATCATATTGTTGTTCTTGTTGTATATAAATAACTCTTCGAATTCTGTGAATTTGATCTTAAAACGATTGAACGTTAGGTATGAAACTGTTTAAGATAGAGACCGCGGCATGATAGACTATCAATAATATGGTGGTCATTTGAATTATTGAAGACCCTATCCGCGTCCCCCTTAGGTTCTGGGATTTTCCCTCCGTGACAGTTTGATGCATATCCACTTAATCTGCCGCGGCGGTGGGGTCTTTCAGGGGAGTTCTTCAAACTTTCACCAACCAAATATACATCCATGATAAATAATTATGATTGCTACTAGAATTCCTTGAATAGACCTTTAATAATTTTAGAAGTGGCCGCGACAGTGTATGTTCCCTTGCTGATATAGGAGGTGGCTGCGGCCAGTAGGGCCAGAGGGTAATCCCTTAGGTTCAATAAATAAGGTTGGCAGTGTTTTTATCCCATTAATAACTATGTTAGGGAAATAATTCCAATTAAGCAAATGTTTACTACTCATATATAATCTTCCCGCGTCTTCTTAAAGTCTTTTCCAAATCATACTTGTTGCGGTGCCTAACTGCGGACTCTGCCTTTCAGGTACTGCTGCAGCCATATGAGCTTTGACCTAGACGAGTTTCTGAGAGGCTTTTGGGCAAAGCATTTTGGAACCTCTCCTCCTGAACTCTCTTTCGTGCCCCCTCTGAGATCAATAGGGCCTTGCCAACTGAAGGATTGCCCTAACTGCGTAATATTAGACTCAGAATCCGTGGATTCTGCGTCTAGGAAGGATTTTCAGTCCACGCTAATGGAAGAAGAAGCCAATTCAAGTAATCATCCATTTGGTGCAGAAGATGATGCCGCGAAAGTTAAGGATAACCCGACAGGTACATCTGGGAGGGTTGCGAGACCCCTAGCCGCCCTTGATATCTGCGGCATCATGACTCAAGACTGGGTTGACCAGGTGGCTGATATCCTCCAGTCGTTGCAATTGCTTTTCACGGAATATGGCCTTCATCTTCCTTAGCATCGCCCTTCTGTATGTAAGCGGGATATTATCAAGCCTCCTTAGGCTGGGTTATGTTATTAAGCCATCCACAACCAACATATAGGATATTTTCAAGCCTTCCCAGGATGGGTTATGTTATTAAGCCACCCACAGCTAACATATAGGATATTATCAAGCCTCCCCAGGCTGGGTTATGTTATTAAGCCACCCATAGCTAACATATAGGATATTTTCAAGCCTCCTCAGGCGGGATTATGTTATTAAGCCACCCACAGCTAACATATAGGATATTATCAAGCCTCCCCAGGCTGGGTTATGTTATTAAGCCACCCATAGATAACATATAGGATATTTTGAAGCCTCCTCAGGCGGGATTATGTTATTAAGCCACCCACAGCTAACATATAGGATGTTTTCAAGCCTCCTCAGGCTGGGTTATGTTATTAAGCCACTCACAACTAACATATAGGATATTTTCAAGCCTCCTCAGGCTGGGTTATGTCATTAAGCCACCCACAACTATGGATATATATATATAAAGCCCTCCCTATCTAGATATTGCAAGTTTCTCGACTTAATGGCACATCTCGAAAGCCAAGAGCGGGCATTGTAAGCCCTTGTAGAGAATGATGCATTACGGAATCTAAGAGCGGGCATTGGAAGCCCTTGCAAGTGATGTTGCAGTCCAACTTGGATAACTGCTTCCAATATTTTCTTTCACCACTTTCAATTATCATCAACTTCCGAACGACCAGGCGTCCTCTAGGGCTTGTGTCCCATTCAGATATTATCATTCCTGATATAACATGTTTCTCAGATCGGGATCTGTTTAAGACAAAAATGATCTTTTATAAAATAACATTTCATGGAAATGAGAATCAAAATATGACACTATAAAAGTGAACTTGATTTTATAACTATTCATATATATGACTTTGTGAGGATAACACAAAGTTTAATTTAAAACAACATAAGAGGAGTTGCCACTGTAAAGTAGAGACATATGGAATATAAGACATAAGTGTGAAAAATAAGCACGCGACATGTGAGATAAGGCTGCATCCCCTAAACATCTTTGAGGAACCTCTGCAGCATCCCTTGCCCGATCAGCCTTTCAATTTCATCCTTGAGAACATAGCATTGCTCAGTGTCATGTCCATGGTCCTGATGGAATCCTCACCAAGTAGCTTTGTTCCTCTTGTGGGGTGGAGCTCTCAGCTTTTCTGGCCACCTCAACAGTTTGTCTTCTTTGATGAACCCTAAGATCTCTTCAATTGGGAAGGCCAATGGAGTGTAGGGCACAGATTTCTTCTCTGCCTTCTCCACTCTCCTTTTTTGGCACCTGCTGATTGCTTTCGCGGATGGATCCTCTTGAACTTCCGCGATAGCAAAAGCTGCTGAAGCTATGATCTTGGGTGCCGCACCCCCATTGGGAGAGACCGCGTCCTCGAGCATTATCACCCTCTGAGTCAGGTAGTTGACCTGGGTCTGGAGTGAGGCATGACTTTCGTAGAGGTGGTTGAGGTGATTGTACAGCTGCATAATCTAATCTTTGATTTCTGTGCTCTGGCTGGACTCTCCTTCCATTTTCTGCTTTTGTTAGTCTTTACAAAGTATATGTATAATCTGGGACAAAATTAGTAAAAGTGAGTAATCACAGAAACACTGAGTAGGAAATGGGACGCAGCGTTGTACTGCTGCACTGTTGAAAGGTGCCTCGGCCAGTATAACACCTAGGTGCACTGCCGTGGCCTTTGTATGACATTCACCAAGGTTGAGCTGGAGACCTCCCGAGTCCGTTCCTTGATGTTTTGAAGGTTTAGTAACATAATCGCGCTAGCACAAGCCGCGGTATGAAGGTATTTAAAATACATGCCGCATCCCTCGCTAGGCAGCGGGGGGGGGGGGGGGGGAAGAAATCCTCAAATCGAAACCCAGAAACTGAGTTTTTCTCCCGAAACACTGGGAATGCCTACTAGGGTTTATGCATGAGAGAATAACCCCTTGGTGCACATAATGGCACGATTCTAATGATAAAACCCTAGATCATAAGAAAAGAACAACAAAAAAGGGTGTAAACATAATTCTTCCCTAACCCTTCATCTTTTCGGGGGTAAAGCCCATCATGCTTTTTAGTACTGTCTAGATGAAATGATATCACATGGGTATGTAAGTTAGATCCAAGGTCATAAAAGAGAGACCAGAACAGATCTAGATAAAATTACCCATTTAAGGGTGTGAATTATAAAATAGAGCTCAATAATCTGAATCTACTCGTGAGATAATGATCCAAAGGATCCCCACGAATAAAATAAGGTGTTTGAAGAACTCGAACTACAGAGAAACAAGATTAAAATATATCGTTTCCCACAGACGGCGCCAAATTGATGACACGAGAAATCGGCCACTAGACGTACTCATACCAGCAAGTCAACAGTAAAGTGTGTAGCAAGTAAATAAAGTAAGTAAGTAGAGAGAATATAAGATATAGAGTGGTTCAGCCTTTAAAATAGGCCTACATCCATTGTGTTTCTCCATTCTCATTATATGCGTTACATTGTACAATATAATCGTGCCTAAAGAGGCATACAAGTATGAGAATAAAAGGAGAGTACATGATGACTAATGATCCCGGTGTGCCGGAGAGGTAGCTGCGATATGGATGAGCAATTCTCGAGCTGTATGTGGGGGAAGTGTAGAGAGAATCGGTACTGTAGAAATTGCTCCGGTTGTCTAGAATCGATCCCTTATTTCGAGGTGTGGTCCTCTATTTATCAGAGGTATGTGAGTTGTCACGTGTCCTGAGCACGTGATGTATATCAAGTCCGGAGTTGCTGTAGTAGAAAGGGATGCGGCCTATAAGGCAAGCACAAAGTGCCGAACCCTACATGAGGCTAGAGCCGCAGGTGCTGCGCCCTGTACATGGTAGGGCCACAACCTGTATATTAAGGTAAGCGGTAAGTGCCGCGCCCATTGCTTGTAGGGCTGCACACCAAGTTCTGTATGGTCGCGCCCTATGTTAATAAGGGCCGCGGCAGGGTGATTAATTTGTATTATCGCCTCCAAGTCTAATTTTCCAACCCGTATAGGTGTAATGTAATGCTCTCGGGTTTTTGAAACCTTGGCGACTTTGCTCTTAGACTTCTTAGGACTATTCTTAAGACCATAGACAAAATGCCTAAGGTGACCTTTCCTACCACAATGAGTGTAAGTGTAAACACGGTGAGGGATGTTACCTAAGGGTTGACATTTAACAACTTTCCTACCAATGATCGACTCTCTAAAATGCATGGTGTTTGATTTAGTAGTGGAAGTATTATGATCATCAAAGACAATCCCACACTTGTCATCTTTGATTTTGATGGTGCCTAAATTTTTATCCAACTTCTCCAACCTAGACTCCAAATCAAATTTGACACTACTCAAATCTTTCAATCTCTCTTGAAGCTCAACTATCCTTGACTCGAGTAAATGCCTAGACTCCTCAAACTCTAGAAGCTCCTTCTTCATAACCTCCATCAAACCATTAAGTTTAGCTCCCTCACCTTCTACGTACTCTAGTTTCTTTCAAAGAGTCCTCTCACGTGCCCTAAGTTCCTCAAACAAAACAATATCATCATTACTTATGGAATGCTCTTTCAACCTAGCCTCTAACTTCAAGTTGACATTCTTAACTTTTAAAGTTTCCTCATACAACTCACCGATGGCTATTTGTTGTTCACTCTCCTCCTCTTCTTCTTTATCCTAACTCTCATTTACACTCTCTCTATGATCACGCACTTGGGATCCAAAAACTATGGCCTCAGAAGTGTCTTGTTTAGAAATATTTTCATAGGAAGATTTCTTGTCAAAGCTCACATGACTAGACTTGTAAAGCTGCATTCAATGGGGGAATCAAATCCCTTTTCTGGATCACTATCACTAAGGGTGGCATTATATGCTTTCGATTTCTTGTCATCCCTCCTTAGTTTAGTGGGGTATTCAGCTACTCTACGTCCATAACACTCATAACCATAACATATCTCCGACTCATCCCTCTTATAATTATCACTCCGATTCTTAGGAAAGTGATCAATCTTGTTGTGCATATTTTTCTCAAACCTTTGCGCATCTTATGAATTTTGAGAAATTTCTTGAATTTCTTTGCCTATAGTGCCATATCCTTGGATTCGATGTCAGAATCATCATCTAGAATAGGTGTTTCCTCCTTTTGGGCTATTAAGCAATACCTTTATCCTTCTTCTTCTCAGTTTTGGAGGAAACATGTCAAGCTCATAAATTAGTACGTAACCTAAAAGATTTCCATGTTTCATAGAGTCTAAAGTACCCAAAGAATTCAAAATCGTCACTTTAGAATTAATTCTTTGAGGCAACAACCCTAAGATTTTCTTGATTACACGAGTTTCAACTATCTTCTCTCCCAAGTTAAACGATGAGTTCACTATGTCTGATAGTCTAGCGTAAAACTCATCAAAGGTCTCACTTTCCAACATCTTAATCGTCTTAAACTAAATGGTGAGGTTTTTGAGTTTGGAAGCTTTAACAACACTAGTTCCTCCATAGGCGAGTTGTAGTATGTCCCAAGCCTTATTAGACGCCTCACATATCACTATACGGTGGAATTCCTACGGGGTGACTGAATAAAAGGAGCAACCTCTAGAGTTATATTTTGTTAACCTATGCTCGACCTCGCTCCATAATTTTACAGGTTTGGGTATCCTATTATCTATAACTAGGGTTGTAGCTGGGGACCAACCATTAAGTGACGCTTATCGTACCCACTCATCTATAACCTTAAGTGCCGATTTCATATGCATTTTCTGTATGCTTGGTTTGACCCATCAAACATCGGGGTTCTAAGGCCATCAAGATCATAACAATTCATGCCTAATAACACGATATCCAAACACGACATATTAGTGTTCTAGCTCTGATACCAATTTGAGACGGGGCCCGATGCTTGCTTAGGCAGGGATGATCACAAACAAAAAAACTATTTTTATATATTTCAACTTTATATCAAAAACTTATAAAAAACTTAAAACCAATAAAACATTGCATCAATTAAAACCTGTTTGTTGTGAAAAACGGATTTACCCAATTTTATCTTTTTAATCTAAAACATACATCTAGGTGATAAGAAGATAAAATAAATAAATCACCCACAACAGACCGATTTACGAGAAAAACCCATAGCGAGAAAAATCTCAAACGACCCAGCGAAACCATTTAATATGATAAGATTTTACAAAGACTAGACAATATACTTACTCAACGACTCGTCTCCATCGCAAGCCTTGATGCTCTTCTATCTTAAACCTTTCCTTCATAGTGCAACGTAGGAGTCCACCCACCAAGATGACACAACACACGAATCCATATGTATCTCGATATTCATCGATGGGGCTCAAAATTCGTCTACAAACTATATTTTGTCTGTCTAAAAAAATATCGTCTTAAAAGAAACTTCTTTTGGTAGTGAAAATCTAGAAGAAAGAAGAAATTTGTCACTATGAAGGATTATTATCAAACATCTAATCCATTAGGTATTCACATTCCTCCAAAGACTAAGGCCATTCAATATCCTATGTTCGAGAGACTTACCAGGTATGGTTTTATGCACAACTCATCCAATTTGCCTCCTATTCCCAAATGATTAAATTTATTTGTTGGAATATTAGACTTGTTTCTAATAAACCATCTATCAAAAGAGTGAAAAAGTTGATCAAAATGCATAATCTTCATGCTCTTTGTCTAAGTGAGCCTAAACAAGATTCTTCTAGTATTGACAGGTTCAAGTTTAAATTGAATTTTGAAGGTGGCATTTCAAACATTTCATCAAAAATTTGGTTTTTCTGGAAGTTTGGTTTATCCATTGACATGGTTTCTAATGAAGAGAAGTCACTTACTTTGAAAATTGAAGATCAATCTTTTGCTTCTCCCATTTTCATTACTATAGTCTACGTCAAATGTTTTAGAACAGAAATAATAGATCTGTGGGCTAAATTGGATGATATTTGTTCTCAAGTATGGAACTATCCTCATGTGATTTTGGGGATTTTAACGTGGTGGCGTCTCAAGGTGAAAAAGTAAGAGGTAACTCTATTAATTTTTATTCTAGCCAAGACTTCAATGGTAGTATATCTTCTTATGGTATGACTCATCTTGGTTTTAATGGCTCAAAGTTTACTTGGTGTAATAATATAGATGAGGATGGTGTGATTTTGGCTATGTTGGATAGAGTTTTGGTTAGTTTCAAATGGCAAGAAGTTTTTCCTTCAACCTTAGTTCAACATCTCAATAAAAATTATTCAGATCACTCTCCAATTTTGCTATCTATAAGATATTACTTGGAATCATATCCTAGGACTTTTAAATTTTAGAAAATGTGGTGTTCTTATCTTAATTTCAAGGATGTGGTTTTTGAATCTTGGAACTCTCCTTTGCGAGTTGCTTCTATGAGGTTGTTTTCTCTAAAATTAAAAAGGCTTAAAGATTCTCTTAAATTGTGGAATAAATATACTTTTAAGTACATTTTCCAAAATGTAAAAGATCTAGAAGATACTCTTGTTGCTGATGAAATTTCATTTGAAAAATCTCCAACATCTAATCTTCGAATGGCCATGCATGCTACAAAAGCTAAACTTAATCAGGCCCTTAAAGTTAAAGGGATTTACTGCCAGTAGAAGTCCAAGATAAAATTCCTGAATGAAGGTTATCTTAATACTAAGTTCTTCCATTCCACAGTTAAGTTAAGGAGAAAAAGATTAAGTATTCAAAATATACTTAACATGGACCACCAATGGCTTTCTTTACAGCAAGATATTGAGTAGGGTGTTAATGATTTTTAAAATCTTCTTTCTTTTAAGTCTACTTACAACTTTCCTAATCTTCTGGATGTCATCCCTAATATTATCTCTTCTGATTTTAATGATACTCTTGTTTCTTACCCATCAGAAGCATAATTCTTAATGTTATTAAAAGTTTAAACTCTGATACATCCCCAGGCCTTGATGGTTTTGATCGAAACTTCTATATTTCTTGTTGGGATTTCATTAAAAGTGATATAATTAAAGCCATTACATCTTTCTTTAATGGTTCTCAGATACCTTTGAGTTGGTCTTCCAATTTTATTGACCTTATCCCAAAATCAAATCATGTTTCCTCTTGTTCAAACTTCAGACCTATTAACTTATCTGATTTCTCTTTCAAAATCATTTCTAAAATTCTCAATTCCCAACCTGCCACAATACTTTCTCTCATTATTTCTCCTAACCAATGTGGTTTTATTAAATGCAAAAGTATTACTTAAAATATTCTTTTGGCTCAAGAGCTCATAGCCGATTTTGGTAAGAAATCTCATGGTTCTAATCTCATTCTCAAACTTGATATGGAAAAGGCCTATGATTGAGTTTCGTGGTTGTTCTTACTTACTGTTTTGAGAAAGTTTGGTTTCAATGAATGTTTCATTGATATGATTTGGAGGTTTCTATCAAACAATTGGTTCTTAATTATTATAAATGGTCATACTGCTGTTTTTTTTTTCAAATCTACCAAGGGCCTAAAATAATGGGACCTCCTTCTCCTAGTCTCTTTATTGTTGCTGCATAAGTCCTTTCAAGAGTTTTATACAAGCAAATCATAAATAAAAAAATCAAGCCATATAAGCATCCAAATGGTTCTAATATTATTTCCCATTTATCTTATGCTGACGATATTATCATTTTTGCAAATGGAAGTAAAAGAATCACTCAAAACCTAATGAATTTTCTTCATGATCATGAAGATTTCTTTGGCCAAAAGATAAATATGCGCAAGAGTTCCTTCACAACTGGTAGAAAAATTCATATTGATAGAAGAAATGCTACATCTTCTAATCTTGCTATGCCTTTAAAACATCTTGGTTATCCTCTTTACAAAGGGAGATTGAAGCTTTGTCATTTCACCGAGTTAATTGATAAACTCAGATCCAAAGTGGAAGGATAGACATTGAAATTTTTATCTATTAGTGGAAGACTTATTGTGCTTAATGATGTTCTCTAATTTAGCCCTACGCATACAATGTCTACTCTTCAACTTCCCAAAACTATTATTAGAAGAATTAGATTTATTTTTGCAAATTTCTTCTGGGGATCTTCCCAACAAGACAAAGTAAAATGCCATTAGGCTAATTTGAAAGAAACTAGTCAAACTTTTTATCAGGGAGGTCTTAATATCAGAAGGATCTCACGTATTGTTAAAGCTGCAAGTTTGAAGTGGTGTTGGTCTTTATCCTCTTCTCATAGTCTTTGGGCTTCTTTCATGAATCAAAATATAAATCCTCCCTGGTCTCTGGAAATCATGGCTATCATGTTCTTAAAATAATTAAATTTCTTTACAGCAGTATAGAGGACATTATAGTTAGAGATGGAGATTTTCTTATTTGGTCCATTACTACTGATGGTAGATTCTCATTTTAATCTGCTTATGATTATAGCATCCTTCAAACTCCTAGGTCTTTTGAATGGAATTCCCTTCGGTCCTCTACTTGCCCTCTTAAATTATCAGTTTTTTTATCAGAAGTTACTGCATCAAGCTATTCCTCGAGGCTCTTTGATCCAAAACCTTAACATCCACTTGGCCTCTAGATGTCATTACTGCAATGCACATGAAGAATTTTTATCTCATACTTTCCAGTCTGGCCCTATTGCACATTGATGTGACCACAATTGTGTTTAAAATGCGTGCTTATATAAGATCAAGTGCAAGCCTATCGTGTAAGTAATAAACTGGGCAAGACGGAGTCGAATCTACAGGGAAATAGGTTCAATACTCGTGACGACGAACGGTAAGACGATCAGCCATAACCTGACTCTAAAAAGAAAAGAAAAATATTATCGAAGTAGGAAAATTTCTATCAACTACATGAAATTTAATTAAAATAATTATTAAACTAAACATACAAGAGTAAGCTAATTATGATTTACGAAGTATGAATGGGAAAAATAGGTTAGAATGCAATCCCCGACCCTAGTACATTTACCGGCCATAAAACTAGTTATAAATTAAATAATTGATTAAATCCAGTCTTTATTAATATCAAGCATTACATATATGAGGGTACTAGACGGCATCATACATAATCAAAAGTAAGAATAAAGCGGTGTCGTAGTAGCTACACGCGCGTTGCACTCTTAAGCATCCCGATTACCTAGGCAAACGAAATCAAAAGTCCTATAATGGTTGTGGTCACCACACAACATGATTCGATCATTTACTTAATTCAGGAAACTAATTTTACACACATGCAAACCACATCGGGTTGGGTTCATGTATCCCAACCCCTAAAAGTCTAGCATAACTTGGTACAGTTAATAAAAACTAGGGTTTCTACTGTGCATGCAATTAAACTCATGATGAAATTACTTCTGAAGAAGAACAAATATATTAGATCTACTGGCAATAAACTAATTATGTAAGAATTATTGAAATCAAACAATAGAGAAGAGGAAGAAATCAACTTTACTGCAAAAATTTTAATTGAGAATTAACAATTGAAAATATGTAAGCTTCTAGGGTTCTTCTCTACCTTCTCTCTCTAAAACTAAGTAAAAAAACAAGCTCTCCCACATTTGGAAATCGATTTTGAATAAATAACCACGAAATTACAAGAGTTTTAGCCATGCAAGACTCTAGCTGGAAAACTGGATAATTACAAAATTTAACCTCCGGACCAGTCCATCCTGATACTTCGATTCGGTCCGGTGTATATCAGATCGGTTCATTTTTGAGGGAATTCGGATCGATCCGCTTCACGCAGGGTATACAGTGAGTTTGAGGGGTCCGTACCAGTTCGTTTTTTAGGCAACCCGGATCAGTCTGTTTCACAAGACTTATACAGTGACTTCAAAGGGGCCAAATCGGTTCGTTTATGGTGAAATCCGGATCGGTCCGGGTCCTCGATCAATTTCTCTTCATTTTCTCATCAATTTCTCATGATTATGTCGCATCTTTCAAGGTTCATAACTTGTACTTCGAGACTCGTATTTGGACGCCGTTTCTTCCTACGTGCTTGTAGACTCGAGGCTTCAACTTTCATTTTGGGTCCTCATTTGGATTCGAGTTATAAATTACTCTTTTTCCCTTTTGAATTTTCTTCTTTTCTTTTTTATTTTCTTCTGATTTCTTTCTCTCTCATGCATTAAATACTTGAAAAATTTATGAGAAATACACAAAACTCGGGGTATTTGTTAGAAGATGTTAGTATCATAGATATAAGATAAATAAACGGATTTTACATAGCCGAAGGTGATAAAAATCTCTAAATTAAAGGGATAAATCGCAAGAATTTATGCCTAATCAAACCCTCCTAACTTAGAACTTTGATCGTCCAGAGCAATATAAAAGAATCAAAAGCATGGTGAAACTTTAATTAGGGATGAAATACCTCTTTCACGAGAAAACGATTGCATTTAGTATATTCAATAAGTCTTTAAACCCCTAGGTGACCCTAGTAGGATGAGTTGTGTTTCATGAGGGTTTCAAGTGAATATACTCACAAAATTCATTTTCGACTCACGAAAAATTCAAAAATATCTAAAAATTGGACAATTTAATCTCCCCGAAAAAATAGTCACCTTAAAATCATATTCACAAGTATCAAATCATAGTGTGTTTGTGTGTGAAGCCGTAAATCAAACTGCAAATTTTCACCGAATGATCATTACGTTACTTTTCAAAAATTCGTTTTGATTTCAAAATCTCATGGATACACTCACAAACGAATCACTCGGAATGTGAATATTTTGCTCAGTATGCGTGATATATAGAATTAATTCATTGGACACAAAGTCATGCACACAAAATTGAAATACAAAATATTTGAGGTGAAAAGATAATCTTTTTTTCACTCCATTTTAATCTATTTTATTATCTTTTATGCCTTAGCTCTCCATGCGGTACTTAATTTCGTAATATGGACTCAGTTAGGACTTTCTTGGGTTATAATATGTATTGGATAATATGGGAATGGTCGGATAATTCAGAGTTTGAAAAATGTCCTTTTTATGTCCTTTAGTGCTTTTTCTAGGCTTTTGCTCATTTTCTCTTCTTTTTCTATCTTTTTCTAATTTTCACTTGCTATTTTGGTTGAGCATACTTTTATTTTTTTTGCCCCTTTTTATCGCACAAATTGGACATAAATTCTGACCTTTTCATTTTTCACAATTTCGGGCTAATTGGGTTTTTCGGGTAATCAAACGAAAAGGGAAACATTTATAAGGCTCAATTGGGGTTGCAAAAGGGATGAATATTTCATTAATTTTCCTGATCAATATTTTTGGGTGTCAAACGAGGGCTTACTTCATTTATCCGAATCACTAATTACTTTACCATATGCGTCTCGAAATTATTTTAAGTTTAAAGATATATTTAGCGCGCTTTTCGAGACAACATCTCACACGTTTTTCATAACCGTTCAAAGCAAAGGTATTGAAATCCGCAACGAATTTTTAAAATGCTAAAAATAATGTTTAGTTAACCATTAACTCAGATTGATTTAAAATATCTCAAAAAGTAATAGGCTCGAATTATCACCAGGTTGGTTAATCTCCACACTTATTCGTTAAGTCGTCAATTTTCGCTCAACTTCCATCTTTGGTCAATTTAGGCTTTGTGCATTTGATTTTTACAACTTGAGACAAAAAAATTTGTGACATTTTTTTGAAGCTTTTAAATTCCAATATTCGTTTATTTTGAAGAAAAATATTTTTGTTTTTTTCAAAATTCTTCAATTTTTTTGGAAATTTTCTATTTTTTTGGCCTTTTAAAATTTGGGAAGTTTTAGAAATACGCACTTGTCACCCCCCAACTTAAACTTTTGCATTGTCCTCAAGCAAAAAAGATGAAAATTCAACTAAAAGTGCGTAGAAATAAAAAGAACAACTAGTGAAAAATGCAGAATTTTTATATTAAGAACAAGCATGTGTTACAAGAGGAGAGGAGAAACCAACAACCAGCTGTTACAACTAACAGAAAGACAACACAAACACAACCAACACATCAAAAACACTTGAAGGAAGGTGGGAACTACCGGGCGCATTCGGGTCGTACGGGTCATAAAAGTATGCCGGGTGTGACATACTCATAGACATACGATATATCTCCGTGTGACAACCCGCCTACAAAAATAATAGGTGACCAGCCCAATACTCTAATAATCACGAGAATCATAGATGGTCCATTCTCAGCATCACTGTAGATTAAAATAATAGTACGAGATAACCACCAATCATTTTAGAAAACGGACTGTCAAATTTAAAAATTTGTAAGTAAAAGAAAAACACTTAGCCAATTTAGTTTGCAAAAACGGTGGATATCAAAAATCAACGGATAAAGAATGACAATATAATAAATAATCATCGAAAAAGTTGTCGATGAATAGACCAATACAAATAGTTACACCGAGTTTTACACATTAAATATTACATTATAATAAATGTGTGCAATGCTTGGGCAACACGCCCGAAAAATAAACTGAACATAACTAGAGTACAATGGAAAGAAGCGTCTAATACAAATAACCTACAACATCCGCAATATGCTGTAGCTCCATGACAGCTGGAAAGGAAATACCAATACGGGTGTCCTTGCGGTAAAGCACTTGAACGGACAAAGAGTTGCATGCAAAACAAAGAAATATAGACGGGTCAGGGCCCGACTTGATATGATTACCATGTGACTAAAATGCATGACAGTTAAGTTGCGTAATTCTCTCGCAATTAACTATAATATTTCTCACCTCTCAATCTAAAAGCACAACCTAGCGCAATATCAATGATGGTCTAGTTAACCCAAGTACTAAGGGCTAACTTCTCCCCAGTCTCAACACTATGCCCTATTCATGCGTGGGGTGTCTCGCAAAGCGAAATTCAGACAAGGAACCCCCTCGATACACTACTACTTAGGCAAGGTTGATCATCGAGATCCATTAGACCGTCAGCACGTAATCAATGTATATATATATATATGTAAGAGATGTCTCATCTACCACTACTCAAGGATACATAAATAAATCCATTCACCATCTAAAGGCACAATTCCTAATTTCTTTAGGAAATACATATATGGTAATTCATTTTATCAAATGTTTACCAATTCAATCTCTTTTCAAAACTTTCTTTACCAATTTTATTTCCTTTCTTCCATCCAGGAAAAATACATATTTGAAGCAAGTTTTATTATCATAAAAATGCTTTACTTTTTCATAAGATCCCATTTCCCTTCTTCCATCCGGGAAGTGTATTCAAAAGCCCTTTTTATTATCATAAAAATGCCTTTTCATATCATTTGCTTCCATCTCCCTTCTTCCATCCGGGAAATGTATCTGAAGCCAATCCCTTTATCCCATTTCCCCTTCTTCCATCCGGGAAATGTATATAAAGCCAATTCATTATCATAAATTGCTTTAACATATCTAAGACCGTCCCTCCGGGTTTCCCCACTGGACGCGCCCCTAAATGGCTATCATCTTCCAGGGCCTATCAAACAAGACAACCCGGGAACCTACCGAAACGTCGGGAAGCGGCCATATGCTTGCATGATAGTCATGACCACACCCAGAATCACCTAACTAGCACAGAAAATATACAATAAATGCTCATATGGCCTAGGGACTATAGCAACCCTGCATTCATTAGCCAGGGGGCTTCACCACACGCGTGCAACTTCCCTTATGATAGCGATTTAGAGAGGTGTGTAATCATAAATTAACATTTATGAAAATCATTTTTCCATTTTTGAAATTATTCACTTTTACATTTTCAAAAAAAAATCATTCATTTGTACTTATTCATTTAGTACCACATTTTATACTATGCATCTCTTATTCTTAGTGTCATATTTTATTAATAAACAAAGACTCGAAAAGCCATAAACCTCAAGCTAGCCTCCAAAGGTTCAATCATAATAACGTAAGTCATCAAAGTGAGTCTCCCTCAATAATTGACTCCCATAAGTCTCAACATTAACATGTTATCTATAATTTATCTTTAGGTTAACTTCCTATATCATTCGGATATTAACCTACACAAACTAGCCCTCGGGGTAAGCCCAAATGTCCCCACTTTAGCCTAGGACAATATCTACCCTCAACAACCCTCTAGAACTTTTAATTACTTCCCAAAGGAAGGTCCCTAAACCTTGGACCTAAAAGAAAAAAGGGCTAAAATCAAACTAGGAAAAATCTCACAAAAACAGGGTAACCAAATCTATTCTCCCTAAGGCCGAATCGATTCGCCCCTGGTTGCGAATCGATTCTCCAGAAAAGGGAATCGATTCGGTGAGTAGAACTGGCATTCTGCCTTAGCCGAATCGATTCGGCCCCAACCCAAATCGATTCGGTTTTCCCAGACCTGTTTCCTTCCCCTTATCCAAATCGATTCTCCCTAAGGCCGAATCGATTCGACCCTGCAGAAAGGCCCAATTTGGGCTACGGGTTGAAGAACCCTAAAATCCCAAAACCCTCAAATCCTTGATTTCTTCCAACATCAACAACAATAAATACTACCAAATGATTCCTACACAATCATTAACTAATTTATCTTCCTCAATGTGACACCTCGCCTAATTAATCCCCGGTGATCAGTCCTAAATCAAGTTAGAACAGGTTTCTCAGTTGGTCCATTCTTAGCATCACTGTCGTCTTTTTAATTACTAACCACCTAAGTGAGAAAATAGACTGGTGCCAATTTTTATCTTTCAATTAATTAAATGAAACTCATGCGGAACATACAATAAAACACAATCACAGTTAACTGAAATAACCATCCACAATATAAAATACCTAACCGAATAAACCATCGGTCCAAATATCCAATACAAGTAAGGACAAAAAGAAAATCTCAACAAGTCTAATACCAATAAATGAACTGTGAGCGACAAGCTCAAATAACTACTAGAGAGTCTCTACACGAATGAAAGAAGGAGGCATCTATCAAAGACCCCGCAACATCCACATGTGCTGCAGCAACGGATACCTGGAATAGAGTCAAGCCTGGTATCCCTGTGGCTGGACACCTAAAAGGTTTTTAAAAATTTATATAGCAAGGGTTAGTACCCAAAAACATTTGAAAACATTTAACAAATGATTAACTTGCAGTAATAAATAAATATGCATGCTCTTCATATTTTAGTTAGTGCCGCACTCTCTTGAGGACTTCCTTACCCCTCCTCTAATGTGCACTACGAACGCTTCCATTTAATTTACTAGGTCCTACGCTCCTGACCCAATACTTATGTTAACCCTTGCAATTAACCTACTCTAACCGAGTATGCCTTAAATCATGATTTTTAAGTTATTATAAACACCAACTTAATTTAATCATCACCCTTTTAAATTTCATAAAACACTCACTCCTGTTATGCTTATAATACATTTTTCACTATGTATTAATGATCCCATATATAATTATTTACCTAATTATATATTTAATCAAACTGCAGTATTCACAAACATACTGAAATAACATTTAATACTAACATCCAGCCGAGTAGAAATACTCACAAAATATAAATTCTCTAAAGTGCTATTCCACTAGGTATGTTCACCTGACCTAGTTATCCCAAGTCAGAATTTCTCCCTAACTTGGTTATTACATAAATATTGGAGGCGGTCATATTCCTTCTCTGAAAGTGAGATGCCCATCACCCATATAACGGACGTTATGACCTGGGATTTTACTCGCCCTACTCCTCAAGCTAGGGGATTCATCCATTACCCGCAACCTCCCCCTATAGCACTAGAGAATATAATATTAATAATAATAATAATAATAATAATAATAATAATAATAATAATAATAATAATAATATCTATCACTGATATTATAGCACACCCATATATATATATATATATACTATCGTACATCGTATATATATATATATATATATATATATATATATATATATATATATATATATATATATAAATATCCCGGCTATACCGTGTACTGTCCGTGACACAAGCCTATTCCATTTTATAATGAGTTTGTGGCCCAACTCGAAATATTAATTAATTTTCACATAAATTTCTCTTGGTGTCACCCTAACCAATATTTCCAGACTTACTTTCGTGGCCCGTATTAACATTACCCGAGTCTCAATCGCCCGACTCTAAATTATTTAGCCGATGCCTAAGTAAAATTTTATATCTTGGTATTTCTCAACCGTTACGCCCGGACTTGTTCCCTATGTCCATAATTAATACTACCGAACAAACTGCTCATAATTCAATCTTAGTGTGTCACACCTAATTTATCCAAAACATTTTTAAATTATGATGTCACACTAATCCGTCTTCAAATCCTAATTAATTTTATTCACTATTAATTAGATTTTAAATCCATGTATTTAGTACTCCTCAAATTTAAGACAAGGAAAAATATTAAATTAAATTTATCTCCATATAAAGGAAAACTGGGCGAACTGCCAGAATCTGCCGACCATCGATCGATCGACCCCAGACCTTCGATCGAGAAGGTCTTCGTCTTCTTCGCGAAGACAGATTCAGCCATGGACGAATTTTCCCAAACCCTAGTTTTCTCTACCAGAAATCTTAAGCCCTCTTAATATACATGTTAGAAACCTTATTAGGGACCTCCAGAATGTCCACCAACATTATTAATTCGTCCATTAACTACAATTTCTGTATTTGGGGAAAAATTCATCTTTAACCCTTTACCCATTTACAATCCTAGTTCCATCATCAAATCCGTTTCTAATTATCCAGATATCATCCTACCAGATATATATTAACATACGAATTTCAGACTTTTACATAAACCCTTACCCAAATTTCGTAAATCAAATTATGCCATTAACATCCAAAACGAATTTTCTTAAATACACACATCACATGATTATGGATCGAAATACATTTTTACATGCTACAGCAAGTTAACACTTGCCTTAAGGTTCGTAGAGTCTGAATTTGGAGATGAGTTCCAAGGTTGAAGATGACCCTTGTTGGCTCTCTTGTGATCCCCAAATCTGCGTTTAACTACTGTTAGGATTTCTTAACACACTAACCCTTTTCCTAAACTCACATCAACCGTTTTCTTATTTCTTCTAATTTATTAATTTACCTAAATCCCGTTTTTTGCCTAATGGGCCAAGCCCAAGTGATCCAAATTCCCCCGTGTGGGCCCGGCTATGTCTAAAAACGCCTCGTGACCTGTTTACTTCCCTCGGGTACACTTTTTCGACTATCTCGGCCCATCCGGACTCAACTGTACACTCAGAATTGGCATTCGAATTAATTTATGAAAATACTTATCCCCCACCCTTTTAGTCTATACAGACTCCCGGTTGAGATAAGTGCATACCCTGTCATTAATACTCGAAATGACATAATTACAATATTACTATTCACTTAGTAAATAAGTTTTCCTCAAAATATTAATCATTCACTTCCTGATTAATGTTTAGATAAACGTTTCCTAATTATTTCTATTAAAAAAATACGACTCAGAAGTAATTTTCAATTCCCGAATTAATTAAATATTTAATTCATGAAAATACGGGGTGTTATTAATAATCCCCCCCTTACAAAGGAATTTCATCCCCGAAATTAGGTCATACCTGTGATGAAAAGCTCTGGATATTATTCCCGCATATCCTCCTCCCGCTCCCAGGTAGACTCGTCAACGTTGTGATGACCCCACTGTACTATAACTAGTGGACCAACCTTGGATCGTAACTTCCGCTCGCTCCGGTCCAAAATAGCCACCGATCTCTCCTCATATGAGATGTCTGGCTGTAAATCAATTTCCTCGAGTGGAATGTGCCAGAAGGCCCTCTCTCTCCTGTGATATTTCTTCAGCGATGCCACATGGAACACGTCGTGTATTCGCTAAAGTGAGATATAACCAATTCTGACAAAGTATGGCAGGACTGGAATCTGTATCAATCTTGCTAAGAGGTATTTTAAGCATCAATCATCATGTATGAACAAAAATGTTGCATATATGCAGAAGCTGTATGCATATATGCAGCATATTGTATGTGTATATGCATACTCATATATGGATCGAGCAGGTCTGAATTCGTTTAGATCTTCCTTTTTCTATTTTGTTTTATTTCTGGATCGAGCATTTTTTGATCGAGCTTACTTATTTATCACTGTATTCATATATCCATATGCATATATGCAATCATATATGCAGCCATATATCTGCATATATGCAGCCATATACGGTCACCATAGTTTCGTATAACAATCATATATGCAGATTGTTAGTTTCGTATAACAATCATATATGCATATATGCAGCCATATACCAAATTAACTGATCACTATAGTATGAAATCCTTAAAAATTATACCAATTGGTATATAACTGTTATACGAAACTAACTGTTATACCAAACTAATAGTTATATTAACTGACCAAAGTCCCAACTAGACAGTTAATGAAATTTAATACCAAATGAAATACCAAACCAACTGCTATACCATTTCAAACCAACTCAAATATTTGAATTTCAATTTCAAATCAATATTGGAATTACAATATCAACCAAAATTCCAACTCAATCACAACACTGAATTTCAAACCAACACTAAAATACCAACTTAAATTCTATTTTGTTACTGAACTCTGTAAGTTTTAGCGTCTTTTCCAATGTTCTAATTACAGTCTTTTCTAGACAGGAAAAATGTACCGTTGATTAAATTGATTTATTTTGTTGTGTATGACTATTGAATTATTTAGTGTTGGGAATCCAGTTGATCTTCGTTGTAATTGTCATTTTCAGGTCCATTTTGAATTCCTTTTTGATATTCCATTGATTCGGATCACAGGTAATATTTCTTTCCCCCCCAATTAGTTTCACTTCATATTTTAACCTACATGTCTACATATGCCAAATATTTGCTCTGTTATGTTTCATGAAATGATTTTTTTTTACTAAAGTCGTAGTAATTATAGAAACACACTTTAATACGACCAACAATGGAAAACCTTCGCCGTTCCTTTAGTGCCCCCTAATACATGGGATTTGTGTTTTCTTTTGTTTTTGTAAAGATAAATAAAAATGTCCAACTTCATTCTCATTGGTTCTTTGTAATTATCAGGTGCGTATAGAGATCACCGTGATGGTTATGTATAGACATACTTGGGAGAATAAGTGTCACAGACAAGTTTACGACAAAGCTTACGGTATGTAAAAAGAATAAAATGGATTTGTTTACGACAAAACTTGCGATTTTTTTTTCTATATTGTTGGATTTGTCGTTATCCCTTGAGAAGGGTGGATAGTCCAATAAACAAAGGAGACTCTGCCCAATTTTTTTAAAACTTTGACACTTATTTTTTTAAAACAAAGAAAGCGGATCGAGGTTTACATATTGCCAACTTGGATTGGTTTTCCTTTATTTCTCATTTTGTATTCGTGATATGATGTTATCAAATTGTTTTTGATCCATTTCACACTATCAATATTTAAGGTTTCATATAGATGATTTCGGGGTTGCTTGGGGACATTGAAATCCAGTAGTTTCAAGATGACACACACAGATCACACTCACACACAAATGTGTTTTTTGAATTAGGTTTTTAAGTTGGGTGCTTATTTTTAATTTTCTTAGTAATTCGCATTGATGTGTATCTCCCCCACCCCACCCCACCCCACCCCACATCGTATATAGCTAACGTACAATGTTTTTGGGAACAAACTAATTTTGTTTCTTTTCATTTCAGGTTTTAATCCAAGACCAATCAAACATGGACTTAATTTTTATGCTACGGGACTTCTATGGGGCTTCTACGGGACTTTTATTGGGCTGCTACGGGACTTCTATGGGGCTGCTACGGGGCTAATACAGGGCTGCTATGGTAATAGCTACTAGAAGGATGCTATGGGGCTTCCATTGATATAGATTTATTTTTTTAAGATGTTTGTTTTATTGAAGCTTTTGTTAGGCAATTTTTTTTTTTATTATTATTGTGATCCCTTGAGAAGGGTGGATAGTCCAATAAACAAAGGAGACTCTGCCCAATTTTTTTAAAACTTTGACACTTTGTTTTTTTGAGACACAATGAGAATTTATTTGATGAATATTGTATATTTCATATTATATATGAATTTGTTTGATGAATTTAAGATTATTTGAATGTTGGACTATTTGTGTGTTTGTTAAGCAGGGTGAATAGTTTATAAACAAAGGAGATTATGGCCAATTGTTATAAATTACTCTTTTTTTGCCGTTTTGTAATTACGTACTTCTAAAATTTTCACCGTTTTGTAATTACGTGCTTTCTAAATTTTCGCCGTGCCTTCAGGCACGGGCATTCCGCTAGTATATATAAAAATATCCCGGCTATACCATGTACTGTCCGTGACACAAGCCTATTCCATTTTATAATGAGTTTGTGGCCCAACTCGAAATATTAATTAATTTTCACATAAATTTCTCTTGGTGTCACCCTAACCAATATTTCCAGACTTACTTTCGTGGCCCGTATTAACATTACCCGAGTCTCAATCCCCCGACTTTAAATTATTTAGCCGATGCCTAAGTAAAATTTAATATCTTGGTATTTCTTAACCGTTACGCCCGGACTTGTTCCCTATGTCCATAATTAATACTACCGAACAAACTGCTCATAATTCAATCTTAGTGTGTCACACCTAATTTATCGAAAACATTTTTAAATTATGATGTCACACTAATCCGTCTTCAAATCCTAATTAATTTTATTCACTATTAATTAGATTTTAAATCCATGTATTTAGTACTCCTCAAATTTAAGACATGGAAAAATATTAAATTAAATTTATCTCCATATAAAGGAAAACTGGGCGAACTGCCAGAATCTGCCGACCATCGATCGATCGACCCCATACCTTCGATCGAGAAGGTCTTCGTCTTCTTCGCGAAGACAGATTCAGCCATGGACGAATTTTCCCAAACCCTAGTTTTCTCTACCAGCAACCTTAAGCCCTCTTAACATTAATACATGTTAGAAACCTTATTAGGGACCTCCAGAATGTCCACCAACATTATTAATTCGTCCATTAACTATAATTTCTGTATTTGGGGAAAAATTCATCTTTAACCCTTTACCCATTTACAACCCTAGTTCCATCATCAAATCCGTTTCTAATTATCCAGATATCATCCTACCAGATATATATTAACATACGAATTTCAGACTTTTACATAAACCCTTACCCAAATTTCGTAAATCAAATTATTATCTTCAAAATCAAATTATGCCATTAACATCCAAAACGAATTTTCTTAAATACACACATCACATGATTATGGATCGAAATACATTTTTACATGCTACAGCAAGTTAACACTTGCCTTAAGGTTCGTAGAGTCTGAATTTGGAGATGAGTTCCAAGGTTGAAGATGACCCTTGTTGGCTCTCTTGTGATCCCCAAATCTGCGTTTAACTACTGTTAGGATTTCTTAACACACTAACCCTTTTCCTAAACTCACATCAACCGTTTTCTTATTTCTTCTAATTTATTAATTTACCTAAATCCCGTTTTTTGCCTAATGGGCCAAGCCCAAGTGATCCAAATTCCCCCGTGTGGGCCCGGCTATGTCTAAAAACACCTCGTGACCCGTTTACTTCCCTCGGGTACACTTTTTCGACTATCTCGGCCCATCCAGACTCAACTGTACACTCAGAATTGGCATTCGAATTAATTTATGAAAATACTTATCCCCCACCCTTTTAGTCTATACAGACTCCCGGTTGAGATAAGTGCATACCCTGTCATTAATACTCGAAATGACATAATTACAATATTACTATTCACTTAGTAAATAAGTTTTCCTCAAAATATTAATCATTCACTTCCTGATTAATGTTTAAATAAACGTTTCCTAATTATTTCTATTAAAAAAATACGACTCAGAAGTAATTTTCAATTCCCGAATTAATTAAATATTTAATTCATGAAAATACGGGGTGTTATTAATAATCCCCCCCTTACAAAGGAATTTCATCCCCGAAATTAGGTCATACCTATGATGAAAAGCTCTGGATATTATTCCCGCATATCCTCCTCCCGCTCCCAGGTAGACTCGTCAACGTTGTGATGACCCCACTGTACTATAACTAGTGGACCAACCTTGGATCGTAACTTCCGCTCGCTCCGATCCAAAATAGCCATCGATCTCTCCTCATATGAGATGTCTGGCTGTAAATCAATTTCCTCGAGTGGAATGTGCCAGAAGGCCCTCTCTCTCCTGTGATATTTCTTCAGCGATGCCACATGGAACACGTCGTGTATTCGCTAAAGGTGCTCTGGTAATCCCAGCCTGTAGGCTACAGGCCCCACCCTCTCGATAATAGGGAAAGGTCCCACATACCTTGGTGCTAACTTACCCTTCTTGCCGAACCTCATCACCTCTTTCATAGGGGACACCCGGATCAATACTTGATCCCCAACCTCTAACTCCACATGTCTCCGTGAGGCATCAACGTAACTTTTCTACCTATCCTGAGCTATCCGAATCCTCCCTCGGATCAACTCTATCTTGGCAGATGTCTTCTGAACAGTCTTCGGCCCCAATAGTTTGTTGTCCCCCACCTCTAACCAACAAGTGAGTGAACGGCAAGGCCTCCCGTATAATGCCTCGAATGGTGCCATGCCGATCGTGAATTGGTAAGAGTTGTTATACGCAAACTCTACCAGAGGAAGATATTTCTCCCAACCTCCCCCAAAGTCTAGTATACACATTCTGAACATATCTTCCAGCATCTGATTGACTCTCTCGGTCTGTCCGTCAGTCTGTGGGTGATAGGTTGTACTCAAACGTAACTCCATGCCCATGGCCTCCTGAAAACTCTGCCAAAAGTGGGCCACAAAGATCTTGTCCCTATCCGACACAATATTTATCGGTACCCCGTGCAGCTTAACAATCTCTTCTATGAATAGTTGCGCATAACGCATCGTCTCAAAGTCTGTGAGAATCGGTAGGAAGTGGGCCACTTAAGTCAACCGATCCACAATGACCCATATGGAATCGTGACCCTTCTACGATGTCGGTAACCCTGTAATGAAGTCCATGGAGATGCTCTTCCACTTCCATATGGGAATTTCAAGTGGCTGTAGCATCCCTGATGGTCGCTGATGGTCAACTTTCACGAGCTGACACGTGGCACATTTCGAAACAAACTCTGCTACGTCCCGTTTCATTCCTGCCCACCAATACTGTTTCCTCATATCCTGATACATTTTATCCCCACCGGGATGTACCGGGAATCTCGACCCATGAGACTCTGTCATAACAGCGTGCCTCAACTCCTCATCCTCTGGCACTATCAACCTCCCATTAAGGCGTAAGCCTCCCTCCGAGCTAATCAAGTAACCCTCTCCTCCCTCAGCTAGCAACTGGCTCACCCTATCCCGACAGGTCTGATCCTTTGCCTGAGCCCTCACAACCCGCATAATTATTTCAGGTGTGCTGGACAATGCTGACATACATGCCCTGGCTACATCATCCTCATATCGAAGTTCTCTCCACTTCGCTTTCCAGAATTTTGATATTTCCCCAGTCGGTCTCCGACTTAATGCATCTGCTACCACATTAGCCTTACCAGGATGATACTGAATATCAAACTGGTAGTCCTTCACGAATTCTAACCATCGCCTCTGTCTCATATTCAGATCCTTCTGAGTGAAGAGATACTGAAGTGATTTGTGATCCGTGAATAACGTGAACTGCTCCCCCAGAAGATAATGTCTCCATATACTCAAAGCAAAAACGACTGCTGCCAACTCCAGGTCGTGAGTGGGGTAATTTCTCTCATGGGGCTTTAGCTTCCGGGACGCATAAGCTATAGCCCTTTCCTCCTGCTGAAGCACACCCCCAAGTCCCTGTAAGGAAGCATCAGTGTAAACATGATACTCTAATCCTCCTTTCGGCAATGCAAGCACGGGTGCAGATGTTAACTTGTCCTTTAACTCATCGAAAGCTAATTGACAATGATCATTCCAAGTTAAAGGTACCCCTTTCTGGGTCAGATTCGTCAAAGGGCCCACAATCTTTGAGAATCCTTTGATGAACCTCCTGTAATAACCGGCCAATCCCAAAAAACTGCGCACTTCAGTCGGTGTCGTGGGCTGTCCCCACTCCCTCACCGCCGATACTTTACTCGGATCCACCGCAAAACCTCGGTCTAACACCACATGGCCAAGAAACTGAACCTTCCATAGCCAAAATCCACACTTACCGAATTTGGCATAGAGCTGGTGATCCCGCAATGTCTGTAACACTATACGCAGGTGCTCTGCGTGCTCCTCCTCGGTGCGCGAGTAGATCAGGATGTCATCAATGAACACGATGACAAACTGATCGAGAAACTCCTTGAAAACCCTGTTCATGAGGTCCATGAACACTGCTGGTGCATTGGTGAGCCCGAATGGCATCACCCTGAACTCATAAGATCCATACCGCGACAGGAAAGCGGTCTTAGGAACATCCTCCTCTCGAATACATAAATGATGATACCCTGACCTCAAGTCGACCTTAGAGAAGTAAGACACCCCTCTCAACTGGTCAAATAGATCATCAATCCTAGGCAACAGATACTTATTCCGTATCGTGGCCTTATTTAGCTCTCTATAGTCCACGCATAACCGTAGTGAGCCATCTCGCTTTTTCAAAAACAGCACCGGTGCACTCCACGGAGATGTACTCCATCGTATGAAACCCTGACCCAGAAGATGCTGAATCTGCTCCCTCAGCTCACGCATATCTGAAGGGGCCATACGGTATGGGTCCCGAGAAATTGGCCTCGTCCCCGGGGCTAAATCGATTACAAATTCGATTTCCCTACTAGGTGGCAACCCTGGTATCTCCTGAAACACATCCTCAAAGTCTCTCGGCACTGGGATTGAGTCCAACGGAATAGCCACCTCCTGTGAGGTTTCCTCCTCAATGTAATACAAGTGTGTGCGTGACCCTCCCTCGGGTAGTGGCATTGCTATCAAGAACATCTCCTGCCCTGGAATGGAGAACACGATGGTTCTTTCGTAGCAATCCACCGTTGCCCGATAACCTACCAACCAATCCATACCCAAGATGACATCGTACCCCTCCATATCTAACACTAAGAGGTCCGCTGCTAAACTAAGTCTCCCAATCAAAATGTCCACACCCCGATAAATCGAGTGAATCATAGCCCCGCTGCCTACTGCCGACTCTACACACATCCGAAGACTACCCGCGGTCTCTAGTAGTCCGACCCGTTTAGTAAAATTTAATTTAATAAATGAATGTGATGCTCCCGTATAAAAAAGAACACTACCCTCATAACCATGAATTAGAAACATACCCTCAACTGCTGGCAGTGCCTGCTACGCCGGGGGATTGGGGACATCTCGGACGTTATAGACACGCCCGTAGTACATCTTCCCCTGCTGAGGTTGGGTGGGTGGGGCTGGTGCTGCTGGTGGTAATTGCCCCCGTTGCCCCTATTGGGCCTCCTACTATTGACCACTGCCCCTCTGTGGGCAGTCCCTCTTGATATGTCCTGGATGGCCACAGAAAAAATAGCATCTTTGACCATCGCCCTGTCGTTGGCCCTGACACGGTTGGCCCTGGCCCTGCTGGCCTCACCCATTGTTCCCTTGGCCCTGACGGCCCTGAGGAACCTACTGCTGCTGATTCGGGCCCGATTGCCCCTTCTTGAACCCCTGTCCTCCCTGTCGGAACCCACCAGGCTTAAACTTCTTAGCCTGATTCCCTTGCTGACTACCCGCCTGCTGCTGAGCACCACTTGTGTCACTACTAGTAATGGCCTTGCCCTGTTGGCTCGGCTCCCCTGTTCGCTTGCTCCCCTTCGCATGGAAGCGATGATCCTGGCAGTGTACAAGTGCGGCATTAACGACGTCTGTATAAGTCACTAACGTCGAATTCCCAATAAAGTGTTGCCTGATCCGCCAGGCTAAACCGTCCATAAACCTCGATTTCTTCCGCTCCTCATCGCTCACCTCATTTGGCACAAAGTTTGCCAAACGGGTGAACTCTTCCTCGTAGTCTGCCACTGATCGGTCACCCTGCCACTGAATTTCTTTCTCATCTCAGTCTCTACTGCTGGTGGAAAGTATTTGCGGCCGAACCGCACCCAGAACCCTGCTATCGGCATCAATTCTCGCTCCTCGACGGTGGTAACTGACTCCCACCACTATAAGGCTTCCCCCGACAGACGAAAGGTAGCAAACATCTATTTCTGTACCTCGGTACACTCCAGCATGCGCAGATGGCGCTGAATATTCTTCTTCCAGTCACAAGCCTCTACTACATCCGTGCTACCCCGAAACTTAGGTGGGTGACTCTTCTAGAAGGTCTCCCTAACTCTCTGCCAAGATGGTGGCCCCACTAGAGCCTGAACTGTTGGTGCCGCTGGAGGCAGTGCCTGGGGCAGTGAAAAGTGAGCTGCCATAACTCTCATTGCTGTTTCAATCGTCTGGGCCACTATCACTGCCACCTTAGTAGTGGAAATCAACTCGGGTGGGGGTGGGGGTGGCGGTACCTGTGGCTCCTGGTGAGCTTCCTTGACCTCATCCCTAGCCTCATCCCTCTCCGCTCTCAGTCTCCTCAGTGGCATCTGAAATAGATTAAATCTCATAAGTACACACTTTACACAAAATATATTCACAGCAGAAGTACGATATCTCACAAGAGGAAAATGAATCAACAGTCCTAATAATAGGGCTTTATAACAACCGAGTGCTACGCTGAAACGTAGAAAGCCGCAAAGATCCTAAGGACACTAGAACCTGATACTCTGATACCATCTGTGACACCTCGCCTAATTAATCCCAGGTGATCAGTCCTAAATCAAGTTAGAATAGGTTTCTCAGTTGGTCCATTCTTAGCATCACTGTCGTCTTTTTAATTACTAACCACCTAAGTGAGAAAATAGACTGGTGCCAATTTTTATGTTTCAATTAATTAAATGAAACTCATGCAGAACATACAATAAAACACAATCACAGTTAACTGAAATAACCATCCACAATATAAAATACCTAACCGAATAAACCATCGGTCCAAATATCCAATACAAGTAAGGACAAGAAGAAAATCTCAACAAGTCTAATACCAATAAATGCTCTGTGAGCGACAAGCTCAAATAACTACTAGAGAGTCTCTACACGAATGAAAGAAGGAGGCGTTTATCAAAGACTCCGCAACATCCACATGTGCTACAGCAACGGATACCTGGAATAGAGTCAAGCCTGGCGTCCCTGTGGCTGGACACCTAAAAGGTTTTTAAAAATTTATATAGCAAGGGTTAGTACCCAAAAACATTTGAAAACATTTAACAAATGATTAACTTGCAGTAATAAATAAATATGCTTGCTCTTCATATTTTAGTTAGTGCCGCACTCTCTTGAGGACTTCCTTGCCCCTCCTCTAATGTGCACTACGAACGCTTTCATTTAATTTACTAGTTCCTACGCTCCTGACCCAATACTTATGTTAACCCTTGCAATTAACCTACTCTAACCGAGTATGCCTTAAATCATGATTTTTAAGTTATTATAAACACCAACTTAATTTAATCATCACCCTTTTAAATTTCATATAACACTCACGCCTGTTATGCTTATAATACATTTTTCACTATGTATTAATGATCCCATATATAATTATTTACCTAATTATATATTTAATCAAACTGCAGTATTCACAAACATACTGAAATAACATTTAATACTAACATCCAACCGGGTAGAAATACTAACAAAATATAAATTCTCTAAAGTGCTATCCCACTAGGTATGTTCACCTGACCTAGTTACCCCAAGTCGGAATTTCTCCCTAACCTGGTTATTACATAAATATTGGAGGTGGTCATATTCCTTCCCTAAAAGTGAGATGTCCCTCACCCATATAACGGACGCTATGACCTGGGATTTTACTCGCCCTACTCCTCAAGCTAGGGGATTCATCCATTACGCGCAACCTCCCCCTATAGCACTAGAGAATATAATAATAATAATAATATCTATCACTGATATTATAGCACACCCATATATATACATATACTATCGCACACCGTATATATATATATGAATATAAAAATATCCCGGTTATACCGTGTACTGTCCGTGACACAAGCCTATTCCATTTTATAATGAGTTTGTGTCCCAACTCGAAATATTAATTAATTTTCACATAAATGTCTCTTGGTGTCACCCTAACCAATATTTCCAGACTTACTTCCGTGGTCCGTATTAACATTACCCGAGTCTCAATCCCCCGACTCTAAATTATTTAGCCGATGCCTAAGTAAAATTTTATATCTTGGTATTTCTCAACCGTTACGACCGGACTTGTTCCCTATGTCCATAATTAATCTTACCGAACAAACTGCCCATAATTCAATCTTAGTGTGTCACACCTAATTTATCCAAAACATTTTTAAATTATGATGTCACACTAATCCGTCTTCAAATCCTAATTAATTTTATTCACTATTAATTAGATTTTAAATCCATGTATTTAGTACTCCTCAAATTTAAGACATGGAAAAATATTAAATTAAATTTATCTCCATATAAAGGAAAACTGGGCGAACTGCCAGAATCTGCCGACCTTCGATCGATCGACCCAAGACGTTCGATCGATCGATCGAGCAGGTCTTCATCTTCTTCGCGAAGACAGATTCAGCCATGGACGAATTTTCCCAAACCCTAGTTTTCTCTACCAGCAACCTTAAGCCCTCTTAACATTAATACATGTTAGAAACCTTATTAGGGACCTCCAGAATGTCCACCAACATTATTAATTCGTCCATTAACTACAATTTCTGTATTTGGGGAAAAATTCATCTTTAACCCTTTACCCATTTACAACCCTAGTTCCATCATCAAATTCGTTTCTAATTATCCAGATATCATCCTACCTGATATATATTAACATACAAGTTTCAGATTTTTACATAAACCCTTACCCAAATTTCGTAAATCAGATTATTATCTTCAAAATCAGATTATGCCATTAACATCCAAAACGAATTTTCTTAAATACACACATCACATGAATATGGATCGAAATACATTTTTACATGCTACAACAAGTTAACACTTGCCTTAAGATTCGTAGAGTCTGAATTTGGAGATGAGTTCCAAGGTTGAAGATGACCCTTGTTGGCTCTCTTGTGATCCCCAAATCTGCCTTTAACTGTTGTTAGGGTTTCTTAACACACTAACCCTTTTCCTAAACTCACATCAGCCATTTTATTATTTCTTCTAATTTATTAATTTACATAAATCCCGTTTTTTGCCTAATGGGCGAAGCCCAAGTGACCCAAATGCCCTCGTATGGGCCCGGCTATGTCTAAAAACGCCCTGTGACTCGTTTACTACCCCTGGGTACACTTTTTCGACTATCTCGGCCCATCCGGACTCAACTCTACACTCAGAATTGGCATCCGAATTAATTTATAAAAATACTTATCCCCCACCCTTTTAGTCTATACCGACTCCCGGTTGAGATAAGTGCATACCCTGTCATTAATACTCGAAGTGATATGATTACAATATTACTATTCACTTCGTAAATAAGTTTTCCTTAAATATTAATCATTCACTTCCCGATTAATGTTTAAATAAACTTTTCCTAATTATTTTAATTAAAAAATTACGACTCACGAGTAATTTTCAATTCCCGAATTAATTAAATATTTAATGCATGAAAATACGGGGTGTTACACTCAAATCAAATTAAAACTAAGATTTAAGGGTTTAATCACCAAAATCAGCAAAGACCCCTTTAAGGTTTAAATCTCCAAAACCTAACTATACATGCAAATTATCACATTAAATCAAAATCTAGCAAGTGAGAAACTTGCCTCGAGGTTGTAGTCTCGGATTCACCTCCGGTAGTAACGGATTCCGACCTCAAATCTCCATTTTTCTCTCTTTCTCTCCATTTCTCCCAACTCTCTCTTCTCTCTCTCTCTCTCTTGGCTTCTAACATAAGATAAGGGAAATAAAAGGGGTGGGGAGACTTAACCGGGTTATAAACATAAATGCCCCTCTTTTAATTGCTAATACACCACTAAAATGACTCGTAACCACATAAATGAGTCATAACCTGCTAAAAGTGCCCGAAACTCAAAAATACAACTTGGCACTTATTTCGACTATCTCGATTAGTCTAAAAACAACCGCACCCCCTATTTTGGCGTTCGAAATAACGTCGACTATTTTTATGTTTCAATTTCATTTTATTTTGTTAATTATACCCAACTTTAAATATAGGTCGTAACCGTCGCTTTACATATAAGACGCAATAAAGCACAATATAATGCTATTTACCTTCTCATAAGGGAAAATAGACAAATCATAGTAAATATTATCCCTAAATATCACGGGAAATAATATTTACCCCAACTTTCCCTATTTTATAAAATTAGCCCATGAGGCAAAATAATATAAAATAGTCGCTCAAAAGCCTGGGTTGTTACACTCCGCTTGAAGGTGATGCATCATGCTGGTGTTGCGCTGGTATTGCCCAAGGAACTTGTCTAAGAGCGTCTCCACCGATGAAAGACATCTGTCAAAATCTGCATCTGCTGGGTCAAAATCTGAATCAGCATCCTCATCATACTCCTCCTCACCCTCGCCCATCATAATGTCCTCCTTCTCATCTTCCTCTTCGCTCTCCTCATCATCATCCTCGTCGTCATCACTCTCATCCTCATCCAATTCATCCTGATCTGCCCTTCGTGCCCATAGAATCTCCCGTTGCTTCTAACTTTTTGTACGTGTGCCCTGCCCAAGTGGGATAGGGAGGCAAGGAAAATCGATGGGAGGCTTAATGCCGGTGTTCGCTAGGATGGACGTGATTAGATGGACATAAGGGAGAGGGGTTTTACCCTTTTGGTCCACGACTGCATGGAATATGTCTTTATAAATGGTTTGGCTTAGGTGGATTGGGGTGTTGGGTCAAAGTGGTGATAAATAATGGTTCCTTGATGCGGGCGCATGGTCGAGTCATTAAAAGTTTGGAGTAAATTTGCAGAGACAATTTGAAAGGTGTGGCGCGCCTTGTCACTTAGCCGGCCCACCGGGAATGTCTCGGTGGCCATGGTGTGCCTGGAACAATGCGGGTTATGCATATGTACTTCTTAATGGGAGGGAGGTGGTTGGGATATGTGTATGGAAAAGGGCTTGGAACGTCTTTGGTGGCTAATTTCTGGATGAGAATGTTCAAGGAGAATGGGACACGAATTCATCCAACATACGCCTCGAAGACGTTATGCCATGTTCCGACTAGGGAGCCATAAAGTTCTCGTACTTGGGTTCCTACACCGCCCTCTGTGGCTCATTGAGGAAATGACACCAACCTTTCACCATGAAGAGATTGGTGACGGAATTGGGCATCTCGGGCCACATAATTGTGCACTCCATGCATAATTTGTGAGATGGGCTGAAGAAGCGCTCACACCATAGGCATTCTTGAAGGGAGCGGTGTACGGGACCGCCTTCATTGAGAATATCTATAGAATCATATCTTAGGGGAAAGGCTTGGTTGGCCATGTTGACAGAAGGAAAATTAGGTGTATGGGATATTTGAGAGAGAGTAAGAGAGTGGTGACAGAGTGGTGGTGGTGGAAGAGGGTGCAAAGGTCTGTATTTATAGATGGGGAGAGGAGGTGGTTATTTTTGGAGGGAAAAGGTTTGGGAGGGAAGGGGGGATGAGTTTGAAGGTAAAATGGATGGGGGGAGTGGTAGGGGACGATTTGGGAGGGATATGGAGGGATTGAGTGAAAAGGGGGTGAACCTAGGGAAGATAAGAAGTTGTAAAAACCGGATTGATCCAGGTTCCAAGGACCAGATTGGATCAGGTCTTTTCTATTTTTTAATTTCTTAAAAATGGACTGATTCGGGTTCCCAGGACCGGACTGGTCCGTGTTCCCCAAAAGGCTAATTTTCCCCCTAACTTTGAATGCTCTTCTCTCTCAAACCTCGGATATTCCTACCATAATTCCTATGCATTATTGACCTAGAACCTCCCAACGCTTACCTAGAACCCTATACACTTTCTCAGAATATGTGTTGGTGTTCTTATCCCTAACCTCTCGTGACTTAACCTACGAACTTTAACTACCTTGACCGACTCACAACTACTATACACAAGAATTCACCCCATACGCGTCGGGGGTGCGACAACCTCTCTTTTACAGCTCACTCAACCCCGTAAACAGGGTTCGACAACTAAATAGTGTCAACTTCATTCACACACGCCTCTAAATATGGCTTTAGGCATTACCCGTTAACTTTGAAAGTATCTCCCCCATTTGGATCTTCCAGTTCCACAGCTCCGTGGGGGATACCTTCTTCACGACGAATGGGACAGTCCATCCAGACTGCAATTTACTCGAAAACAAATGAAGCCTAGAGTTGTAGATAAGTACTTTTTGTTCGGAATGAAACTCCTTACATCAGATAATCTTATCGTGTGCAATTTTCATCCGTTCTTTGGATATCTTAGCGTTCTCGTACGCATTGTTGCGTATCTCTTCCAACTCATTCAATTGAAGCTTGCGAGCTTCACCGACTTTATCCAAGTTGTAGTTCAACCTCTTAATGGCCTAATAAGCCTTGTGTTCTAGCTCCACGGGGAGATGGTAAGTCTTTCCATACAAAAAGTGAAAAGGGTACATCCCGAGGGGGTTCTTGTATGCGTTGCGATAAGGCCATAACGAATCGTTTAATCGAAGGGTCCAATCTTTCTGGTTAGGTTCGATGGTCTTTATAAGGATGTTCTTGATCTCACAATTCTCTAAATCGTCTTGCCCATTCGTATTTGGGTGATAAGTACTTCTAACCTTGTGGACGACCCCATACTTTCTCATAATCTTTTCAAACAGCTTGTTGCAAAAATGCTTGCTGTTATCACTAATTATCGCCTTCGGAGCACCGAAACGAGAGAGTATGTGTTATTGCAAGAACTTTATCACAAGTTTATTGTCATTTGTTTTGGTAGTTATATCTTCCACCCATTTAGAAACGTAGTCTATTGCAACGAGGATGTATAGGAACCCAAAGGACGGGGGGAAAGGGCCTTCTTTTTCGTTAAAAAATGACCTCCACAAGTTTTTGAATGAAAAAATTGGATGACTTTTGGTATCTCATCATCCAGTACACATCGGCGGATATTTTGGTCTGCACAATATTTGAAAAGGAATGGATTGTCATAGAAAAACATACGTGACCAAGTAATAAACCTCTTCTTCTCTTACGGTATCCAATTCGGAGGGATGACTCCCATGACAAGATAATTAACTATGTTCACAAACCAGGGGAGAGAAGAGGTAGCAAATAACTGCTCATCCAGAAAGTATTCGTCTATGGGCAAGGGATCACTAGGCACGTCGGACAAAAGCTGGGACAAATGATCGGCAATGATTTTTCTACTCTTTTCTTGTCTTTAATAGCGAGATTAAACTCTTGTAAGAGTAAAATCCATCTTATAAGGCACGGCTTCGCAAATTTCTTAGCAAGGAGATATTTTAGAGTTGCGTGGTCGGTGAAACATGTGATGGGGGAACCGATGAGGTACAAGTGAAATTTATCTAGTGAAAACACTAATGCTAGCAATTCTTTCTCCGTGGTTGAGTAATTGAGTTGCGGTCCAGTTGAAGTTCAGCTAGCGTAGTGGATGAAATGAGCTTTCTTGTCTTTCCTTTGGCCCAAAAAAACCCCTGTCGCAAAATCACTTGCATCACTCATATTCTCTAATGGTAAAGACCAATCCGGAGCTTGCGTGATAGGAGTGAAAACAAGCATTGTTTTTAATTTATCAAAAGCACAATGGCATGCTTCATTCCACTCAAATGGGGTGTACTTCATGAGGAGGTTACTCAAGGGTCTAGCAATGGCACTAAAGTCCAACCTTCCATAAAACCCCGCATGTTCCAAGAAATAAAGCATTTCTTTTAGTGATTTTAGTGGGGGTAAATCAGCTATGACATCAATTTTATCCCTATCTACTTCAATTCCTTTGGACGATACGATGTGTCCAAGAACTATTCCTTTGGTGACCATAAAAGGCACTTCTCCCAATTCAGCACCAAGTTCTTTTCCACACACCGGGAAAGTACTTTCTCAAGATTTTCTAAGCAAAGATCAAAAAACGTGCCGAAAACACTAAAATCGTCCATTAAAACTTCAAGTCCTCTTTCAATCATGTAGATAAAGAGACTTAACATGCATCTTTGAAAGGTCGCGGGTCCATTGCACAATCCAAGTGGGATACGTATGTAGGCAAACGTTCCAAGGACATGTGAAAGTCCTCTTCTCTTGGTCAAGTACATCTACCTCTATTTGGTTATATCCGGAATAACCCTCAAAAAAGCAATAGTATGGGTGTCCCGCTAGTCTCTTTAGCATTTTGTCGATGAATGGTAGGGGGAAATGGTCTTTCCTTATGCACGCATGAGTTTTCAATAATCAATGAAAATGTGCCACTCTATACTGGTACGTTGGGGAATTATCTCACCCTTGGTATTATCAACCACAGTCATACCTAACTTCTTCGGGACGACTTGTATAGGGCTCACCCATTTGCTGTCCAAGATTGGGTATATGATCCCGAAGTTCAACAACTTAATTATTTCAACTCGCACTACTCTTTCATGGTAGGGTTCAATCTTCTTTGCATTTACCTTGAGGGCTTCACATCCTCCTTGAGGTGGATTTTATGGGTACAAATCAAAGGACTTATACCTTTCAAATCTTCTATGCACCAACCAAAATCATATTGGTGCTTACTCAAAATTTCCAGCAATTTACCTTCTTGCTCTTATCTAAGCTAGAGGAGACAACAACAGTAAATGTCTCATCCTCTCCTAAATAAGCATATTTGACATTGGAGGGTAGTTTCTTTAATTCGAGGGTAGGAAATGTTTCATCGAAGGGAATCGGGTGCGACTCCCTCGGTGGTAGTTTCTCGAATCTAGAAACCCAATTTACATCTCTCACGTCCTCATCTGACGCTCTCTCATCTAATATCTCTCTCAACTCCTCTATCTCCCTCTCGAGGTCGGTGTACATCCCCTCACTCTCACTATTCGATATAAGGAACGCTCCTAAGTCATCTCCACTGAAATTTTCCTCTATGTGCTCCTCTACGATCTCCTCAATAAGATTCACTGTGTGAAAATCGTCCTCATCACCCATATATTGGGCGATGTTGAAGATGTTTGTCTCTATGTTCATGTTCTCAAAACTGATTTGCATTTGCCCATTTTGAGTGTTAATCAAGGCGTTAGCCATAACTAAGAATAGGCGCCCAAGGATAATGAGAACATGGTTAATTAAGGTGAAAGAGGGATCCATGTTCCAAATGACAAAATCTACCGAGAAGTAGAAGGTGTCAACTTGGACTATCACGTCCTCGATAATACCTCTTGGTATCTTCACAGTACGATTCGCAAGTTGGAGAGTGATCTTTGTGGGATTGAGATCACCCAAATCAAGTTGCCTATAAATGGAATAAGTGAGAATGTTGACACTCGCCCTTAAATCTAGTAAGGCCTTTTCAATTCGGTTTTCTCCTATGATGCAGGAAATAGTAGGTGCACCCGAATCTTTGAACTTTGGTGGGAGATCATTAAGTAAAACGGAGCTCACATTTTGTTCTAGGAACACGTTCTTCTTTACCTTTGGCCTTATTTTCACCGTCATTAAGTCCTTGAGAACTTTAGCGTAGGCGGGAATTTGCTTTATGGCATCGAGGAAAGGTAAATTCAGTTGACTTACTTAAAGACCTCTAGCACATCATCACGGGGGTTTCCTTTTTGGGGAGGAACCAACCGTTGAGGAAATGGCACGGCGGTGGATGGTTTCACTACAACTTTAGGCTCACTAGTGTCGCCATTTTCAGTCTCCTTTAAGGGGGGCATCTTTGGCCTCTTTCGTGTCGGGAGAAACCTCCTTGTCCTTAGGTGTGTCGTGTGGGGGAGGTGATAAATCAACAACTCTTCCACTACGTAGAGTGGTGATGGCTTGACATTGCTCTCAATTCTCTATGGATGTAGATCTAACACTAGTTTGACTTTGAGGAGGTCTTTGGCATTGGGCCGGAAACTTACCATTATCTTGGATACTCAATGATGATTGCAACTTCGAGATGTTCGCATTTATGTCGATGAACATGTGATCATACATAGCATTGGTTGCTTTTTGGGAATTGATTAATTAGTTTGTAGTATCCTTAAGACATCTCTGTGGTGGATTGATATACGGTCCGGGAGGTGGTGCATGCATATGTCCTTGCATATGGGGTGCTTGTTGAAATTGTGGTGGCAGAGGAGGGGCAACATGTGAATTAAGAGTCAACATATCATGTTGTTTCCCATAGCTAAAACCAGGATGGTTTTTCCATGAAGGGTTGTAAGAATTCCCGTGCGGGGTACCAAAATTACCCTTAAATCCTCCTACTCCACTCACTTTCTCCTGAAGCATGACTTTGTAGGTGGGTATTGTCGGTCATTCCTCTGTTAAATATCCTGCCTCACAAATAGCACATACATTTTCTATGGGGGCATGGATGGAGCTAGTTGCTTCTCTTACCCATACATCGAGCATTTCTCTCATGGTCCTCTTAAATTGGTCCAGTCGAAGGTCTAATAAAGTATCTTTGTCTACTTGGTACAGACCAAACGCTGAAGGAGTGTTGGACACTTGATGAGGTTGATTTTGGGCATTAGGATCAAATGTGTCCCACGCTTGAGTAGTCTCGATGACATACTTAAGGTGGATTTCAGCATCATTAGCATTTAGCTCGAAAAAGGGTCCATCACACATAGTTTCAACGAGTTTCTTGGAGTTGATATTCTACTCATTATGGAAGAAAGGGATACGTTTCTATTTATCAAGACCATGGTGATGGCATGAAGTGACTAACTCGTTAAAATGCTCATGACATCAATCGAACGACTTATTTTTTATTTATCGTAAAGTTTGAATTTGAGACTTAATGGAGTTCATTCGATGCGAATGGAAGAACATTTTGTGAAACTTGGATTGCAACTCATTCCATGACGTAATCGAGTTTGGAAATAAATACCATAGCCAGGTCTTAGCTTTATCCTTTAGCGAGAACAGAAAAAGATTGAGGCGAATCACATCTTTTGTGCATATTTGATTGTTGAAAGTCTCACGCGCCTCCTCGAACTCACGAATGTGGAGATATGGTTTCTTGGAATCCATTCCATGATAAGTGGGAAGTATTTGGATGATCCCATTCTTAAAGTGAAATTACCCTTCATTGTACGGGAGTAGAATGCATCCCGGAGTGACTGATTTCTCGAGATATAAGAATTCTCTCAAAGGGCGATACGGTGACTCTCCCTCACCTGTACCATGACTAGCTTAATCAAACATGTCTCTCTCTTCAAGTGACTTAGTATCCTCGCTCGGTGTGCTCAGAGTGTAACCTAAAGTGGAGCAAGACGGGTGACTTGAAGGATCACTCGAAGTGTGACTTGATATGGAGTTTAGCGGTGTAGGCTGTGGATCCCAAAACTGAGGTGCGTTAGGAGTATGTGGGCTATCAGGATCGTACACAACGAACGGGTTCTTGTAAGTGCGATTCGGAGTTGATTGAGGAGTTTGTTGGGGATTTTGTATGAAAGGACTATGAGAAATGTTGTATCTTTTTGGATTTTTTTATATTTTATGAATTTTTGGATTTTAATGAATTTTTGGTCAAAGTTTTTAGATTAACTCGATCTAAGCTTAACTCTACCTAAATCCCCGGCAACGGCGCCAAAAACTTAACGCGACCACAAATGTGTCTAAAGTACGTTCTTATATAGGCTCAAGTAAAATCTGAAGCCCTTATACCTTTGACTCACTTGAGTCTATACTGTATAAGAGCTCATCTAGTTTGGAAATAGTGACAAAATTATGTCAATCCTAGAAACCAAAGAGCTTCAGAAGTTGGATTGGACTTCATATTTAATAGTTGTAATGATCCTGAACTTATAGCCATCACTCACACACTTAGAACACCCACACTACATTGCATATTGCACTTTTATATGTGTTCTTGTGTTGAGTGAGTTTAAATCCCTTAATTTGGTTTTTAATAATTTTTGGGATTTTTTAAACATTTTTCAAATTTAATTTTTATAAATAAAATTTGGTTTTAAAAGTTCTGGGGTCAAACTGCAATTTTATTTTGAGCTGTTTTTGGGATGATTGTTTACCTGGGTAGAAACCGAAAGCGCTAGAGACTAGAGGGTGTGCATGTAATTAAGTTTGGGACGCGCGTTTGTTTCCAATTGCTGGCCAACACGTGCAGCCTTCTGATTGCCTACATTTGTGTTTCTTTGTAGACACAAACTTCGCGTCACACCTGAGCCCTTGGATCAATTCTTATCTAGGGTCTGCATGCGATCTTTGGTAATCCCTGTGTAAACATCTCCACCTATCACAGCGTGTTTAACCACCGCTTGCTGTTAACCCTTGGATCAAAGTCAAGAAGAATTGACTTGATCACAACCGTTGTTTTCACTCGAACGTCTGGAACCTTCTCAGCCCCCTATATAAACCCTCATCTTCTCAGACTTCGAAGATTTTTGGCCATTTTGTTTTCCTCTGAGAGAAGAGAGAGTAGAGAGAGAAGAGAGAGAAGTGAGAGAAAAAAGAGAGAAGAGAGAGAGTTTGAAACCCTAGATTGAAACCCTAGAAACCCTAACTTCGTTACCTCTTCTCCAGCCAAAATCAAACACCTAAACCAAAAACACCTTTCCAGTGTTCTTGAGGGTTTGAGTGTATGAGTTGTGTTTGTTTTGCTGTTCCTTGTGTTCATCGAATCTTACTGTTCAACTTAAACTTTTTATTTCAGATCTGGTTTCTGTTTCAATAGAAATCTCAGATCTGAAGTGTTTGAAGTTACAAAACACGTAGATACACATTATTTCTCATCCAGAGAAGTATATTGTTGATTTCTTTTGATAAAAACGTTTTCATACTTCAAATCAACAATACATGCTTTCTATTTCTTACTGCTTGCAAAACTAAACCTTGACCTAGTATTAGAATCGCACTTGGAGGTTTTCAATCTCGAAAATCTTTTCAAAACTGAGATTGATTAAGATCTTTACCGATTTTGAAGAAAGATATCCGTGGATTCTGGGATTTATTGAAAGGTCAAAAAGGTTTTATGTTTTGTGAGAAAGAAAGAAAAAGAAAGTTCACAGCATATAGTAAACTGTAATTTACTAGGACTGTTTGTAACTATTAAGGGTGTGTGTGTTCATGCATGTGGTTTAGAACACCTTTTCACAACACATCTTCACACTACAAACACTTAAAGTGTTGGCTGTAAGATCTGGTGAACTAAAGTCGACGTAAAGTGCTGAAACAAAGGAGGAGTGTACAACCTGAGAGGACTACATCAACAAACAAGATCTGCAGAGAAGTTTGAGGACGCCAGAGGGTATATTCCTAAACTTGTATAGATTTGTTTGTGTGCATGTTAGTTAAATAGATTGTAACTCAAATATTTGTTTTAGTGGATTTTTTTCATTTTACTCCGTAGAGGGAGTCGTGGATGTTTCCTCAAGGTTGAGGTTTTACCACGTTAAAAATCTGAGTATCAATATTTCTACATCTTCTCATCCCTTTCTAATAGTGTGCTGAGTTTAAAACATTTTAAACTGTTTACTAAAACTTGTTATCAAATCTTGTCCATATCTCGTACATCATTTTGTTAACACATCTTGTGTTCAAAATCGTTTTGATTTAAGTAAAGAGTTTCTTCAACAAACTTTCGGAGTTGCTTAAATAGTTTATTTTCATAAACGGCTTTGGCAACGTTATTTTCAATTGGTATCAGAGCTTTTGGTGAACTTTTTTCAAAAAGATCCTGAGTTTCTGAAACTGTTTTCTCAAAATCATTATGGACGAGAAAAACGAAAGATATGGTAACTTGACCAGACCTCCAGTCTTTGATGGAACCAATTTTTCTTACTGGAAAGTAAGAATGATTGCTTTTATTCAAGGCACTCTGGGAGATGATGTCTGGGATATCATTGAAAACGGATACTTTTATCCAACTAAACCAGCCACTGATGGAAGCAATGAAAGGATTAAGAAAATATTGAGTGAGTTTACTCAAGAAGAGAAACAGGTTTCTCGAAATAATAACAAAGGCAAGAACGCTATATTTATGTCTATTAACGAACATGAGTTCAAGAGAATCTCATCTTGTACCACTTCCAAGGAAGCATGGGATACCTTGATTACTGCACATGAAGGAGACTCTAGGGTAAAAGCTGCTAAGACTCAGATGTTAATTCAACAGTATAATACCTTAATCATGTCTGAATCTGAGTCTTTCGATGATTTCTATATGAACCTTACTGATATTGTCACTAAACTTCATGCCAATGGTATAACTTATGATAGACAGGAAATTGTCTCTAAAATTCTGAGATCATTGCCACAGAAATTTGACAATAAAAGATATGCTATTGAGGAGATGTGTGATGTAAATCTCACTCCTGAATTACTCAGTAGTAAATTAAGAACTGTGGAAATGGAATTGGAGTTTAAGAAACAATTGACCCACACTAATAGGAAACATACCAATTCCAATCTTAGCTTTACCTCTAAGATGATTAAGCCTGAGTTAAACACCTCTAGTAATGATTCTGATGAGGACTGTGACTTAGAAAGTCTAGATAATCAGATTGCCCTAATGACAAAACAATTTAAGAAAATTGTTAAATTTAGAAACAGTGTTGCAAATAGACAGGGCAAGTCTAATTATACCACTCCTTCAAATCACAAACCTCATGAGAAACCTCATGACAAACAGAACAAGGACAACACAAGACCTCACAGAGACCTCAAGAAAATTGAATGCTATAGATGTGGTAAACTAGGACACATTGCTCAAGACTGTAGAGTTAATTTAAATACCCAAAACAAACACTCTAGAGCCAACCTCTGCAAAACATGGGATGACTCAAGTGACTCTGAAAATGAGGAACCTGAGGCATCTGATGGTTTTGATCCCTGTTTATCCTTCTTTGCGAAAATCATATACAACGATAATATGCCTATGCTTGATAGTGAGGATGAGTCTAGTAATTCTAGTTCTGTTGCTGTGAATCATACTTTAACTGGTTTAGATGCTTTACTTACTGAGAACATTAATACTTCTTCCTCGGGGTGTGTGAGTCAAAGGGAAATCGATACTGCTGATGTCAATGGGTGCGTGAGTTTAAGAAATGAAACCTTAGGGGTCACTTCACACACTTCACTTAGTGACTCAGACAATGATGATCTCCCAGACATTCACACTCTATATACTAAGACTCTTAAGAAAAGCACTAGACTAGAAAAGATTGTAAAAGATCTTACCAAAAAGCTAGAGGATCTAAGCCTAATGGTAAAAGTAAATGCTGAAGAGTATACTACTCAATGTATGTCTCATGAAAGTGATATCAAAGTGTTTGATGAAAAACTGAAATCTTTGACTGAAGCTAATGAAATTCTGGAGAAAAAATACAAAGGGACATTATTAGAATTGGAACAAACAAAAGAAAAGACAGCAACTGTTTTCAAAAAATTTACCAAATTTGAAAATAATTCAAACTGTTTTGATGGATTTGTTGCTGAATCTAAAACCAATTCTGATGATAGAACTGGAATAGGGTTTTGCCCCAATTTGAAGTCACAAACAAAACATGTTGAACCGATCAAGTTTGTGTCAGGAGGCAAAAGACCTATTGAGACATGTCCAGACTTTCATTCTTTGAAAACTAAGTTTGACCATCAAAACACTAACACTGGAGATGCAAGTTGCTCTAAGCATGAAAGTTTATCAAAGGGAAAATATGTCTGCCCCCCTATTAGGAAAAGTGAACCTGCTTTCAAAGCTGTGCTACCTAGGAATAAAATTCAGCCTGAAAATTTCTCAAAACCTTTGATTAGAGACTTTCCTAAGGAAAACCCTATTCTGAGCAATCTTTATTGCTCCTATTGTGATATATATGGTCACTCTTTCGATAATTGCTATGCTAGGAGACTGATTAAGCCTATCTACAACACTCCCATGTACCATAACTTTAACTATTCTAGGAGGAGTCGTAACAATTATGTCCTTCCCAGGCCACCAGACAAAAACTCTAACTATAGGAATAGAAGAACTAAACCTAAAAGGACATTTACTAGAAGGATAACCAGAACCTTTTCTAAATCAAATGCTCAGGAATTCAAATTTATACAAAATCATGCGCAAAATGTTTTTCAACAAAAATCTAATGCTCGCAAATTTTATCAAATAAGAGCAAACAAGCGCAAACTAAAAACCAGGGCAATTTGGGTTAGAAAAGATGATCTAGCACCACAGATGAAGTGTAACATTGTTGTTTCTGCTCTAAAAGCTGAACTTACATCTTCTGGATGGTACTTGGATTCTGGATGTTCCAAGCATATGACAGGTGATGATACAAAACTTTTAAATAAAACCCATTTTGATGGTGGAAAAGTTGTTTTTGGTGATGGTATATCATCCCAGATCATAGGCAAAGGAACCCTTAAAGAAAAAGGACTTCCCCTTCTTGAAAATGTTCTCTTAGTTAAAGGTCTCAAGGCTAACTTACTCAGCATTTCGCAATTTTGTGACTTAAACCATACTGTTACCTTTTCAAAGAACAATTGCAAGATTTTAAATGAAAAGGGAGAATGCATAATTACAGGACTCAGGACTCCTGACAATTGTTACACTGTCATGAGTAGTTCTGAAATCTGTAATGTTGCCAGAATGGATGACAATGAAATATGGCATAACAGAATGGGTCACATTAATTACGAAAATTTGAGTAAATTGTCTTCTCAACAAATAGTTAGAGGAATACCAAAAATTAAACCTATTCATAACATTGTCTGTGGTCCCTGTCAAGAAGGAAAGATTGTTAAAGCACCCCATAAAAGAGTTAAAGATATCCTTACCTCTAATCCCTTAGAACTCATCCATATGGACCTAATGGGTCCTTCTCAAACTGTTAGTCTTTGTGGACACAGTTATATTTTAGTTATGGTTGATGACTTCACCAGATTCACTTGGGTAGCTTTCTTAAAACAAAAATCCGATACCTTTCAAACCTTTTTAAAGATTCTCTTACGGATTGAGAATGAAAAAGACACTCAAGTGAATAGAATCCGAAGTGATAGAGGTGGTGAATTCAAAGACACTGGTATTGTAGAATATTGTGACTATAATGGTTACAAACATGAGTTCAGTGCTCCTAAGACCCCTCAACAAAATGGTATAGCTGAGAGAAAGAATCGAACTCTTCAAGAGATGGCACGTGTCATGCTCCATGCTAAGAACTTACCTAAGTATTTTTGGGTAGAATCTATTCGTACAGCCTGCCATCTTATTAATAGGGTCTATCTTAGAAAGAATTCGAAACAAACCTCTTATGAACTTTGGTACAATAAAAAGCCTAATCTTAAGTACCTTAGAACCTTTGGTAGTACCTGCTATGTTTGCAAAGATAGGGAACACTTATCTAAATTTGAGAGTAGAGGAGATAAAGCCATATTCTTAGGTTATTCACCTAACAGTAGAGCTTATCGAGTGTATAATCTTCGCACTAAGACCTTAATGGAATCCATAAATGTAATTGTTAGTGACACTACTGTAGAAAGCAAGACTAGTGAATTAACTATAGAAGAAGAATCGTCAAATATTATAGAAAATGACTCTTCTGAAATAGATAATTCATTACCTATTGAGTCACCTGAAGTACCTAACTGGGTTTCTAAAGATCATCCCATAAACAACATAGTTGGTAACCCTGGTGAACCAGTACGTACAAGATCCCAACTTAGAAATTATGCTCTCTATGCTTGCTTTGTTTCTCTCTTGGAACCAAAGAATGTAAATGAGGCATTGAATGACTCTCACTGGATTTCTGCTATGCAGGATGAACTTTTACAATTTGTCATTCATGATGTTTGGTTTCTTGTTCCACGTCCTGATCACAAAAAGGTTATTGGTACTCGTTGGATTTTCAAAAATAAAACTGATGAAAATGGGATAGTAATTAGAAATAAAGCTAGACTAGTTGCTCAAGGTTATTCCCAAATAGAGGGAATTGATTTTAACGAGACCTTTGCTCCTGTCACTCGTTTAGAATCAGTTCGTCTGCTTCTTGCTATAGCCTGTCACATGCGTTTTACATTATATCAAATGGATGTTAAATCTGCATTCCTTAATGGAATACTTGCCGAGGAAACCTATGTAGAACAACCTAAAGGGTTCATTGACCCTAATCATCCTAATCATGTTTTTCGGTTGAAAAAGGCTTTATATGGTCTTAAACAAGCTCCTAGAGCTTGGTATGAGCGCCTGTCCAGTTTTTTGCTGGATAATGGTTTCCAAAGAGGTGGAAATGACCAAACCTTATTTGTCAAACATTTTGACAAACACATTACTATCGCTCAAATCTATGTTGACGATATCATATTTGGATCTACCTCTATCTCAGAAGTAAAATCTTTTGCTGAAATCATGAGCAAGGAATTTCAGATGTCCCTTATGGGGGAGTTACAGTTCTTTCTAGGTCTCCAAGTCAAACAACAACCAGATGGCTTGTTTCTTTCGCAGACTAAGTACGCATTAGAGATAGTTAAGAAATTTGGCCTCGAGAGTGCTAAGAGTGCTAAAACGCCTATGAGTACTACAGAGAAATTATCTAAAGATGAAAATGGAAAATCTGTAGACTCTACCTTGTATCGTAGTATGATTGGCACATTACTATATCTGACTGCCTCGCGTCCTGATATCATGTATGCTGTTTGTGTTTGTGCGCGTTATCAAAACAACCCCAAGGAGAGTCATTTAAACGCTGTTAAACGCATAATTAAATATGTTAAAGGCACTCTAAATTTAGGAATTTGGTACACGAATGACACACCTAGCACTATTATTGGGTACACTGATGCTGATTGGGCTGGGTGTACTGATGATAGTAAAAGCACTTCAGGCGCATGTTGTTATATTGGTAATAACTTGGTAGGATGGAGTAGTAAAAAACAGAACTGCACATCTCTCTCGACTGCTGAATCTGAATACATAGCCGCCGGTAGCTGTTGTGCCCAATTGTTATGGCTTAAACAAATGCTAAGTGATTATGGTATTCTAGAACCCACACTTCATCTCTATTGTGATAATCAAAGTGCGATTAACATTTCTAAGAACCCAGTTCAACACTCGCGAACTAAACATATTAAAATAAGACATCATTTTATTCGTGAGTTGGTGGAATCCAAGGAATTAGAAATTAACTATCTCCCTACTGATCTGCAACTTGCAGACATGTTCACTAAACCTCTTGATTTTAATAGATTCGTTTCTTTAAGAAAATCTATTGGTATGATTAGTGCTGATTAATATCTTTTGCTGTTTTTTTCGAATTTTTTCCCTTTGTCTATTTGAGACAAAATGGGGGAGAAATTTGAGTCTACTTGCATATACTAAACTGCTTGATCTTAGTCTATTCTTTGCAGGTATTCTTTTTAGAATCATTCTCAACTGTTGTAATAATAGGGTGTACAAATGTGAATAGTTGAGTTATGTACTTTTATTTTCTAGGATTTGGGTAGATAGAACCTTTATAGGCATAAGTTTTTTGTTGCCCTACGAGTCCAAGATTGACTCAAAGGAGATTTTGTCTCATATTTCCAAAGGGGGAGATTGAAGCCCTTATACCTTTGACTCACTTGAGTCTATACTGTATAAGAGCTCATCTAGTTTGGAAATAGTGACAAAATTATGTCAATCCTAGAAACCAAAGAGCTTCAGAAGTTGGATTGGACTTCATATTTAATAGTTGTAATGATCCTGAACTTATAGCCATCACTCACACACTTAGAACACCCACACTACATTGCATATTGCACTTTTATATGTGTTCTTGTGTTGAGTGAGTTTAAATCCCTTAATTTGGTTTTTAATAATTTTTGGGATTTTTTAAACATTTTTCAAATTTAATTTTTATAAATAAAATTTGGTTTTAAAAGTTCTGGGGTCAAACTGCAATTTTATTTTGAGCTGTTTTTGGGATGATTGTTTACCTGGGTAGAAACCGAAAGCGCTAGAGACTAGAGGGTGTGCATGTAATTAAGTTTGGGACGCGCGTTTGTTTCCAATTGCTGGCCAACACGTGCAGCCTTCTGATTGCCTACATTTGTGTTTCTTTGTAGACACAAACTTCGCGTCACACCTGAGCCCTTGGATCAATTCTTATCTAGGGTCTGCATGCGATCTTTGGTAATCCCTGTGTAAACATCTCCACCTATCACAGCGTGTTTAACCACCGCTTGCTGTTAACCCTTGGATCAAAGTCAAGAAGAATTGACTTGATCACAACCGTTGTTTTCACTCGAACGTCTGGAACCTTCTCAGCCCCCTATATAAACCCTCATCTTCTCAGACTTCGAAGATTTTTGGCCATTTTGTTTTCCTCTGAGAGAAGAGAGAGTAGAGAGAGAAGAGAGAGAAGTGAGAGAAAAAAGAGAGAAGAGAGAGAGTTTGAAACCCTAGATTGAAACCCTAGAAACCCTAACTTCGTTACCTCTTCTCCAGCCAAAATCAAACACCTAAACCAAAAACACCTTTCCAGTGTTCTTGAGGGTTTGAGTGTATGAGTTGTGTTTGTTTTGCTGTTCCTTGTGTTCATCGAATCTTACTGTTCAACTTAAACTTTTTATTTCAGATCTGGTTTCTGTTTCAATAGAAATCTCAGATCTGAAGTGTTTGAAGTTACAAAACACGTAGATACACATTATTTCTCATCCAGAGAAGTATATTGTTGATTTCTTTTGATAAAAACGTTTTCATACTTCAAATCAACAATACATGCTTTCTATTTCTTACTGCTTGCAAAACTAAACCTTGACCTAGTATTAGAATCGCACTTGGAGGTTTTCAATCTCGAAAATCTTTTCAAAACTGAGATTGATTAAGATCTTTACCGATTTTGAAGAAAGATATCCGTGGATTCTGGGATTTATTGAAAGGTCAAAAAGGTTTTATGTTTTGTGAGAAAGAAAGAAAAAGAAAGTTCACAGCATATAGTAAACTGTAATTTACTAGGACTGTTTGTAACTATTAAGGGTGTGTGTGTTCATGCATGTGGTTTAGAACACCTTTTCACAACACATCTTCACACTACAAACACTTAAAGTGTTGGCTGTAAGATCTGGTGAACTAAAGTCGACGTAAAGTGCTGAAACAAAGGAGGAGTGTACAACCTGAGAGGACTACATCAACAAACAAGATCTGCAGAGAAGTTTGAGGACGCCAGAGGGTATATTCCTAAACTTGTATAGATTTGTTTGTGTGCATGTTAGTTAAATAGATTGTAACTCAAATATTTGTTTTAGTGGATTTTTTTTCATTTTACTCCGTAGAGGGAGTCGTGGATGTTTCCTCAAGGTTGAGGTTTTACCACGTTAAAAATCTGAGTATCAATATTTCTACATCTTCTCATCCCTTTCTAATAGTGTGCTGAGTTTAAAACATTTTAAACTGTTTACTAAAACTTGTTATCAAATCTTGTCCATATCTCGTACATCATTTTGTTAACACATCTTGTGTTCAAAATCGTTTTGATTTAAGTAAAGAGTTTCTTCAACAAACTTTCGGAGTTGCTTAAATAGTTTATTTTCATAAACGGCTTTGGCAACGTTATTTTCAAAATCCTTTCACGTAAGTAATAAATCCGGTAAGATGGGGTCAAATCCACAGGAAAATAGGACGAATACTTATGACTACGAATGGTAAGACGATCAACCCTAACCTCACTTTAAAAAGAAACCAAAAAAGATGATCGAAGTAGGAAATTTTTTATAAATTAAATGCAAGTTAGTTAAACTAATTATGAAACTAAACATGAAAGAGTAAGCTAATTATGATTTACTAAGTATGAAAGGGAAAAATAGGTTAGAATGCAATCCCCCGACCCTAATACGTTTATTGGCTATAAAATTAGTTATGAATCAAATAATAATAAATCCAGTCTTTATTAATCTAAATCATTACATATATGAGGGTATTATCCCGCATCATACATAATCAAAAGTAAGAATAAAGCAGTGTCGTAGTAGCTATACGCGCGTTGCACTCTTAAGCATCCTGGTTACCTAGGGCAAACGAGATCAAAAGTCCTACAACAGTTATGATCACCACACAACACGATTCGATCATTTACTTAATTCAAGGAACTAATTTTACACATATGCAAACCACATCGAGTTGGGTTCATGCATCCCAACCCCTAAAAGTCTAGCCTAACTTGGTGCAAGTAACAAAAACTAGGGTTTCTACTATGCATGCAAATGAACTCATGATGAATTTACTTCTGAAGAAGAACAAATATGTAAGATCTACTGGGAATAAACTAATTATGCAAGAATTATTGAAATCAAATAATAGAGAAGAGGAAGAAATCAACTTTACTATAGAAATTGTAATTGAGAATTAGCAACTGAAAATTTGTAAGCTTCTAGGGTCCTTCTCTCTCTAAAACTATGTAAAAAAGAAGCTCTCCCATGTTTGGGAATCAATTTTGAATAAATAACTATGAAATTGCAAGAGTTTTAGCCATGTAAGACTCTAACTAGAAAACAGGATAATTACAAAATTTGACCTCCGGATCTATCCGGCCTGATATTTCGGTTCGGTCCGGTGTATACCGAATCGGATCATTTTTTAGGGAATTCGGATCTGTCTACTTCATGTAGGGTATACAGTGAGTTTGAGGGGTCCATACAGGTTCATTTTTTAGGCAACCCGGATCGGTGAGTTCAAAGGGGCCAGATCGGTTCATTTGTGATGAAATCCGAATCGGTTCGAACCCTTGATCAATTTCTCTTCATTTTCTCATGATTATCTCACATCTTTCAATGCTCATAACTTGTGCTTTGGGACTCGAATTTGGACGTCGTTTCTTCCTACGTCCTCTTAGACTCGAGATCTTGAACTTTCATTTTAGGTTCTCATCTAGATTCTAGCTGTAAATTACTCTTTTACCCTTTTGACTTTTCTTCTTTTCTTTCATTTTCTTTCTTTCTCCCATGCATTAAATACCTAAAAAATTTATGAGAAATACACAAAACTTGGGGTATTTGTTAGAAGATGTTAGTATCACAGATATGAGATAAATAAATGCATTTTACATAGCTCGAGGTGATAAAAACCTCTAAATTAAAGGGATAAATCGAAAGAATTTATGCTTAATCACACATCAGGCGCGGAGTTATTTTAGAAATATGCTGGGGCTAGAGCTTAATTTCTTGTCATGCCATGCAATGTTTGTATCTTGGTGGAGCAAGAATTTCCCTATCCATATTCAGTCTCTTACTCAACATCTACAAATCATTATCTTTTGGGAAATTTGGCATGCAAGAAATAAAATCTTCTTTGATGGAATTACCATGGACCATCAGCTTATTATTACTAATGTTATTTCTTTTATGAGATCTTTTATTGCAGGTTTTAATTTTAACATTAGTCTTAAGTAGGATGATTTACATCTTATCTCCTTACTTGGATTAAAGATTCATTTTAAGCAATCATCTCAACTATTTTTTGGATCAAGCCTCCTCAAAAAATTTTCAAGCTAAATGTTAATGGTTCTTGATTAGGCAACCCTGGTGCTAGTGGATGTGGTGGCATCACAAGAGATTACTTCAACTTTCTCTCAGTTTGTGGGGGCATCAATCATGCTTATTTGTTCTTTAATAATTGGTCGTGATCTATATTTACAATTGAATATCAAAGACCTTCTTATTGAAACAAATTCAAAATCTTTAATTCATATGGTGACTTACAATAGGAATGCTCCTTGGAAGCTAAAAAAGTGTATTGATTATTGTTTTAAGAGCATTTCTTCAAACAATTTCAAGATTCAACATGTTTTCAGACAAGGTAATTTTGTTGTAGATAGCCTTGCAAATATGGCATCTTCTTCCTCAAATATCTCATTTTACTCTTCTTTTAATCACCTTCCAAGTATCACAAATGGTTGTTTGAAGGCTGATAAGTTTGGCCTTCCCTCAATTAGAATTCTATCATAGGTTATGTCTTCATTTTAAAACTTTGTAAGGGGAATTATATAAATTCCCTCATTTATTTCTTTCTTAGTTATTTTCATTGGGATTTTCAAAGATCATCTTTCTTCATGTTCCTTCAAGACATATATGCCATCTATAAGAGGCTTTTTATCCTAAATAAATAAAATATAGGGGGTCTCATTCCCTCTTCTTCAAAAACAAAAAAATCATGGAGGCAATGCGGAAGAAGTGTTCAGTTTGAAACTCTGTTTTGTAACGAGATACACCAAAATACAAAAATGCCGAAGCTATGAGAAGTTATAAAATCTTGTTCTTAAAAATCTCCCCTTTTGTCTATTCCGATATAAAACAAAAAAATAAATACCAAATTACAATAAAACCCTTAAGACAATGTATCCTAATGTCCTCCCAAACCCATAATATGGAATGACATTTGGAACTTTGTCTTCAACTGAAATTGTTCTCCCCTTGGCCATCTTTTACTGCATCCTGTGTTGTCTATGAAATCATCATCAAAGAGGAAAAGACCTACACACATGAAACAAAGAAATACCGTGACGCGTATCAGTTTTAAAGAAAAGTATAACTCCCACTCATTTTTTCTCCCCCTTTTGTCCGTAGTAGATAAAGGAGTAGAATCTAAACATTAATAATGAGCATCACATGAAGAAGAAAAGATATTTTCATAAAGATTAATTGATAAGGCACATGTAGTGATATTCCAAAAATCATAAAGTCTTCTCCTTCTATAAAAAACTATTTTTAAAGATTTTCAAAATTTTTCAAGCATAATAAGTATATGTATAAAAAAAAGATACATATAGGTACAAAACACATAACACCATTGAATAACACTAAAATACCCGAATTGTGAAAACGAAATGTAATTATGTGAACATTTTCCACATGCAAATCAACATAAACATTCATATCATAGGTTCATGAAGTATGGGATACTTCTAAAGAAAGAATTCAATAACGCCAAACTATTTTGTACTTTTCAAGAGAGTCCATTATGAAAACCCATTGATCTTCTCTTTATAACATACTCAAAATCTCACATATATGAATTCACTCTCAAATATTTTGGAGATATCATAACGCTCATATGTAGCGAAGCTTCAATGATTATAAAATAAATGACCTTGGCACTTCTGTTTTTGTGTGCCATTAATCTTTTTAGGCTCTTTTTACAAATGGTGGCTTTTGACGCAAAGATAATTTTCTCTTTCGTAACTCCTTTCCATTACATAACATATATCAATATTTTATGGTAAACAAAACTTGGGCAATGGTTCTTACAAGCATAAATGATCTTTTTTTACATTTAGTTTTTTATTAAGTAGGATTGAGATGATGACACCGTATTCGACATATAGTAAGAAGGTATAATGTTTAAAAAGTATATGCATGTGTGCAATAAAAGTGACAAAGAGTCTAACATATATAAGGTAATCATCAATGATATAAAAAATGTTATCCACACTTTATTAAGCACAATAACAAAACAAGGTCATGTCTCAAAGAACTACAAAAATGTCACGTAAATGGATGGAATATAGTATCATTCCGATCGGGTATTGGTTATTCTTTAAAAACTTATTTCCCTTTGTCTATGGGCATACTATCTATAGGAGGTATTATATCCTCGTAGTATCATTTTGATCATGTCATGTGATTCACTGATGAGTGATAAAAGAGGAATATAATTTCTTCATCCAACTTGGGGATAGCAGAGAGCTCATTTATTTAAGACATGATTTCCTTCGAGGGAGATCACGCCATCAAGGAGGAAGGCATATCGATGGCTTTACTCTTGAGTTCATTTTCAAATCCATCTTGTAAGGACATATTTTTATAAGTCCGTTATCAATTTGTTATGTCATATACCGCTACACCGTCGAAGAGCATTCAAGAGAAATCAAGCATCAAAGACGGATCTGAATATCAAGTTCGTCATCGAAAAGACTCCGCGAAGTTTACTTTGGTAAGGTTATGTTTTTAATACCTTAACTTCTCACTTAGAGCTTTTGGGATATTTTTACAAAATACTTTATAAGTGATGGAGCATACTTTTTTGTCAAAATTTGAGAATGAGTAATTCTTCTAATTGTTTGAGCGGAGATTAAAATAATATTTTTTTGACAACCAGGTCGTTTAAGCGAGATCAGCAGCTCGTTCGAGCGAGATTGGTATGTCGCGCGATGTCGTTTGAAGGACACACGTCCTTTGTTAGAGCGACACTTGTTTCTCATTTGAATGAGCTCTAATACCGAGGCGTCGTGATTTTTTATAAATACTCATTAAATGGTTTCATTTTCATTAAGAAGTCTCAGCGTTTTGAAAGACAGAAACCTGCGAAAGTGCAAAATTATTTTTGGTTTATTCTTTTAGGGTTTAATCCCTTTTTGTTTTCAATTCACAAAACTCCCATATGCTTTAGTGGATTGTTTTGGTGTTCAAGAACAATACTTTGCTTTTGTTCAACCTCTGTGGAGAAGGAATCTCCATATTTGATTGGTGGATACCGAGCGTAGTCATTCTGCGTGTGGACGAGCTGAAGACGACGAACCGACGCCTGGAGGGTATTTCGTTGTATCTCGTATATTTGAAGATTTACTTAAGGCACCGTGCATTACGCACTTGTGGGTGATTATCAGGTTGTATGTAAGTCAAAGGTCTTGTGAATTTTTCAAAGTATTATAAAAGGTTTTACCCGAAAGGTTTTTTTTTCCTGAAACGGTCGTCTTTATTTTTCATGCATGGTTTGAATGAATTATGACATTTAGATGCATCTTTAGGGGTTGAATTAAGTTTGTTTCTAAATAGACTCTAATTAAATAAGTGTGCCAAAGTAGAAAGTTGCGAATTAATTTTAAATCGATATCACACACCGCATTCATTCGCACGTTTACAAATTGGTATCAAAGCGGGTTACGCTAATTTATCGCGTAATCCTGATTTTTTCAAGGATTTATTTTTTTGATACTATTTGACTTCTCACGTCGTCAAATTAGTATCAGAGCGGGTTGAGCTAATTTATCGCGTATTCCAATTTTTCACAAAATTTGTGTGATATTGATTTTTTTAAAATCAGTTTTGTGAAAAATCGTAATTTTTCCAATGGAGCACTTATGTAATCGGATGCCCCCCTTTGATGACATGAGTCAAAGTTTTAATGATTTAAATAGTTTGAATTTGACGTTTGCTAAAAGAATTGATATTTTGGAAAAAGGAAATTCTCGTTTTAAATCCTCAATGGATCTTTTGCAAATGGTTCAAAATCAAAGAGATTTTTATCGTGAGAAACTTGTTTCCTTGGACCATGACTTTATTGCTTTAAAATTGTCCAAGAAGGAAAGTGATGATAGGGTCCTATTTTTAGAAAAAGAATTAGAGGACCTTAAAAATTTGATGGTTTGTGTTTGTGCCAAAGAGGACAAAAATATTTTAATCAATAAGTTTGTGGCACGTGAGGAGACTCTTAGGGAAAAGTTTTCTTTAATTGAGAGGGAGAGAGACACCCTTTTAAGAATTGTTGAAAATTTGAAAAAGGCGTTCCTTAAATTGGAAGAGTCTAATTCTTTGCTTGAGTCAAAAATTTTAAAGTTAAAAAATAATTTGACAGACTCGAGTAGGTTTGATAGTGATGGTAATGGCTCATCTTGTTCTCATGCTAGTAGTGCTAAAGCCAAAAACATTATTTATTATAGAGGGTCAACCAATTTCAAGGATATTAGAAAAGGTCAACCCATAGGTGTCGTTCCACCCGTTTACACATGTTCATATTGTGGTAGGAAAGGTCACCTTAGGCATTTTTATTTTGATCTTGGAAAATGCCCTAGGAAGTTTATGTCTAGTGTTCCCTTGGTTCCCAAATCCCCCACACTACATTTCACATCTATTTGGGTTAGGAAATCTCTTTTGGTGGCACTAGATTTTAGAGAAGTTGATTTCTGTTTGCTTCCACATGATTCTTCTCTTTCCATATCATATAGATGATTGTGTTCGCATGTTTGTCACACGCAAGTTTTTATTTCACGATATTAATCTTTGTTAGCATTGTGACATGTACTTTTTGTATAAATTTTTGCTTTTGAATTTTTTTGAAAAATGCAAAAAGATTTTCTATTTTTTGAGTGTCCATTCATATTTTCGGGTAAAATTTGAAAATCCAAAAGGATTTTTGTATTTTGTTTGCACCTTTTATGGATAAACACTTAGGATGACCGAGTCATAATTTCATTCCATTTATTCATGTGACTATTCGATAGTGTTTTGAGACAATAGGTCAATTCATCCATGTGCTTTATAATGTTTGGAGTCATTGAAATGTAATTAAGTGTTACTTCCTACACGTTTGACTCATAATTTCCTTTATTGCACACATGCACGGATTTGTTTGATTATTGTGCTTGTCTTATCACATGTTGGTTGGGTGTTTTTACTTCAATCCTGTCCTTAAAATGAACCAAGCACGATAAAACTTGATAAGAAAGTTGTGCATGTAAGAGCCGTTTGTGAGTTTCTGTGCTTTATTTAAAAATGGTGAAGGGCTATGAAAGATTATCATTTATCCTTTGCGATTAAGACGCCGTTTAAATTGGACCTAAAATATTGAGGAATTTTATTATCTGGGGTCCAAAGAGGTTTAAAAGAGCCTGATAAAATTTAAAGGCAATAAAAAGAAATTCATGCCAATTATGGGCCAATTAGGTTTTTGCACCAATTCTCCAAATTTTGAGAATTTAGTTTATACACCTCTAAAAGAAAATATATATGAGGGAGTTTGGTTGGAGATTTTAAAACGAGTTTGCACGTCCTTGAAAGTCTTGAAAAAGCGCTACATAGTTTTGGACGTTATTGGTGTGGAAATCACTTTGACTTTGATTTGTTGATTTTCATAAGACGATGTCTTCTAAATTCAACAATTTTTACACATAAGGATACTTTTGATGTTCATTCGTTAGGAGTACACGTATGCATCGTGCACATATGATTGACTGAGTTGATTTACCTATCGAATGTGTTCACACCCATACATTCCATTTCCATGACTTGGTTGTTTTAGTTTAAATCCATGATGTGATTTTTAGTATCTTATTTTTGTATAAAAAATTAAAAAATCCAAAAAATAGTTTGTGGATGTTTTTGGGATACTCCTTTGCATGCACGTAGTTTGATCCATGTCTGCCATGCATATTTGTCATGACACTCCATGTTTTGATTTTTTTCTTCTTATCTGTCTATTTGGGGTCGTCATAAAAAGGGGGAGAACAAATTATCATGTTATGGGGGAGTTTTTGCATTATGGGGGAGATTTGATTCATTAATGATTTATTCTTATATCATTTCAAACTCGATGCATCACAGAGGTATTTTTCTTTATCTCATGTGTGTACGTACAAAGATTGAAGATCATTATGTTACACCCAGATGAGAAAAGCTTTGAGATTTGAGGAATATGTTTGAAGAACAGTTTGAGAACTTGCAAATTTATTCATGGGAGGGTAGATTTGTATAGGCATTTTAGTTTTTGATAATTCGGATTTTTTATGTATGTACCGGCATAAACATAGGGGAAGATTTGTAAGGACATATTTTTATAAGTCCGTTATCAATTTGTTATGTCATATACCACTACACCGTCGAAGAGCATTCAAGAGCAATAAAGCATCAAAGACGGATCCGAATATTAAGTTCTTCAACAAAAATATTTCGCGAAGTTTACTTTGAAAATATGTTACTAAAGTTGTTTATTAAAAATAAACTATTTAAGTAACTCCGAGCTGTTTTTTGAAGAAACTCTTTTCTTAAAAATCAAAACTATTTGAACACAAGATGTGTTTAACAAATCAGTATGTACGATATCTATTCAAGATTTGACTAACAGGTTTATAAAATAGTTTAAACAAACTTTAAACTCAGCACAACCAAGAATGAGATGAGGAGATGTAGAAAGATTAGGTTCACAATTTTTACGTGGTAAAACCTCACCAACTGAGGAAACATCCACGACTCCCTCTACGGAGTAAAATAAAAAATCCACTAAAACAAATTTATGAGTTACAAACTATATAACTCACATGCATACAACTCAGACCTATATAAGTTTAGGAATGTACCCTCTAGTATCGTATCCTTATAACTTCTCTGCAGTTCTGATTGTTGATGTTGTTCTCCCAGTTTGTTAACTTCTGATTTGTTCCAGCACTTTACGTCGACTCTTTTTCACAAGATCTTATTACCAACACTTTTCGTGTTGTAGGGTGAAAGTGTTTGTGGAGGTGCTCTCTAACACATGCATGCACACACTCACACTTATTAAGTACAAACAGTCCTCGCAAATTACATATAAGGCTATATGCAGTGATTTTTCTTTTTCTCTCTTCTCACAAAACTTTGAACCTTTTTTTACCTTTAAATCAATCCCAGAATCCACGGATATCTTTCTTAGAAGACAGTCAAGATCTTAATCAATCTCAGAGTTTTAAAAAGATTTTCAAGATTGAAAACCTCCAAGTGTGATTCCAAACTAGGTCAAAGGTTTAGTTTTAAGAGAACTAGAAACAAAAAACATTTATTGTTGATTTCAAAGTTAAAAGCAATTTTCAGAAAAGAATCAACAATATATTTCTCAAGATGAGAAATAAAACATGTAGATTTAAGTGTAATGTAACATGCAAAACATAGATCTAAAATTTCTATGAAGAAGAAAATAGATCTAAGTAAACAGTTTAAGTTGGGAACAAGATCTAACGAACAAGAGGTTACAGCAACAAAAATATCTCTAAAAAACTCAAAAACACTCAAGGTAGTGTTTTGGATATGTAGGAGTTTTAGGAGAAGTGTTTGTTTGGTTTGAAAGAGGATTGACGAACATGGGTTAGGGTTAAGGTTTCTAACTCTCTCTCTTTATTTCTGGTTTCTCTCTTCTCTCTACTCTCTCTTTTCTCTAAAAAAGGAAATGGCCAAAAGTCTTAGACGATTGATAGGAGGGTCCCTTTTATAGGACGAAGAGAAGGATCGAGAAGCAGGTCCAAAAACAAGGGTCAGGATTGAGTCAAGCTGGATTGACTTAAATCCAAGGGCTCACAGCACGCGGTGATTAAAATTCACCTGATTGGTTTAGGAGGGATACACAGGGATTACCAAAGAAAGCATGCAGGTCATTGATAAGGTTTGATCCAACAGTTGTAAAGATAAGCGATTTTATACTCAGTAAAGAAACACAAAATGCACCAATCAGCAAGCAACAGGTGTTGATCAGTAAGTTGATATAAAACGCGCGTCTAAAAGTAATTACAACCACACCCTGAATTCTCTGCCGCTTTGGGTTTCTACCCAAACCAACTTTGAGCCAATAAACCCATTAAACCATAATTATAGATTGAACCCACAAACTTTTAAAACCTAGTTTTAATTAATAAAAACCTTTATTAAAAAATGTTTATAAAATCCCAAAAAATATTTAAAAATCAAATTTAGGGATTTAAACATACTCAACATATATACTCACATAAATATGCAATATGACGTGTATAGGATGAATTCTACTGTGTGTGAGTGTTGGTAATTTGGTCTAGATCACTACAAGATAAATGAATGAAATAGCAATCCAATTTCTGAGGTTCTTTGGTTTCTAGGATAGACATAATTTTGTCTTAATTTCCAAACTAGATGAACTCTTATACAATATAGACTCAAGTGAGTCAAGAGTATAAGGGCTTCATACTTTGGTATGGTTATGTTTTTAATACCTTAACTTTTCACTTAGAGATTTTGGGATATTTTTACAAAATATTTTCTAAGTGTTGGAGAGGAATTTTTCGTCAAAATTTGAGAATGAGTATTTCTTCTAACTGTTGGAGCAGAGATTAAAATAATATTTTTTTTTACAACCAGGTCGTTTAAGCGAGATCAACATCTCGTTCGAGCAAGATTGGTATGTCGCGCGATGTCGTTTGAACGACACATGTCCTTCATTTGAGCGACAGTTGTTTCTCGTTCGAACGAGCTCTAATACATAAGCGACGTGTTTTTGTATAAATACTCATTAAATTGTTTTTTTTTCATTAAGAAGTCCCAGCATTTTGAAAGACAGAAGCCTGGGAAAGTGTATAATTCTTTTTAACTTCTTCTTTTAGGGTTTAATCCCTTTTTGTTTTCAATTCACAAAACTCACATATTCTTTAGTGAATTGTTTTAGTGTTCAAGAACAATACTTTGCTTTTGTTCAACCTCCGTGGAGAAGGCATCTCCGTATTTGATCGGTGGATACCGAGCGTAGTCATTCTGCGTGTGGACGAGCTGAAGATGACGAATCGATTCCTAGAGGGTATTTCATCGTCTCTCGTATCTTTGAAGGTTTGCTGAAGGCATCGTGCATTACACACTTGTGGGCAATTATCAGGTTGTATGTAAGTCAAAGGTCTTGTGAATTCTACAAAGTGTTATAAAAGTTTTTACCCAAAAGTTTTTTTTCCTGAATCGGTCATCTTTATTTTTCGTGCATGGTTTAAATGGTTTATGATATTTAGATGCATCTTTAGGGGCTGAATTAAGTTTGTTTCTAAATAGGCTCTAATTAAACAAGTGTGACAAAGTAGAAATTTGCGAATTAATTTTAAATCGATATCACACACCGCATTCATTCAAACGTTTTACACATTTGTATCATTGGAGTCGTCGCCTCATCTCATAGCAGCTGTTTGATTCCCTAAAAATTCTATACATTCAATAACCTCAAGTTCTTCAAAATATAAATCTTCCCATGCTAGATAAAATTGGTTATGATATGAGACAAAGTATCCCTTAAGTTTTATTACAATAAGAAGATTTGGAGGTTCACAAATCCTTCTTTTCTTGTGAATTTCTTCTAGAAGAACTTGGACTATGTTATCAAGGTTGAATACTTCTAGAGGCACAAACCAGTCATGGAAATGATATGACCTTTTTCAGGCCTCCATATAAGGTCAACCATCTTTTCACATTTTTCATATTCAAGAGTTAAGCTTGATGGTAATTTTATTCTGAATTCTTTTAGTTTTTCTAAGACGGTTGGAAAATCCATGCTCCATGTAACCGATTTAGTGAGGTTTGCTAAGCAAGATATCATCATCAGGGCAAGGAACCAATCATAGTCAATTTCAAGATGGAAAATATTGGATGGGTATGTTTGGAGGGGAGTTAGAAGATTTTCCTAATGTTATGGATGGAGTAAGGTTAATTATCGGATTGATTTTGGCATAGGGATCGAAATTTAAGTCTTCATAAACCAATATGGCATTCATGAAAGCTTAGAATTGAGGTAGAGGATTGAAAGTGGTGTTTTTTTGGCATTTTAGAACTAGTGATGATGCTCTTTTTAATAATCCTTTGTATAAAATTCTTGAGGTGATGACACTAATTACTGGTGTCCCAGCGGTCTGATGAAAATCACAGCAGGTGTCATTCTGAAAGTATCTAGGAAGTGGATCATGTAATGGATAAGGGTCTAATGGCTTGATAAGATTGGTAAAGAGAAGGTCTTGGTATACTTTGGAGAGTGGAACGTGAAGCACGGTGTAATATCTTCTGACAATAGAAGGGAAAGTTCTAGTTCCCATGAGGTAGTTATATTAGAGGATATGTTGTTGATGACATTAACCAACTTCTCAAACTTTTGGGGAGTGAAATAACTCTTGACTTCTTTGTTTCTGATTCTGCTTTCACACCTTAATCGGTAGAACATTCTTCAATTTTTGTCACTAATTCTTGGACAACTCTAAAATGGGGATAGTTTTGACTACCCATGGTATTACTATTGTGCAGTAAAAAGTTATTCTTTACCCCGCTGACATGTTCTTCTTCTAATGGAAAATTGGTAAATGTTGTAGCTTTTTCTCTCAGTCTGACTGTGAAGCCATTTATATATTCTTTAGGGCCTTGTTTGAGTAATTAAAGATCAAGGCGAGTCACCCTTAATTCCTCATTGTACTTGTATTGAGCCATCGCTTTACAGGAAACATCCTCACAACTTTGTATACGAGATTCATCTAGAGATAGTAACTAACATAAGTCACTTTCTTTGAGAGTCTATTGAAACATTTGATCCATGATTTCTTCAGTTTCACCTAGAAAACTCTTGGTCCAATAATAATCTGCACAAATATATAATGGTAGGGACATATCCTACAAAATTCTACATCTCTGACATTTTGAACTTATCAGGTAGACGAGCTTTAGGATAACGGGACATATGAGTATAATCCATATAGTCTCTAAGAGTTTCACTTGATCAAACTTTCCAGAGATAATTTTGAGTCTTCTTTCATCCTATCATGTCCTTTTTCCTTAGGATCCACTGAAAGAGGCATAAACAAGTTAGCCCACGGTTGAGAAAGGTTTGGCATAGGCAAATGAGCAAGTTAAGGTCCATTGATAGACAAGACATACAAAGTCATTCTAATGTTTTGAGCGTGATGGTACGCTTTAGGGGACAACACGGGATCGATAATTCCTCGAGCCATGATAGGAGGGAAGTCGACATTATGATTTGGAAAAAAATTCGGCTCAATTTGTTTTAGAATATAACTCTTATTCCTTTGTAACCTGCTAACATCTGATTGTAGGCAAATTTGACTGAAGGTTGACTTATAGATTTGGGTTTTCCTTGAGGTAGTTGTATCATGACTTATATGTTCCTTCTAAGGCTGGTGAGAGTAAGTATGAAGTAGAACTCTAAGGCGAATAAATAGTAGATCGTAACCACTAAGCAACTATCCGAAGGGAAGCATTTATTTTATAGAATTATTTTTGAAAAAAAGAAATATTTTTAATATTTTAAAAATGGGGAAGGGGAGAAAATCTCCTTAGTGTAGTTGTTATTATTAGGTTCCACTTGTATTATTTCTTCCTAGAGGTGAAATTGAAATTCCAAACAATACATGAGTCTGGGAGAAAATACGGTGCGTAGTGAAAGACTTGATTTAACTTGTTTCAAAATTCACGGATATGGTCCTATTTTAAAATGGGTGAAAGAGAACAAAATCGAGCGAGAAGGCAACCTAGGATTTCGGCAGAGTGTTGCATTAGAACCAACAATCTAGATATGAGTGTCCTAGGGTAGGCATCAATATGAGGGATATTCATGGAAATATATTGTGAGGTTTACCTCCTTTTACGTGACTTCTGCGATATACCTCTGGCCTACGAGGGGAAATCATTCATAGGTACATGAGGATAAGCCATTTGTTATACTCAAGATTACGTGATATGCCTCCCTATATACCTCATGGGGATTATACATGTGAGAGATAATATCACATCTTGATTTTCCAAGTGTGAGGTTTTTCTTAATAAATACTAAACCATAATGAAATCTATCATTCTTTTAGAAGATAAAATTATTTCGCTAAATCACAGTGTTACAACCCATAGTTTCAACTGAACAATGCTAGTGCATACCTCATTTCTTGACTATCAACAGTTAATGTATCATGATTCTTTAATCAACCCTTTTCCCGATAATCATATAACTCGAGCTTAAATGGCTCATCATTGCTTATAGATGATTTTGCTTCTATAATGTATATATGTGAATCTATTTAAATAGAATAATGGGATCGAAATGCTCACAATATAACACAGTTTACATAAATCTAAAGTAATAAGAAATATCAACAGTACTGACAGGGGTATACTGGAGTCTATGATATTTAAAAGAACAGTATGGTGGTTATAAGGGTTTAGACTATAACAATATAACCCATAAATTATCGGTTATAGGGGCTGCAAATTCGTAGTAATACCATTACAATATCGCCCAAAATCTTTGGACAAGCAATCCTAAAATAATTGGGATTTATAAAATGGCTTGGAATATTTAGCTAGAGTGGCACTCATACGTATGTAGAAAATAAAAACTAGGCACTCAACATCTGAGTCCTACAGGCTAATTAAAACTGTTGTGGTATATCCGGGTCTAATCCGTGAATTGTAAGGTATGCTACTAGGGGGTAATAATGGTTATAAATTGTAGGGGTACACTTCAGTTAGGGTAAAATACTAAAATCAAGGTTTAATAAGATGCAGAGGTGTATTACAATTAGGGTCAAATAACTGAAATCAAGGTTTAATAAGATGCAAGGGTGTACTGCAATCAGGGTAAAATAATCAAAGTTAGTGGGTTTACTAAAATCATAGGTTGTCAGGGCTTGCCTGGTTAAAATTTAATTGGATAAAATATTAAATCAATATTCACGATAATGTGAACTACACAAAAGAGTTCATTAATGAGAACAAGAGATCAAGGGCTATCATATAGTGATATAATTAATACAGTAATTTCAAAGGTATAAGATGTATTTGATGTATCTAGCGCGATTTTATTGCAGTGTTATTGCTGATAATCAAAACAGACACTTCACTAAATTATACGTGTGCACATTATTTGTTTTATATGGTGATGCGAGTTTATGTTATACGTAGCTCACCTTGTATTTGAATTAAACTGACTTAGATAATACGGGTAGTGAATTAATATTAATACACATTTTTCGATAGGATTCGACTTCAATTTGTGTAGACTGATACAATTTACTTAAATAACTTTCGTGAGAAATATGTTATAAAATAATGATTTTTAAAGTTGGTAATCGAGTAATTTGGTTGATTGTAAAACACGTAAGTAATATAGGAAAATTTATGGTATAGGATTTACACGATAAAAACAATAAGTTTAACAACTGTGGCAGGCCCGTAATTGACACAATGGCCTAATTTACGCGTAAAAAAAATAGTGTCATTTATAAAATGTTTATATATGAAAATGTTCTTTTCAATGCTATGAATCCAACGGTACGTTCGGCATATTTTTTGAGTAGCGATTTGAAAGATATGAATTTTTGAAGATGACAAAGTTGGCCCTTTTCGCGTGTATTTGTAATTTCACCGTAGGGTTTTAAGATTTAACAATATCTCCTCCGGTTATATATATATAACAGCCCACTCTAAATATACCTTTTGTCCTTCTAAAATATAATTTTTGTATGTAAAAATTATGTTCCTACGTGGACAAATGAAGAAGGCACAACTGTCATCCAACGTGTCCGACTAGCTTACTCGATCGGACTTAGAAACACTTAGTTGACAGGAAGTTTGACCAACACTAAAAGGCCAACAATTCAAAAAATCAATAATTACTCAGATGGGATACCAACCAACTATTAATTCCAAGAGTTTTTCTTATTTTATACAGATTTAAATGCTTGACAATGTAAAGACACTCCATCTTTAGGGTTCTACACCCCTATAAATACAAACAAATCCTTTATCTCAAGAGACAACTCGAATCACACATATACTTATCTTTTTGCTCTACTGTAAACCTTATTGAATAAAAAAATAGTGGACGTCGGATATTTTATAGTTGAACTAGTCTAAAATCTCTGTCTTTTGTGTGTGGTTTGAGTTATTTCCATAATCTTTATCTGTGATTATAAAAATGGAATAAATCCATTTTTAGACATCAGCAGATTGACGCCGTCCGTGGGAAAATTTCTCTGTCATCGTTCTCTACCAAATCCATTTTCTTAGTCTTCCTGAAAAATTGCATAAGATGAATGAAATTCCTGAAAGCAGTAATACTACTTCAGGCAATGATCCTCCTAGCATGGCAGATCTAAATCGAGTTCTGATAAATCTTGACAAAGGGCAAGAAGCGATGCGAGAAACTATGAGGCAATTGGCTCAATCCTTAAAAGCCAGGCCTACTGCTCAATCTAAGCATACTACTGCTCTGTTTAGTTGAAGAGAAATGCCACCACCTCCTCCTAGGAATAATCAAAACAGTTATTCCAAGTTTTCATGTGATAGGTCTTATCGTCTAGGGGCTAGTTCATTAATTAGATCAAAAGATTAGTATGAGGGTCTCTCTCTCACTCATGAATGTCCAAGCACCCTGGAAAGGTTAAGTTGGGCTTAGGCCTTTGATCACCCGGGTCCACGAGTAAATAGAGGATATCATAAAGAACTATCCCGATCACAAGAACATCGTGGTGAACATCATGAGGGATCAAATAGGTCTAGAACAAGCGCCCAAGGATCTGTGCGTGCTGAGAAGACTTTTCAGGAAAAGAGAGCTCAATACAAACGCATTGAATAGATGACCGAGCTTCTTTCAATAGGTCTAAGGCCAAAATTCCTTCATGGAAAGGATCAATCCAATGATTATAAGATCGGCTGGGGGAGATGGCTAAAGCAAATAATCCATTGTAGCCAAATTTTGTTAAGGGGGTTCTTTCTGTAACAACCTGATTAATTAAATACCGGGTGGCCAATCCTTTATCTAATTAACTCGAATTATTCAGTTGGCTCATTCTTAGCATAACTGTAGAAAATAATTTTCTCTCTTTATTAACCAACTAGTAATAAATTAAGCTAGTGTTAAAATTTCCAATTTTAATTTTTAATAAAATTCCTTTTAACAATACCAACAAGTTATAATGTAAACCATCTCACAACAATGAATAATGAATAAGTACCATCACAACTTAATTAATGTAACTGGAATAAACTTCCCAGTTTCAAACATCTCAATACAATAAACCAAATAAACCAAATGTATCCAACACTGACACAAATAAAACCATTGTCTGAGATAAAATGGAAAAGACACGAATCCTTTGGCAACATGCCATAAAAGAAATGACTACATAGTACATGAGTCAATATAATGATGCATCTAATGCAAAGTCCACAACTCCATAGTACCCATAGCAAATAAATATCCAATCCTCTATGTTGGGCGTACCTGTGGTTGGACACCTAATATAGTATATACAAGAGGGAAGAGAATATGCAAGAGAAAACGGGTCAGAGACGGATTGTAAAAGATTTTAAAAATAGCAAGTGAATAAATTCTATAATTAGCAATTATTATATACATGTTAGATTCTCGGACTCTCTCTTGAGATTCTCACCTCTCATCTAGTGTGCACGGCTAACGTATCTCCAAGTTATGCTAGTTATTATTCTCACTTTCACTAGATTATATCACCGTGTCAAGTATCCATAGCCCTTATCTTCCCCACGTATTTTCTTCGCAACACATGTTATAAATATATTAGTTCAATTCTCAATATAATTAAGTGTTCCCAAACTTAATAAATTTTAGATTTCACTATCTTTCATGTATACTTAATTCACATAGTAGATAATATCACAAGTTTATATATACATTCTCTCTCTCTCTCTCTCTCAATATATATATATATATATATATATATATATATATATATATATATATATATATATATATATATATATATATATATATAAATATATATATATATAATACTGCACTACGAGACACAGCTACGGTGCATGCATACTCTGCTATCTAGCTCCAGTACATCTCGCCACTGTATAAAGGATTGTTGGTTCGGTATATCCTTCGAACCACAAATATCATAACACAAGTATTGGAGGCGAACATTGTCCTAAGTCTTTGGGATACGCACCTAAATGACCGTTCAATACCATTGTTCTCACTAATGGCAATCCAACCTAAGTCCTATGTTATGAGGCAACAAATCAAAAAGCCCCCATAAGGCTCATCAGGATATGACTGCCCTCAACGCGCAAACCTTTCGTCGATAGCAAGTAGGCTAGGTATGCCATACACATAAATCATTAAACAATATGTATATAATCAACCTATATAATAATAGGTACACACTCGACCTATGTCTCATATTAGGAATTCATCCTATTCCAAGTACCCGTTGTATTTCTTGAATACTGTCCGCACTTGTTAATTACGATTCAATCTCATTATCATATTTTATTATGTAGTTATCACTCACGTAATTCCTTAATTTAATATTTAATTTCTCAACATTAACCTAAGTCTATCATTCTTTGTTAATGTACTAAAAATTATTCATAATCTACTGTGGCCAAAATACGAATTTCCAAACTTTTCTGGGCTAAAACAGGATTGTTGGAATCTCATTAGAAGTCCCTAAATTTTCGTTCGAATGACATAGCATCTCGTTGAAATGACATCATGTCTCGTTTGAATGATTTCAAATGACATCCCAGTTCGTTCGATGTTTCAGCAGTTCGTCCCTAACCTTCGTTTTCTGCGATTTCCTCCATTTTCTTACACCCAAACCCACATGGAATATATTCTAACGAATCCCATTTATCCCAACATCATTTATACATGTTTATGCATGATTATAACACAGAAAACATCCAATTCCTTAATTTCAAGGAGGGTTTTTATCTAAATCAATATAATCCTTAAAATCCTCAAAATTCTATATTCACCATTGATGTTCTTTATAAGACCCGAAATATAATTTCATGAGTAACAATTCAAGTCATCAATCTGATAACCTTAACATGTGGATTTCTCAACTACATGCAACACCTATCACATTAATTCATTTATTCATCTTTTCTTACACAATTTCACAATTTTCATGGGTAAATATTAATCCTATTCTAACATGGATATTATACTCACTAATTGGAACAAGAATTACACTTACCTTAAGGTGTAGGTCTGATCCTTTGGAGAAGATATGTGTAGGATGTCCCCTCCTCTTTTCGATCACTTTTCCGGTGGTTGTCCCTTGGTTTACTCTTAAAACCTCTTCCTCTCCTTGGAAAACCTCACTCTCCTCAAAGACATTTCCTTTGTTTTTGGGTGAATGAAGCCAAGTTCTCTAATCTCCTCACTTATATAATAAAACCCAATTTTAGTGGTTACTATTCACCTCTCAATTAAAATGACCAAAATACCCCTCCGGGGTGTCCTTTTGGTTCCCAATTGGCTCGAGACCTAAATAAAATCCCGGGTAGACTTTTCTGCCTATTTCGACCCTTTCGGACTCGATGGTGCACTCAAATGACCATTCGAATGACTTAAAATTAATTTTACTTTTAGCCCTTTCAATTTAGTCCCGACATGACTTTCACGTGGGTCCCGACTTAATTTCAATAATTCACGTATTATTCACTTGCAACCATATAATCATATATTACTTTTAATCACTAAGTAATATTCAATATCAATCACATATTACTTTATTCTCTAGTAATATTCAATCTGAATTAATTCCAATTATTATTCATAAATAATTCCAATTAATCCCCAATTTACTTTTAATTATCTAATATTAAAAGTCATTAAAATTATGGGGTATTACACTTTCATCTAGGAAATTATTTACTTTCCTACTCCATCTAAGTTTAAGATGCTGGTGGTCACCCCCAAATATAATGGTAAGCCTGGCCCAGTTTTACATATTGAGCAATATCATGGTGCAACCAATATATACTTTATTCTTGATGAAATGAGACGCATAGCTTTTTCAAGCACCATCACTGGTTTGACCCAGATATGGTACAAAAACTTGCCCCGAGAACAAATCCCCACCTTTAATTAACTTACCTAACTGTTCATTAGTAATTTTTGCTTTTGAGCCAAGCCAATTAAAAGGGTAGCTAATTTTCTAAGTGTTTGACTGCGAGCAGGGGAGACCACCAAGGAATACATCACTAGTTTCAATAATGAGAAGTTAAAAGTGTTTGATTACGAGGAAAAGACAACCATCACAACCTTGATGAGTGGGATACTTCTAGAAAACTTGTATTACACATTAGCAAAAGATCCCCTTAAAACCATGACATAGCTCATGGTTAAGGCTGTAAAATTTATGAACGCTGAGGAAGCTATGGATGCTAAGAAAACCTCGACGATCAAGATAGCAGAAAATGAGAACAAGCACAAGAAGGAAGAGAAATCCAAAAAATATGAAGCCTATACTCCACTGACAGTTAGTATCCATCATATCCTGTAAGCTATTAGAAATAACAAAGATTTGAAATGGACTAGAAAGCTTAGGGCACCACCTGACAGGAGAGCCAAATCCAAATATTCCTAATTCCACAAGGATCATAGGCATACAACTGATAATTGCATAGACTTAAAGAACGAGATTGAATCCCTCATTTGTTGAGGAAACGTGAACAAGTCTATTGATCAGCATGAAAGCCTAGAAACTAGCGGAAGGTCAGATTCCTCCTGCAAGCGTAAAGATGACACAAGAGAGGTCACGAGGATGATTATGAGGATGATCCGAACCTATCGAAGAAATCCAAATAACCAAAAATTATGGTAGCTATGATAAGCTTTGGTTCTTTTGATTGTCATGTCATTGCAGGTAGGGACACTAGAGGAAGGGATGAGGTAGATGTGATAAAATCTTACCTAAATGAACCTTAAGCTTGCTTTTACATACGACACATCAACTTGAAAGATAATGAAGATCAACCCAGGAAGGTGAATAAAGATAAAATGGTCATAGGTTTCTCCAAAATGGTCTGTCTGGAGTATTATATCCCCATGACGATCATTTGGTCATTAAATTTAGAATCCAAGGAGCCAAATTGCAAGAGTTTTGATAGATAATGGAAGTTCTGCACATATCATGTTCTATAATTTCTTCCAAAGTCTAGGATTAAAGGCTGGTCAATTGGAACAATACTATAGACCCCTGATTGGTTTCTTGAGGGAAAAACTTTATCCCTTAGGAACTGTCAAGTTAGAGGTGTTATTCGACACTTGTCCAGTAAGCGAAATAGAGAAGATACGTTTCTTCATTCTTGATAAAAATTCCCAATCAGTTTACAACGTGATTCTCGACAGAGTAGGTTTGAATAAATTTAAAGTTGTTCCATCCATTATCCACCAATGTGTGAAGTTCCCTACTCACTTCGGAGTCGACGTTGTAAAGGGCAATCAGAAAGTAGCCAGGGCATGCTATTATACTTCAGTCGAGTAAGAAGACTTGATCGATATGAAGAAAAAGACCACCACCTACCAAGTTAACACCGTGGATCCTAATAATGAAACATAAGTTGACACTTAGGATCCCAGGGATAAAACATAGCTGGTTAAAGGGGAAGTAATAGAAACTACTGAGAGTAAAATCCTTGATGAGGAAAATCTAGAAAGAACTACTCAAATTGGCTCCACGTTATCACAATCCCTCAAACAGGAATTAATTACATTCCTTAGGGAACTACTCAAGATTGATCCCAATTTACTCTTCCATGAGCTCAATATTAACAAGGATACCAAGCCGATCAAATAAAAGCATAGGGTGTTTAGTCCTAAAAAGAACATGGCTATCCAAGAGGAGGCAGAAAAATTACAAAAAACCTAGTTCATTGAAGATTCCAAGTACCCAGAGTGGTTGGAAAATGTGGTAATGGTAAAAAAGAAGAACGATAAATGGCATATGTGTAGACTTCACTGATCTCAATAAGGCATGCCCAAAGGACTGTTTTATGGATGCTTATTCTAGCTACAACCAGATAAAAATGAAGCCAAAAAATAAATAGAGCACTTCTTTTATTATCAACCGAGGTACCTACTGTTATAATGTTATACCTTTTGGGCTTAAAAATGCTCGAGAAACACACCAAAGATTAGTAAATAAAGTGTTCGAAGAACAGATTGGGAAAAACATGGAGGTATACGTAGATGATATGCTGACCAAAAGTAAAAAAAGCTTTAGATCACATCAAAGACCTCAGTCAAATGTTTGACCAACTGAAAAGTCACCAAATGAAACTTAACCCAACTAATGCATGTTTGGCGTGCAAGAAGGAATGTTCATCGGCTTTGTAGTGAATCACAGAGGTATATAGCTGATTCTGCTAAAATCAAATCTCTGATTGAGATGCATTCTCCAACCTACAAAAAAGATGTTTAAAAACATACTGCTAGAGTGGAAGCCCTTATCCGATTTGTTTCCTGAGCAACAAACAAATGCTTACCATTATTTAAGGTACTAAGAAAGACCTTCAAGTGGAATGAAGAGTGTGAAAAATCATTTCAAGAGCTAAAAAAGTATTTAGGATCTCCACCATTACTGTCCCGACCAATTTTGAGAGAGAAGTTATACTTGTATTTAGATGTTTCTGAATCTACAGTTTTCTCGGCATTAATTTAACTAGAAGATACAGTCCAAAACCAGTCTACTACACCAGTAAGGCATTCAGAGGTGCAGAGATCAGGTATCCGCATTTGGAAAAATTGGCATTAGCTCTTATTGAAGCCTCGAGATAAATAAAGCCTTACTTTCAAGCACATACTATAGTTGTATACATTGATTTACCTCTTCGGTAAACACTTCACAAATCATAGAAATTAAGCGGGCTGATGTGTTGGTCAGTAGAGCTTGAAGAATACGATATCATCTATAAGCCAAGATCATAATTGAAGGGGCAAGCTGTAGAAGATTTTATCATAGAATTTACATATCTAGAGGTTATCGACCAACCAAACTTACCTGTTGAGCAAAATTTTTTGAAAGAGAGCTCAACTCTAAAGCAAGCCAATGCTATAGCCAATCAACCTGAATCATCCATTGTTCAAGAGATGTCTCAAAAATATGGAGAGGAGAGAAATAATATATTTCGACAAGGAGTTCTATCTACAGAAAGATTTAATAAGGATATTCCATTATGGAAATTATACGTGGATGGATCTTCATATGCAATCGATAGTGGAGCTGGTAGTATACTTATCACACTTAACAACATTAATGTAGAATATGCTCTTAGGTTTCAATTTCAAGCCTCGAATAATAAAATCGGGTACAAGATGTTAATAACTGGCCTTGAATTAGCTTTGTCATTAAGTCCTTAGTAGGTAATGGCACATAGTGACTCTCAATTAATCGTTAACCAAGTGCTTCAGATATATGGAGTTAAAGGGGATTTAATGATCAGATACTGGGATAAAATTATGGAGGTTATCTATAAATTTATATCAGTCTAAATAGTTAGAATACTAAGGATGGAGAAGGCTCGAGCTGACGCACTTGTTCATCTAGTCTCAACAACTAGGATAGAACTCAGGAGAAGCATCCCAATGAAGATCTTAGCATCCAGGAGAATATAGGAGGACCCTATGTTCAATTTCATTACTATAGATTTGACACCATCATAGATGAACCCAATTAAAAATTATATTGAAAAAGGTGTCTTACCAACTGATCCAAAAGATACAAGGAAACTTAGATAATAACATCTGGGTATGTGTTGGAGAGAGAAATACTATATAAAAAGGAATATATTGTTTCCTTACTACGATGTGTCCATCCCCTGGAAGTAACTAAATTAATCAAAGAGGTGTTCTTATGCGGCTCTTTCATCTGGTCGATCATTAGTCCAACGAATTTCCATTTAAGGGTATTATTGGCCTACTATGAAGGAAGATTATAGAACCTTTGCCAGAAAGTGTGATAAGTGCAAGGGATTTACAACAATTCACAGGGCACCGGGGGCTACCTTAACACCAATCAATTCTCTTTGGCCTTTCTCCATTTGGGGAATTGATTTGGTCGGCCCATTGCCGACCACCAAAGGCAGGTTCAAATACTTAGTTTTAGCAATATATTATTTCACAAAATGGGTGGAAGTAGAACCATTGATAAATATGCCTTATGAGAAGGTATTTCAATTCATGGAAGAACATCATATGCAGGTATAGCATGCCTTATGCCTTCATTAGTGGCCATGGCACCCAATTTGACAATGATAAATTTGAAGCATACTGTGATCAATCCAAGATCCAAAAACTTCACTCTGCTCTCGAACATCCACAATGCAATGGTCAAATAAAAGTAACAAAAAAAACTTTGCTTAATGGACTGAAAAGGAGACTTGATGCTGCCAAGGGAAATTGGATCAATGAATTTCACTCTGTTCCTTAGGCTTATAGAATCACGTTGAAAGACCTTATATTCTTGATTTTAGGACAAAGGCCATGGTACCAGTCAATATAGGCATACCAACTCATAGAGTGTTGAATTTTGATTCTTCTAGAAGTGATCTCATGAGAAGATTGGACTTGGATCTTGTGGAAGTAGTTAGAGAAGATGCTTCCCTCAGAACTGCTACTTATTAATAAAGAACTACCCATTTTTATAACAAAAAGGTTAAGACGACCTACTTAAAAGAAGGAGATTGCATCCTCAAGAAATTTATTCAGAAAGGAAATAAGCTTGAGGTAAACTGGCATGGTCCTTATCACATTTCGACAGTTATCCGACCAGGAACGTTTCGATTAGAGACTCTTGATGGGTAAGAATTCAATAACCCTTGGAACGCCGACCACTTCTGAAAATGCTATCATTAAAATAAAGGCAATATGTACCTCTTTCTTCAAGATCAATTATGCTTCAATTTTTTGATATTTTTGGAGTATGGTGATACACATCCCCCGTAAAAATAGAACACAAACAATATTCAAGTATTATTTCTTGGTCATTAGCCCTTGACAATCAAAAGACAACAACCACTTATTTAAGTGGAACTTATCAAAATCGAGATGAACTAACAGCTTAAACAACACTTGTTATATCTCCAGATTAAGTTAAATACAGGAATACATATATGCATTCCTAATACACTTAATAACCAATGATTATTACTTCATGTACGGCTTCGTCTCGACGAGTCATGGACAAAAAGTCCGTAAAACTTCATGTATAAACATAAGAAGTTTTACCCGACTAAGTTAAAACACATGAATATACATATACATTTCAAACACACTTGGTCACAACTGATAACTAATATCAATACTTAGTTAAAAACTGAATAAAAATTTATCTAAGAGCATTAGTAAAATCTAAGGCCCTTCAATCTAAGTTCAAGTACTGAACACATCACTTGTTAAACAAGTAGAATACCTAGTCTGCTGCCAATTAACTAATTATAAGCTTAATACCAGTATCAAATCGAAGGCATAAATCAAACATGTATTTAAGATAAAGTATTTTTATTTCCAAATAACAGGGTGTTATAATCAAAGTGATCAAGTATAAAAACCAAAATTATTTTGCTAGATGTTTCCTTTGGGCTTTGTCGATCCCAGCTGGAGGATTATCAAGGGTATATAGAGAGTTTATATAGTTAAAATCTCTTAACATTTTTTTATTACTGCTGCTCGTCCAGTCAATGAAATGAGGAGGACGGACTATGTCATGCTCAATGTGAAGACCATAATCCCCTAGATACTTAGTTGTTAGACATTGAGGAATGGCATCAGGGGGACCCACATTATGTCCAATTTTAATGGAGGCTTATTACAGTCTAGGAAGCCTGGGTCATTCCAATGCCACACGGCACTATTCTAGTTGTACTTCAGTAAAGTCAACACATTAGTCCATCCCCGTTTATAGCCCTCATGATTACTTTGAGTAAGGTGCTCATTCATATGGGCTAAGGCCTCCTCATTATAACCCTGCATCCATACTCCCTTGGGCTATTTGTGGAATTGAGTGGTCAACCTCTCCACCTAGTTTTAAAGTTTCTTGATGACACTATCTTTGGCTGTCAACTGAGTTGTATGGTCAACAATAGAAGTACCTCTAGCTTTCAACTGGATAGATAAGTCGACAATAATAGTATTGTTTTCTTTCAAGTGGTCAGCTTGGTCGGCCAACATTTTCTTGGTTCTTTCTTCATTAACTGTTGGTCGAATAACCATCCTCTGCCTATAAGTTTGCCCAGGTTTGGTTTTTTATCGCACTGTTTTAAGTTCCTCTAACAATCTTGCATTTTTAGTCTCCAAAAGGAATCACATTCATTAGGACCACAGATATATGATTTCTTCAAACTATCAAGCTTATTCGTCAATGCATTATTTTCCTTCTCCAGTATAACGACAATTTCTCGGACATTCTCCATATACTTCTTTAAAGATAGTTCCTTCTTATTCAAAGCAGATGTGATCAAAAGCCCATTCTTTACTCAAAGCCTTATATTTGGCCTTATAATCAACATGAAGTAAAGCTTTAGATCGATTGTGATCTTCCTATAGTTTCTAGATTATTTCATAGTAAGCAACATTATTAGCTACAACCCTATCATATAAGAAATAAAAATAGATATATGACTCCTTGACTTGGTCAGATGCATCTGGGCTGAGAAACCTTAGCAAATCTTCTTCCGTCAGAGGAATATGACCAACTTCCAGGAGATTATTACTTTGTCTGAGTAGACCAGATTTAGTAGATATTGAGGTTTTCTTCCTTACATCAAACTAGAATCACAAATAAGTATATAATTTTGCAAAACAATCCAGGGCATCAGACAACATATAGACTAAATAATGTTATTCAATAAGAAATCAAGATCATCCAAGAGCACGAAAAGTAGAGGCAAAAATTTATTCTTTCATTAATAAATGATTCACAATACAAAAGTTGTTACATCAAGGGAAAGATAAAAATAAACAAAAATGGACTGGCTAGACCTTTTTCTTATCCTTAGCCTGAGCTTTACCATCAACTGGTAGGTTGGCATTAGTGTTAGGCACCATTAAAGGCTCAAAGGTAGTGTGGAGTACTCTCTTGATCCCTATTCATCATCAAACTCCTCATCCAAGTTAGGAGGAATGTCAGGATCATGTCTTGAGAGAGTTCAGGGTTTTCCTCAATGCCGACCAATTTCAGAGCCTCAGTATAGCCTTCCTTGAAGGATAATTTTTTAGCGTACTCAATTTGAGTAGAAGCAGCAAAAATGGACTTATCCAAGCCTTTGTTAAAAACCTCTTTGCCAGTGGCCTTCAGAGAAATCACTTTAGAAGACAAATCGGACACTTTATTTTTTGCAGTTTTATCTTGGGCAGTGATTTCGAAAAGATTTTATTTTGCCACTTTGGCCTCGCCTTCAACAACTTCTTCCCTCTCCTCAACAAACTTCAATAATCCCTCAGCACTATTGGCTCTGTCATTTTCCTTCTTCAACTCTTCTTCCCAAGATTTTTATTTTTGTCTCCATAGCTCGACGGGATTCATTCAGGGAATTTTTCAGACCTTCAAAGGCCTCTTCAACTTCTCTAGAAGAACATAATTGGTCATACTTCTCCACCATCTTGTTAAAATCTATTAGGAACTGCAAATAAAGATAAAGAGTTAGAAGAGGTCATCATTACAAATATAAAGACCAATAAATAGAAGAAATTTACCAGTTCCAAACTATAATAACCTGTCTCAGTAAGATGAGATCTCGGTAGGGGGACTGATGCATCCCGATTAGTTGGAAGAGTCACATATTTGATCTAACCCTTGGCTAAACAAGGGTTAATAGCAACTGAGGTTGACCCAATGTCAAGGTTAGCTTGGATCTTCTTCACCAACTCTTGTTAACTGGTTGTTTTCTTAGAAGCTAAAGCCTTCTGCTCATTTTTTGGATCTATTTTGAAGGATCAGGTAGACCTCTCTTTGTTCTCTTAAACTGACTATTCTCAGATTGAGTCCCATCATCACCAATAGGCTTCTTGTCATTGGCCTTAGAGTTCTTACTGATCTCCATAGATTTGAGAGGAAGAGATAGGGGATCACCCATCTAGTTGGGCATCTTCCTCTTCATCATATCTATAGCAGGAGAAAGAGAAGAAATGGGAATTTGAAAAATGTTTAAGAACTCAAATGAGGAAAAGTTCCTCCAGGATAACCTTAGCACCTGCAAATTTAGTGACTGAAGAGGTGGGCACAGGGTCCTCTTCGAGGTTGATGGCAAATGAGGGAAGAGAAATTGTAGATCGGGAAAAAAAGAGGTAATTAAACTTTTGTACTCCATCAATAAAGAAGCATACCTAGGATGTTCTTCCCCAAAATTCTTGTTCAGACCCCATAGAAACTTTAGGTCTTTGATGTTAATTTCCCCTTTTTTGGGGAACTTCTTCGTATTTTCCTATACATTAAACAGAAGCAATAATATTAGTCAGTATACATCATAAGTCTAAATCAAAAGAGGAAAAATAATTGATTAGGTGACAGCCTATGCCGTGCCTTGATTGGGGGCATCTAGGACCAAAATAAGCTACTTTAGTAGGAAGGGAAGGTATTGCCAGTTTTTGACAATTAGACAATTCTCCCAATAGTCCTTATTAGAGTCTGGTAGATTGGCTACTAAAGCCTTATTGGCTTGCATAGTCTTTAAGTAGTAGGTATTATATCCCATAGTTACCCATTTGTAGCAAAATATCAACTCTAAAACCCCTATATGGAACCCATAAAGTTCATTTAACCTATAAACCCCATTGACAATTCTCCAGGTATTGGGGGCTATCCTGGAAAGAACTACGTCAAAATATTGGAAAAATTTAAGAAAAAGAAGATTCGGTGGGAAAGTTATACCACACTCCTCTATAAACAGAATTAGGATCCAGTGACCCTTAAAAAGGTAATAGACATCAATGGGACCCCTGGGTATCTCTAAGTCTACCCAAGAGGAAATTTTATTCTTTTCCCTAAACTTCTCTAGAGAGAGCTCATCAAAAATATAAACCATAGTGATAAACAAAACAAGATAATGAAACAAAGAGAAAAGGAAGAAGATCTTACAGGGATTTAAGGATTCATCAAGAACTGAATAAAAACAAGGCAAACAAAGTGCACAGAGAAAACTCGAAAGCAAGGAGAAAGCTAAAACTTCAGAAGATTTGAAGTAAAAAGAAAGGGTAAAAACTTCGTACCTATTTATAGGTCGACTCGAGAAATGGGAAGAAATGATTAATTGAACAAACCATATAGCTACCCCGGCTGCACGCTTTTTGAAGCATTAAAAGATGGCTGTGACCTTTATCGGTTCAAATAAGTTCGAATTATTTACAAAAATGCCATCATCAAACATGTAGGCAAAAACTTTTACAAGCGTGGGAAGTAGGCTGCCAAAAAAACACTCAAACTAGTACGCCAAGCAACTTATTAGGCTGAATATTCCATACTTTCATGTAAACATCAAACATGAAGCATTGGGGGATTTTGTTGTATGTAAAAATTATGTTCCTACATGGACCAATGAAGAAGGCACGCTTGTCATCCAACGTGGCCGACCAACTTACTTGATCGGCCTAAAAAATACTTAGTCGGCAGGAAGGTCAACCAACACTAAAAGGTCAACCAATTGGAACATCAACAGTTACTCGGATGGGATACCATGCAGCTATGAATGCTAAGAGTTTTAATTATTGTATACAGACGTAAGTGCCTGGCAATGTAAAGGCGTACCATATTTAGGATTTTACACCCCTATAAATACAAACCAATCCCTTAGCTTAAGGGACAACCCAAATCACACATATGCTTATCTTACTGAGCTACTGTAAACCTTATTAAATAACAACAGCAGTGGACGTAGGCTAATTTACAGCTGAACCACTCAAAAATCTTTGTCTTTTATGTGTGTGGTTTAAGTTATTTTCATATTATTTATTTGTGATTATAAAATTGGAATCAATCCATTTTTAGTCATTAACAGTAATAATTCCAAATAAACCCTATGTCTTTAACAAATTTGCAAAATACCACTGAAAGAATAATTAAGTTAAAATACCACTACAAGAAGAATTAACTTACACTTTCATATATCAATTAAAACCCAACTTTCACTCAAAGTTTCACCAAATGACTTATATTTTATAGGAATATCATGAACGAATTCATTAAGTTTGAAGAATTTCACATTATGCCCTAAACTTTTACAAAGAAACTTGAAGGTCCTATATTCTATACAAAAACTACATTAGGATCTAAACCAAAACCCAAACGTATTCATACTTGCTTACCTGCTAACATGGGACTAGCTGTGCCATGTGGAGTACCATGGGTACCAATTTTCCATCCACATATACAATAGTGGAACTAGTGCAAACTTAGTTGAAACTCACCTCCCTAACCAACCAATAAACTCCTCCCCACCAACCCTATAAAATCCCCCCTCCACCTTAGTAAAAACCCACAACAGTTAAGCTATTTTCTAATGTAAAATTTTGAGAGTTTTTGCATTTATGTTATTTTGTGTATGAATGTATGTTTTTTTTAAACTTTTTTTTTTATGTTTATACACTTATATAGAATAGAATTATGTGTTTACATGTGTTAGTTAACGTGTGTATGCACTAAAACAGCTCAAAAATCATAAAACTCCATAAAAGCTTGAGCTTCAATTGTGGATTCTGCTTCCTTGATTTTGAACTAGTTTTGAAGTGAGGTAAGTTGAGCTTAGGTTCTTAGGAACCTAGATGCAAGGTTTAGTTGAACCAAGAATATCTTTTTATACCTTAAATCAAAGCTTGAAGTTTTTGAGCCTGGAATTTTCAAAAAACAAATTCAAGAGTTTTAGTCGACCAAAATCACTCAAACTAGTCTTATTTTTGTTACATTTTCAATATAGAACAAAAACCTTACGATGTTTGAATAAGAATCATAACTTTCAGTCACTTATTTTTAGTCAAATATTTGCCATTTTTAAAGAGACTCAATATCTCAATTTAACCCACAAAAATCCTTGAAGCCAATATGGTTGGATTCCCCTTCAAAAGTTATGTAATTTTCATTCAGGAACCAACTTAAATGGATTTCTAAAACATCTCAAATTTAAGTTCAAAGTTTCAAAACCCTAAAGTCAAATTGTCAAAGGTTGAAGATCAGTCGGTTACACGCGCTCGAGTGAGGGTCAAACCAAGTACATTAATTGTTTGACATAGTGCGTAAGGGACAATCTCCATTAAAAAAATCTAATTTTTCTCCAAAAAAATTATTTTTTAATTCTGAACAAAATGGTATATTACATCACCCTGTTTGGATCCTAGGAAAGTATTATCTCGAGAAAACTAGTTTTAAATGTTTAAATTTATTATCTAATTTTACATATAAACCCCTGACCAATTTTTCAAGTATTTCAAAACACCTCCAAACTTTTTCCACAAATTCTTGATTTTAAATGAAGCCATTTTGACTCTTGTCACTAAATCCAGATCTAAATCCGAAAAAAAAATATTATTCTTAAAACTTTTTAAAATTTATATATTATACTAATAGAAAGAACTTTTCGGTGTATAATTTTTTTTCGTCGTTGCTTGAAAAGCTCCTGTAATCAAAATCCTCAAATACCTACAAATATATAACAACTCAAGTCTAGCGGTAAGTAAGGGTATCAATCCACTTCCAAGGGGGTAAACTAGAGACAAACTCAAATGTAGTTCACTTTTTATTTTCTTTTTATGCTTTTTCACTTTTCTACTATTTTTTAGCTTTTTCAATATTAAAACAATTGGGTGAGGTGAGGTGAAATAATACTAAACTAAACTAAAATGTGAGATGAAAATAACTAACTAGAAAGTGACTAAATTGAAAACAAAGTCTAACACTAAAATAAGAGATAAAGTGAGGTAAATAATTGTGAGAATAATCAAGGAGTGGGATTACACCACAAATTTTAGCTAATCTAACTAATTAATTTAATTAATTGAATTCTCCCAAATTAATATCAAAATTACAAATAAACTCTTGTTGGAAATGTAATTTTAATAGTAACCTTTTAGAAAATTAAGTTTAACACCCCACAACTCTAGAAAATAGATCCACACTCCTTTTAATTAATCACCCGCTAGGATCGATCAATTAAAATTTATGTCAATCTTAGAAAATAAATTTAGAGTTGAAATTAAAGTTATAATACCCCATTTAAGAAACCCCTATCTCTAGTTCGAATCTAAAATGGGTATTATAATTAAAATTTCGATTTTCTCTCGTAAATCTAAGGGCGAGGGATCAAAATTAACATTCAAAGGGAAATTTCAAGTAATAAAACTAATTAAACTAAAATAACATTAAATAAGGGTTTCCCCCCACCCCTTGAAAGGGGATTAGCCGAACATGATATTGAATATGATGAACAAATAATCAAAGGCATATATAATAAAAGAGTAGAGAAAGAGAACAAATCTTCAACAAGTCTCCTTAAAATTGGCAATTTGAACTCTATCATCTTCCATACAATTCAATTACTCACAATTAAATCTCATCAAATCTCTAAAAAAATAAAAATAAAAACTATTTACAAAATAGTATTTATCTCTCTACAATTCTCTCTCTATTTATTCTTATATAAAAATCTCCCCTCAAATGGGGTCTTGAGTCTTCTATTTATGCATGGCAAACATGGAGCTAAAGGGGTATTTTTGGTAATGTGATAGGGTAAACATGTGTCAGAGGTGTGAGCACATGTGCATGGGGTGTGAGGTGTGAGGATATTTGGGAAGTGGGGTAATGGAGATAATAATAAGATTTGGTACAAGGGTGTTTTTGGGTAAAGGGTTAAAAATAGGTAGTTGGGGTATTTTGGATAAATGGGTAAAAAGGGAATAAGTGGCTCATGTGGGTTTTGTGATTTGGACTTATTTGGTTTTCTACAAATAAGGGAAATCGTGGTTGGTTTTGGAGATGGGTCTTGGGTGTATTGGGTTTATGCAGTAGGTCGCCGGTGGGTAGAGGGTTAGAAGCAGGTCGCCGGTGCGATCGTGGGTTCGGGTCACACCGGCCTGGGTCGTCGGGTTTCAGGCGGTTGAAGGTTTAGATCAGGTTGTGGGGTTTGTGGATGCTGGTCCGGTTGGAGCTTGGCAAGGCATGAGTTTGGATTAGATCGACGGAGGTAGGGATAGCTTCGGCAGGGGGTCGGGTAAGGGTATGGGTGTTGCTGGCGGGGTCGGTGAGAGAGGAGAAGGAGTTCGTGGGTTGGTGGGTTGGTCAGCGACCGGTGGAGGTATAAGGGGAGTCGCGATCCTGGGTCAACAACGGGTTTAACGCAGGAGTTGGGTGCCAGAGGAATCGATGACGACGGCGTCGACTGGGGGCTCGTCGGCTGGGTTTCATGTGGCTGAGGGCGAGGGTAGGAGATTGAGGGGTTGTCCGACGGAGATTGGGAGCTGTTGGAGGTTGGTGGGTAGGCCGGGTAAGGGGGATGCTGCCGACGGGTTAATCAGTGGAATTGTGGGGATCTGGCGGGGAAGTGGGAGCTGGTGGTAGGAGGTTTGAGAGGGTTGGAGGTTTCGGAGGTGGGCATCGAGTCTAGGTGCGATCGGGTATGGGAGTGTTGCCATGGGTTCAGCCAGGGTGCGGTTTGCAGGTGATCTTGATGAGGTGGTGCTTAGTTTGTGTGGGTTTGGAAGTTGGTTTCGTTGGTTGTTGGTTATGGAGGTTGTGGGTGTTGGTGAGAGGAGAGAGAAAGATGTGTAGGGAAGAAGATGAAGGGGGAGGTATTGCGTGTGTGGGGTGTAGGGTAAAAAGGTGTGGGTTAGGGTTTGGTTTGTGTGTAGGAAAGTTTATATGTGTGTTTTATTTGGACACCTAAAAATATAAAAACTCAATTAAAATTAATAAAACTAAAACTAAAAAATAAAATCTAACTAAAAATAAAACAAACTAAAAACAATAAATAAAATAATAAAATAAAAGTATTAAAACTGAAAAATAAAATCCTAAGCTTATATAAAAACTAAAATAAAACAAAAGAAGTAAAAACTTAAAATCTAAATGAAAACTAAAGTCCTAAAAAATATAAAATCTAATAAACTAAAAATAAACTTCTAAAAACTAATCCTAATAAAACTAAAAACTAATAAAAATCAAAATAAAATAAAATTACACTAATAAAATAAAAATAGAAAATAAAACCTAGAAATCCTAAATAAATCAAAAATAAATCCTAAAAATAAAAAATGACTCAAACTAAAAATCTAAAAATTAATAAAAAAAAAGTACAAAATCAACACACACACGGGTCGAGGAAGGCTGAGGCTAGGATGGGCTAGGTCAGGGTCAGGGGATTGGGTATTTAGCTCCATATTGCGCACAATTGCCTTGAAATACACGTTTGAACACCGCAACGTGCATTTAAGCCTGCACAATGAATATTTAACCGCATAAGACCCATATTGTCGAGAATTAGCAACTAAAGTACGTGTATTCGGGGTATAAAATGCACAGTTTTGGGTACTTATCACACAACCCCCAAACAGAGCATTGCTAGTCATCGAGCAATAAGACAGAGAGAAAGAGAAAGATAAGAAGCCAAAAGTGTACCACTTTCGCGGGCACTTACGATTGCACTTAGCATGTGCAACAAGCCTTTAAACTTATATGTTGCCCTACAGGATAAGTTGTGTCTCGTGAGGGTTTGCAGGGAATATACCTACAAAATTCTCATTTGCAACGATTTATTGAATGGTAGTCAATCTCTTATTAGACATAGAAAAATCGCACAATCCATCACAAGAAAAATATTTTGAGAAATACAAGCTAGAATTTGTAAAAAGTTTAGCTAAGTAAATACTCATGGAACATCCTTCCTAGAACTCAACGTGTGTAGTGTGAATCAGTCAAAATGGGTTGAGCATCATCACAGTAATTCCTAGATTGCCTTTTCAGAATCAATGCTTTAACTTCAAATCTCAATGGATATATCTCTCTCAAATGAACTCTCGAGATTAGGGTTAGTGTATCGCTCTTGTGTGTGAGGAGGTGAGTAAATTTAAGCAAGTTCAAATGTCTCACACACACATAAGAAAGAACGAACAATATAGAAAGAAAAGTGATCTCATGAAAGAAATGCTAATCACTATAGTGAGAACGTCGAGTTATTCACCATGTTGACTTTCATTTTCCCGAACACCTAAGGGAAATATGGATGTATATAGGTGAGGGGGAAATGAAATGAGGATGAATATGATATGAGGTAGGATGGTGAGGGATGTATGAATGATGAGTGATGGATATGCGATGGGTAAAAGATGGATGTGAAATGGATGCGAAAGAAGAGTGTATACACTTTAGGCACAATTGTCTTTATTTTAAAACCAACTACTAACTACAAAATCTTTTCGTTTCGTTTCTTTCTTCTTCTTTTTTTCTTGTCTTTTCTTTTCTTTTTCTCTATTTTTTTTTCTTTTTCTTTTTCTTTTTTTTCTATTTTTCCTATTTTTGCTATTTTTTCCCTTTTTTTTCCTCTCTCTTTTCAAACCAACAATGAAGACATTTACATTTGAAGTCACACTCTTTTTCTCAAAAATGATGATGGATGATATTTGAATGGAGTGAGGAATGTATGATGTGGGTAATATGGAAAAACATGGGAATGTAATGGGTGAAGTGAATGGGTGAAAATATAGTGATCGGGTCAAATTTCAAGACACGCATTTCTTACAACTCGAAAAAGATGTCATTCTTAGTGATTAAGCCAAAAATTTTATGAAGGATAATGAGATCATACAACAATTTAGTGCGGACCCAAATGAAGTTGAATCAACTTGTGAGTCGGAGATTGCGTAAAACACTCTGGAAGGGTGAACGGCACAAATCTCACGGGCTAAAGTCTCCTAGTGATCCTTAAGGTAATCTTTAGAATTGTAGTAGTCCTCAACTCTAAATCGTATTGACGTGATAAGTGCGCAAATTTTGTTGAGTCTAGAAATTCATGGTGCAACATGCCTTGTTATGTATTACATAAGCTATTTATGAAAAAGATAAATCCTCTAGCTTGATTCCTAGACTTAAAAAGATGGATGATAGAAAATTCACGTCAATGATTGAGATGAAAGAAACTGCACGAAATTTTAAAAATCAGGTTCAAAAATCAAAATTTTTCAAAAGAGGTCCGATTTTGATAAAATTCCCCACGCCCAAACAAAAAGGAACATCGTCCTCGCTGTTAAGTAAAATAATTTTTAAAATTGAGAGCAAAAGGTAGGAAAGAGATTACCAGAATGAACCGCTGATGAAGTGGATAGATAACGCCAATAATAAACCTGAATAAGAAGTGAGAGAAAAAAAATGTGTACAAGTCCATAACATGGTAAAGCATTGGGTGATGTAAAACACCACCCCTAAACAGGATGAGACTAGTACGAAAAATACGGGCTGCCTCCCGGTAGCACTAAGTTTAATGTCTTCAACCAGAACGAACTATTCTCATCCTAAAGATAAGATCTATGATAGCACGGGGTGGCAGAAAAATGGGTGATGAGAATCACCCCCAAACAAGACTGAAGCGTCAGTCTTGTTGGATAGAGGCTAAAATAGTCAAGGCACTTGTATGGCAAAGTGCATCACACGATGAAAAGCATCGGTGGACCATTGGTGGGTGGGTATTAGGGTAAAAGTGAGAGTGAAGAGGTATCGATATTGAATGCAGAGTGTCCATGAATTAAAATTTAGGACGGTAAAATTCGTCCCTAAAATTTTTAGGACGCCTAGTATAAGGGACGGATTTTTTCCGTTGCAAAAACCGTCCTTAATACTCTTTAGGGATGGTTTTTGTACTTTTAGGGACGGTTTTTTACCGTCCCTAATACTCATTTTTCTTGTAGTGGATCTCGGGCCTTGTTGAGCATAAAGGTGAGGGCAACAAGGGCCCTATAACAATGGTGCTCAAGTTGGCGAGGAAGGAAATATGGTGGGGAAAGTGGAATGGGATGGGGATTATATAAATCACACGACCATTCTATAAATGGGTGATGATATTGGTCGCGCCGTGACACGCTAGGGAGCTGTTGAGAAGAGAAATAAACACCGCAAGGAAGCGGTATACATGGAGGAACAAGCTCGGTGTCACGGAAGTGGAGAGTTTCACCATAAATCTCGTGGAAGATGGAGGATGGTTTTAGGTTAGGATCCAAAAATTTAGATGGAAACATGAAATGTGTAAAATCAAGATCCAAACCAGGTGGTGGGGTGGAAGGGACAATGGGTGGGTCAGGTGGGATAAACGGTGGAGGAAGATGATCCAACTCAAGCGTGGGAGACACACACTCATTGGGAGGAGTAAAGGAATACTCACAAGGGAGTGTGGTTTCTAAAGATGGAGTTGTCAACTTTTCCAAAAAGGTATCATTGGTGAATGTGGTGGGTGGTTCAAACGAGGCGCCAAGATCGAAGATAGAGGGATCACTAAAAATATTGGGCTCAAGATGAGCCATGCATGGGGGTTCATGATCCATATTTCGGATAGTTAGGAACTATCACAGATTCTATCTCGGGAAAATGGTGAACACTCATAGCCGGAACTAACCTAAGCGATATGGGCATGTCGGAGACATATGCAATTGGGGCATAAGGTAAAAGCTTGGGCATATTTTTGGATATGACGGGAGTGTGAACCTCAAGGTGGGGTTCATGTGGACATGGTGGGAATATATCAGGCTCACTATCGAAAGATAAGTCAACACAATTGTTGACTTGGGACCCGGACCATGAAATGGTCGCAACTTCAAGATTCTCGAGGTGGTAGGGTTGGTCACACTCAAAGTCAGTGTCACAAGAGGACACATCATTGTCACACTCGGTTGCAACGATGGGTGGAGCCATGGGAATATCTGACTCTCTCGCACACTCCAATTCATTCAATCGTTGTTCAAGCCTTTGGAGAGCTTGAGTTTGAATTTGAGTGACTTGCTCTTGCTCGAGTATGAACTTTTGCAAGAGGCTTTCGAGAGCAGAGGTGGATGATGGTGGAGTGATGGGTGGTGGCGATGGGTAAGGTGGACACAACTCGCTATCACTATATGGACAATACTCGTCGAAAGTGTGTGGAGTGGGGCCAAGTTCATCATACACGAAAGGATCTCTTTCATGATGGACAATTGGTTGATGCTTATGGGGTGCGTAGTGAGGGCACTGATCGTGAATAGGTGCACAAGGTTGCCATGAGAACTGTTGGAATGTGTGAGGATCCACAACATCGGGTTGGGATTCATATTGCATGGGAGGGTGATCAGGCCTCGACGAATAACTCGGGGACTCACACAACTCGGGATTGGGTATATTGGGATAATAGGCCGAGGTGGTTTCCAAAACAGTGTCAAATGGATACACATGTTCCACAGTGGGTTCGTATGGATATGACAAGTATGGACACTCATGGGACATATGATCGGCATAATAATAGTGGGTGCACAACAAAGGATGAGACACGTCGACACTTGACACCGAGGGTGATGGAATATGAGGTGCATGCATGGATGGGTTAAGAATACCAACGGTACTCGTGAGAGAGATGAAAAAACAAAAAATCTCATAAAGAGATGGCTCGGGATCACTCTCACACGTGTCGCGTGTCAATGGAAAATGATCAAAGTAGTCCCGTGAGGGACGTTCTTCGGCCATGAGGAGAGAAATATTTTTTTTTATTTTTAAATTTTTTCAAAAGGAAAGAAAATATTTTTGAATTTTTCTAAAAATGAAAGAAATAAAATATTTTTGTGAAAAATAAAGGAAAAAAATATTTTTGAATTTTTCTAAAATGAAAGAAAGAAAATATTTTTGGATATTTTATAAGAATGAAAGAAAATATTTTTGGATTTTTTTATAAAAATGAAAGAAAATATTTTTGGATTTTTTTATAAAAATGAAAGAAAATATTTTTGGATTTTTTTGGAAGGAAAGATGGGCAAAAAATATGGACTCTTGATTTTGGACGAACTCACTAAAATCGACTACCGAAAACTGAATTGGACACACGCAAGCCAAAGAGAAATCCTAACTATCACATAGCCAATTTTTATCTTTAAAATTAGGGAGAGGGTAGTCAAATTTTAATTAAGTCTGTGGCGATAAAAAATTCACGGAAATCTTTGTGATCGCCTTTGCAAAATGTTCTCCTAGTGGGCTACCTAGTTGATTGATTTTAAATTTAGTGATGGCTAGGGTAGCACACAATGGTAAGCGAGTGAGTCGGGTGATGAAATTCCTTCTCGTGAGTGACCGGGTGTAGGTCTTAGTCAATTAATTCATCACACCATTCGAAAATAAATGAGAGAATAAAATCAAGTAAGAGAACACAAAGCACACAAAAGAATTGACTCGCTAATAGGAGAGGCACGAGGGTTCAAGCGATGTACCTCCCACGATTTTTACGCCGTGGGGTGCCGAAAAATTTGAGTCGACTGGGGGGAGATCACGCCTATCTCAGTCATCCCCAGGAGTCCTACCGACCTAAGATAGAGAGGCCTCTAAATCCTCACCTTTGGATGACCTCTCTCTACCTTGTCCGATTTTTCTATCACGTTTGTCTTCGATTATTACAATGTTCAACATGAAAAATAAAATAAAGGTGTCTCTAGGCACTGCAATACAAGCAATGATAAAAATCCAAATACAAGCCTTCTAAAATAAAGAAAAAAATTTACTAAAAACAACAAAGTGTGAAAAATAAATGAACTACAATATGAAATCCGCTCCGAGTGCTTCACGCTCCCAAGAATGGCAATGACGCCATTTGATAGAAAGAACTTTTCAGTGTATAATTTTTTTCATCGTTGCTTGAAAAGCTCCTCTAATCAAAGTCCTCAAATACCTACAAATATATAACAACTCAAGTGTAGCGGTAAGTAAGGGTATCAATCCACTTCCGAGGGGGTAAACTAGAGACAAACTCAAATGTAGTTCACTTTTTATTTTCTTTTTATGCTTTTTCACTTTTCTACTTTTTTTTAGCTTTTTAAATATTAAAACAATTGGGTGAGGTGAGGTGAAATAACACTAAACTAAACTAAAATGTGAGATGAAAATAACTAACTAGAAAGTGACTAAATTGAAAACAAGTCTAACACTAAAATAAGAGATAAAGTGAGATAAATAATTGTGAGAACAATCAAGGAGTGGGATTACACCACAAATTTTAGCTATTCTAGCTAATTAATTTAATTAATTGAATTCTCCCAAATTAATATCAAAATTACAAATCAATGTAATACCCCGTATTTTAATGCTATATTAATTTGGGGATTTATTAAATTTAATGTGAGTTAATTATTTAATAAAAATCCGAAAATTAATTATGTTATAATTATTAACGTGACGAGAGTTAGTAATTATATGAAATTTTTTGAATATTACTAATGAGCGAAGTAATATATAACATTGATTATGTTGAATGTCACGAGTGAATAAAATGAAAATTTCGGAAATTTAAGTCGGGACGTGCTCGTGTCGCGTCGGGACTAAATTTTGATAAATAAAAGTGAATATTTTATAAGTTGTCCGTATGGTCATTTTGAGTGCGCCAACACGTCCGGAAGGATCGAGATAGTCAGAAAAGTGTACCCGGGGGTTTAGTTTGGGTCTCGGGGCGTTTTTAGGCCTAAATAGTAACCCGGGAGGGCATTTTGGTCATTTTACATTTTTGGGTAATTAAACCCACGAAAATTAGAGGGGTTATATCAGATAATTGGGTTGTCACCTAGGGTTAGAATACCCAAAACCTATAACGGCCATTGGAGAAGAGACCAACGTGTAGATCGCGAGACGGGGAAAGCAACCATACCGAATTCGGGACCAAACCAGACCTCTGAAAATCCCAGGCAAGTGTTTATCTTTCTTATTTCGTTGATGCATCTTTCATATTGGTTTAGGAGTAATTAGAAAGAGTTTTGATGGAAGAAAACCAAAGATATGAGATAGGAATTGTATGTAGTGATGGATAAACTGTTATTCTGGAAATACCTTAATATGTAGAGGATTAACCCACGAATTTTGATGATGTATTAGAAGGAAATTTTGGGAAAAACAGATTAGAACAATGATTAAGTAATTTCTAGGGTTCTTGATAATTCTATAAATCTTGGGCTATTAATCCATGACTAAATGACAGAAATCCACATGCTTTACGTTGAAAATACCTAATATGATAATATAAGGTTAGTAGTATCAATTCTGGGACGATTGGGATTAGAAAGTATGGAAAATTTTGAAGTTAGGAGATAAAATCCGTAACTGCAGAATTTCAGTTTTCGCAGACCTGCTTGATCGATCGATCGAGCCCAGAGCTTCGATCGATCGAAGGTTCGATCGATCGAGACCCAGACCTCGATCGATCGACCCCTCCTGGCAGACTCCCATTTCCCTTGTTAAATTAGTTAAATTTAATTTATGGTGAAATAATTCTTGGGCATCCTTAATAAAATGTTTTGGGAGATAGGGAAGACCAGTAGGACATATGAATAATTAGGGGACTCTTAAAATAAGACGAGAATTGTACTTGTGGGATAATTACTTTAGGGTCGATGAATTTATGAATTAACGGGAGAGTTGCGTAAGAGAATTACGTTGGAACATAAAAAGGGAATTTACTGAATTTTATACTTGGGCAGAGTCCATGAATGTTACGTATTAAGTGGGAGAAATCCTTCGAAATAAGGTTAGAGACGAACCCTTATACGCGATACTAATAAATGTGAAAATAAGGATGATGTCGTAACTATGGATTTGAGATACATCTAATAGTGATATGATGATATTCGTATAGTTATATGATTGTGTTTACATATACTATCTATGTGTGAAAAACGTACCCGCGCTACTTGCTATCCCTGAGGTTACCGCGCTGGGACGATCTTATCCTGTGTTGCCTTATGGGGGATATTGATTCGTACCCTAGGAGATAGATGTCCTTGGTACAGGCTATTGGAATGATAGTTCAGACGGTCCTAAGAGGCGTGGGGTATGTACTGACCTCTTAGAGACTTGGAATCTATGCTTCGCCTCAAATGTTGTTTGTATATATGTTGGTACAGTTCGAGAGTGAGTCCGAACTTGTATTTCCCTTAGTGTGAGCGATACGGGGATTGGATAGCAGAGTATGCCCGCACCATAGTTTTATTCGGGGTGCTGTTGTAAAATATATATATTATGCGAGTAGTTAATATATATATATATATATATATATATATATATATGAAATTATGAAATTTGGAAACTGCCTACTGTGATTTGATAAGTAGGATATAATTGATGATTCAAAATTGAAAATATTTGTTGTGAGAAGATATATTATGACACTGGAAAACTTTATTGATAAAGTTAAAATGAGAGCCTAGTTTACAAAATTGAAATCTTATTTTTATAAGCAATTGTGTTAATTCAGTTTTAAATCTTGCGAATAACCCAAGATAAGATAAATCGTTGAGAGAGATTTGTTCGATCTATATATAATAGATACTCCGTTGGGAAGGGTAGTACGATAGGCGTGCACATTAGAAGAGAGGTGAGAATTCCTCAAGAGAGTGTCGCTCTAATATGTTGTTGCATTGGCCTGTATCAATTTAAATACTTGCTAAACGAATTTTAAATCATACACACTATCGGGCTCTGACCAGTTTCTATTTCTCTTTTGTATATATATGTATATAATACAGGTGCCCAACCACAGGGGCGTCTTGCTTAGGATCCCTTGAAAGGAACGTGCTGCAGCTTAGGTGGGAGTTGCAGGCCACTTGCGTAGACGGCTTCATTTATTGATTCCACTTCTATCATTCTCATTTATTGGGCATGTGTCGCCCCTTCCATTATTGATCTGTTTTATTTGGGACATTTGTATTTCAGTTATTTCTAGTTCTGTTACTATGGGATTCATTCATTATGGATGTGTTACTTTAAATTTTACTTGTTGGGATTCGATTGACGAATGTTTTAAATTAATTGGATTATGTCCCAGGATTATTGTGGTGTGACTCTTACTCATTATAATGTTGTTAATAAATAAATAAATACTTTTTCTTTAAATAAAATTTGGAAGTAATGTTATAAAATGGTTTTGACACTTAGCTTAATTAATTAGGGTGTTCAATTGGAAAATTTTGTTTTCGACAGTGATGCTGAGAATGAACCAACTGTTCACCTTGAATTAATTTAATAAAGGAGTGATCGCCCGGTATTTAATTAGGCGGGGTGTCACAATCAACTATCGTTGCAAATGTAATTTTAATAGTAGCCTTTTATAAAATTAAGTTTAACACCCCACAACTCTAGAAAATAGATCCACACTCCTTTTAATTAATCACCCGCTAGGATCGATCAATTAAAATTTATGTCAATCTTAGAAAATAAATTTAGAGTTGAAATTCAAGTTATAATACCCCACTTAAGAAACCCCTATCTCTAGATCGAATCTAAAATGGGTATTATAATTAGAATTTCGATTTTCTCTCGACAATCATTTACACTCTCTCGAGGTGTAAATCTAAGGGTGATGGATCAAAATTAACATTCAAAGGGAAATTTCAAGCAATCAAACTAATTAAACTATAATAACATCAAATAAGGGTTTCCCCCCACCCCTTGAAAGGGGATTAACCTAACATGATATTAAATATGATGAACAAATAATCAAAGGCATATATAATAAGAGTCCCTCTATTCCCACTCCAAACTTACATTCCCCCACTCCACTTTAATGTAAAAAGACTTTAATACCCTCAAAGTTCATTCACTTAATCCAAAACTCATAACTTTCTTTCTTTTGATCCAAAAAGGAGAAAAAAAAATCATTTTCAACTTTTTTTTATTTGTCTAAAAAACTGTTTCTTAATAAAATTACATTTTTATAAAAAAAAAAACTTTATTTTTACAAAAACAGAAGACAATTAAAAAAAAAACTCTACAGTTTTTTCTATTTATAAAAACAGTTAAACAAAGTTTTTTTTTAAATTATAAAAAAGGGTTGTTTATATATTTGAAAAAAAAAGAAAACAGTTTTTTAAAGATAAAGTCAGCATTCCGTTCATTTTAAAAAAAATAACACAAGTTTTTTATATACATAATGTACAATTTGTTTTTTCCATAAAACAATTATTTTTGTAAAATACAATCAAAATAATGTAGAGTTTTTGTTCAATACACTAATATATACATATACTATTGTGCATTAATGTCTTTAGGGGTTAAAAAAAATAGTTTATATAAAAAAAAAACGCTATAGTTTTTTCTTTTTATAAAAAAACAGTTAATTTTTAAAAACATTCAAAACCTTTTTAAATACAAAAAATGTTTATTTAAAAAAATCTTTAAAAAAGAAATTTGTATAAAAATTGTTTCAACTTTGTATAACCATTTTTAAAAGTAAAAAAATTATTTCCACTGTTAAAAACAATGAACCGTTGCCTATATAAAAAAAAATGGTTTACGCCAGCGGTATGTATAGGCGGTTAGGCCGCTGGCACAGACCAATATATATGAAAAAATGGTTTACGCCAGCGGTATGTATATGTGGTCTGACCGCCTATATAACAGTGAAAATAATTTTTTTACTTTTTAAAACGGTTATATAAAATTGAAACAATTTTTTATACAACTTTTTTTTAAATATTTTTTTTAAATAAACATATTTTATATTCAAAATGGTTTTGAGTGTTTTATATAAACTTTTCAAAACGGTTTTGAGTGTTTTTAAAAATTAACTGTTTTTTATAAAAAGAAAAAACTGTAGCGTGTTTTTTTTAATAAAAAACTATTTTCTTTTTTTTTAATCCCTAAAGACATTAATTCACAATACTATATGTATATATTAGTGTATTGAAAAAAAACTCTACATTATTTTAATTGTATTTTACAAAAATAATTGTTTTATGGAAAAAACAAATTGTACATTATATATATAAAAACGTATTGTTATTTTTTTATTAAAATGAACGGAATGTTGGTTTAACCTTTAAAAAATTGTGTTGTTTTTCAAATATATATACAACTCTTTTTTATAATTAAAAGAACATTGTTTAACTATTCATTATAAAGAGAAAAAACTATAGATTTTTTTTTTTAAATTATCTTTTTTTTTGTAAAAATGCAATTTTATTAAAAAACTGTTTTTAGACAAATAAAAAAAAATGAAAAGGTTTTTTTTTCTCCTTTTTGGATCAAAAGAGAGAAAGATATGAGTTTTTGATTAAGTGAATGAACTTTGAGGGTATTAAAGTCTTTTAACATTAAAGTGAAGTGGGAGAATGTCAGTTTGGAGTGGGAATAGAGGGACTCTATAATAAAAGAGTAGATAAAGAGAACAAATCTTCAACAAGTCTCCTTGAAATTGGCAATTTGAACTCTGTCATCTTCCATACAATTCAATTACTCACAATTAAATCTCACCAAAGCTCTAAAAAAATAAAAACAAAAACTATTTACAAAATGGTATTTATCTCTCTACAATTCTCTCTATTTATTCCTATCTAAAAAGCTCCCCTCAAATGGGATCTTGAATCTTCTATTTATGCATGGCAAACATGGAGCTAAAGGGGTATTTTTGGTAATGGGCTAAGGTGAACATGTGCATGGGGTGTGAGGATATTTAGGAAGTGGGGTAATGGAGATAATAATAAGATTTGGTACAAGGGTGTTTTTGGGTAAAGGGTTAAAAATAAGTAGTTGGGTTTTTTTGGGTAAATGGGTAAAAAGGGAATAAGTGGCTCACGTGGGTTTTGTGATTTGGACTTATTTGGTTTTCTACAGATAAGGGAAATCGTGGTTGGTTTTGGAGATGGGTCTTGGGTGTATTGGGTTTATGCAGTAGGTCGCCGACGGGTAGAGGGTTAGAAGCAGGTCGTCGGCGCGATCGCGGGTTCGGGTCACACCGGCCTGGGTCGTTGGGTTTCAGGCAGTTGAAGGTTTAGATCAGGTTGTGGGGTTTGTGGCTGCTGGTCAGTTTAGAGCTTGGCAGGGCATGGGTTTGGATTAGATTAACGGTGGTAGGGATAGCTCGGGCAAGGGGTCGGGTAAGGGTATGGGTGCTGCTAGCGGGGTCGGTGAGAGAGGGTAGGGAGTCCGTGGGTTGGTCAGCGACCGGTGGAGGTATAAGGGGAGTCGCGGTCCTGGGTCGACGGCGGGTTCAACGCCAGAATTGGGTGCGGGAGGAATCGACGACGGCGTCAGCGTCGGCAGGGGGCTCGTCGGCTGGGTTTCAGGTGGTTGAGGGTGAGGGTAGGAGATTGAGGGGTGCTCCGACGGAGGTTGGGAGCTGTTGGAGGTTGGTGGGTAGGCCGGGTAAGGGGGACGCTGCCGGCGGGTTTATCAGGGGAATCGTGGGGATCCGGCGGGGAAGTCGGAGCTGGTGGTAGGAGGTTGGAGAGGGTGGGAGGTTTTGCTGGTGGGTATCGAGTCTAGGCGCGATCAGGTATGGGAGTATTGCCATGGGTTCGGCCATGGTGTGGTTTGCAGGTGGTCTTGATGAGGTGGTGTTTGGTTTGTGTGGGTTAGGAAGTTGGTTTTGTTGTTTGTTGGTTATGGAGGTTGTGGGTGTTGGTGAGAGGAGAGAAAAAGAGGTGTAGGGAAGAAGATGAAGGGGGGAGGTATTGAGTGTGTGGGGTGTAGGGTAAAAAGGTGTGGGTGAGGTTTTGGTTTGTGTGTAGGAAAGTTTATGTGTGTGTTTTATTTAGACACCTAAAAATATAAAGACTCAATTAAAATTAATAAAACTAAATCTAAAAAATAAAATCTAACTAAAAATAAAATAAACTAAAAACAATAAATAAAAAAAAATAAAAGTATTAAAACTCAAAAATAAAGTCCTAAGCTTATATAAAAATTAAAATAAAACAAAAGAAATAAAAACTTAAAATCTAAATGAAAATTAAAGTCCTAAAAAATATAAAATCTAATAAACTAAAAATAAACTTCTAAAAACTAATCCTAATAAAATTAAAAACTAATAAAAATCAAAATAAAATAAATTTGCACTAATAAAATAAAAATAGAAAATAAAACCTAAAAATCCCTAATAAATTAAAAATAAATCCTAAAAATAAAAAATGACTCAAACTAAAAATCTAAAAATTAATAAAAAAAAAGTACAAAATCAACACACATACGGGTCGAGGAAGGCTAAAGCTAGGATGGGCTAGGTTAGGGTCAGGGGATTGGGTATTTAGCTCCATATTGCACACAATTGCCTTGAAATATGCATTTGAACACCGCAACGTGCATTTAAGCCTGCACAATGAATATTTAAGCGCATAAAATCCATATTGCTGAGACTTAGCAACTAAAGTACATCTATTCGGGGTATAAAGTGTACAGTTTTGACTCTTGATTTTATTCCGGGTTTAAAATGTACAGTTTTTCCACAAATTCTTGATTTTAAATGAAGCCATTTTGACTCTTATCACTAAATCCAGATCCAAATCCGAACAAAAAAAATATTATTCTTAAAAGTTTTTAAAATTTGTATATTATACCCTCATAGTTGTTTTTACACTAAAACTTATTACAATTTAGCATCCTATTGAATCACATAAGCATTATTTTAGGCCTATATGACCTACTTACACTCTCCATGGTTTCAGACTATCCAGTCAACTTCAGTGAATTAGTCTCACAAACTCGAAATTTTAAAATTCAATGTAGGTGATCTTAATTTCAGTATTAAACAAATTGAGCCTATGTCTTTCAAAATTATTGATTGTTATATCGCTCTTTGATAATTTTAAATTCATGTTTTAATTACAAACTCAGTTGTGTCATTAATGTTTATCTCATATATTGATTCTCTATACATTTCAGTTATCCCTAAACCTAATAAACCGCTACAGCCTAGAACTTCTGTAAAAGCCATTGAACTCTTTTTACCCTTAATTGTGGTATAGACCTGTAGCTAACTACAAGAATTGTATATTACCCTAAAATTTATGACGATTATTAGTGAAACGCTTAGTATCATACCTTATAATTTAGGGATTAGACCCCGGTATACCATGATAGTTCCAATTGGCCTACATGACTCATATGTTGAGTGCCTAGTTTTATTTGCTACATATGTATAAGTGTCACTCTAGCTAAGTGTGCCAAGCCATTACTATTACTATTACTATTATTATTTTTCCCCAACAATTATGGGATTGCCTGTCCAAGTGTATGATATGCTTTGGACAATATTGTAATGGTATGTCTACACATTTGAAGCCCCTATGATCGATAATTTATGGGTTATTTTGTTATAGTTTGAGCCATTAGCCTGCTAACGTGATACACAATTTCTCCGGTTACACTCCACCATATTATTCATTTACATATCATTAGACTCCAGTATACCACTGACAATTCTATGACACTTCAGTTTGCCTCTAGATTTTTATATCAATACTAAATCCAGTTGCTCTCTAACAATACATTTTCTCCCCTACCTTGTATTGAAATAAAATTATCTACTTGGCATGTCTGCTTAATTGTTTTCCTTCTTGATGGACGACGAACCTGAGGAAGATGAGATACCTCCTGGACATTTGTATTTTTATTCTATATTACCTCGAAAATATTTTTGGTTACGTACGTATGGGTGGTAGCAGACAAGGATGGTAGTCCCTGCTGGAATATCTACATTGCAACTTATCATCTCTTGTGATTCCCGAATGTTTTCTACAAATTTAATTTTATATACGGGATGTACTAATAATTATGTATGTAATTTTTTTCAAACTCAGCTATGTAATAGGATTCTAGGCATCTCTACAATAAAAAGCTTTTAATTTTCGCTACCTTGAATTTATTTGTTATATATATTTTACTCCTTATATAGCATTAAAAACATAGAATTCGCAAATGTGATAGCATGGTATCAGAGCATCGCTGAGTTTTATGCATATATGGGACCAAATATAAGAATCTTCCGCCTACGACTTATACTATTATTAATATGAATATTTCTTTATCAGGTTTTGTTACTCGTATTGTTTTGTAGTAATGACTATTTGGAATGATATCTATCTTGATATTCATGATTCGACTCACGAAAGGTTTGAACAAGAAATTAAAGAGGTCATATGTGTAAAACTCTGTCAACACATAAGGAGCATTGATTGTGACTGGGCAATTTCTACTCATGAGATCCAACACAGTCTGCTTGTTGGATGCCTTATGGGAAAGGCTCAATCAACCCGATAGGCCAAAAGGTTCTCAAAAGACCCTGACACTCCTCAACAAGCAATCCACCTCACATGGCATGTCGTGCCACCTAATGAATCACACAATTACTCCCCTTAACTCGCCAATCGATTATGGCTCTCTTTATCCCACCACTACTATCTTTACCCCCACGAATACCAGTACTTCCCCAAATGATTTAGTTCCCTCCAAAACTGACCCAGATCCCTAGTTTGAATGAACGGTTCCTTAAATACTTAAATACTACCGTGGGTATATGACCGCAAGTAAATAAAATCTATAGGTTTGCATGTGTAAGTAGACGAAATCCATATTCCCGAATGAAGATAGTAGTTCAAACTAATAGTTCTTTTGTATTAGTTTAGTGTTGTTTTATTGTAAAATAGGTTCAACGACTATGTAATTTTATTTGTTCTCTTTCTATGTTTCCTGTGTACTATTATGTAACCCAATGTGATATAATATAACAATTATTTTGCTATATCTCTACTTGTAATTTATCCCTTAATACATTATTGATATAGGATGATTAATACTTGAGGAACTACCAATGGAACTTAATAGGAGCGATCTATTCCACAGATGCCTAATCCAACTACCAACAATGAAGGAATTCTACGTTGTTTTCAGGAATAAACTATGCTAACCCAGCAACAACAAAATATGATTCCACCCCTCATTAATAATGACCTATCAAAAGAAACTCGAAGAATGAACGCACTTTAAGAATTTATGAGATGAGAGTGCACTAGCAATCATTGAATAAACTTGTTTAACTAAATTCCAATTTTATGCACATATTTTAATTAAAACCCCGAGCTCATGCATCTAATTATGATTGACAGAATATACGTAATCAAGCATGCATACAATCACAAACATGGATTTGAGGAAAAATACCCCAAGGGGAAAAACCTTTTTATTTCACTATATTATGTAAACCACGACTTATGGATACAAATAAATACATTGGTTCGTTATCGTTGGGAAGAGATACCGCAAGAGCTCCGATGGTCAGCAGTGAAGACAACCTTTCTTCTTCACAAGATGTACTCAAGGAATGAGTATAATGCATAACAAGGGTTTAGAATGATTCACATAAATATTTGGGACATTTTGGTGAATCATAAGAGGTTTAAAACTCAAAAGATGAAGTCTTAAAATCGCATTTTTTTTTCTTTCGAAAACGGAGTTGTAAAGACTTGAAAAACCTAGATGTACAAATAGGTATTTATAAAAAATTAAATCAGCACGGTCGTTCGCTTGAATGGAAATAGATTTCGCTTGAACCCATATTGCACGACCTATCAAACGAGGTAAATGAAACCAAAACAGTTGCATGTCATTTGATGAAATACTTCAAGCGAGGTTTTGCGCGACCTATCTCGTGACATGCCATGTCACTTGATGAGGTCGTTTAAACTACATCAGCCTGCTGTTTGAATGACACGACTTAGTCGTTTGAACTACTGAAGCGTCAAAAACTAACTTCGCCAACAGTTCTTTAAAATTTAATTTTGACATGGAAAACCCTACTTATTTTACTAAAAACATTTTAGAAAAAATCCTAAATAAATACAAAAAATTAAAAACTCCAAATTAAACATTATACTATTTTAGTAAGTGGAGTTAGTGGGAACAGTTGAAAACGCATGTTGCACGTTGCTTGATGTTGATGCACTACGCATGTATGAATATAATGAGTGAGTGAAGCTTCGGATTCGAATAGAGGTCATCATGGATGATCATGTTGACGTGCCAAATGTAGCGGTATACGACATTCTTGTTGTGATCTAGGTTACATAGAAAACTCCTAGATTCTAAGCGAACATTTATAAAACCGTGTCTTTACAAATCTCCCCCTATGTCTATGCCGGTACATACATAGAAATATCCGAATTATGCTACCCAAATTAAAAAATAATTACATACAATTTAGTATCCCCAAAAAACCAAAAAACTTGGAAATACTAAATAACATGTCTTAAAAATCTTCAACAACTTCAAAGCTATAAAACTCCAACGTTTCTTTGTCGTCATCAGGGAGTGCAAAGAATCCTCAATTTCGTACTTACACACATGAGACGAGAAACATTACCCCTGATGTGCAAGAGTTTGAAATATAATAATAATAATAATAATAATAATAATAATAATAATAATAATAATAATAATAATAATAATAATAATAATAATAAATGAATATCAATTAAGCTCAAGCATATCGTTATCAAATCAAACAATCAAACATAACATCTCCCCCATAATTTGTTCTCCCCTTTTTTATGATGTTCCCAAATAGACAAATATGAACAACACAAAGCAATGCATATGGAGAGTGTCACAAGGTAATAAACTTCTCCTTTTGAATTTTTCAAAATTTTTGTAACAAACAAAGCTAAAATATACAACAAAGAATCATAGCATGAAAGAACACGAAAATAACCAAGTCGGTGATAGCGTAAATGTAGGGATGTGAGCAAGTTTGATAGGAAAATCAATGCAAACAAACATAACATATGTGCACCATGAATTTCGAATATTCCTAAAGAATGAACTCAATATCGTCCTTAGGTGTAAAAGTGGTGGAATTATAAGAAATTGACTTAATATAATCAACAAATCAAAGTTCAAAGTGATTTTCCCACCAATAACGTCCAAAACAATGTAATGCTTTTTTGAGATTTTTAGGAAAATGCAAAACCATTGATATCCAAATCAAACCAAACTCCCTAAAATGTAATAATGACCATGCAATGATATAGACTTTCTTAAGAATGATCATATTATCCTAAACTAGTTTGGCCTTGGCTACTTTTTGCAATGCCACACTTTTTCTGCTCTTTTCAATTCATTGGATCTTGGCTACTGTTTTCAATGCCACACTTTTGTGACCCTTTTCAATTCATTAGGGCTTGGCTATTGTTTTTAATGCCACACTTTTTTACCAAACGATGGCTTAATCGCAAAGGATATTATGATTACCTTTCATAGCCCTTCCCCATTTCTCACATAACATACATATATTAAAAAAAATTCCTCACGAGCAACGGATATTACACGCACTACTATTATTATTCTCATTTTATAGCATTTGATTTGTTTTCTAGACATAATTAAGATGAAAACACTCAAACGAACATGTGATAGACAAGTACAAAATACAAATAAAACTGTGCTTATGTGCATTAAAGGAGATAAGGAGCCAAACATGTAGAAGGATATCACTAATCACATCTTAATGACTCCGTACATTATAAAGCACATTGATGAAATGATGTAGCATCTCAAATCAGTATTAAACATCCGTTTGGAATATAGAAATGAATTTGTGACTTTGGCAATCTTAAATGTTCATTAATAAAAGGTGTAAACAAAATACAAAATTCTTTTTGTGTTTTTTAAAAAGTTTTATAAAAAGAAAATATTTTTGCCTTTTTCAAAAATTTATCAAAAACAAAATCTTTTTGGATTTCTCAATTTCTCAAAAAAATAGAAAATCTTTATGTATTTTTCTAAAAATAAGAAAAAAAATAAAAAAATTCTAAAAAAAATGATACAAATGATTCAATCTATAAATATGAATCATATGAAATGAACATGAAAAATGCATCATATTCTAGACATGGTAACCACCCGTCAGTCAAGTGTGCAAATTCCTAAAAACTTCCTAAGACTCTCGAATATAAGGGCGTCTAAAGGCTTCGTGAAAATATCGTCTCACTCGAGGTTGGTAGACAAAAAACTCAGGGACACAACTTTCTCTTCGACTAACTCATGGATAAAGTGTTCGCGTATGCTAATGTATTTTGTGAGTGAATACTGGACCAGATTATGAGATATGTGTGTTGCGCTCGTGTTATCACAAGAACGTGTATTGTGATATCCCATAATCCTCCAACATCTACTTTATTTACAGAAGTTGTGTGTAACAACTCCCAATGGCTATATACTCAGCCTTTGCAATGGATAAAGAGATGGAGTTTTTCTTCATTCTCAAATAAGAGACAAAGCAGAACTAAAGAAGAAACACCCACCAGAAGTGTTCTTACATCCATTTGAATCCCTAACTCAATCGACAACCGAATAGGCATATAAAGGTCATCGGGATGAGAGAGTCCCACTCACATATTTGACAATACATTTAAGAGCAAGTAAGTGCAACTCTTTTGGGGGTTCCTGATATTGCACACATAATCCTACACTAAAAGCGATGTCAGGATGACTGGCAGTCAAACAGAGAACACTACATATCATACTCCGATACAAGGTTTTCTCTACTTCTTTGCTTGAAATGCCATTGCTAAGCTTAGGTAATCATTGGCGTATGCGCGTGCTTAGCGAAGTCTAAATCGAATTTCTTCACCAGGTGTATTTCATACTTGGATTAGGAGATGAACATACCATCCTCTAGCTAACGAACCTAGAGACTAAGGATGAATGTAATCTCACTAACCATGATCATCTCGAACTCACTCTTCATCTCCTCCTCAAAGTCGTGAGAATGTCAGAAGCACGTGGATCACATGACCATGTCGTCCACATAGACCTGGGCAACCCAAATATCACCATCTCATCTCTTAATAAACAACGTCTTATCAACTGCCCCTCTTTTGAAGCCATGGGCTAAGAGATAGGAAGTAAGCCTCTAGTACCAAGAACGGGATGCTTAATTCAAACCATATAGGTCTTTTCTTATAAAATAGATGTGATCAGGGTGCTTAGGGTCTTCAAACCCTTTTGGTTGTTCCACGTAAATATCCTTCGATAGAATTCCATTCAAAATGCACTTTTGACATCGATCTGATATAACTTGAAGCACAAATGACAGGCGATAGCGAGTAGTAAACTAACGGACTCAAGCCTCACAACATGAGCAAATGTCACATCAAATTCTACACTTTCTACTTATGTGTAGCCCTAAGGGACCAACCTAGCCTTATTTTAAATAATGGTACCATTATTATCGATTTTATTCTTATAGATCCACTTTGTACCAATCATATTCTTCTCACTAGGTTGGTGGACAAGTTCCCAGACATCATTCTTTCTAAACTGAAGCAAATTATCTTACATAGTGAATATCGAGTGTTCATTTTTGAGTGCTTCTTTGACGTTCTTTGTCTCGACTTTAGACGTGTAGCACAAAAGGCTAACCATGTTCTCTAGATGAGCACGAGTCTTAACCCCTAAAGCGGGATGTCCTAAAATGATGAAAGGGTCATGAATCTTGCAAACCCAAGCAGATGTATCCTCTAAGTCAGGAGTAGGGTCCACCCTAGGTGTGTGAGAGATAATGAGGTCATCAACGGGAAGTGCATCATCCTCACACAAAAGGATAAAATCAACAAATTTCAGCGTTTCATTATCTTGCACTGTGACGTTTATTAACTCCATAACCTTAGAGCTTCTCGGGTTAAAAATCTAGTATGCTCTACTCATTGATGAATATACTAACAATATTCCCTTGTCCCTTCGGGAGTACAACTTTCCTAATTGCTCTCTATCCCGTAGGATGTAGCATTTTCTCCCAAAGAAACAAAAATATGAAGGGTGTGTCTTCTTTACAGTCCATATATCATAAGGTGTCTGAAGAGTGTGTGGATGAAGGTAAACCCTATTCATCGTATGGCATGCAGTAGACACCACCACTGCCAAAAATCTCCTAGAAACTCTTTAACCAAGAAGCATATATCTAGACATCTCCTGAATCATTCGATTCTTCCTTTCAACAATCCTATTTTGACGAGGAGTCTTCACGAACAAAAATTCATATTTAATCCCGAGGCTGTCACAGTAAAGATCCACCTTTACTTTCATAAATTTAATGTCATTATCACTATGCATTCTATTAATAGTGACGCCGTGTTGATTTTACAAGACACGACACTTGGTCATAAGAAACTTTATAGCATCGTATTTCTCTCTCAAGAAACCTACTATGGAGTAACGAGAGAAATCATCTACCATCACGAGGATATACCTCTTACCCCTAAGCTCTCAGTACGAGTAGGACCCATAAGATCCATGTTAATCAACTCAAGCACCCGTGAAGTGGTAATGGAATTCAACTTCTTGTGGGGGATACAGACTTGCATTCCCAACTAACAAGCTCCACAAATTGCAGAAGTTGGCTTCCCAAGTGACTGTAAGCCACGTACTAGATCTTTTTTAGCTAAGAAGTCCAAATCTCTAAAATTCACGTGACCTAGACGTTAATGCCATATATTTATAGGAGTGATCCTGGAACTATTTCAGATAGATGAGGACTTGGGCACAATCCCATAACAATTATCTTCAGTCCACACCCCTTGTAATAGAATTTTATCATCTTCATTATAAACATTGCACTCATTCCAGTCAAACTTTAATGCAAAGTCAGCGTCACATAGTTAGCTAATGTTGCAAAGGTTCTCTTTCAAACCTTTGATGTACAAAACATTATCTAGCTTAGGAAATCGTGGCATATCTACTGTACCTCATCCTACTATGATCGACTTTCTTCCATCTCCAAAAGTGACTTTACTTTCCTTACGATCCTCTAAGTAGGTAAAAAATGAGGCATCACCTATCATGTGCTTGGAGCACCCACTATCAAAATACCACTGTGTAGTATTATGTGCTTTAAGAGAAACATGAATAATAAGGGCATTAACGTCATGCTTAGGTACCCAAACATGGTAACCTTATGTTTTCCCTTGTCATTGTTAGTTCTAGCCTGATTTTTGGAAGCATCCGCTAACAGCAAAGACATCATTTGGAATTCATCCATCAAACTCTAAGATGTGGAGACTAGAAAATCAACCTTTTCTCTAAGACTAGTAAGATCTCTAGTGGTACGTGCCGGAGAAAATGTACATCATTTCAGACCCAAACTATAGCAAAACTCCCTAAGTGGCCTTTCCTCTTGTAGCAAGTACAAAATATACAGTCTTAGACCGACCTTGGTTATTGAACTCTTCTTTGGGATTTTGGTTGATGGACGTATGGATTCATAGTAAACTCATGAATTGGTTTCGATGTAACATGAGATGTAAAAACACCATCAAAACATATTCCTTACCTTTCACCAAACCCTAAAGTAAGGGAGAGGAGCATCTTTCACGTGTTTCCAGATCTGTCCTCGATCTTTACCTTGACCTCCCGGGTTCTCTAAGGTCATGAGTGAGTTGGGCAATAAGGGCTTAAAGTTTCTTTCTAGCCTCCACGGAAGAATGGATCTCACTAGTAAGACTATCCACTTGCTTGGTCAAGTCCTCTTTCTCTTTCTCTCTCTCTCTTTAAAATGACTTTCTCTCTCTACACAAACTCTCTCTCTCTCAACACAATATTTTTCTCTTTATCCTAAAGGCAGTGCTAATGGAGGACTCCCTCTCTCTCTTGTCTCTCCCAAATATTTCTCTAAGGCGATGATACTAAGAGCTAATGCTTTCTTACGCTATTTAGTTTTAAATAAATCAGTATACAAATCGACATAAGTGCGTCATAGATCACTCTCGCTCTCACTTGCAGCATTCTCCCCCTTATTCACATCGCTTTAAATGTTGAGGTGTCCCTATGAAGTAGCATCCTCATTGTCGTGAGTTTCACTATCAATACTCACATGACTAGGCATGAATGCGACGAAGTTACATTCATGGAGTGACTCATCTCTAGAATCCACCAACTAAACCTCACTATCATTACTAAGGGAGGCATTTAAAGCATCTTTGCCTTTGCCTGAATGTTTCAACCTACTTGGAGACTCAAAAGCCTTATGACATCTACCTTCGCACTCATAACCTCTCTCTTCATCTCTTTTAGGCGTGTCCTTTTTATCTTTATCATTTTTCTTTCCAGATTTATTTTTCTCAAAATTCTTTTTATCTTTAAAATTGCCGTTATTTTTCAATTTGAGAAATTTCTTGAATTTTTTTTTCAACCAAAGAAAATCATTTAATCAAAATCAAACACCGAATTTGACGTCTTTTCCTCTTTTCTCTTAGATGACTCACCCCTCTTTCTTATTGACCCCTCAGTTTTTCTAGCCCGGGCTTTAAGTGCTTCCCCTTTATCTTTTGATTTAATCGTATTAGGAAACACGTCAATTTCATATGTCTGGAGGTCTCCTACCAGTTCTTCTAATTTCAGACTACTCAAATTTCCTATAGAATTTAGCACATTAGGAATAAAACTTTTAGGCAATGATCTCAAAATATTTTCAACTACTTTAGCATCAGGACAATGTTCTTCAAGATTGAAACTAGTGTTAACAACATCAGGTAAACGAGCATATATTTAATTAAAACATTCAGATTCAAGAATGGTAATTATTTCAAATTGAGTAGTTAAATTTCGCAATTTAGACTCTTTAACCGCATTAATGCCTTCATAGATAAGTTGTAAAACATCCCATGCTTCTTTTAATGTTGTACATGTCATGATGCGTCGAAACTCATCGGGTGTGATGGCTCCAGAAAATGCACTTAGCCCATGAGAGTTATATGTAACCCCTTTAAATTCTTCCTCAGTCCAATCTGACACTAGTTTAAGATTTGTCACATTTTCTATGGTGATAGAGGGAGGATTCCACCCTCTTTCACATACAACCCATACACGTTTATCAATGGCCTTTAAATGAAATTTCATACGGGCTTTCTAATATGCATAGTTAGTCCTGTAAAAAAATGGCACCCGATTATACAAGTCTTCCATTGAGTTTGCTCTTTTTCAAAAATCAATTTTTAGACAAAAATTGATAACCAGAAAACTTTTGGGGAAAAATTACACGGTATAATTGTGTAATTTTCTTTGATACCAATTTGAGAGTGCTCTATAAATCAATGAATAAATGTGTTTAACTAGCTTAGGCATCTAATTGTGATTGAAAGAATATACGTAACCAAGCATGGATACAATCAGAAACACAAATTTGAGGAAAAATCCCCCAAAGGGGAAAAACCTTTTTATTTCACCATATTATGTAAACCACGACATACAAATATAGAGAAATACATCTTGTTGTGACACACGAACACCCATAGACATCTATTCTTGTCGTCGTCCAGAGATCCCGCAAGAGCTTCAATGGTCAGTAGTGAAGACAACCTTTCTTCTTCACAAGATGTACTCTAAGAATGAGTAGAATGAGTAACAAGGGTTTATAATGATTCACATAAATATTTGGGATGTTTTGGTGAATTAAAAGAGGTTTAAAACTCAAAAGATGAAGTCTTAAAATCACAGTTGTTCTGTAAAAAACAGAGTTGTAAAGACTTGAAAAATCTAGATGCAAAAACAGGTATTTATAAAAAATTAAGTCGGCGCGGTCGTTCGAATGACATATGGGTGTCTATCAAATGATAATAGATGTCGCTTGATCCCATATCTCATGACCTATCAAACACGGTAAAAGAAACCAAAACAGTAGCATGTTGTTTGATGAAATGCTTCAAGAACGCGTGACCTATATCGCGACATGCAATGTTGCTTGATGAGGTCGATTGAATGGCATCATCCTCTCATTTGGACGACATGGCTTAGTAATTTGAACAACTGAAGCATCGAAAAATAACTTCGTTAACAGGTCTTTAAAATTTAATTTTGACTTAGAAAACCTGACTTATTTTGCTAAAAACATTTTAGAAAAATTTTCGAATATATATGGAAACATTAAAATCTCCAAATTAAACATTATACCATTTTAGTGAGTGGAGTTAGTGGGAACGATTAAAAACGCATGTTGCATGTTTCTTGATGTTGATGCACTACACACGCATGAATATGATGGGTGCATGAAGCTTCATATTCAGATAGAGGTCGTCATGGATGATCATGTTGACGTGCCTAATGTAGCTGTATACGACGTACTTGTTGTGATCTAGGACACATGGAAGACTCCTAAATTCTATACAGACATTTATAAAATCATGTCCTTATATGAGACAAAAACCCCCAACATTATTTAGGAAGCCTGATATGGTTAAAGTTGAAAAAATAATCCGTCAGACACTTGAAGTGCTGAATGGGGGTAGGCATTAACCTTAAACTTAGGGTAAGATTGGTTTTATATTTATTCGAAGGAGAAGAAAATTTCTGGTGGCTGTCTATTCCACGTTCCTGGAATGCAAACAAACTAACTTGGGTTCAATTTGAAGAAATCTTCTTCAGAAAATACTTTTCAGAGTCCGTAAGGGAACAAACAACCATAGATTTCCTAAGCCTACAACAATAATAAATGACTATAGCTCAGTACAAGGCTATGTTCCCCGAATTATCTCGATATGCTCAGGAATATGTTGACACCAAACCCAAAAGGTGAAAGCATTTTGAACTATGTTTACACCAAAACATCAAATTCTCCATCATTCCTTTATAAGTTCGAGAGTTTAATCGAATAATCGAAATAGAATCCTTTAAAGAAAAACACCCCTACTTTACCAACACAGCCCGAATCTCTACTCCTTCCTAAAATACTTATGTTATTAGGAACCAACCCAATCAACGAGATCATCCCTATAACAAGCTAAAGAATGGCTGGGTATTCAGTTAAATTCAGCACAGTTACAGCCGACCTTTGATGCGTTGTCATGAATGCAACCAAGTAGGACATCTTAGACCCCAATGCTATATTCTACACATGCCTCCTCCTCCTATATCCACCAACTTTATCAAATCTTCTTTCAAAATCCAACCAATAACTCTAACCATTCACCACAACAAAATCCCCATGAAAGAAAACAAGAACTAGTCAATTGGAGCTAAGATCGTAATTCCCCCTTTCTCCCAGCAAAAAATCCAAATTACCACGGTGTGGTCGAAGGTAATCTTCCTTTGTATAATATTTTCGCACATATATTATTTGATTCTGGATCTAAACACTATTTAATTAGTCATTCATGTGTGACTCATCTGTAATTATCCTTTAGTCCATTAGCTCACCTTTTTACTATAGGAATGCCAATGGGAAAGATGGCCGTTACCAATAGGATTTGTAAAAATCACCCTTTATATTTTTGAACCATGACAATAATCAAAGATTTACTAGTGCTGGATATAATAGATATTGATTTAATAATAGGAATGAACATTTTATGTCTGAACTTTTCTCACATTGACTATCATGAGAAGACAGTGGCATTCAAACCACCCCATTAAACTTCATTTCATTTCCAAGGACAAAATCCCCACCAAGCTCTACTTTTTTTGGATAAGTGTAAAAGAAACATCCTCCCTTTATAACATCTTTGCTAAATACAAGGATTTTCTTACCAAAGATTTACTTAGAATACCTCCACCTCGAGAAATTTAATTGTTTATCAATATGTTTCCAAATACCTTCCCTATCTCAATACCCCCTTATCGTATGGCTCCTTTATAATTGTGAGAACTTTGAACACAGCTGTCCGACCTACTCAATAAAGGATTTATATGCCCTAGTACATCACCTTGGGGAGCTCCAGTTTTATTCGTGTGAAAGAAAGATTTATTTATCAATTTCCAAAAATTTCACCAAGTGACCATCCAGAAAAATATGCATTGTGTAGGATAAGTGACTTGTTTGACTACTTGCAAGGGTTAAAGATATTTTCAAAGATTGATTTAAGATCTAGATATCACCAACTTGGTGTTAGGAAAGAAGACATACCAAAAACCACGTTCTGGACGATGCCATTTTGAATTCTTAGTCATGTCATTTGGATTAACAAATGCCGTTGTTGCTTTCATGGACCTAATGCATAGAATATTTTACCCTTTATTAGCTCAATTTGTGATCGTCTTTATAAATCACATCTTAATTTATTCCAAGACCAGGGCAAAGCACGAAGAGCGCCTATCTATAGTATTGGAAAGCTTTCATAAACATGAAATTTACGTAAAATAGAGTAAATGTGATTTCCTCATAAAAGAGGTAAAGTTCCTTGGACGTGTAGTCACTGAAGTAGGTGTAAAAGTAGACCCAGCCAAAGCCACCACAGTACTTGAATGGCCTCAACCCACCACCATTACAGAACTACATAGCTTTTTAGGACTTATTGGTTATTATCTATGCTTTGTGGAAGAATTTTCCCAAATTTCCCTACCTTAAATGAAATTGAAAAGAAAGGATGTTTAGTTTATATGGACCTCGAAATGTGAGCAAGCCTTTTGTACCTTAAAGGAAAAGTTAACTACCACCCCTACTTTGACCATTCTTTCTATCAATACCAGCTATGATGTTTACACCGACGCCTCCCTACAAGGATTTAGTTGTGTATTGATGTAATAATTGAAAGTGATCGAGTACGGATCAAGATAATTGAAATTTCATGAGCTTAACTATCCAAGACAAGACTTGGAATTAGAAACAGTAGTCTTTGCCCTGAAAATTTGGAGATGTTATCTATATGGAGCAGAATTTAAGGTGTTTTCTGATCATAAGAGTCTTAAGTACATCTTCACTAAAGGTATCTCAACCTTCGGTAAAGAATATGGATATAATTCTTATAGGATTATAAGTTTAACTTACTATACCATCCCGAAAAAGGTAATGTAGTTGCTGATGCCTTACACCGCAAAGCCTAGGGAAGCCTCCATTGTATGTTCATATTCTTAGAAACCATTAGAGATTACAATCTACAACAAGACTCCTACAAGACCCAAGTTTTTCTACATAACATTGTCGCTCTCCCCATTCTGTATAAGAAAATCATTAACCTCCAAGATCCGGATGAATTTTTGCATTCCAAGAAGAAAAAACTTAGAAACAACCTCCCCTAAAAGATTGGACTTTGGACCTCGAGGGTGGATTAAAATTTAGAAATCGAGTATGTGTTCCTCTCACATACTCACTATGAGAAGAAATCCAATAAAAAGATCACCATTTTTAATTCATGATTCACCTCGGAAGCACAAAAATGTACCAAACTCTCAAGAAACATTATTGGTGGCCCAGTATAAAGAAGTATGTTATGCACTTCATAGAAAAGTGTCTAACTTGGTAATAAGTGAAGATTGAGCATCAATATCCTAGCTATTTACTCTAACCCCTTCCCATCCCATAATGGAAATGGGATCATATAACCATAGACTGTGTCAGCAGATTGCCTCGAAATTTTAACGGATATAATACGATATGGGTTATTGTCGTCTGCCTTACAAAATCCGCCCATTTTCTACCAACTAGATCCATCGATTCCTTCCAATGATTAAGTGAACTTTACATCAAGGAAATTTTTAGACTTCATGGTGTACTTATTTCTGTTATGACCGATCGAGACACAGATTTATAGGAAGGTTTTGGCAAGCCTTATAAACCTTCGTAGGAACCAAACTCTACCTAAGAATTATATTTCATCCTTAACCCGATAAACAATCTGAATGAGTAATTAAAAATTTGGAAGATATGTTACGAGCCTTCACGTTAGACTTTCCAAATTCATGGAATAATCATCTTGCCTTGGTCGAATTCTCCCACAATAACAGTTGTCAAACCAACATTCAGACCACTCCATATGAATCTCTCTATGGATCACCCTGTCATTCACCTTTATGATGGAATGAATCAGGAGAAAATCACACACTTGGACTCAAGGTCATCATCGAAACAATAGAAAAAATATTCCTTATTCGAGAAAGATCACATTCAGCCAGAGTGGATAAAACAATTATGTTGACACTCGTCGAAAGCCTTTAGAATTTCAAATATATAAACAAGTGTTCTTATGAGTATCTCAAAGGAAGGGATAATTCGATTAGGAAAAAGTGGGTAATTAGCACCTTGCTATGTTGGTCCCTTTAGAATCATCTAACGTATTGGACGAGTATCATATCATCTAGAATTACCTTCCGAACTATCCAATCTCCATGAGATGTTTCATGTTTTGCAACTGCAAAAATATATCTTTAACCCGAGTCACATCATTACTTGGAAGGATATGACAGTTGAATCCAACCACAAATTTGAGGAAATTCCTATTCAAATTCTCGACCAACAAGAGAAGGTTCTCTGATGTAAAACTATCCTACTAATCAAAGTTCTTTGACAACACCACGGAGCTTGAAAAGCAACATGGAAAATAGATACCCTATGAGACAAAAATACCCTGCACTTTTTCTAGGTAACTTCGAGGACGGAATTTTTTAGGTGGAAACAATGTAACAACCCACTCTAAATATACTCTAAATATACCAATATACCCTTAAGGAAGAATTAAGTTAACTTACACTTTCATAAATCAATTAAAACCTAACTTTTTCTCAAAGATTGACCAAATGACTTATATTTTATAAGAATATCATGAACAAATACTGCAGGTTTGAATAATTGCACATAAGTCCCTAAAATTTTAGAAAGTAACTCAAAAGTCCTACATTCTATGCGAATACTATCTAAGGACCTAAACTAAAACCCAAACTTATTCATACATGCTCCCTTGCTGACAAGGACCCAGATTGAATGCCAATAAGGCATGTTCTATGTGGAGTACCATGGGTACCCATTCTCCACCCACATATACAATGGTGGAACTTCTGAAAACTTAGTTGAAGCTCACCTCTCAACTAACCAATAAACTCCTCCCCCACCAACCCTATAAAAGGCCCCCTCACCTCGGTAAAAACCCACAACAGTTAAGAGATTTTCCAATGTAAAATTTTGAGAGTTTTAGGATTTATGTTATTTTATGTATGAATGTTTGTTTCTTCAATTTGGTTATAGAATTATGTGTTTACATATGTTAGTTAACGTGTGTATGCACTGAAATAACTCAAAAATTGAAAAACTCCATTGAAGCTTGAGCTTCAATGGAGAATTCTGCTTCCTGGACTTTGAACCCATTTCAAAGTGAGGTAAGTTGAGCTTAGGTTCTCAGGAACCTAAGTGCAAGGTTTAATTGAACCAAAAACAGGTTTTAATACCTCAATAAAAGTTTGAAGTTTCCGGGAATGGAATTTTTAGAAAACAAATTCAGGAGTTTTACTCGACCAAAATCCCTCAAACCAGTCTTGTTTTGATACGTTTTCAATATAAAAGAAAACCCTTATAATGCCAGAATAAGAATCATATCTTTCGGTCACTTATGTTTAGTCAAATTTTTTTCCATTTTTACATAAACTCAATAGATCAATTTATCCCACCAAAATCCTTGAAATCAATATGGTTGGATTCCTCTTAAAAGGTTATGCAATTTTCATTTAGGGACCAACTTAAATGAATATCTAAAACGTCTCAAATTTAAGGTCAAAGTCTCAAAACCTTAAAGTCAAACCGTCGAAGGTTAAAGATGAGTGGGTTTCATGCGTGTGAGTAGGGTCAAACCAGACGCGTGAATTGGTTGACTTAGCGCGCGAGGGTGTATCTCCAATCCGAAAAAAATTGATTTTTCCCCAAAATTTTATTTGTTAATTCTGAAAAAAATGGTTTATTACATCATACTGTTTGGATCATAGGAAAGTATTATCACGAGAAAACCAGTTTTAGAAGTTTAAATTCAAGTTTTAATTTTACACATTAACCCCTTACCAATTTTTCAAGTATTTAAAACAACCCCAAACTTTTTCCACAAATTCTTAAGTTTAAATAAAGCCATTTGTCTGCTATCACTAAATCCAAATCTTAATAGAAATAAGGAAAAATATTATTCTTAAAACTTGTGAAAATTATAGATTAAACCCTCTTAGTTGTTTTTACACTGATACTTCTTACAATTTAGCATCCTACGACATCACATAAATATTATTTTAGAACTATATGACGTGCTTACACTCTCCATGATTTCAGACTATCTAGACAACCCTAGTGACTTAGATGCACAAACTCGAAATTCAAAAATTTAAAGTAGGTGATTTAATTTTTGTATTAAACAAATTGAGCTCCTGTCTTTTAAAATTACTATTTGTTATATCACTTTGTGATAATTTTAAACTCATGTTTCAATTACAAACTCATTTATATAGTTCATGTTTATCCCGTATATTGATTCTCTCGATATTTCTGTTATCCCTAAACCTAATAAACTGCTACAGCCTATAACTTTCGCAAAAGCAACTGAACTCTTTTTACCCTTAATTGTGGTACAACCCTACAACCTACTACAATAATTGCATATTACCCTACAATTTATGACCATTATCAGTGAAACCCCTAGTGGCATACCTTAAGATTTAGGGATAAGACCCCTATATACCACGACAATTATAATTGGCCTATAGTAATCAGATGCTGAGTGCTTAATTTTTATTTGCTATACATGTATGAGTGCCACTCTAGCTAAGTGTGACAAGCCATAATAATTATTATTTTTCACCAAAATTTCTAGGATTGTCTGTCCAAGTGTATTTTGTAACACCCCGCCTAATTAAATACCAGGTGGCCAATCCCATACCAAATTAAAACAGAATATACAGTTGGCTCATTCTTAGCATCACTGTCAAAAACATTTACAACTCACCCAATACTCAATTAAGCTGGTGTTATAAACTTTCCAAATTTTAATTTAACAAAATCCATTTCCAGTTTAAGAATAACACAATACATTTTACTCTACAACACTGATAACCAAATAGATAACACAAAAGAATTTAAATGCAATTGGAATAAACATTCCCAAATAATATTAATCCATTACAGTAATCCCATCAATAACAACTTTATTAAAAGACACGAATACAATAGTATCTGACTCCGATAGGAAAAGATGACTGAATCCTTTGGGCGACATGCCCCAACTAAGAGAATACTGTGAATCAAAAGATGATAGGCGTCTAAGCAAAACTCCATAGCTCCATAGCTTATCGTAATCCGCTAAGGTTGGCGTCCCTGTTGCTGGACACCTGATATAGGAGATACAATAGAAAAGAAAATATGCAAGGAAACGGGTTAGAGCCCGATTGTGAAAATGATTTTTAAAACAGCAAGTATTTAACAAGTGCAATAAATCTTTTATTATGTACATGTTAGACCTAACTCTCACTTGCTATTCTCACCTCTCAACTAGAGTGCCCACTTAACGTTTCCTATTAACCTCCTAGTTAATGGTTCCTCTTTAACAATTCCATAATACAATTCCATTCCCATATCATAACCCCCATATGTCCCATACCATACGTCACATTATTATTCCATTACATTTCTCCTTTATATGAATCGTTTCTCATTAACATGAATCGTTTCTCATTAACATGAATCATTTCTCATTAATATGAATTAATCTTTTCAATTCCATAAGCATAAACATTTATTAACTTAATTCCATTATCTTTCTCTATTCACTATTATCTACAATTATCACCGTAGATGGAGTTAACCACAATATATATCCATTCAATCATTTATATATATATATATATATATATATATATATAATACGGCACCCCGAGTCACAGCTGCGGTGCAATGCATTACTCTACTATCAAGTCCCATCATTGCAGGTCGCCGAATAGGAGACAAAAGGTTCGGTAAGGATTCCTCGAACCACAAACAACAACACAATCATTGGAGGCGAACATAGTTCCCATACCCATGCGTCACGCACATACCTACGTACCCATAGTCAGCGGACTTATCAACTCCCTGATAAGTCTTTCATAGACCTATGTTCTCGAGCGACAAATCAAAGATCCGATGGATTCATCAAGATATGACTGCCTTCACGCACAAACCCCCCATCGATAGCAAGTAAGCTAGGTATGTCATACACATAAATCATCAATCAAATAGGCATTATTATACCTATAATATAATATCAATAAGGTACTCATATTACCCTAAGATAATTCCCATACGTTGCATTATCTCTCTTTTAAATTCCATGTATTAAAATATCATATCTTTACTTCATAATTTAAGTATCCTCTCATCCTATAAAATACCTCCACTCCTGACGTTGTTAAGGTTCATGCGCGGAGCGTCTCGCAAAGCGAAATCCAAACAAGGAACCCCTCCAATACACTACTACTTAACTTTGTCGATCGAGGAGGTCCAACAACTTCAACTATGCGATCGGGATAACCTCATACCCTCTTTCAACCAAATGTGTTCTAAACTCCCATCTCTATCCAGGAGCCATACCACTACGCTCTTGTACTACACTCAGTCCTTGCAAAATCGATAATGAGCTTAAACTCAGTCCTTGATGTTCAAATTGTAACCCTAAGGCTACCCTCACTCAATACACAAGATTCAGATAGGTTTTTCCTCAACATATATTAAGTAAGAAGTCACTAATATCCTACTGGTCCATAACATCATTCCTCCCGAATTACTACGAGTTTATCTCTCCTTTTAATTAAGGTTAAAATCGATAGTTTCAACACATCTTCTTTCACTTAGGATTAAACCCTCTTGTAAACTTAAGGATACCCAGGTATTATATTAAATCACCCCTACTGGTCCTATATTTAATCCTCATACATCCCCATTTGGAATTTAACAAATGAATCTAGCACCTGAAATTCCATTCAATATAATTTTCATCATTTTAATCACTTGAATCCAAATCAAATTAATTCAAATCTTATCAAGGGTTTACTGATATTTTCTAAGTCCCATAATATCCAAATAATAATCAACAAAGATCTACCAAATATTTGGAATAAGAACCAACATTTAAAAAGAAACAACTTTACATATTCTGGGGAGGTCGATCGATCAAAGGCAGGGGTCGATCGATCAATCCCTCAGGTCCAAGCCTGGTTTTCTGCATTTTCTGCAACTACGAGTTTCACCATTTTTAATCATTCAAACCTTCATATTAACATCCCAAATCACTTATAATTATTACTACATGATATACCAACATATATGAACGAGTTATAATACTTTAAACATCCTAGAATCATCAAGAGATTGGATTAAAAGCATGTTTCTCTCCTTATTTCCAGAAAATCATCAACATATTAACTTCAAGAACACTTCAATGGTTTTTTACATTTTTATTCAATATATTCATGATCATTTCGTGGATTATTATCATCCTACAATATGAGTTTACTTCCTATATTATTTCAGTTTTTAGAAATTCGTATAACAACTCCATTATGTCTTCCAAACAAGAAAAATCATCTCTTTTCATAATTATTCTAACATGGACAATATACGAACTTAAATTGCAAATATCACTTGCCTTTACAGAAGGTCTGATCCTTTGGTGTAGTATATCTCAGATGGTTCTTCCTTTTTCGATGAGCCTCCGGTGGTGGTTGGTGGTGGTGACACTTAGTTCTTAGTTCTTCTCCTTCCCAAGTGAACTCCTCTCTTCCCAAGCACCCTTTCACTCTCTCTAGGAAGATGACTTCTCCAATTTGTGAAGAGGAGATGTATAACCCACGTTCACTTAATCTACCTATACTTATAATAGGACAAAACCCGAAATCACTATTCACCCCCTAGAAAAATGACCAAAATACCCTTTTGGGTTGTCTATTCATTTCCAAATGACCCGAGACCCAAATCCAACATCCAAATAGACTTTTCTGACTATTTCAACCCTTCCGGACGCAATGACGCAGTTGAAATGACTATAAGGTCGATTGAAAATAAATTTCCTTTTTAATTTAATAAATTAGTCCCGACACGTCCCATACCGCGTCTGACTAAAAATTTAATTTACCGAGAAATTATATCATACCGTCATATCAATGACATCACATTCATATATTACCTAAATATATTTAAGTAATATTTCGGAATCATCCATTTTAATATCCACAGTCCGGATAAAACCTGAATGAATTAATTAATAATAAAATCCAATTAATCCATTAATTTAAAATACAACCCATTTTAAAAGTCATTTAAAATTACGGGGTATTACATACTTCCCCCCTTATAACAGAATTTCATCCCGAAATTCAGGAACATAAATCATACCGGTAAGGTCAACTCCGAGTATAAATCTCACATCGCAAGAAATCTAAGATGTACCGCCCATACAGTACATTAGCCAAAATCCCTATCGATGTTATACGCCAAACCTCACCATATAGCTCCAACTAAATTGAATATAAACTTTACCCAATCTTCCCTATACCGTCCTCGTGACAAACTTTAGGAAAAATTATCCTCACATATTGAACAAATAATTCCTGAAGTCTCAACTAATTACTTTTTCACAATTATGAAAACTACTACCATTCAACCATCCAGGACGCCCATACACCCTATCGTACCGCTTTCAGCGCTAATGCGATAAAATAAATCCAAATACACAAGTGACAAGGTATAGAGCATCTAAGTGCAACAACAACAAAAAAGAAACTACAAATCTCAATCTCTTCAAATTAAATACCAAATCTCTCGAATTACATACAACAACTAACTTGAAAATAAAATACAAATCTCCAAAGCTATATACATCAAAATAATACAAATCTTTCCCAAACAATCCTCGCTAAAATCAATCTCCATCCCAAAATCCGCGCTAACCTGCCACTAAAAGAAAATATGGGAAAGTACACAATACGACAAGAAAGATGCTCAACAAATATATGTTAGCGATGAATAAAACGTAACAACACGAGTACGAATATTCAAATCAAAATGAAAATCTCAAAGCATTTATCAATATAATTTCTCAACAACACTTTAACCAGATCACCAGGCCTCACCACATCCGTATATGCTTTATCAAGCCATAGCTCGAGAAACATGAATTTTGGCTGGTGCCCAACATCCGTGCCATATTAAAATCTCATGATAACGTGATCATCAACAATATAATGATACCACATGAATCAAAATAATTTCAACAATTATTTTCCAGATTTCAATGAATTTATCAATTCAAATATGAGTTCAATTAAACAAGAATTCAAAGAGAATGACACTCGCAAGATTTAAGGAGCATATTGTGTAAAACCCCATACCTCAAACCATGATGAGAAACCAATGATCACATCCTCAAGATCAACTCAAAAGATCTACCAAAGCTCCTCCAAGAACCTCCAACAAAATATCCCCAAGAACACGTCTAATCTAAGGTTGGAACTCATAAATCTCAAGGGCCAATGTGTATATAAAAAGAAGAGGAATATAAAATATATTTGCTGCCAAAATTTGTGCCAAAAGTATGTTAAAAGGGTTGCCCACGACTTCCTTTTATAATGCAAAGAAATGAAGAGTTTGAATCCAAAAGACTCCTTTAAATAACGCTATTAAATGAAGAGTTGGAAGCCAAAACAACTCCAAGAGTTAAAAACATTTAAAAATCATTTTAAAATCTGTTTTAACTCCGATTTCGAAACCGTTTGAAATTCTCGCCTTTAAAAATAATAACCACCATATTTGAGTAATAAAAATAATTTTATCAAAAACTTTATTTTCCTCCATTTTCCAGAAATTAATTAAAATAGCCCAAAAATTACGCGGGTTATTACATATTTTATGCATTGCACGATGTTATAATGACATGTCTACGCATTTGAAGCCTCTATAACCGATAATTTATGGATTATCTTATTATGGTCTGAACCCCTATCCTGGTAAAGTGATACAAAATTTATCAGGTTAGACTCTACCATATTATTCAGTTACATATCATAAGACTCTAGTGTACCCCTGATAGTTCTAAGATATTTCAGTTTTCTTTAGATGTTTATATCAATATTAAATCCAGTTACTCTCTAACAATACATTTTCACCCGTACCTTATATAGAAATAAAATTATCTACTTGGCATGTCTGCTTAATTGTTTTCCTTCCAGATGGGCGACGAACTTAAGGAAGATGAGATACCTCCCACACGTTTGGGCTTTTATTTATATTACCTCGAAAAATATTTTTGGTTACGTTGGTAACAAATAAGGATGGCAGTCCCCGGTGGAATATCTACACTGCTTCATATCGGCTCTTGTGATTTTTATATGTTTTCTACAAGTTTTATCTTATATATGGCATGTACGAATAATTATCTATGTCCATTTGTTTCAGACTCAACTGTCATAGGATTCTAGGCATCTTTGTAATAAAAATCTTTTAATTTTTGTTGCCTTTAATTGATTTGTTATATTTATTTTTATCTTTACTTAACATTAAAAATAAAGAATTCGTGGATGCAACACTATACATGACATAAAAGATTGTCACGACCCATAATTTGGTCTTTACATAAAAAACTTCTTTTTCTTATTTTTCGTAACACACACGTGTACATAAACATATACCTAATTGAGATGCCCTGCATTATATATATATATATATATATATATATATATATATATATATATATATATATGCTCTTGTCCGGAGTAGTCCGCATTTTAAGAATGTGGACCGAACATGTGTCACCTAACGATGCACCTAGAAATTATTTCCTAAATTATAGGCACACTCTCTCTCTTTTCTGGGCTCACCGCCAGGTGACACATGTCCGATCCGCATTCTTAAAATGTGGACTAGTCCGCACGAGAGGAGGATTGTGTGTATATATATATAAATATATATATATATATATATATATATATATATATATATATATATATATATATATATATATATATATATATATATATACTTGTGAAAAATTAAAACACAAACACTAAAACACCCACTACGCACAAATATATACACTACCTACCTCCACATATATATAGAAACCTTCAACTAAAACACCCACTACGCACAACAAACTATATATATATATATATACACACTACCTACCTCCACATATATATTGAAACCTTCAACTATATATATATATACACACTACCTACCTCCACATATATATAGAAACCTCTAACTAAAACACCCACTACTCACAAATATATACACTACCTACCTCCACATATATATAGAAACCTCCAACTATATATATATATACAGTTGTATATATTTGTGTTTTAATTTTTCACAAGTATATATATATAGAGAGATAGAGACACAGAGAGACACACATAATATATATTACTCCTAAAAAAACACCATAGCCGTCCTAAAAACTCCATAGTTTAAAACTCAAGGTTTAAGAAAAGAAACCCATTATACACACACACGCGTGCGCACACACACACACATGTACACACACACACACACACACACACACACTAACCTTCCTTGATTACGAGAGAGAGAGAGAGAGCCTCCATACTGTTTTAAAAAACAAACTCCATAACTGTGTTAATCCAGCAAAAAATAAATCAATATGCTACCAACTAGTAACCCACTACTGGACTGCCTTGCGTGTAAGAGCTTGTTTGGGAGTCTTAAAATGGAGAGAATAGAAAGGAAAGGGGGAGAAAGTTTCATATTTACTTCGTTTGGGAGTCTAGTTCGAAGGGAAAGGGAGAGAAAAGTCTTAAAACTTTCCTTCCAATATGGGAAGAAATGGAGAGAAGAGAAAGTCATGGTTCCAAATTTTGATTACATTCCCATATTTACCCCCTGATATAATTGGATATACATTAAAGAGTCCATCACTTGAATACTCTATTTTCACAAAATTCATATACTCTGTTTTCATATACCTGTTAGCAACGTGTGTATATATATGTTAACATGGTGGGAAGGTATATATGTTAACAATGTTAACATATGTATGTTAGCAGGTAACATATATAGGTAACATGCATATGTTATGGTAATTGATATATGACGGTATATTTTATATACTATAATATGCTATACAAGGCATTAATAATACTTATCAACTAAAGCATCCACATGTCCCAGATAATTTTCTTTCTCTCTCCTCTCATTTATTCCATATTTTTTCCTTCGTCTCTCTCTTAACTTCAATACACTCGGAACCTTTTGGTTTGCCAAAAACCATCCGTATGTGGCCATACATATATACCTACGAAAAGGTGGCATTGGGAGAAGATAAATAAAAAGGTTGGGGAACCAAAAAGTTTTGAATTCATCCAAATGTTTATTTCTATGTCTTTATCTATTCTCTATTCTTTTCTTAACTCATAATTCTTTTCTTAACTAAGTAAATCTTATACGTCATTTGAGAATACAAAGTAATAAATCATCCTCCTCTTACAATATATCCACATGGCAATCCATAACAAAACATTAAACCCCTCTAGGCTCTCAAGGTTGTCTCTCTCAATCAATTCCTTTTCTCTCTCTCTAAAAATGCCTCTTCAATTCCCTCCCTTTGATCTATAAAATTCCCCTCCATTTTTCCTTCATAAACATCTTCCATCTCTTCGTGTCTCTCCAAAACTGCCTCTCCATTTTTCCTCCACAAACATCCTCCATCTCAGAAGTGTTATGAAGGCACGAAAAGGTAATAACATATTGTTTTTCTTTTCAAAGAGGAAGGACGGTTCAAAACAGAAGAAGGTCTTTTTAAAGCAGCTTCAGGGGTTCTCTCAAAGTTGTTTTCTACATCTAAATGATCGGGGGATTTCTTTTTCTGGGATATAGGTGTTCCAATTTTTGGCATAGATTTTGGTTTAGGTGAGTTAATGCGATGTGACACTTTACTAGAAGAACAACTGTCAAAACCATTTTGAAAATCTTCAGATTCTTTGTACATGAAAAGTTTCTTCATTTTAGACATGGAACTGCCATTACTCTCCTTTGACTTGAAGATGGAGACCTTATCTTTGATAACAACTTCTTTGGATTTTCCAAGAGCAAAGTTATTTGTTTTCAATTTTAATTGTGATGTTATTTGTTTTCAATTTTCATTAGTGGGAATAAGGAATATCCACCACAGATGATGACGAAGATCACCACCGCACTGTTGATGAAATTCTCCTCAATAACTCCGATTCTCCATCTTTATCTTCATTTGCATCTTCTTCCAATCAATTCACTCATTACGACAACATTTTCTCAGGTAATTCCAAAACCTCTAAAAAAACTTTAATTCAAAATCACGTTTATTTTTTAAACATGTGTAAGTTTAATTTTTATAGGTCGACTTGAAACTCTTCCCGTTGATGAAATTTATGAGAATTTATCCAAAAAGATTTTATGCAATTAATATTTACTAATCTAAAATTCGTTCATATGTGTACATATTGTATTTGGGAGGAAGGGTGAATATGGGTTTGGGAGGGAGAAAGAAAGTTCTTATTTTGGGAGTCTTTTCAGATTCTGTTTTTTCTTAATGTTTTTTAGTTTATTGTTTTCTATGGTTACTATATAGATTTTTAAGGAACGGAGATATTGATATCCTGTTGTTGATTGGCATTTATATAGATGTGATGATGTAGTTTGGTTATTTTACGCCAGCATCTTGGACTTTAGATAAATTTTTATTCTGATATTTATTTTATTATAGCTATAATGTTTCACCTATTTTCATATTAAAGGAGGAAGCCTACTTCCCTGAATGAGTTATCAACTAGAGTAAAATTTTGGTAAGGGTGTTTGTGTAAAATATAATTTCCTTTGAGAACTAGTAAGTTAGGGGGTAGAAGAAATTGAATGTCGTTTCGATAAGAAATTATAGCTTAGTTCACAAATCAATATGTAATAATTTTTTATGGTAAAAATGTTAAACTTTTTGTAGTGTTTTCTTTTATTTTTAGAATGTTTGAAATGAACTTTTTTAGAATGTTTGTTGAATTTATTATGTTTGGATAATTTCCCACCTGATTAATAGGGTTATTTGGACTTTGGATCATCAAATTAATGTTTTCTGTGAATATTTTTAAGTTTGTTGGATTTGTATGGCTTTTTTCCTTTGATGTGCGAAATTTATATCCCAACTCGCGAATCGCGCGGGTTTACACCTAGTATGTTATGGTAACTGATATATATATATATATATATATATATTAATATTAACTGGTATATATTTGTGTTTGACAGGTATATATAAATAATAATTACTTGTTTGTTATATTAATTAGCATAATAAAAGTTTATTTTTTAAAGTAATCTTTTCCTATTTACTAGATGGATAATGAAGACAATGAGAAAACAAATGAACTCATCATGTTGGTGAGAAGTAGACAATTAGTTGGAGTTGAAGTTTTGTATCAAATAATAATTAATTATGAATTACTATGTTATTATCTTCTTTAAAATATTATAACATGCTTTGTTAGTTATAAGGGTATAAATGTATTTTTTCTTTTTTTCCTTCCCTTTCTTCTCAACTCACAAACAAGGAGGAAAGAAAGTAACTTTCTTTTCTCTCGTGAACTCACAAACAGAGGAAAGAAAGTCATTTTCCTTTCTTTTCTTTTCTCTTCTCTTCTCTCCTAATAAAACTTTCCTTTCTTTTCTTTTCTCTCCTAAACTCGCAAACGAGGCGATCAAAGTAAAATGCGGATTCTCTCTCCTTTCACATATCTTTCTTTTCCCTCTCCTCCCATATCTCTTTAATGTCTTCCATTTAATGCCTATAAAGAAGACTAACACCTCTCTTTGCTATCAAAAGTCTTTTTACTTTGGTAGATGTGAAATTGATTGTTATCCTTATAATATGTTTCCCAAACTGGTCCCATACAATTAGAGAACTCTATAAGAATACACAATTTGAATACACATATTAAACACATTCACTAAAAGACAAGAGAAAAAATGTTAAAAACTATAAAAAAAAATGTTAAATATTTATAAAATAGTTAAAAAAATTATTGAAATCTTTTTTTAAGAAAAATAGTTTTTTATTTCTTAAAAATAGTTTCTTTTAAAAACAACCTTTTTATTAAAAAAAATGAAAAACAACTTGTTAAAATATTAGTGGAGCATATTTTTTAAAACCATTTTTTTATGTAGCACAGAGTTTTTGATAAACAAAATTAGTCTAAGTGTTTTTTGGTAATACAAAAACAATTTTTTTTATATAAAGGAAATTTGTTGGTGTAGACTCACATTCATTAAATAATATGGGTTCGCGCCTGCGGCATAAATATTTTTTTCATAATTTTTAAAACTGATTTTTTTTAAGTAGCACGAGTTTCTTGATAAAAAGTAGTCTAATAATGTAGAGTTTTTTTGTTATAAAAAATATTTTTTTTATACACGCCATCAAATTGCTTTTATATATAAATTTTTTTAATTACAAAAAACTCTACGTTGTTAGACTAATTTTTTTTATCAAGAAATCTGTGCTACTTAAAAAAAATTGTTTTCAAAATTTATGAAAAAGAATACTTATGCCGCTGGCGTGAATCCATATTATTTAATGAATGTGAGTCCGCGCCAGTAAATTGCTTTTATATATAAAAAAATGTTTTTTATTACAAAAAAATTAAACTAATTTTTTTTATCAAAAAATCTAGGCTACTTAAAAAAAATAGTTTAAAAAAAGATATTGCTATTAATATTTTACCAAGCTGTTTGTCACTTTTTTTAATAAAAAATCTATTTTTAAAAGAAACTATTTTTAAGAAATAAAAAACTATTTTTCTTCAAAGGAGAGAGGAGAGAGAATTCGCGTTTTACTTTGATACTTACACGCAATACAGTCGGATTGCTCCACATACGGTAGTACCGTATGGGAGCACTATTATATATACATACGGTTAAAATGAAAAAAAACATTACACAACCTAACACACATATATATATGCACGGATAAAAAGTATAAGAGGAAGATATACCCAGTTGAATTCTCCTCCCATGGAGGTCAGGGTTGAAAGAGGTGAAGTTGAGATTCCTTCTTGTGGTTTGGAGTGGTAGTAAATGAATAGGGTTGGTTTAGTGTTTTGGTTTTTGAAGTTGGGTAGGAGGAGACGACATCGTTTAGCTGGTGTTTTTTTTTCTCTCTTTCTTCTATTCGTAACTTTTTTGTTGCTATTATATTTTTTCCTTTCTTTTATACCAATGCATGGAGGGGAAGATTTGCCTAAGTGGGTTATTGCTCACAACAAAAAACCTATGTGGCTATGAGTGAGGTTGATAACAAAGGGCGATTTAAAAAGATATAAAGAAATAAAATATCTACAATTATTTTAAATATTGGTTTTGAGTCTCCATTATTTTTACTTTTAACCACAAAACTTTTTAAAGTTTAACATTTAAACTTGGCCCTTAAATTATGGTTTCAATAACCACTTATTTTTTTTTTAATTTGGGCTTAAAATAATTTTGAGTTTTGGGTTTAAAATGCATAAAATATTAAAAACAAACGCGATAGTTATACATGTAAAAATTTGTAGGAAAAAACTTAATTAAGGCTTAAAGGTGTAACAGGGTCATACATAACATTTATATACATATACCCCGACTTAGTGTGTAAAAAAATTAAAATAAAAATGTAAGTTCGGTACTTGAGGGTCAAAATGACATTTTGAGTAATTATTAATTCAATAAATAATAAAACAAATTGTTGGTTGTTATATATAATTCGATATACTCGACGTATGTGAACGAGTTCCTGTTATATACCTTTCATTATGTGTTTGATAAAGCTTATGATGCAGGGAAACCATTTAATAAACATCAAAGGTACTTGGATAATGGAAGGTGGAAGTCTATTGCTTAGGTTAACCACACTTCGCAAAACTGACAACCCATTACAAAGTGACTTCCCAGTATGGGACACATATAGGGTCAATACTCAATGCTCGTGTAATGTAGTGTGAAAATGAATGAGTCTTATTAGTATCTTTATGGAGAGTATTATGTATTCTAAGAAAGATATGTACAACTACTAAAAAAAATATGTATAAGTGGCAAGATAAAGAGATATTATGCAACTAAAGTGGAGCATGTGAATATGTACAAGTGAACATGGAGATGTGTACAAGTAGAGTAAAGCACATGATAGACAAAAGTGGAATATACATGTGATAAAGAGATATGTATTTACATGGGATGTAGAGAAATATACATGGGTGACATAATATGAGTATGACATATAGATCATGTGAGCATATATAAGAGAAAACAAATGAGGGAATGTACAAGGGAGAATATATATACACATGTAAAAAATGATTTAGGAGAAAGAAAAATAAAACACGTGTAGATATAGTCTAGTCCTTTGAATTTCCAGCGAAATCACTACTGTGGCCATCCCGACCCCTCGTCGGCGGTGCGTACGCCCCTCATATTGCCAACAACGGCTAATTACATCCTTTCTCTATGGAATCCGCTTGTGACGGAGTGCCGCTGCCACCTTATGGGGCATGCTCGCCACTGACGATGGGTCGTGATGGCCACAATTGGTAATACTCCAACTATCACTGTGTAGTGTACTATCGATACTAACTTATACTTCATCTGGTACGGGTATTCTAGCAAAACTTGGTAATACGACGTTCCTTTTAAATATCTTATAAGTCTATCTTATTCTTTGGGCCATGGTATACTATAAAATCCTTTTTCAAGAACCGGGCATTGATATAATCAATGACCTTATTGCACTTAGGAATATGACATAAACTACCTTTATAAGTTTTGGGATAACCAACAAATTGCCATACTTATGTACTTGGTTTTAGCTTCCTTGGATCCTTCCATAGTACAAGTTTCGGGCATCCCTAAATCTGAACATGTTCTCGAATAATTTTGCACCCACTCCATAGTTCCATGGGAGTTAAAGAGACCAATTTAAATGAAACTAAATTACAAATGTATATAGCCATCTCTTATGGGAATTCCAATATGAATGTCAGAGTCTTGAATTATTATATGTAAAAGATTCTTATTACTTTCTTTCTTCTACATCATTCCTAAGGGGAATACCTTGTGTAAATAACTAAGATATAACCCCCACTATCGATAAATGATTCCCAAACTTTGCCAAGAGGTATACACCGCCAAGATCACATCATAGCGTTTGGATTAGTTTACCTCACTTATGATCCACCTTATTCTTATACACATTGAACTATTCAAAGGTGGGTCTATACTTGTGTTGCATAAGGTAAACACATCCATACATCGAGTATTCATCAATGAAATTGATGAAGACTCAAAATCACCTCTTTTCTGGATAGTCATAGGACCACACAAATTGAAATGAACCATTCCCAACACATCTTTGGCTTTATATCTTTTTTTTCATGATGGTCCCCTTGGTCATTTTACCTTTCAAATAGGATTCAAGGACTATAAATGACTCCACTTCTAATGAAATCAATTGTCCATACAAAACTAGTTTTTGAATTCCTTTTAGAATAAAATAGCCTCACCATAAGTGACAGAATTGTGTTTAATTCAAAAAAGAAGAAAATTTCTCTATAAAGATTGTCCATTAATATTAATCATTTCAGTATTTGGCAGTATTCGAGATTCTCCTTATAATTTATCAAATATTTTCTAGTGTACCAAAACAAATAAAAGATATTCATATTTTGATAAAAATAATTTCCATAAAATAATTGAATATCTGTTCAAAATCCATTTAGAAACTGAAGCCAATTTTTCTTCTAGAACCAGGTACATTAAATAGTTTACCTATATTATCTTTACGTCTTCACCATAATCCAAAACATATATCATATCATTAATATTGTTGCCTTATTCTTATTACTCACTATTAGTAACATCACTCCTTTAAGAAGTTCCTTGGTTACATGAAACCTCTACAAAGAGTTGCAATCTAAATTCGTGGTTCCCGAGTCTAAAATTAGGTTCCCATAGAGTGGACCATAAATCATGAATCTAATTTTTAAGAGAAAAACTATAACCATATCATTTTCCTTATAGAGATAGGAAAATCGAACTTCACTGCTATCCATGTTCTAACTACTTGTAGTGAAAATATTTGCCTTCAGAATTTTTGCACTACTTCTCAAGGTATTTGAACTTCCTTAACCCCAAACCGTTGCCCCATAGACTTAATATTCTCCTTATACCTCACTTTTTGGAAATAAGTCAAGATGTTATCAACAAAAAACACTTTGCCTTGGATTCCGATGATGCTCACTAAAGGATTACGAAGTAGATCCATGTTTGCCCATCTTATTTAATCCAAATAATCCATTGTTCACCAGATGATGAAAATTATTTCACGAACATGATTCTAACTTAAGTGTCATCAACTAACATCAGTGTTTACAAATTCTCTTCGGCAAATTATTTAAAATTAAAATGTTCATATATAACTTTCTCTAAGTGGCTACCGAACATACTCACACTTAATTTAAAATAATTACCACAAATATTTAAATATCATGATTTCGTGATTAATTCCATCCGTAGGGGGCCTGGAAAAGTTGACTCGAGGAGTTAATCAAATCAAAGTTTAAAATGTCAATGGGAATCGTGGGTGAAATAAGTTTATAATCCCATTAAGTTAAAATAAAGTCTAGTTATTATTTTCAGTCCTTGAACTTTATTCCAATTTAAACTATCCACTTTAAGACTGAAACAAGTGAGTGAGTGTTAAATCAATTTTTGAAATCTTATAGTCATCATTGAAAAACATAGTCTCTAACTAAATACGCGAGAATTAATTTTGCGTAAATTGTAAGGAGGCATACCTTTATCGCCAATTAGAAGTCATCTCGTCGAGCGTCCTAGTTCATGGGAGCTTAAATTGCATCACCCTCAAGTGGAAAAATTTAATCTTTAAATTTATGTTATCTAGACATTTCAAGAAACCTCTATCCTCTATGATTGAATAACTGGTGTCTTTTGGTCCCATTTCTAATGATAATGACTCCGATGGGGAGGATATCATTAGTTGAATTTAAGTGTGTACAACAGATTTGTTCGCCATAATTAAATCCTCTTGTGTATAACTTCCTTGATGTGAGGATTAGATTCACTCATATTTAATTTTAAGGAACTATAACTTGAGAATTTCAAAAATCCCATAATTCCATGATTGACCACCTCTAATGGGGAGGAAAGAATGTAAGGGAAAATAGCTCAACTTAGGATTTTTATTTGTTTTATTTGCACTATGGCATATTTGGCGTATCCCATTACAAATCGATACGTGCCAACACGATGAACCGAACCTCAACATCTCCAACTTCAAGACTTATCTATATTAAGAAGGTATAAATCTTTTAGGATTTCGAATTTATTTACATTTACATTTGGGCAATGTATTTTGATAAAAAATAAAGGAAATTTTTTAAAAGTAAATTTTTTTTAACCTTATTTAAAAGAGATGACCATCTCATTCGAACGAAATGTCAATTTCGTTTCAAGCTCATTGGAAGCTTATTCAAATGAGATTGGAGTCTTGTTCAAATGAACTAGGGTTTCGTTCAAATGAGATTCTATTCTCATTCGAACGACTTCTATTTTTGTTTGAACGAAATTTCCACCTCGAATTTTGTGCATGACCTATATGTACTTGTTTTGAAAATAGTTTTATAGAGATTTTTGAAAAAATGTAGCCTGCATATTTGCTAGAAAGGTCCTCAACCTTTTTAGGTCTAAAAACCTTTTTGACTCACAAATCATTCTCCCCAATATACTTGTGAAACCATTTGAAATACTAATACCTTCATATCTATGGCTGACCATTGTGACCCGAGTGATCATAGTTGAAGAAGGCTGAAGGCTGAATCGATGCATACCGAGGGTGGATCGCAACTTGTGAACTACTTTGGATCTGAGTAGTATTCTTTAGGAAGTTTCATAAGTAAGTTGTCTTGTAAAAATCTCTAAGGTGCGAAAAAAAGGTTTTTCCTTGAAAAGGGATTTTTCCTAATCTTGTTTTCTTTTGCTTGTTGGGTTTGATATTTGCATTTATATGTATGGTCATTGTTTACATGTACACAATAATTTAATCAAAGATTACAATTTGGTAAAAAATTGAATTGTGTTTTTGAGGCATTTAATTAAATGAGTTAGTCCAATAGATCGTGCACACTCGCAATCTAGTATTAGAGCATGTTGCACTAATCTATCTTGTGATCTTGATCTTTAAAAGGTTTATTTTTCTTATATCAATTCTCTAAAATTGGTATCAGAGTCACTTACACAAAAATACTATGTGATATTTTTTTGTAATTTTTTTAATATCCATTTTTTTAAATTGTTGATCTATAAAAAGGCCAAAATTTAATGGATAATGTATAAATCGAATGCCCATTTTTTATGGTTCCAACTATGCATATTGGAAAGTTAGGATGAGGTAAGCCTTAAAATCAATTAATGAATGTGTCTGGTTAATTTGTGAAAGAGGGTGGACATACCCACAGTGACTGTTGATAATGTTGTAGGTCCCAAACCTGTCTCTCAATGGACAAGGGACGAATTTAAGTGGAGTAATTTTAACTCTTGAGACTTAAGCGTTATTTCGAAAGACGTCACCCCTAACAAGTTCAGTCACATTATGACATTCACCACGTTTAAAGAAGCTTGGTATACCCTCTAGCTCACTCATGAAGGAATCAATTCTTTAAAGGCATCCAAGCTACAAAACTTGACCACCCAATTTGAGACCATTACCATTCTAGAGTCCGAGTCTTTTGACGAGTTTTATGCACGTTTGTTGGACATAGTTAATTATAGTTTTAATTTGGGTGAGATGATTTCTGAGATGAGAGTTGTTGAGGAAATTTTGAGGTCGCTCCCTGCCCGCTTTATTCTTTAGGCACCATACATAATTCATTAGGGATCCTAGACACTCTTAGGTTAGAAGAGCACGTAGAAGATCTTAAACATATGAAATTGATATGTTCCATAAAACTATTAAACCTAAGGAAGAAGGGATTTCTTTAAATAGTCAAACTAAGAAAAAGAAGAAAGAGAAAGTTTGCGAGTTCAAATATGAAGTTGATTTTGATTTTGATGATTTGGCCCTATTTGAGAAAAAAATTCAAAAGTTTCTCAAATTTTCAAAAGAAAATTCTTTCAAAGAAAAGATTTTGGAGAAAAATAAAAATAAGAATGAGGTCATGAATAGGGAGAGAAAATGTAAGAGATTAAGTGTTATAAGTGTTAAGGTAAAGGTCACAAGGCACATGTGTGTCCCACTAGGTTTAAGAGAAAGGGAAAGAAGGCTATGAATAAGGTCACTCTTAGTGATAGTGGCATTGAATTGGTTGATTTAGGGGGAGAATAACCACATAAACCATGCATTACGTTCATGTCTATTCACGTTAGCACTTCTAGTTTGTCCCACACTGATGAGAACACTTTTAAAAATTAAAGCCTCGATGATGTTTCGATTCATGATGGAGATAGTGAGAGTGAGGATGGAAATTTTAGTGAGGGAGAAGGTGGTCTCCAAAAGGCATTTAATTTCTTTACACTGGGACCTTGAAAACGAAAAAGGTCAATAAGGATTTATCTCTTATGGTGTTAGATTTGGAGAGAGAGGTTAAAGTTTTGAGAGAGTGTGAGGCGTCGGTGATTCAACTCGAGAAGGTGAATGTTTCTTTATGTAAGCAGATGATCATTTTAGGTAGGGAAAAGATCAATTTGACCAACACCGTGGCTTGTCTTATAAGAGATTTTTAATATTCATTAGAGACTTATGAGAAACTCAAAGCTCGTGTATCCCAACTCGAGAGCGATCTTGAATGTGCTTAGGAGGTCAAGGTCACTTTAGAGGACACATCTAAGAAGGTTGTAAATAAGCTTCTTAGTCCATTATTAGGTAATATTGAGAGGCAAGGAATAGGTTATAACGGTGCATCCACTTCTTATTTCGTACGCGAGTCAGTTCCCGAGTTTATGTTGGATCCTTAAGGCCCTCGACTTAACCCACCTAGGAAAGCTCGTCCTAGTTGTTTTGAGAAGGGAGGACCCAATACCATTTATGTTTGTTCCCATTTAAAACAAAGAGGTCACCTTAGAGAGTATATTTTTAAGGTAGGGAAAGTGTCTTATAGGTCTGTTCCCCGGTATTCTTGCACATGAGTTCCCATGTGCACTCCCACACATGTTACTCCGCATGCTCCTACACATCACTTATGGTCTTGATTTGTTAATTAGGTTAAGTCAATTTCACATGATTTCACGATCTTTAACACCTAAGCTAGATGTTAATATAATTCAATAGTGGTACCTCAATCCTTCTTGCACACGTATTATGTTTGTCTACGTTGATTAACCTATGGAATATGTTCATACCCCTATATTTTGATTCCATGATTCAGGTATTTTTGTGTTAATTCATAATATATTATTTTTTTAAAATTTTATACTTGAGAAACATTTGAAAAATGCAAAAATAGCTGGTGAAGCCTTTGAGATTGTCATTACATACACATTATTTATATATCCTTGTGATGATATCTTACTTTTTATATGTGATGCTTTATAGGTCATATTTAGTTTCTACTCCTTTATCTATTTCGACCAAAAAAGGGAGAACAAATTATGGAGGAGTTTTATTTTTGGCTTGTGGGGAGATCGCATTACGTGTTTTTTTTATTTGAAACTCTATGCATCATAAGTATTTTTTTTGTTTCATGTGTGTACGTATCCAATCGAAGAACGTTTTGCACCTCATGAAGATAATGTGACCAAGGAAAGATGAAGAAGAACAAGTGGAGATTGAAGACAAAGTTTATCTATGCCATTCAATCTCTAGGGTTTTGAAAGGGTATTGGAATTGTTGTCATAGAGGGATAGTTTTTGTAATTTGGGTTTCGGTTTGTTTTGTACTCGAATAGCCAAAGGGGGAGATTTATAAGGGTGAATAGTTTATCTTAGGCTTGTTGTTTGTTTTATTTTCACTATGGAACATTTGGCGTATCCCGTTACAAACTGATATGTGCAAACATGATGAACCAAATCTCAATATCTCCAAATTCAAGACTTCTCTACGTTATAAATGTATAAATCTTTTAGGAGTTTGAATTTATTTATATTTATATTTGGGAGATGTATTTTTATAAAAAAATCGAGGCAAATTTTCAAGTGTTAAAAATTATTTTTTTTAACCTTGTTAAAACGAGATGACCATCTTGTTCGAAAGAAATGCCTATTTCGTTTGAAGGCTCATTTAATCATTATAGCGAACGAACATCCAATGAGGGTGTTCTTTTTGAATTCATTTGAAGCTCGTTAGAAGCTTGTTCAAATTAGATTGGAGTTTCGTTCAAACGAATTGTATTTTTGTTCAAACGAGATGCTATTCTCATTCGAACGACTAATATTTTGGTTCGAACGAAAATCGCCACCTCGAATTTTGTGTACGACTTATAAATACCTATTTCGAAAAGATTTTTATAGATTCTTTTAAAAAAATGTAACTTGCGTATCTACTAAAAAAGTCATTAAAAAATTTAGGTCTAAACACCTTTTTGATTCACAAATCATTCTCCCCAATATACTTGTGAATCCATTTAAAACCCTAATAGTTTCATATCTGATATACACTTATGGAGAGGCATCTCTATGGCTGACCATTGTGACCCAAGTGATCACAAATGAAGAAGTTTGAAGGCTGAATCGGTGGATACCGAGGGTGAACCTCTAACTGTTGACTCCTCTATATCTGAGTGGTATTCTTTAGGAAGTTTTGTAAGTAAGATGATTGTACAAATCTCTAAAGTGCTGAAAAAAGGTTTTGCTTTGAAAAGGGATTTTTCTCATCTTGTTTGCTTTTGCATGTATGATTTGATACTTGCATTTATGTATTTGGTCATTGTTTGGATGCACACAATAATTTAATTAAAGATTATAATTTGGTAAAAAAATTGAATTGTGTGGTTGGGGAATTTAATTAAATAAGTTAATCCTTTGGATCGTGCGCACTCTGAAAGAAAAAAACTAACATGGAGAATTAATTAGACCACATTTTTAAAATACCAATTGAAACCGTGGGATTTATATTGAAACCCTTCTCTCACTTAATATTTGAAACTTGATAATATTTTGAAAAATATGTTCATTTAATTCAAAATGCACGAATTAAAGCCTACCTAATTTTCAATTTTCTTGTGCTAATTAAATTTTTCAATCTCGCTATTAAAATTTGTTGTAAACTAAAATAAAACTCGAAGATCACAGTTTAATTATACCTTTAAATTCATGAAATGGTTAAATTTAATTTAAAGAAGAAGAAATGACGATCTAGGTTGGTCATAATGATAAACCATGTTGTACATAATAATGTGAGATCTTAATTAATAATTAGCGCACGATAATTATTAGCACGAGCAGAATGATAAAATAATAAAATAGAATAACGTATAATCACAATTCAAATAGGAAACCGTGACACCCCGCTTATTAAAATAAGAGGTGGCTGACCCGTTACTCCAATAATAACAGGAATCATAAATGGTCCATTATTAGCATCACTGTCGTATAATAATAGTACGAGACAACCACCAATTATTTTATAAAACGGATGTCAATTAATTTTGCAAATTTAATAAAAGGAATTTCAAAAATCCAATTGATAAAAGAAGGTGGATATATATATAGACATGCAACAGTTTAACAACCATTCACCATAACATAACCAAATAAGCTGTCGGTTAACAGACTAATAAAAAAGATTACACCAAGTATCATATTAAATATAAATACCAACTGGGACAACATGCTCGAATATACAGACATATCATATCTAGAGTATCAAAAGAAAATGATGTGTCTAATACAAAAATTCTACAACATTCCTAAAAATGCTATAGCTCCTTGACACTGAGAAGGAAAGATTAACATGGGCATCCGTGCAGTGGAGCACCCGAGCATAAATAAGAACCACACAAGATAGAGAAATATAAATGGGTCAGGGCCCGGTTTGATATGATATACGTGTGAATAAAATGCATAGCAGTTATGAATTCTAAACATCATCAACAGGCTAAGTTTGCTCTTCAATATAAGAATTATCCCCACCTCTCATCTAAATGCACATCCTAGCGCCATACTAGATCATTACAAGATAAACTACTCATCTAACTAAGAGAAATAGCATAATTCCATTTAACATGCTAAATTTACCAATATATAAAGAATAATTTCACAAGTCCATATACCATAGGGAAATCTTATGCCATACTGTTAATTTATAAATGCCTTACTCATTTATGAAATACCACATTCGTGAGAATAATTTTAATCCAGATAAAACAATTCTAAGACCATACTTTCGGGAGTCACCCAATCGTACGCGCCCCTAAATGCCGTCATCTTCCCGGACCTAAAATCAAGACCACTTGGGCACCCTAAATCGCGTCGCATGGGAAGCGGCCATATTCCTTCGACGGTGAGTCATAACCATACCCAAAATTACCTCATTTCGAATAAAACAAGCACACAATGTAACCATCGGTCCTATCGCCAAGGACAATATTCTCCCTGCATTCCCAAGCCATGGGATTTACCTCATTCACTTAACTTCACTTATGATAGCATTTGGAGAGGTATGTATATGCATGCAATAAGTCATAAGATATGCCAATTTAAAATCTACGTTTCTTATTCACGGAACCATATACGTTTAAAAATATAGGCTACAAAGTATAATTTCCCTCCTACTAGTCTTCAAAAGTCCGAAACAACACCACCCAACTCTCCCCTTAGTCCTAGGCTAGCTTACTAGAAGAAATGTGACATTAATTTATAATAATTAATCCACGAAATAATCCTAAATGCTCCCTTTCTAACCAAGAGTATTAATTCCCCTAATATAAGACCCTAATACTCTTTATTACTTCATATAAGAAGGTTCCTAAGCCTCAAACCTAAAATAAAAGAGCTAAAAACTATGTTAGAAAAATATCCTAAAACAACATGATTTCCGAATCGATTCGCCTAGGGCCGAATCGATTCGCTCAAAAAGTGAATCGGTTCGGCTGAGAAAATAAACCTTCTGTCTCACCCAGAATCGATTATGCCTTAACCCGAATCGATTCGTTTTCCCAGACCTATAGCCACCCTTTTTAGCGAATGGATTCACTAGGGAGGGTGAATCGATTCGCCCTAGTCGAGTTGCCCTATTGAGGCTACGGGTTGTTATGAACCCTAAATACCCCAATCCATTTCTTCCATCTAATACCAACATTATCAACTAATAATTTCACCAAATCATTCCTACACAATAACCAACTAATAAAACCAACCCTAATCATACCTAAGTCAATGTTTAAGGGTTTAACTCCAAAATCATCAAATTCCATAAATGGTTTAATCTCAAGAACACAACTATATATAAAATTATTCACACTCAATCACACATATTTGCAAGTTAGAAACTTGCCTTAAGATCGTAGTTTCGGATTCTTCCTTGTTGAAATGATTTTCAAGCCCAAATAGCAAATCTCCTCTTTCTCCCAAGCTCTCTCTTCTCTCTAACTAGCTCTCTTGGTTTATAAACACAAATGAGCTTAAATTCTCTTGCGAGACTAAAATACCCAAAGCATCCAAAATACATTAAGTTTAACATCAATTACTACTACATAATTAAAATGACTCGTAACATCATAATTAAGTTATAACCGGTCAAAAGTACCCCGAAACCCAAAAATACTACTTGGTACTTATTTTGACTATCTCAACCATTTTTGGACTAATTGTTCCCTCTAAACTAGCATTCGAGATATCGTAAATTATTTCATGTTCCAACATCATATTAATTCTTTAATAATAATCCAATTGTAATATAAGTCATAACCGTCGCTTAAAGCACAATGACGCAACAAATCATAATGTTACACTATTTACATTCGCTTGATGGTAAATATGCAAAACTCAGTAAATATTATCTCTCAAATCACTTAAAGTAATATTTACTTCAACTTCCTTTATTTTATATAATTAACCCACATGGAAAATTAATATAAAAATAATTACTCATAAATAAGTGGTATTACATACTCCCCCCCTTACAAGGGAATTTTGCCCTCAAAATTTAGGTGTACCTTGTAAAAAGAGGCATGGTTACTTCTCTCAAATATCGTCCTCCTGTTTCCAAGTTGATTCCTCGGCATTATGGTGTCCCCACTGGACTCGAGCTAAGGGCACCACTTTCGATCTTAGTCTACGCTCTCCGTGATCTAGAATATCAACTGGTTGTTCCTTATCTGAAATATCGGGTTATAACTCGATATCATCCAACGAAATGTGCCAATGAGGTCCCTCGCATCTCTTATACTTCTTCAAAGATGAAATATGGAACACGTCATGAATTTTTTGTAGGCGTTCCGGCAAAGCAAGTTGATATTCCACGGCGCCTACCTTTGCAATAACGGGAAAAGGGCCTACATAGCGCAATGCAAGTTTTCCTTTCTTCCTGAATTGCATTACACCCTTCATTGTGGATACCCGCACTAAAACTTGATCCCCCACTTCCAATTCCACATGCCTTCGATTTCTGTCGGCATAGCTTTTCTGACAATCTTGTGCAATTCGTATGCGGTTTCAAATAAGTTCAATCTTCAAAGAGGCGTCTTGGATCATTTCATGTCCAAGAAGATTATTGTCTGCTACTTCTAACCAATAAGCAGGTGATCTACACGGTCGGCCATACAATACCTCATATGGTGTCATACCTATTGTGAATTGGTACAAATTATTATATGCAAATTCGACCAATGGAAGGTACTGTTCCCATCCTCCTCTAAAGTCAAGTAAGCACATTCGAAGCATCTCTTCCAATATTTGGTTGACTCTCTCCATTTTCCCATCAGTTTGCGGGTGGTATGATGTACTCAATCGCAATTCAGTCCCCATCGCCTCTTGGAAACTTTGCAAAAAATGGGATACAAAAATTTTGTCTCGGTCTGAGACTTTATTTATAGGCACCCCATGGATTTTCATAATTTTCGCAATAAAGAGCTGGGCGTAATGTGTCGTATTGTAATCCGTCTGTATCGGTAGGAAGTGTGCTAATTTGTTCAAATGATCGATAATAACCCAAATGGAATCATGACTTCTTTGCGATGTCTGCAATCCCATGATGAAATCCACTGAGATACTCTCTTATTTCCGCACCAGTATTTCTAATGGTTGCAACAATCCGATCGGTCTCTAGTGGTCCACCTTCACCAATTGACAACTGGCGCATTAGGAAACACATTTAGAAATGTCCCTTTTCATACCTGCCCACCAATACTGATGACGCATATCTTGGTATATTTTGTCCCCACCTGGGTGTACTGTAAATCTTGAACCATGAGATTCCGTCATGACAGCACGCCTCAAGTCTCCCTCATCCCGGACTATAAGTCTTCTCTGAAAATTTAACCCACCCTCAGAACTAATAGAGTAGGACTCCGCTCCCTCGATAAAAAATTTGCGTACCCGGTCTTGATAGTCTTTGTCCCCACCTTGCGCTTTTATGACTCGCATCACAATAGCAGGCATAACGATCAACACCGACATGCATGTTCTTGCTATATCATCATCCTGGCTAAGCAATTTCCACTTGGATTTCCACACCTTTGCTAGTTCCCCCACGGGTTTATGACTTAGCACATCCGCTACTACATTTTCCTTGCTTGGGTGGTAGTGAATATCAAATTGATAGTCCTTTATGAACTCCAACTACCAACGTTGCCGCATATTTAGATCTTTTTGCGAGAACAAATATTATAACAAATTGTGGTCCGTGAAAAGACTAAATTTCTCACCGAGGAGGTAATGCCTCCATATCTTCAAGGAAAACACTACCGCGGTAAGCTCCAGAACATGCACGGGATAATTATTCTCATGGGGCTTAAGCTTGAGAGACACATAAGCTATGGACCTATTCTCCTATTGTAACACACCTCCTAATCCTTGTAGAGACGCGTCCGTAAAGACCAAATAGTCCACTCCCAATCTTGGAAATGAGAGTACAGGAGCAGAAGTCAACTTGTCCTTGAGCTCATTGAAAGTTAGTTGACAAAATCATCCCAAACAAATCGTACTCCTTTTCGGGTCAAGTTCGTTAAAGGGCCAACAATCTTGGAAAATCCCTTAATGAAACGACGATAGTAACCCGCCAAACCCAGAAAACTATGGATCTCAGTTGGCGTCACAGGTTGATCTCATTCTCTCACTGATGCAACTTTATTTGGGTCTACAGAAATACCTTTATCCATCACGACGTGCCCCAAAAATTTCATGCAACCAAAAGCCACATTTCTCGAACTTGGCATACAGTTGATTGTCCCGTAGTGTCTGTAGGACCAATCGTAAGTGTTAGGCATGATCATCTTTGGTTAGAGAATATACTAGAATGTCATCAATGAACACGATGACAAACTGGTATAGGAAGTCCCAAAATACTCGATTCATAAGGTCCATAAATACAGTAGGAGTGTTGGTTAGCCCAAAAGGCATGACCAAAAACTCGTAGTACCCATATCTAGTCAAGAATACGGTCTTTGAAATGTCCTTCTCTCAAATTCGTAGTTAATGATACCCAGTCCTCAAATCTATTTTTGAGAAGTACGACGCTCCCCTTAGCCAATCAAACAAATCATCGATTCGAGGTAACGGGTATTTATTCCTGAATGTTACCTTATTCAATTCATGGTAATCTATTCACAACCAAAGGGAACCATCCCTCTTCCTTACAAACAACACTGGAGCACCCCATGGTGACGTGCTATGACGAATGAACCCTTGCCCTAAAAGTTATTGAATTTGATCCCTTAACTCTCTCATTTCCAAAGGAGCCATACGGTACGGAGTTCTTGCAATTGGCTGAGTTCCCGGTGCTAAGTCAATTACAAACTCAATCTCACGGCTTGGAGGTAAGCTCGGGATTTCTTGAAAGACATCCTCAAATTCTCTAACAACGAGAATCGATTTAAGGGAAATAACTATTTCTCATAAAGTCTCTTCGTCAATACAATACAAGTGCGTGATCGAACCTCCCTCTAAAAGAGGCATAGCCACTAAAAACATTTCTTGCCCTGTAATGGCGAAGATTATACTCCTCCCATAACAATTTACCATAGCACGATATTTCACTAACCAGTCCATGCCCAAAATAACATCATACCCGACCATACCCAGTACGAGTAAATTGGCCTCAAAACGCAAATTACCAAGGTCTATTCCTACCTCTTTACAGACAAAGAGTATAAGTGAACCATAACCCATAAATGACTCCACACTAGTAAAAGTAATTTTGATAGATTTAATCAATCCTGTTGAATGAGCAAAGTGCTTATCGATAAATGAGTGCGTTGCGCCCGTATCAAACAACACTCGACCCACATACTCGTGAATGGGAAACTTACCCTCAATAGATGGCGTGCACGCGGTGCTGGAGGAAACAAAGCATCCTGAATATTGTACACATGCCCATACTAAAGTTGTCCCTATTGTAGAGGGATGGCTGGAATAGGTGTTGGAGGTTGTGGATGTGCCTGATGATTCTGAGGGCCTCTAGGAAACTGTCCCCCATTAAACCGTGGATAAGCTCTCCTCATGTGACCCTGATCACCACACTAAAAATAATGGCTCATAAAATGTTTCGAATATCGGCACCGATTGTTATTTCACAACTGTCCCGCACCTTGGCTCTGATGGCCTTGACCTCCATTATTCCCTCTGCCTGCTTGGCCCTGCGGGCCTAACTGTTACTTCTACTGAGCACCCTGACCGTGCTTAAAACCACCTTCGCCAAAGTTAAACCCCCCAAAAAATTGTTTTTTAGGCGAGTCCCCTTGATGGAGATCCCGCTCTTTCTTCTTATTTCCAGAATATTGTGGCGGTGGTAGGGCTCCACCGACGCCATTTCCTCCTTGCTTACTAGATTAACCAGAATCTGAAATCTTCTTACTCCCTTTCACATGGAGGCGATGATCCTGGAAATAGAGTAAAGATGCATTTATCACATCGCCAAATGTTTACAAATCTAGGTTCCCCAACAAGAGATGCCTGATCCTCCAATTCAAACCCCCGATAAATTTTGAAATACTCCTTTCTTCTGGAATTACTTCATCCAGCACAAAGTTCCCTAGACGTGTAAATTCCTCTTCGTATTTCGCAACTGATCGCTCCCCTTGAACAACATCCTGAAGCTTCCTCCTCATCTCCTTCTGGACTGCTGGAGGGAAATACTTTCAATCAAATAGAATCTAGAATTTTGAGATAGTCATGGTATCCCTTTGTTCCGGAGTGGTAACCGACTCCCACCATTGTAGGGCTGCTCCTACGAGTTTAAAAGTGGTGAGAATATATTTTCACTCCCCATTGCATTCCACCATTAGAAGATGTCGTTGCATATATTTCTTCCATTTATTTGCCACAATCACATTAACGCCACCCTGAAATTTTGGAGGGTGACCTTTCAAGAAGGATTCTCTAACGCATTCTCACACAGAGGGTCCATCATAGGCTTGAGCCACTGGGGAGACTGGTTGTTGAACTTGTGGTAATTACTACGCCATAGTGGTCATTGCAGCGTTGACTACCTGAGCCACAATATTAGCCACCTCCATCGCATTTATAATGCCTTGCAATGGTGGGGGCCCTACATCATCTTCTACAACTCGATTTACCCTTATCGGGTGACCTCGTCTAGACGACATCTGATATAAGAATACCGCTAAAATAATTTATCCTTGTAGAAGAACGCATATATGCACAAACAAAACAGTCCTAACGATAGGGCTCTAAATCAAAGACTGCTATGATAGAACATGATAAGTCTGCATAGATCCTAAGGACTCTAGAACCCGATGCTCTGATACCATCTGTGATACCCCGCTTATTAAAATAAGAGGTGGCCAACCCGTTACTCCAATAATAATAAGAATCATAAATGGTCCATTCTTAGCCTCACTGTCGTATAATAATAGTTCCAGACGACCACCAATTTTTTTAGAAAACGGATCTCAATTAATTTTGCAAATTTAATAAAAACAATTTTGACAATCCAATTTATAAAAGAAGGTGGATATATATAAATACATGCAACAGTTTAATAACCATTCACCATAACATAATCGAATAAGCTGTCGATTAACAGACTAATACAAAAGATTACACCAAGTATCACAGTAAATATAAATAACAACTAGGACAACACGCCCGAATATACAGACGGATCATAGCTAGAGTATCAAAAGAAAATGATGCATCCAATACAAAAATCCAACAACATTCGGAAAAATCATGTAGCTCCTTGACACTCAGAAGGAAAGATTAACACGGGCGTCCTTGCGACGGAGAACCTGAGCATAAATAAGAACCACACAAGACAGAGAAATATAAACGGGTCAGGGCCCAATTTGATATGATATACGTGTGAATAAAATGCATAAAAGTTATGAATGCTAAACATCATAAATAGGCTAAGTTCACTCTTCAATATAAGAATTATCCTCACCTCTCATCTAAATGCACATCCTAGCGCCATACTAGATCATTACCAATTAAACTACTCATCTAATTAAGAGAAATAGCTTAATTCCATTTAACATGCTAAATTTACAAATATATAAAGTAGAATTTCACAAGTACATATACCATAGGGAAATATTATGCCATATAGTTGATTTATAAATGCCTTACTCATTTATTAAATACCACATTCATGAGAATATTTTGAATCCAGATATAACGATTCTAAGACCATCCTTCCGGGAGTCACCCCACAGTATGCGCCCCTAAATGCCATCATCTTCCAGGGCCTAAAATCAGGACCACCTGGGCACCCTAAATCGTGTCGCGTGTGAAACGGCCATATTCCTTTGACAGTGAGTCATAACCATACCCGAAATTACCTCACTTCAAATAAAACAACGACATAATGTAACCACCGGTCCTATGGCGAAGGACTATATTCACCCTGCATTCACAAGCCAGGGGATTTACCTCATTCGCGTAACTTCACTTATGATAGCATTTAGATAGGTATGTATAAGCATGCAATAAGTCACAAGATATGCCAATTTAAAATATACGTTTCTTATTCACGAAACCATATACGTTTAACAATATAGGCTACAAAGTATAATTTCCCTCCTACTAGTCTCCAAAAGTCCAAAACAACACCACCCAACTCTCCCCTTAGTCCTAGGCAAACTTACTAGAAGAAACGTGACATTAATTTCTAATAATTAATCCCCAAAATAAGCACAAATGCTCCCTTTATAACCGAGGGTATTAATCCCCCTAATATAAGACCCTAATACTCTTTATTACTTCATATAAGAAGGTTACTAATCATCAAACCTAAAAGAAATGGGCTAAAAACTAAGTTATAAAAATATCCTAAAACAACAGGATTTCCGAATCAATTCGCCTAGGGCTGAATCAATTCGCTCAAAAAGCAAATCGGTTCGGCTGAGAAAATCAACCTTTTGTCTCATCCCGAATCGATTCGGCCTTAACCCGAATCGTTTTGGTTTCCCAGACTTGTAGCCACCCTTTTTAGCGAATCGATTCGCTACGGAGGGCGAATCGATTCGCCCTGGTCGAGATGCCCAATTGGGGCTACGGGTTGTTATGAACCATAAATCCCCCAATCCATTTCTTCCATCTAATCCCAACATTATCAACTAATAATTTCGCTAAATCATTCCTACACAATAAGAAACTAATAAAACCAACCCTAATCATATCTAAATCAATGTTTAAGGGTTTAAACACCAAAATCACCAAAATCCATAAATGGTTTAATCTCAAGAACACAACTATATAAACAAATTATTCACACTCAATCATACATATTTGCAAGTTAGAAACTTGCCTTAAGATCGTAGCATCAGATTCTTCCTCATTGAAACGATTTCCAAACCCAAATAGAAATTATCCTCTTTCTCTCCCTTTTCTCCCCAACTCTCTCTTCTCTCTAACCCCCTCTCTTGGTTTATAAACACAAATGAGCTTAAATGCTCTTGCAATACTAAAATACCCAAAGCATCCAAAATACATTAAGTTTAACATTAATTACTACTGCGTAATTAAAATGACTCGTAACATCATAATTAAGTTATAACCGATCAAAAGTACCTCGAAACCCAAAAATACAACTAGGTACTTATTTTGATTATCTCAACCATTTTTGGACTAACCGTGCCCTCTAAACTGGCATCCGGGATATCGTAAATTGTTTCATGTTCCAATGTCATATTAATTCTTTAATAATAACCCAATTGGAATATAAGTCATAACCATCGCTTAAGGCACAACGACGCAACAAATCATAATGTTACACTATTTATATTAGCTTGATGGTAAATATGCAAAACTCAGTAAATATTATCTCTCAAATCACTTAAAGTAATATTTACTTCAACTTCCTTTATTTTATATAATTAACCCACATGGAAAATGAATATAAAAATAATTACTCATAAATAAGGGGTATTATAGAAACAAATTTTCCTTTCCATCATGACATAGAATTCATCTTAAAGTAGAACTCCTCAAGGTCAAGAATCCAATTTGAAGTATACTTGCTTTTGAACAAGAATTCCATTTGACGTAAACCTCTTTATACAATGTAGTTCATCACTTATTGAACCTCTGGAAATACTCATTTCTTATATGGGAAATATCGGGATGAAGAACCATCGTGTAACTGGTTAAAACAACCCCAAACAAACAAAATCGCAAAGATGTCCAAGGCAAGATCGATCCAAGGCCAAGCCAGATTGATCCAACAAGGGTCCGAATTGATCTCGATATTTAGCTCACTATCTGTTGGGGATTGATATATGCGGAATAAAATTTTTCAGCCATGTATCTTGGATTCAATCAAACATAGGAAATAGGTAAAACAAAAAACTAGGTTTGAAGAAAAAATCTAGGGTTTAGAACATAATTCATTTGCGGCTCCAGTTGCAATATAATTTAGAGAAAAACATTTCTTGTAGATGTAGATCTTCCTTGTTTTGGATCTCCAAATACTTTCTTAAACCTTCTAAATGCTATAATATTTTAATATATGATCATCCCACAATTAGGTAGGTGGGTGGACACCTTTTTAGATGAAAACCTTTGCTAAAACTTGAGATATGGTGGTCTATCTCTAGCTTCCTTCATTAAAAACGTGAATAGTATTTTCTCTCACCCCTGTTAAATCCAAATTCCTTTTAATAATGATTAAAACCCATTTCCAAAACTATATATATAAGTATAAATGGTGGGCTTAGTCTAAAATGGGTTTCTAGAGAGTATGGGCCTCACTACATGGGTATTTGAACTACACAAGGGACATAAGACAAATAAGTAAATTATCTACACATAAATATTTAGAAATTCTAAATTGAATTTCCCATAATTTTATTTACTTTTTTAATCATAATTAATTCCATTGAATAATTATGAATACACTCCAATTTAAATATCTCGAAAATCACTAAAATATAATGATGACTTATTTACAAAGTCAATAATGGTACATAATTTGATTACCCGCGTTAAGATTTTGATACCCACTTGATTAAATTAATATTTTGCAAATCAACTTTAACCAACATCTAATTAATTCCTTGATTCTCAGACGTAACTTATTTTGCTAGTCCACCGGATTATAAATAATCCACAAATCATGTTTACTGGTGGAAGCTAATATTATAAGTCTATAATGCGGGTATGACAATCCAAAGTATCCATGGATGGATTCCTCCAATCAATGATCTCAGAATTACTTACATAATTGCCACCCAATATGCGAAGATCATTTGATTCAATCCAAGATTGAATCGCACCCACAGTAATCAAAGTAACAGTCACATAAGTATTCTGATCCTCATAATTCTTGGGATTATAAATCTATATGCCATTTGCAAATGGTGTGAGATTACATGAGTCTAATAAAGACCACCCTTAGACTCTAATATCACGGGTGGTCATGTTCAATACATTCCTAGGATGTACCAATCATAATCCTCTATTGAACTAGAGCACAAGTTCCTGAACCATCATACTAGTTCCCATAGTTTGAGATAAGCTACTACGATTTCATCACAACCATTCCTATAGGAAATCAACTCCCTATCTAGGTTATGAACTGTACAATAGTGATAGAAATGAAATTTCAATCTCCTTGTGATCAACCTAAAGTCGACTCGCTGGAATTCCTAATAAACTCTATAGATTGACATTAAATCTGAGATAATATATTTAAGAAAACTAAAAGAATTATCATAAAATAGATTCTCAATTCAAATGAATAAGATAATCCTTTATTAATCAATAATAAAATGTTTTACTTGTGGTTTTATGAATGAACTCCAAAACCATCTTCATCTCAAGTTCGCAAATGCATGGAAAAACTTCCCAAATTGTTAAAAACATCACCAAACTCCATGAAATTTTTCCTAATAACAAAACCCATAAAAATAAAGGATTCTAACTAGTGAAACTATTACATCCCCTCAAAATCCCCTCCAAATACATCAATTAATGCAATAACTACGGATAAACCATCTAAAGATCCATTCACATAAAATAATATTCATGTGATCATAATGGAAGGGACATAAACATTACAACCCTGCAAAACCATGTTAGTATAAAACAATATACAAATATTAACTTTCCAATAGCGTTAAAAACTAAGGTTTTCATAGTGGACAATATGGACCTTTTCATAACATGATTAATCTATAATCGGGATTCTGTTACCAATTGACGAGGATTGTTATAAACGCGAAAAATATTTCAGCCCCAAAACTTTAATTGATCATGCATTAAAAACTAAAAACAAGAACTAGGTTTAAAATATAACCCTAAGGTTTAGAATCATGATACCTTTGTGGATCTTATAAGTGGTCCGAATGAGGAGAAATAGATAATGAAGATGACGATTTTCCTGCCCTCTTAAGGTCTCTAAAAACCTTTCCAGAATCCATTGAAAGTCTTGGATCTTATAGTTAATGAACCCCCAAAGTAGGCCTTGTGTGTGGGAACTCTCAAACATGAAAACTTGGTGATATATTAGAGAATTAATTTTCTCTCACCTCACCCCCTCACAAAAACATGACTAGTATTTTTCCTCTCCCTCTACAACCCTGTATGATGGATATGCAACCTAAGACCCTAGCTTACACCAATTTATATAGGTATATGACTTGGGATTGGTCTAATCTAGGTTTTTTAGAAGTATAACTTACTACTTGGGTAATGGGTATATTAGGGACTTGAAACTAAACAATTAAATTGGCTTCCAAATAAGTACATGGAAATCCCAAATTAAATCCTCGTGATTATTTTCTTTCTCCATTTAATCATAATAATTTTGAGAGTGCGTATTGTCTAACAAAAATGAAGACCCACTAAAAATTATTTTAATACACCTAAGAGTCGATGTTCAAATATTCACCAATTTTTTATCAACCAAATCAAGTTTTAATCTTCTTCAGGAATATGGGTGATAAAAGATGCGAAAAATGTAAATAGCTACATAACACCAAATGTATGAGGAGAAAAACCCACTGCCGGGAAAAATATCGGTCCACTGCAATAATCCCACTAAAATCCTGGTAAAGAATAACAACTAACACTCCTTCCGTGCTAACTAACACTTCACACTTTTCCACCAATTCATAGTAAATCGAAGATCCCTATACGTCGATTGAAGTTCTTAACATCTCTTATGTATTGTTACATATCAACAATGTTGCACAAGACTTCATATTCAAACTTAGGAGTTCACAAATGGGCTGAACCCATAAAAAGAGCCACAAAGATCACAATACTCTTGTTGGAAGAAAGACCCTAAATTGTATGCAAAAGATGATTTTTGAAAATGTGCTCTTGGTTAAATTTTCTTTTTATTTGATAATAATCAACCTCAATAAAGAGAGGTGATTATATTTAAAGAAGAGAAGAAAGGAAAATATGGACTATATTTTGAAAAATGGGTTCCCTCTTTTTCATAAGTTTGTTATTATCTTCTTAAAAAATAAGAAGATGAAAATAAAAAAAAACACTCTTGGTATTTTTTCTCTTGAAAATGGTTTGACAGATATTTTTAACTGAAGAGAAATAATGGTTTAAATAAGGAAAACTACACAAGTGGATTTACTCAATACAATGGAAAGTTACAAAGTCATATCTCTTACACAAAGCATGTGTGAGAGAGTTATTGGGGGTTTCCTTGTCCAATTATTAGCCCAAAATAACTTTTCGAACATAAAACAAGAAGACTCGCTAAGAATTAAAAAGAAGATTTGTGGATCTATATGCTTAGTGGGTGCAGTCACTACAGCGAGGAAAATCTTTGCTGTAATGAACTTGCAAGGCTGCCAGTTGCAAGAATACCCAGAGATTTCTAATGGAACCTTAAAAATACTCAATAGCCCATGAAGCATAATGATCATTATAGAGAAAGCCTTTATTTTGGGGATGCTTTAGCGAAGCTAATTGTTCCTTTTTCTAGATTTTTGCCAAGGGAATATTTTTAAAACCGCGTCCAACCAAGGGTGACCTTTGCTATAACAAGGATGCAAGAATTTATTATTTTTGGTTATCTAAAAAATTAAGAAAATAATTTTACGTAAGAAAAATTAAGGAAGCAAAACTAATAGGACTTTTACAGATATAAAAGTTTTTACCATGAAATGAAATATTTGTAAAATTCATGATGTAAGTGTAGGGCATCTTCAATATACCTTTCATCCAAAATGTGATCCATGAGTCATGAGTATGATAAAAATAGGCTTCAAGATCTATAACGTTGTTGAAGCTTTACAGAGAGGTAAATCAAAAACCCAAAGTGTTTTGGAAAACTGAAATAAGACAACTACCTATGAGGGCATAAATGAATATGTGAATACTCTTAAAAATTTCACTAAATAATCATTAATTCACCCTAATTTATTTATATCAAAATGACTCGGAATAAAGAGGTCTTGTTTACAAAGTTACCCTTATGCTTAATATGATTCCCCTATTAAGCATATAATACACTATTGGTCAAATGAATTTGCTATTAATTCATTTTAATAAATTTCTTATTTATTCATTAACTCTCAAAATTAAATTATTTGATATTATACGAAATATAAATTTACTAGCCAGGTTTACTAATAGGATAAATAATTATAAGTTTATAAAGGGGTATTACAATCTACGATCTTTCTTGGACGCAGATTCCTTCGAATTATGATCTCAAACCTACTTACCAAATGATTTATCAAATTGCGTTGATTTAGATCCAATAATATTCAATCGTACCCATAACAATTAAGTTAACAATAATGCAAGCATTCAAATTTCGTGTGATCAGGCCAAACCTAACTCACCAGAATTTCTACTAAGTCCGATTGATCGACATTATAAATAATATGTTTAAAACCAAATATAAGGCTCTATCACAAACATGATTTTAATTTAAAAATTAACTAAAACAACTTTATAGTATATTAAACATTATACATGGTTTTAAGAATAAAACCCCAAAACTTACCATATCTAAAATAAACATATTTCCTCATTTATATATTCCATTTCGTAGTGAAATAATCTGCGTAGACAACCTTATCCTTATACACATTAAACTAATTAAAAACATCTTACTTTTGGTGTATAAGTTAAACATATCCACACCTTAAATAATCATCAATGAAATTGATGAAGTACACATTTTCACCTTTTGCCCATATTGTCACAGGACCAATTAAACCATAATTAACTAATTCCTACACATCTTAGGCTCTATAGGCTTCGGCTTTAAAAGGCCTCTATCTCATTTTACCTTCTAAATGTTATTCATAGACTCGAAGTTCCTCCATTTATAATGGACTAAATTTTCCATTTTATAACAGTATTTGAATTCTTTCTAAATTAAAATGACATTTGTTGAAGTGAAAATATTGCGTTTGGTACAATTGAGAAGGGAATTTATCTTTAATAATTTTCCAATTATATTATTCACTTCACTGTTTATTAGTATTGGTAAGACTAGTCTTACAATGTATAAATTATTTTCCAATGTACCAAAACAACTAAAAGATTTGCTGATTTCGATAAAAATCAATTTTATTAAAATAATCAACTATCTGTTCAAAACCAACTTAGAAATTGAAAAAATATCTTTTAACAAGTACATAAAATCCTACATTATTCTTTTGTCTCTTCCAAAATCCATAACTAGATGTATTACTACCAATATTGTTATCTTACTTCTATTTCCCATTATTAGTGATGACACCACATCTTATTATTGTGATTCCATAGGTTCACAATCCCTTCACCTTCACCTGAGAAAAGGAGGACATCCTAAGGTTTAACATACACTTTACCAGACTAGAGATAAGCCACAAAGACCATGGTTGTCTTGTACAAGGGTCCATAGTATAACCATAGGCCTTAATCACCCCACTACTGTCACAAAATAATTAGACTCTCCATACAACCTCAAAAGCATAAGTCAGAGACCTTGGAATCAATGGTTCCAAGTGTTAAACCTATGCAGTAGACCTTAACATGAAGAGAACTAACCTCCAGAGGTTCAATGGTACATGTTCCTTGAATTAGTCATCATGACATATCAGATGACCACTCTTTGAGGAAACTCCACTAGTTCCAGGCCCCTTTGATGTCTAGTCAAGCTTCTACAACTTCTCAAGTTGGTCGGTAAAAGGTACGAAGATTGTCATAACTACTTCCACCATTCATGCCCACATTATTGATTAATTCTTTATGAATTTACTGCTCCCATCAACTACGTTACACAACATGCAAGCCTTTCTCCCACACTTTATCAAGATAAGGTAGCTGACAGACCTCTGGGAAGCCCCAACCATACTGCAAGTCTAATCATTCTCTCTCCAAGATGATATATATATATATATATATATATATATATATATATATATATATATATATATATATATATATATATATATATATATATATATATATATATATGGGAGGCTTGTGAATGATTAAATTCATCGAATAAAGGTGGAAAAAAGACTCAAATAGGTTGAACAAGCATTTATTTACTATCCCACACTCTATAAACACATTATTGATAGTAGAAAACATGAGTCTCAGATTATATCCATCTTTTAATACGTTATATACTCTATTGAGTCCTAAGATAAGTCAAGGAATTCATGGAGAAGTCCATAAATTACTTTTTAAGGACCTCTTAATTAGTGACAAAGATCGTAGATACCTTTGACATTATTGGACAAATCTCAAGAGGTCTCTGGATTGTAAAACTCTAATTTACAATCTAATATATAGAGAAACACCTTTAATAATGAACATATAATTCTTAATTGGGGTCCGAACCACTTTATATCTTTGTCTATCACATCGACACTTCTACCCACTTGCATGTCTGAGGCACTTTGGGGAGAACCTGTTGGGTTTGAGGTCTCAAACAATTTTAATACCCACTAGTTTAGCACCGTATATGGGAAAATAACAAGTTATATTAAACCTTTGATCCTGTTGGGGTGACAATGAAGCTAAAGTTATATTGTTCATTAAAATAAATGGAACATTATCAAAAAGAGATTAAAGACCAACTCCATGACATATTGAGGAGAGTTCCTTCCACCAATGGTAGAAGATCTAACTGGATTTGAACATAGTGGAACAGGGTAAAACCATAAGCCCCAATTGAAAGGAGAGAATGATCATTAGGATATAGCTAAAGCTCCCCAATAGTCTTTGAATCATATCCCCAAATGGGATAGGTTGGCACTCCTAGACGACCAGTTCTAAGGAGGTTCTAGGGTAACTAGACCCTAGAGTAATAAAATCAAGAAGACGAACGACAAGTTGGGGACCCTTCTCAACTAGTACAAGACACAAAATTCCAATACTATAAAGTTGGCCCTCTAAAAGAATTTATCTCCATTCTCCAACGAAGTCCACCACTTCTTTTGCCCCCCTAAGTGGAAGATGCCAAATAGTAAACCATTTGACAGATCCAAAGATCCCATCATCAACTTGGAGACGTAATGATCCTTCATGCTTCTCGAAGATACCTCGGATGAGGTCTTATGTAGAGTCTTTCACGTTACTCTGAGGAAGATGTATATGCACAAGTTTTCCAAGCCCTGACCAGGAACCATAGTAATCTCTATAAAGTTGGATAGGAGTTTTATTAGCCACTTCATAGGAGCTCAGAAGATAAGAAAGCTAGTTACCTCTCTCCTCAACCTCACGCAAAAGCCTGATGAATTGCTATGAGAATATTCCAAGAGATTCATCCAACAAGATCACCACATTAATAATCTAAATGACACTATTTATGTGGCAGACTTCATCTAGGGACATACATCAGAACCTCTGTTAAGGTCATCAAGTATTCAATTTTATTCCCCTTTTACTATACAATAATGCAATCCCATTTTGATCGAGTGAAAACCAAGCGTCCGTGTAAATACGTTAATCATTGTTATTGGCTTCCGACCACAATACAAAAACCTAAACTTTAACTACACTCTTGCGGAGTATAGTGGCGAGTCTGGGTATCGAATCCACATGGAACTAGGACGAGTTAACATGACAACAAAGTTAAGACTGTTAACCCTAACTTGTCTTTGCAAAGAAATAAAAAGATGATTTGATTGGTGGAATAGCTATACTATATGCAATATTAAAAATGATTAACTAATTAACTAAAATATAAATGGAATGAAACTATTCTAAATTCCCTAAAATAATGATGATGATTGAATTAAAACTTAAACTATATGATGAGAGAATAGGACAGGAATACAATCCCTCAACCCTAGTGTATTGATGGTATAAAACTAATCGTAAATTTAAGTGATTAATAAGACCCAAAATTTAGTACTCCCAAGAATTAAGTATATGAGGTTCAAGCCCGCACCATACTTAATCAGAGGATGAGTAAATCGGTATTGTGATAGTTACACTCGAATTTCATTCTGAAGCATCCTGGTTACCCTGAAGCAAACGAGATCCAAAGATCTACAATTGTCACATTCCTACACAATACGGTCGTAATAATCCATTAAATTTATAGGATTAATTTTATAGACATGCAACTACCACATCAGGTTGAGTTCATGTATCCCGACCTTTAAGAGTCTATCCTACCATGGTTAAAATAAAAGAAAACTTAAAACTAAAAGTGCAACAATTCATAACTAGATCTAGAAAATTGAGAACATGACTTGAATTGGGATTGGAATACTAGAAAGCAACAATTAATTAAACTAACTATGAAAGCAGTAAAAGAAATAAATTGAAATTACTTGCAATGGATGAAGGATGAATATTGAATAGATCTTAAAATCTTGAATAGTAGCCAAACTTCAAAACTAGGGTTCTTGGATACAAGAATCCTTTAAAAACTAACTACTAGCCTCCTACAATGTGAAGTAAAAAAAAAACTTCTTTCTTCCTACTAGGGTTTTCCCTTTTATATATCTCAAAAATAACTCTTCCCATGCCTCTCCACATTTTACAGCTAATAAAAATGAATTAAACAAGAAATTTCAAGAGTCGTGACTCTTCAATTCTGAAAATGACTCTTCATTATCTCGCAGCTTCAAAATCTCATAACTTCTTCACCGTAGCTCGGATTGAGGTGCCGTTTTTTCCAGTGTTCTTGTAATTGGAATATATTCAAATTTCCAATTGGACCCACCTACGGATTAAGGCTGGAAAATTACGAAAATGCCCTTAAACTTCACATTTCTTGCTTTCTTTCACTGTTTTGAGTTCTCCTTCGCACTAACTTGCATGAAATACTTGGAAAATACATAAGAGATACACAAAACATTAAATACTTGCCAAAAAGGGTTAGTAGCATAAATATAAGACAAATCCAAGCTATTTACAATGCACGGGATCATAAAAATACCGAAATTAAGGGGATAAATATGAAGAATATGTGCCTAATCACCCATAACCATTAAACTCATGTTTTATACTCATTTACTATATAACCTTAATTATTCATCGTTAATCGCTTGTTTATTTGAGTATTTACCGATTTTACATTGCTAAGGATGAAGCTTGGATGAAATTTAGGCAAAGAACAGCCGCATACGCACTTTCAGCGGGAAAATGGCCAATTCAGATGACTAATTTCAGACTTGGACAACGAAAATTCTAGGCCTTGAATAAAGGGAAATATGGATTTAAATGACGTGTCAAACTAACCTCAAATGAAGAAGTTATGACCATGTAAGGTTCAAAACCCAAAGAAAGTCAAAGTCAATGCCCTAGGTCAGACTCAGGTCAAACCCAAAGACTGATCGCGTGACTTAAACATTGTTGAAATATTTTTGGGCCCGAAAGGTTTTTACGGTGCATGGATACGAGGTCATATGAGAAAGTTATGGAGTTCGGGGTTTAATTAATAAATATTGGAAGTTGGTCAGAAACAAGGCTTATATATATATATATATATATAGGGGGAATATTATCTATTGAATGAAAACTGATTCAGTGGTTAGGAGAGGTTTTGGTTTATCAAATGGTCAGGGGTTCGAGTCTTCTCTCCCCACCCCTTTTTCTTCCATTTTCAATGCGTAGGGCTCACGCGTGCCAGGGCTCGTGTCTTGCGCCTCTCTCCCTTCCCCCACGCGCAGGCCATTTCTTTTTGTTCCCTTTTCCATGTTTAGTGATATGATATATCCCCCACCCCTTTTATTTATTTTTTATTCTTCTCTTCTATTTTGTTTTAATCTTTTTGTTTACTTTTTTTGTTCCTTTTTTTATCGTTAAACATCTTTATTCCTTTTTTGTTGTTATTCTCCACTTTTGTGTTGGTCTCAAAGTTCCCATTCTCCCATATGCAATGTTTTGTCCAATTCTTCTCCCTCCCACGATTTCTTTTAGCCACAACTTTTTTTTTCTTTTATTCTTTCCCCTTTTCTTTTTTTTCCTCTCACTTCCAACAACTAAAAAGTCAAAAGATTCCCCACATTAATAAGTTTCACAATTCGTTGTCCATGCCTCTTCTCAGCTATAAATAGGGACTCAAAACCATCCAACAAGGCTTCTGATTTTAGACACCAAATTTTGGGTAGATTTTAGTAGTTAGTTAGAGTAATGTAGTCCTAGTTTTTAAGTTTGTAATAAAATTTCAGTCTCAATAAATTATTCGTTTGATATTTAATTGCTTTAAAATTAGTTTAAATGCATTTCTAATTAATTATTCACTCGTTAAAATTATTTTCTTCCTTTTAAAAATATTTCTTCTCTCGCACCATTTTATTATTAATTAAAAATGCTTTCTAGGTAATTTTTATTAGGTTAAAATTATTGTACTCATTTCGAGTGTGTAGTTGCTTTGCTACGATATGATGGAATATATCAATTTTTAATGGGTTATTTATTTTTGAAAATACACCGAGGGACCTTAATGGGACATATCACTTATGCACCATATTTGCGACACAGTGCATGTAGTTTCGAGATTATTGTTGACACCAAACTCATATTTGGACTTTTATGAAAATTTAGGGATTGACACCCCGAGTTAAAGTAATTGTTCAAACGAGTATTAAATTGCGTTTTAAAACATGGATAACCTTGTCATCATTTGTGTTACATATTTTAAGGCGACGAATTTAATTCTCAACCTATGATTTTTTATAGATGTAAATCATTCTAGTTTAAATATTCTCCTAGAATGAATTATAGTATAAAAATATCTCAAAAATAAAAAAAATTATCTTTTACACTTTTTGTTAAAAGTATAAATTAGTTGAATATTAACAGACATTCCCTGTGAATTCGATACCCAAACTCGCTTTTATACATGCAAAACTTATGTAGTTAAAGTTTACGTTTTTTGTATTGAGGTGGCAAGTCGATGACATTGACAAGCGTAGGACACGAAACTCGATTTAAGCCCAATCAAAATGGCACCGTTGCCAAGGAATGTTTTGTTTTAAAATTTGATTTATTTAATTCTTCATACATATATTTCTATATACCCTTTTTTTCTTTGTACCTATGATGCACAACTAAGATTCAAGAAATTATAATCTCTGGAACGCAGACAACTCTTTGGAAATTTCATTTACGCATCCCTCGAGGTAATTATGTCTTATCCTAGTATTTTCTGTGATTTTAATGGTATCATGGGTGCACATTTTTGTCATAAAAAAAGTTTTCGAATTCCCCTCAAACCTATGTCTTTTGGCGAATACTTACAAAATGATAAAAATAAAATTTGCAAACTGACCATAGGTGAGTATTTACATATGCATGAAAATGGTTCAAGGATAAATGAAAATTATTTTAACGAAAAAATTCCCCAAAATTATTATTATAATGATATTAATAACTATTTTGATAATAAGTTTACGAAATATTATAACACTAATTATTACAATTGTTATTATTCGTGACTCTCGATCGATCATTCTTCTCTTTAGCTAACTGTACGCACTTGTTTAATGCCCTAGTATTGAATGTATAACCTCTTTATCTTCTTAGATACTACCTCCTGAATTTCTACATCTTGAGCCTTATTCAGGGTGGGGATGTGTTCGCAACCCTTTCATTCCTTTCCCTTTAAACATAAGTACTTTACTCAGCCTTTCAAAGACACTTATCCATTATCCCGAGTGTGTCAGATCATCATCATCATCACCAATTGACCTCATAGTGAAGATTTTACCTGGACGGTAAGGGGATTCTCCCAATTTGGACCCATGTGTCCGAGAAGATCTGCTTGTCTCAGATCCCATATTTAGTCTTCTGGGATTTTCAAAATATTTTCCTTCGATCTCTTACCTCTTATCTTGATAGGGGGCAAGAAGCGACGATTCACTATGTTTACATAAACTTTTTCCTAAGACTATAGTTATTGGAGGTGGTTCTAGTCGGCTTTGTGAGGCCTACAGACTTTGGGTGAGTTGTCTCATATTTTCTTGCATAGCTTCCTGTCTTTTAACCAAGCTAAACACAAATTCTCTTATGTCCCCTATTCCAATAGGGGTGGAGGGTTGTGCAACTTCTTTTTCTCTACTACTCTCTGAGTGTTCTGCTATTGTTACAAAAATGACCAGAAAATGGAGTATGTATGCAAGAGAACATAGTATGACTGGATTCTTTAGGTTTAGACAGTGGGGGGATTATTCTACCCTAGAAATCAAGTGTTTTTAGTAATAAAATCAGCAAGATGGTTATTTAACGAAATTTGGAGGATTTATTGGAAATCCAAAATTGTCACAATTAGGAATTAGGAGCTGGATGAGAAATAACTAGGCTTTAGTCTTTCTCATAGACGGTGTAACTCTGTTATCAACTAAAAATGGATTCAAGGTTGTCTTAGATGGATGAGATCCAATCAGACCTAACAAATAATATATGGTCACAGAATGTAAATAAACATAGATTAAATGAGGATAAGAAGATTAACACTAATAAAATATGTGGTTTGGACCTAAAGAGTGAGCCTATTTGCACGGGTTGTATTAATTTTTAAATATTAGATCCGTATAAAATGGTCAAGTATCTAGGTCTTGGACAGTAAGAATGTCGGAGATATGTCTGTAGGTTGATGTTTAAGTGGAATCATTACTTTCCCTAACTCCTGTGGGGGATCCGACCTAATAAAGTGATTTCTATTGAGGGAATGTTTTCTGTCCATCATCGACCAGGTGGGAGCATCTTTGTTAACGGGTCACTCACATATTCTTTAATGTTTCACCCATGATATTGAAGTCTACACTTGTTAACTATCTGACATGCCACGCCTATGTTGTGGCAATGCATAAAAGTCCCATGTTGTCATCTTTCCATTCTGGCATCAGCCTAGTCTACCCGGGTATAAAAGAGGCTGAGCTCTTTGCTAAGTTGATGTCCCTCCATGACATCTATTCGGTCAGGGATGAGGTCTTTCATCCCTGAGTGGTCTCATGTGATTCTTTTTTATACATAGTATGTTCTACAAATATGTTATAACACTGCACTAATCATAATGGATGCTTACGAGAATAGAATAACGTCTTACTTTAAAAGTAGTTCACTATAAAGAGTTCAAATTAGGAGATCTGGTCCTAAGAGAGGTCACCATTGCCACAACAAATGTAAGTGAAGGAAAGTTGGGCCTCAAATGGGAAGGCCCTTATATGGTGACCAAGGTAGCAATGAGAGGCTATTATTCATTTATGGATATAGAGGGATACAAACTTCCTCACCGCTGGAATGTAGAACATCTGAAGGAGTACTTCCAATGATGTACTCTACCATTGAAATGAAATGAAAATGACCTTTTTGTTACCTATCTTTTCTCAATACATTGTTCAATATGAGTTACGAGGCTTCAATCCTTGGCTCTAAATTTAAACTGAGGTTTGAGGACCCAGTGTGATTACAAGGTTTCCATCCTTGGAACCAAGTTTATTCCTAAGGTCTAAGAACCTAGAATGAGTTATAAGGATTCAATCCTAGACTCTAATTAAAACGACTGAGGTCCAAAAGACCCCAAACAAATGACCCTTGGAGTTGCAAGGCATTCATCTTTTGACCATAAAGTCTCTAAGGTCTCAAATGACCTAACAGAAGTTGTAAAGCATTCATAAATGTCTTGAATACATAGTCCAAGGTCCAACGACCCTAATAAAAACTAAAGAATTTCCAAGGCTCTGAACCTTGATTCCACCAGAGTTAGCCAAAGGTCTAAGGAGCCAGAATGATCAAACAAAGGACCCCTTGCACCTAAAATATATTTTCAAAAAACAAAAGCACAAAAATATACTAAAAAATGGCAACCAACTCCCAAATCTTTTCTAATTCCAATTTAAATGATAGAGCGAGCATTTTAAAAGATGAAAAGCCCCTTAAAACCATGATCAAGAAACAAAAACCACCATTATGAATTTTTTTAGGGGGATATTATTTTTGTATAAAATACTCTCAGACTTCTGGTTTTAAAACAAATGTACAAGGTCCCAATATCCTAAGGATTTCATCCTTATTTTGTTAAGTTAAGAGGTTGTAAGACCCACTATGAACTTGAAATTTAAAACTTCTTAGGATTTAATCTTAAGTTAGTGAAGTTAAAAGGTCTTAGGACTCACTCTAAAATCAAATTTTAAACTTCTAAGGCTTTTATCCTTAGTTAAGTTCATAGGTGGACCGACTATGAACTTCAAATTTTGAACTTCTAAGGCTTTCACTTTTAGTTAAGTTCAAAGGTCTTAGGACCCGCTGTGAACTTTACATTTTAAACTTCTAAGTCTTTTATCCTTATTTAAGATTAAAGGTCGTATGACCCACTATGAACTTCAGATTTTAAACTACTAAGGCTTTCATCCTTAGTTGTTTAAGTTCAGGGGTCTTAGGGTCCCCCTGTAAATTCCAAATTTTAAACTTCTAAGGATTTCATCATTAGTTAGTTAAGTTTATAGGTCTTAGGAACCATTATGGAAATCCATATTTTGTGCTATAAGGCTATCATCCTTAGAGGATTATGATTTTGAGGTCATTGACCCTCAATATAATTAGCTTTTTAACCTCTCCCTTATAATTTTTAGGGGACTATGAGTTGGTAATTTTTTTTGAGATTCCTAGTCTTAAAAAGTGCAAGTTTAGATTCCTAAGGCTTTTATCCTCAATAATTAATGATTCTAAGGTCTCATGACCCATAGTGTAACATCAACTTTTGGTGCCAAAGACCATTAGCTTCACTTTAAAAAGGCTATTGTTCAATTTTCTTATCTTTACAAAGTAATCTTTGAGGGCTAAAGGGGATATCACCTAACTCACATACCTCAGATAAATGCAAGCATAATAAAATATTTCTTGGCAAAGCAAAGCAAATAAAAATAAGTAGTAATAAGAGAGAACCCAAAATTTTCAAAATGTAACCATTTTCATTAAACATAAGAGAGTTGGAGGAACTACATCAAATGGACCATGGACAAAGACAACAAAAATATTTAAAAAATGCCTTTCTAAGCCTTGGGGTTCCACTTCAGTTTCCTTTACAAGGGCTTTAGACTCTTTCACTGAGGGGCTTGACACAGTTAGAAGAGCAAGGGATTTATTCTTATCTTATTCATCCCAGGCTTCTGAAACAGAGGCCTTAGTATTTTCACCTTCATTACTTATTTAATTATCAAAGTTATCTTCAACAAATCAAAGTTCTTCAAGGAAGAGATAAAAGACATCAACTGTAGGGACAAAAAACTAGATCTTGGCCTTACAAGCTTCAAAGACTGAAAAATACTTCTGAAAGAGAAACCTCTGATAGGATTCAAAGTTCAGATAAGTATCCAGCCGACCCTTCACCACATAGTTAATCCTCCCTTGAAGATTAACATGTTTTACTTGAAGTCTAAAAATCTCTTCTTATAATTTTTGTCCCCCAGACATTGAAAGGTCCCTCCCAGGTCTATGGTCCAAGACCTATTGCTTCAAGGTATCGATATCTTTAACCGAATGAAGAAGATTTTTTTTAGCACCTCAAAAATTTAGGACTTCATCCTAGAGGACCACAACGATCTCCCTGTCCTTGATCAAGGCCTCATCATTTGACCTCTCAACCTCAACCAAAGAGTTTCTAGCAATGAAAAATAATGAAGCAATATGGCTGATGGTCTTCTCATTTAGAAGTCGATTCTTCTTCAAATAATTTATTTAGGACCTCATATGTTTCCACTCATCTTTTAAAGCAAACATATCCAAATACTGTGATGCAGCTTTATTTTTGGCATACCCCACTGTGCATCGAGAGTAGAGCTTTCTTCCATGCCCTCTAACTCCATTGTCATAATCCATGAGGGACTTAATATAGTGTTGGTCCTGCAAACATAAGGAATAGTGTGAGGGGAAGATTTATGAAAATTAAAAAGTACCAAAAAAAATCAGGGAATGAGAAGTTACATTGCCAGAAATGTGGACTGGCTCCTTCGAATTGGCTGAGGTCCCCTGCCTCTTAGCTCAAAAACCGTCTCAGAAATATTGGTTATGGTCATCAATGTTTAGGCCTCCATAATAGAGGCGTAAGAGTTCCTATACTCTTAAGAATAAGGTATGGAATATTTATCTACTTAGGATAACCTCAACCCTAACTCATATCCTTCAATTGGCCCACTAGGTCAGCCAAAGACCTCAAGAGCACTGATCTTGACCCCCACCTTTAGAAGGGATACAACAACTTCCTTCCCATTTGATTGGGCATCACCAGAATCTTGCACATAATTTTTTTAGACCTGGGGATATACGCCCATTAAAATACAAGGACATTATGTCCTCTACTGAAGGCGGTGTAAGAACGTGGTTTTTCGTGTTGTTAAAATTCAAGACCCAAAATGTATTTTACGTTCGTGTCAATTTTATCAAAGTTCTCTACGAAATCGAATTTATGTTATCAACACAACGACATCAATGTGACAAAAATGATCCATCACACCAAAGTTGAAAGCCATACAATCATATATAACATGTGTGAAACAATATTTTTTGAAATTAAAAAAATATTTTTACTTAGATTTTTTTTATAAATATTTTTGATAATTTTTAAGGGTGTTTTTCATTATTTTCTACATGCCATAGTATTTTTAGTAGCATTCTATCAATATACAGGTGTGTTTCAAAGACGTTTTTGGATAACAATAGGTTATACCAGTGGCATTTGTGCTGTGGATAAACCATGAGATTTTTAGTCCAGCGACCGTGCAATTTTTACCCATGATTGTGGCCTTTAAGAGACCTCCATAGTAATATTTTTGGGTTAGGTATCGGTTTACACTTTTTTCCTTTTTTATTTAAATTTTTTTAGTCTTGGTGCATGATGCTATTATTTTTAACGGTCGAGTTATCGTACCGGTAGAGGTGTAAACAGATATTCAAAAATCTGAATTCATCTAGTATTCGAATTGTTTTTTTATGGATATTTGTCCGAACAGATATCCGAAAGAGTGGATGCGAATACCACTATTAAATATCTAGGAAAAATGGATACATATATAGATACTAAGGTATCTGTTATGTATAATTCATAACCGAAGTGGACTATCTGTAATTACGGGTATTCGATCTGGATATTCGTATGCGTATATATATATATATATATATATATATATATATATATATATATATATATATATATATATATATATATATATATATATATATATATATATATTGTAATTTAATTATTAAGATGTGTTTTGTAAACAATTTAAATCGTTAATTATTTAATGCATAAAACACAAAAAAGAAAATTATATTTTTTTATATATTATCTTTAATACCTTCTTACACACTATATCTCTATTTTACATTAGTCGTCTTGTGGTCGAAGGTCAATAGAACTCTAGACATTGTCACATTTGGCTGACATATTCACGACGATTCACAGGTAGTTATCCTGTCAATGTCAATCTATATTACTTTATATATTCACTAAAATGATTTTTCAAACTCTCATTCACCCAAGTATGATCCGTTATGGGTCAATAAATGGTTACTTAATATACATTAAATGTTAGCACTTGTTTATAATCCGCCTCTATTTCTCTACTCATCATTAATAAAATATTTTACATTATTTAGAATGTTGTGTGAAAAATATTTTTATTAAGATTTAGTAATTTTCAAATCAATGATTGATAAGCACATTTTATGTATATTAAATAATACAAACAAATACTGATATTATTAAAATTTGAGAAATCCGAAAGGATACGGATAAGGATAGTTGTGTATACTATCGAGCGAATATGGATAAGGATGCAGATAGCGCACTTATAAATGGATACGAATAATGGATAGTATGGTGTCCGATCTATATTCGTCTGTTTTACACCCATACACACCAATTTGTGTCAGTGGGCTAGCTTTTTGGTGTAGAGTTCATATCATATGGTTAGTCATTCAGCCTTAGGCACATGGTTTAGTAGCATGGGTCTTATCGACTATTTTGATTTTTTCTTCTTTTCTTTCCTTTTATTCACTTAGTTCCTAGGTTGTTTTTACTATGCAGTGAGTTGAGTTTTTCATTTTTTCTTATTAGTTTTTCACTTTTTTTGTTGGTTAAAAAAACCACTTATTTATCTCATCATGTTTTACTATATTTTTTTGTTCCCCTAGATGTGTTTCTGGTGCACGTCACCTTAATATTATTTCTTATATTTTTTGTTGTTTTATCTTTTATTTTTAGTTCATTTGCATACATGAGTAGATAGGGATTGTTGATCAATTCCTTGAGTTGGTGTTTGGGGTTCTAGTTTGTTGTGCATCCTCTTCTGTTTAATTGTTTCTTAATTTTTATTTTTTTCTACTTATGCCTTGTATTGGTTGAAGAATGTTAAAACTTGTAAGGACATGATTTTTTAAATGTCCGTTATCAATTTAGTATGTCATATACTAATAAGCAGTCGAAGAACGTTCAAGATCAAATATGCATCGAGACAGATCTGAATATCAAGTTTTTCAACAATTAAGACTCTACAAGATGAATATGGTAAAGATTATGTTTTTATTCCATAATTATTCACTTTAATTTTGGGATATTTTTCATAAAATATTTTCTAAGTGTTGGAGTGAAGCTTTAAATGTTTTATCAAAAATATATTTTTAGGCCGTGCATTTAACGAGGAAAAGATAAAAGAAAATTTTTTATTTATAAGAATCTCATTCGAACGACACCGTATGTCGTTCAAATGACAGTGTGTTGCGCGATGTCTACCTGTCATTCAAACGCCAGTGTATCTCATTCAAACGACATGCTATCTCGCTTGAATGACCCACCGCCTTAATTTCTTTATAAAAGAGTCTTTCCAACTCAGTTTTTCATAAGAAGTCTTTTTCTATTCTGCAAACACTGAAAATCGACAGAAAACTTTTGGCTTCTTCCTTTAAGGTTTAAACACCTTATTTTCAATTCATAAAAACCGTCCCAATCTTATGTGAATTGTTTTTGGAACCTATGAATAGAACTTTTCTATTGTTCAACTCTTTATAGAGAGAATAAATCTACACCGAACTGAGGTCATTGAGAGGGTTTGAGGGTATTCCTTGCTGAATATAGAACTGCGGTCTTTGAGGTTCACTGCGTGTGGATCTTTGCTGAAAATAGAACTGCGTGTTCTCTAGGAGTAGCTGCGGTTGTTCCTTTATTGACGACATCGATCGACACCTGACGGTTTTTGTGTGTCAAAAATCTATTCTATTGTAATCCGTTGTAAGTTGCGATTTACTAATGATAGTGAAACAAAAGGTTTTGCCCCGGTGGGGGATTTTTCCTGAAATTTGGTTTCCTTTGCATGCTTATTGCTTTATGATTTCATATCACTTAGATGCATGTGTTAGGACTGAATTAAAACTTGGGTTTCATTAAAAATGGTTTTGTTGGCACACCATTAAAATTGGTTTTATTTGAGAAGTCATATTTATTCTGCTGTAGCGCACTCAAAACTCTTGGATTATTTTTTTTAAAGTCTAATTTATCAGTTGATAAAAAACAACTCTTCCCTTTCATTTTATAGAACCTTTTAGAGAGCTTTTCAACTCCATAATACTCCCAGGCTCAGTTTTGGTTTTTGTCCTTTTTAATGTTTTAGAAAAACTCCTTTGGCATATAAATCAAATATTTTAATTGTGTTCTTTTAAAACAAAAATTCTCATAATTTAAATTAAAATTATTTGGAGGCTTTGACTTTTGTTATGATCATAGCTTGAGGAGGTTTTAAAGATCGACGAGGCGATTGACTTGGGTTACGATCCATGGCGCATTTGCGAGGCTAGTGAACCAGGAATTAAAGTTACAGTGTAGATTCGACTAAAAGCATAGGTTTCAATAGATAGGTGGATACCAATACATGAGGGTTATGAAAATCAAGTTGAAGTTTCCGTGAAGATTGAAAGATGTAGTACGACAAAGGTTTAATGTGTGAGCGATAAATATTTATGGTTGTTGTCAAATCGAGAGTTGTAAGGCGCGTCAATACTTTTTTGAATTCATGAAGTTTTCTACTACTATAATTGTGTGTGTGGGGGGAGGGGGTGCGTGTAGTTTTTAACAAAATGTTTCCATATTAAATATTATGTGCTTATTATGATGGCTTTTATTGTTCTATCATTGTTAATTTCTTATCACTTTTCATGTACTTTGTACCTAATTATTTAATTTGGTAAACTAACTAATTTTTTAGAAATATATTAATATTGATTTTAATTTTGCTCCATATTTACAATATTTTGATTAATTCGAATTAATAATTTGGCCTAAGATAAATAATTAGTTAGAATTAAAATTTTGAATCAATTAATTTAATTTATTGACCTCATAGACTTTTCTCGGAAAGACCTCTTCTAAACTAGGCGAGTCCCCTCTTCTGCCCTCGTGCTTTTCATCCTTAGAAGCTTCAGGCACCTCCAAAGTCTCAGTAGCCATGACCTTTCGCTTCTTATGGACTAAGACAAAGGGGTCAGCTCCGCTCCCATTGACTCTCCAACCACCACCTTTGGGGCCATAGGTTCCGGTTCGGATGCTATAACTTTAAGTTGAGTCTTGAGGCCATTTTGGTATAGACAGTTGGGTTGACTAAGACCTCGAAGGGAATGGAAACAAGTTTAAGAGCCTCTATCATCCTGTCAGCTTCCTCTTTGCTTTGCTGGGGGGTCAACAGACACTACCAATTAAAATACATTAATAAGATTCTTACCAGAGGTTAAATAAAGACTCCAAGTCAAAATAAGTCTTACCCATAGTCAAAGGAATGCACCAGAAGGTAGAGAATATAATCCTCTTCACTAAGTATAGGGCATTCCAATCTCCCCCAATTAAGAACAACCTCTCCTTCCATTGCTTAGGAATGTTATTCTTATCCCTGATAAACATGACTAGAGCCCTACGGTCAAAGTACTTCAATCCTCTGTCTTTAGGCTTACTCTATTCTAGGACCATATAAAGTTTGAAGAATATATGTGTGGTGACATCATGTTTTCCCACATTACTCTCTATGAAGGAAATGAAAGTGCACGTCAAAGGTCAATAAGAATTATCCACTTAATGATATTGTTCTACCCATATGAACTTCAGAATTCGTACCATAGGTCGAGGCAGTGGAAACTTAGATCCATAGATCAAGAAGCACTCATTAAAGCACAAGAACTTCAAGACTAAACAACATACCCTCTCCATAGTTATAGCTACCCAAGGCCTAAGGGGCTCATTTATAGCCACCTAAGGCCGATCATATCACTTTTCTCCACTTTAACACTCAATGTAAGCATCTTCCCAATGCAATCTCATAATGACAAGAATCTTGAGGGATAGTTAAACTCCTACCCTTTCTCATTTAAATGGATATGCGTTCTCCCTTGAAATTCTTGCAAAGAGACACAAGGGGCTACTAATGATACCACATTTTATTATTGAAATTCTAAAGGTTCACATTCCATTCACCTTCACCTAAGAAAATGAGGAAGTCCTAAGGTCTAACATATACCTTTTGACAGACCAGAGCTAAGCCTCAAAGGCCATAGTTGTCTTGTATAAGGGTCCACCGTAGAACCATAGGCCTTAGTTATCACACTACTATCACAAAATAATCAACTGCTTCATCCAACATCAGAATCCCAACTCAAAGACCGCAAAGTCAATATTTCTAAGTCTCAGACCTACACAATGAATTTTATCATGACAACAACTAACCTCTAGAGGTCCGTTTGTCCTTCTTCCTTTGGATAGTCGTCATGACATATACATGACCACTCTAGTAGGAACCTCCACCAGTCCTAGACCTTTTACACGCCTGTTTAAGATTCTGTTGCTTCTTTGACGGTTGAGTATAAGGCACAAACATTGTTCTACCTACTATTACCACTCACTCCCACCATCATTGATGATTCCCATTTGGATTTAGTGCTCCTATCAACTACCTTATACCACATCCAAGACTTTCCCCCACACTTCATCGAGTTACTATAGCCGTCAAATATGAGGGAAGCCCCAACCATGCTGCTGTAATCCACTCATTCTCTCTCAAAGAGTATGCATATATATGCGAGGCTTATGAATGGTTAAAGAGATCGAATACACCTGGATAAAGCTCAAATAGGCTGAACAAGATGCTTTGTACTATCTCACACTCTATTAACCCACTATTGATAGTATAAAATAGGAGTGTCAGATCATATCTAGCTTCTAATAATATTGTATACTTTGTTGACTCCTAACCAATCAGTTACTGCCTAAGGACCTCTTGTTTAGTGACGAAGGCCGATGATACTTTAGACTCTATTGACCAAAGCCCAAGGGGTCCATAGATGGTGAAACTTTAAGTTATAATCTAATATATAGAAAAACACCTTCCATTATGGAGGCAGGATCCTCTTTTGATGTCCTAACCACTTTATATCTTTGTCTATCACATTGACACTTCTCCCCCACTTACCTGTCTGAGTTCTTGTAGGGAGCACTTGTTGGGTTATAAGACTTAAACAATTTCGATGCCCACCAATTAGGAAGATATCTCTTGTAAGTATTTTTTCGATTACCTAAAACGTATGCAAATAGTTTCATATATGATTTGAGTCTCCCAAATATACACATAAGGTTCCTATAGATCGGACCAGAAATCATGCTTCTACTCTAAAGGAGAAAAATAAATTATCTTATCATTTTTCTTATAGTGCTAGGAAAACAGGATACCACTTCTATTATTGTTCTATTTTTTGTAGTAAAAACACTTTCATTTCGACCCCCCCCCCCCCCCCCCCCAAGGATTATGAACTTTCTTAACCACATCCTATTTCATTTGAGACTTAGCCTTTTTCTTCTTCCTCTCTTTTGGGAATGCGGTTAGGGGATTATCTATAACTAACATCATGCCTTGGCATCTAATGACACTCATAGTTCCTGAAGCTTCTTAATCAATTAAGCCACTAAATTATTCCAACTATATAATAGTAGAATTTAGGGAAAATTTGTTAAAGGATCAGGTAGTGAATGGATCATAAAATTGATTTGGGTTTCTCCCTAAATTTTTTACCCAATGGATCCTTAGTTCACCCAAGATGAAAAATATCTTTTGCACAAGATTCCTTACAGAAGTGTCATCAACAAATATAGGTGTTTACTCAATCTAGCATAATTGTCAATCTTAAAACGACCAAACACCCTTTTAGGATACCATTACGTTTAAGGCTTTCATGAGATAAACATGTCGATTATCCTCCACAGTTAGAACAATGTCTAATAATTTTAAGTCCTTGAATTTTATTCCAATTAGACTTTTACTTTTAATATTAAAATAAGTGGGTTTAAATTTGAGACGGTGTTGAAATACTAGAATCACTTGGGTTGTGACCATATTAGTGACCAGTAAAAAAATAAGTGGTCACATCATGTAGTCACGGTCTAGGACCGTGACTAGACACCAGTATATATAAACACCCCTAGGCTCTGGTAATATTTCATGATCTCTCTTTCTCTCTCTAAACCCTAACCACCTACAACCTTTCTCCGCTTCTCTCTTTGCCTCTCTATCTCTCTCAGGTACTCTCCCTCTCTCCCTCTCTATACATGGTTTGTCATTGTTTGAATATCTCTATTTTTGTTTTCATCCATTTTATACCAAAATACCATATCTATATTTCTGTTCGTATTACCCAATTAGAGAATCTATTTATTTCATGTGATTTATAAACATTGTTGGGGTTTTCACGTATGAAATGTCCTTTGAACAATATTTGATTTGTGAAAAAATTTCCTTTGAACATTGTGGAGTTTTCATTTATGATTTTAAAAGTGAGTACAACACACCATTTGTTTAGTGGTTTTTTTTATACCTTCTAGTTGGATATGAAATTTTGGTAATTTTTCTTACTCTTTTCAATTGAATATATGTATGAGTTTTTGGATTTTGAATGTTGATGGAAATGCTTATTGGGGTGAGAAGAGGATAAAGTTTATTTTTATTTTATTGTTTAAAAAATGAATAGATCTTATAAAGATAATACAACTTTCGGTGGGGAACATTGAAGAGTTGGTCATATTGTTATGTTAAACTTTGTATTTTTTTTAATGATTGATAATTAGTTTAAACTTTATAGAATTGATACAACACAAATACAAATATTTTTATAATTATATCTCTTATTTTATTATCTAATGCCCAAGGGTGAGAAAGTTCATGCTTTTCCCAGGGTTTATGTCTTCTCTCTTTGAAAGGTTCATATTTGAAATTTCAATTAAAAGTAGTATTTGATGCTAGTTAGAGAAATTGTGTCACAGTAGGTCAGAAGAGGCTTTAATATATGGTATATACGTTAGTATTTTTTCTGTAGAAGATTGTAGGTAGTTTAGAAAAATTAGTCCTATATGCCTTTTTTCTACTGAATTTTTATTATAATTTATATTGAAAAGTGTATGTGAATTATTATATGTGTGTTTGTTTGTGAGTATGGATTATTGTGCACATGATAGAAGATCGGTATAAAAAGTGCTTGAGAGAGAGACACACAAACGCAATGGATTGATTCTAACGAGTAAATAGACGATTTGATGTCCGTCGGCCTTAAATATACTTACACGTGTATAACACATATAAACACACACACATGTATAACAAATACAAATATACACAAATGTATAATACATACGCACACACATACTTACACGTATTTTCTCCTCATTTGATGTGTGCATGAAATTGGATAACAATAACTGAAGTTTAACTAATTATAGGTGCTTCCTTTATTCAGGGAACTTTACTTGTCTTTTCTTTTACGTAATATATCCTTATAAATGTTTTTTGACTGTTATAACTACGTATATGTGTAAAATACCTATAATTAAACTTCTTCTTATCTTTAGTTGACTGTTATAACACGCAAATTTGGTGTATATATAGTAATTTTAGGATTAATTTAAATAAAATAAACATTATTTTAACTTGCTAACATTGTGTGGGTGAATAATATGGATAATACTAGAACTCAATTATTTAGATTTCATAGAAACTGTATTCTATTATGATGGGGTGAAGGCGGAGGACACTACAAATGCTTGTAAAGTTGATCCTAACTTAAAACTTATCATTGTACATTCATTTAAGATGGAGAGTAAAGGTCGCATATTCGATGAGCCTTTTATTTGTGACTTTCAGAATGTAAAGAAGGTATTCTACTCAAAATTCATAAATGATTGCAATTAGTCTATTGTTGTGCATGCACCCAAGGGTATGAATACATTACCAGGCGCATTAAAGGCTTCTAAAGACTTCCAGTTTGGTTTTGATGACAACACTAATTTTAAGGGCCTTTTAGTTGATTTAGAGGAACATTGAGTATAAAAGCATTATTTTACCCTTCGCAATCCTATTTGTATCCAATTATTATATTGACCCTTAACAATCCTATTTGTATCCAAATTGTATCCTATTATGATATTGACACTTTAGTTTGATTTATGAATGTTTAGTTTGATTTATGAATTTTTAGTTTGAATTATGAACGTTTATTTTTAATTATGAATGTTTAGTATGATATGTGAATTAACTAGGATGGCACAGTGCATTACTTTGAATTGTAACTCCAGGATTACCGTATTGATGAATTATATATGATTTGGTTACTGAATAAAGTTTTCTGGGGGGCTTCCTAAAAATATTTTTTTTATTAAATTGGTATGGTCACGACCCTAATTTGTGATCAAAAGTGTGTCCAGTTATTATTGTTTCAAAGAAAAATTAGGGGTTATGGATTAGGTCCGTGGCCCAATTTGAACATTTTCTGACCTGTGGTCATCGACCCAAACCATGACCATGGGGTCACGGATTATGGTCGTAACCATATAGCCAATATTGTCTCACTGATCTTGTTACGGTTTTGGGTCATGACAATGAAGTCATTGACTAACTCCCTAACCATGGGGAAAATATCATGTAAAGGGAGAGATCATGAGCCACATTTTGGGCCATAAATTATGTCCGTGAAAATGGTCATGGTTAAGGTACATAACCCTTGGCCTTGGTCACGAACTAGGCCGCTGCCGATCTTCGGTATATGGGGTGGTGATGATTTAACAAAGTGATTACCAAATTACTTGAATAATGCCACACCCTGGCCAGCCACCGCCGCTGAACTATGCCGGGCGTGATCTAAATAAATACCATTCTTAGCATGAGACAGATATGAGACATAAATAAATCAGTCCATAAGATAAATAATTAAATCAATCTCAAATGATCATAAACAGCTAAGCGATAAAAGATCCATCACATACTAACTCCAAATAAATCAAATATGAATAATAAAGATCTGAATAATACAACAGAAATCCTCTAAACAACTTTGGAACCGAATGGCCCAATAAAACTCCAATGAAGTTCATAATTAAATACGACTGGAAAGGAAAGTCTAACTAAACTATGCCATAAAACTAAATAACTCCAGCTGCACCTCCAGATGATAACTTCGACAATCCTATGAGGCTTCTCTAAATCTTATCCTGAAAAAGGTTAATCAACACATGGGTCAGAGCCAAAGCCCCGAGAAAGAATACACACTACTCCCCTCAAATAGGATCCTTGAACCCAGACAGTAGCATTATACGCAATAAATATCACAATAGAATATTTTAAATTAAACGGGATAATTAAATCCGATAAATATAAATCACTAACTACCCGCAGAAATCGCCATTTATAAAGGCACACCAATATGATTTTAAATTCCCAAGTCCCATGATGTTAATTTAATTAAATTAACCAACTTTTATTATAGTTCTCACTTTTTATTAAAGTGTCACACTTCCCCTTGTCAACCGCCCTCTGACTCGTTTAAACTGTCGGCCCCGACACATGACAAGGTTCCACACACGACATGACATAAATCTCCCACTGACCCGTTTAAACTTTCATACCCGACACATTATGTCGCCATAAATTTTAAAACTCGTTTTTATCTTAGGCATTAATTCTCAATTTCTCAATATATAATCACCCCACCCTTTTAATCGATGTGAAATCCTCAAAATACCCCTTAGTCACATAACTAAGGGTCCCCAAGTTATTATTACGTCCTACCCTATGTATATGAAGAAATTCTAACCTAAACTTCGACTTAGTCTCATGCCTAGGCTGGCGTAACAATGAAAAAGTACCAAAAATCAACCCACCCCCAAGATGATAAAAACGCGATAATCTACCCTCACTAATCCCATACCTAGAAGGCATAAATCATCAAAAGGCCTACCCACTAGTCCCATACCTAGAAGGCATCCTAAAATATAGGGAGAGAAAAAAATTACCCAACAACCCGTTGTCACAAAGGCAATATAATAATACCAACAAGTCACACAAACAAGCAGAATTAATCACGTATAAAACTATGCTTGATAGTCCAATTTAATTAAATCTTAATTTAATTATCACCTCGTCATAAACATCCAATTAATCTCATTTAATTATTTAAATTAAATATACCACTATTTCATCATTTAAAACATCAAAATTATAATTTCATTGTTTCAACACAAATTACATGAGTTCTACGCCCCAAATCCATTTATTTCAAAATTAGGGTTTTTCTACATGCAACCTACATCAATAAAATCCAAAATCACTCATGAATCCTACGTACCCAAAGGGTTATGCATATTATTCAGATTAAAAGGTTTTATAAAAACAACCCCATAGTTAGTGTCCACTTTTTCTAATTAAGTTAGTAATTGTTTTTAAAAAAAAACATGTAATTAAGTGTTTAGGCGACACTTAAAATGCATAATACTAAAGGAAAAGAATAGAGTATTCATGCCCGTGAAGATCGTATTGAAAATCTGATTAAAAATATGGACTCCTCTCGAAAAATTAGCGAAGAAGTGTTCTTGAACAAACTTGATTAAACTCCAATTAATCCTCCCAAAACTTGTGACAAAAACTTGATTGTGTAGAAGGTTGATGATTATGAGTGAGAGAAAACATATTTGGAAGTGTTCTCTGGAGAAAAACTTGAGAAAAAGTGATTATGAGAAGTCCCCCTATGGATTAACAATGTTATATAGTGATTAGGAGTCCTAATCCTAAACAAACTCTAATTAAAAACAACTTGCAATGCACGATTACTGAAGGGATAACTACACCAAATCTGTTGAATTGTCACAGTCATTGACCTTGACAAGTTGGACTTGTCAAGGTCAATGACCATGATAATTCTGGGGGTGGCAAATTTTTTTGTCACGGTCAATGACCGTGACAAGTTTGTTATAATTGTCACAGGCATGTCACGGGCCTTGACCGTGACAAGCTTTGTCACGGTTAAGGACTATGACAAAACCGTGACACTGTTTAAAAAATTTGTCACAGTCAATGACCATGACAAGTCCGTGACAACTTCTTTTGTCAAGGACTTGTCACGATCAATGACCGTGACAATTCTGGGAAGAATTGAAAAAAAATCTGCTGGGCAATATGGACACTGCCACTGCCCAATAGTATATATGTACGTGTTATAGCAATGTTGTACCTGTTCAAATATTATATATCCAGATAAAATAGAGATAGTGCAAATATACATTCAAAATAGGGAGAATATGCATCACCATATAATCCAAATATAATTCAAATGTAATAATTTAAAACAATTCGATTCAAACTTAAATCAATGTCACTAAATGTCTGGAGTATGGTTAACGCTGAGGAGGTGAGTAGGTCACATGATATACGAATTAACACATCCACTAATATACGACGTGCCGCATTGTTCGTGCAACCACAATTTGGAGTTCTCCTTCTTGGGCATCACATGCGTGATGAGCACCCTGGACTCGATGTCTTGAAGCTCACATCCATGAACTAGTGCACCTTGGACGATATTCGGGTCCCTCAACCCCCGCCCTATCCGCTGTCCATCAAATATGTCCATTATAAACACGCTCGTCCAACCAAGTGTCGACATCGGTCTGTTGAAGGGAGCCAAATAGGGAAGTGGATCATTAAAGTCCGTACGTGTCAGTGATGAAGCAGCGAGGTCCACATCCTCGTCATCATCCTCCCACACCTCCTCCTCCCGCTCCTCCTTCCGCACCTCCTTCTCCTTCCCTTTACCCTTACGGTTATTGCCCAACGAACGCTTCACGAATGAGTACATATCTTGGACCGTCGCCTCCAAATGGGACAGCTTCGCGTCATATGAATCTACCATTCGAGCAACCCGATGTCGCTTGTCTCTAATCCGATGATCCTAGATTTGGCCACCCGCGATCTCACCCCCTTGTCCTCCCCTTGCGATTAGAGCCATGAACTTGTCTAAGTGCGTCTGTGAACAAAGATGCCTTGTCGGCATCAGACTATAACTCATGCACTTCCTTAAGCTTTTCCTGAAACGACAAAAAGCACATGATTAGTAAAATAAGTAAATTAAAAAATTATAACGTAATTAACAAAAAGTAAACTATCGAATTACTTACAATCGTGCCCGTGACGCTTGGGAACACCTCATTGTCCTTCCGCTACTTCGTCCGAAGAGCCACATAAGTATCGAGCCTATGTGGCCTACCCCTAGGGCCACTCCCTGTCCCCTGAAATAAAATAAAGTAAAATTAGTATCGGCACCGCAAAGTAAAATAATGCAAAATAATATATTTTATGTAGTTAAAGAAAAATTAAATCTTACCATCATCCTATGCTCCACCTCGGCGTAAGATGTCCGGCCGGAGTAGTGCACGTTCGTCTTTTTTGCTCGGTTTTCCCTTCCGGATTGGCGATATGCCAATTGTCTCTCCCCGATCTCATTGTCAATGAACCTTTGCCATTGTGACAATGAGATCGGCTCCTTCGGCAGGACGAATTCACGCCATTGGATAATGGACTCTCATGTTTTCTCAAAGTACCGGTTTCGCATATTTTTCTTCCACGTCTTGTATTACTCCCTCAACTTCTCCAAGACAGAATCACGTAGCTTTGGATTCAGGTTGAATTGTTCCTGTCCAACAAATACAATATTAGTTGCAAATAAATATAAATATAAATATAAAATGAAATTGAAATTGGAATATTCATATAAATATAAATATAAATATATTACCTGTAGTGCCACCCAAACAGCTAACTTGAGCTCATATGGCACCTCCTTCCAACTAATGTACCCCGGGCCGATGATCATCTTTACCAGCTCGATGGATCTCGCTAATATCCCCGACTTGTTCTCGATGTGCATCCCTAATTTGCAATAACTGGTGAGACTAGGGGACGAGTAGCCCTCGTCGCCTCCGCTACCACCGAGCCCAGACGACATCATCATAACTAGCATCATCATCCTCGCCTTAATACTTGAAGGAGACATTTTCGGTAAAAAAATGTTATTAGTACATATCAAAATGAATTAAAAGAAGACATGCAAATATGTACAATTACTACAAATAAAAATGAATTGTTAATGTTAAACACCTCCCCCCACCCACCGATCCCTGCCCCCCTCCCCCCCCCCCCCCCCCCCCCACCTCACCCCCACCCACCACTAACTTCAAACAATCAAGGTTGTCATAAATGCCCACAAACAATCAAGGTTTAAAAATCTTTCTTAAAGGCTTAATAAATGATAAAAATATTGTACCAATGTCATTAATTACTAATTCTTACAACAAGATACGTAATATTATAGAAATATACCTCATATATTGAAAGCATCTTCACAATTAATTTTATTTAAAGAATGCAAGGTAACATGTGTGGTGATTAAACCCAACATTACACCACCAAAGTCACACAAATAGTAACAAACAGGTTGGGAAATCCTTATTCAAAAAATGTGTTGACTTCTTGGATTCATCAATACAATCCTTATTAAAAAAAAGTGCAAGTAATGTGAAGTAATAGTGAATCATTATTGGTTATTATTAAGACTAACAGGTCACTTCTTTCATATTTGTCTTGTACTTATTGATGCACAATGTATACATGTCTCATGATAATATAGAGCAGAGTATATTTTCTCCACAATTAACATCTTACATGAGTTAGAACCATAATCGGAATCCTTAAGAGTGTATGTAAAGTTATGCAAAAGGAATATTTATTTTTAGAGTTAGTAAAATATGTGTCCCTTAAGTTTGGTGGTGGGTCCCTGATGTTTTAATTTTTTCAATCGAGCCCTCCAATTATCATACTGTTTTAATTTTGTCCAAATTTTAACATAAAATTAACTCCTCTAATGAACTTGGCACATGTCACTCATGCTAAGAACCTCGTTAAGACTGAACAAACTTTAGGGGATTTTTTTTACATAAATCACTATCTAATGTAATTTTAATGACATTTTTTCATATTTTAATTTTATTACAATTAAAATAGAGATTTTGTCAAATTTCAAATTCGTATTTATAATTAATTAACAACAACAACAACAATATTAATAATTATAATCCCACCCCCACCCCCACCCCCACCCCCACCCTGCCCCACCACCCTCCCCACCCCCACCACCACACACCACACACGCGCACACACACACACACACACACATATATATATATATATATATATATATATATATACATATATAAATGGAAGAGAGAGAGAGAGAGAGAGAGAGAGAGAGAGAGAGAGTAACCTGAAAGTAGAGAGAGAGTGCAACAACGTAGAGAAAGAGAGGAGAGAGAGAGAGAGAGAGAAAAGAAGGGAAGAATGGTGGGGAAAAAAGAGGGGAAAAGGTTTTTTACTGCGACATTTGTCACGGTCGTGCCACGGTCATTGACCCTGACAACATTTGTCACGGTCATTGACCATGATAATACTTTGTCACGGCCTTGCAAGGTCAATGACCATGACACAAAACACGTGTTTTGTGTCACGGTCATTGACGGTGATAAGGCTAAGCACTAAAAGGGTGACAATTTACCCATTTTGGTGTAGTGGATCGATCGATCTATCCCTAGCGTCGATCGATCGATCGCCCGAAAAACCTGACACTTCGCCTTAAAAATTATAAGGGACAAATATTTAAAAATCATTATAAAATCCGTTTTAATTCCGATTTTAATTCCGCATGAAGTTTTATTCTTCTAAAATCATAACCAACATATTTAACCAATAAAAAATTATAAAATCCAAGAATTTATTTTTCTCAAATATTCCAATTAATTAATTAAATAATAAAAACACGGGGTGTTATAATTAACTCACACAACAGTGAAACTAATTGAATCTAGAAGATAATTCATTAGATTCAAATTTTATTTAAGTGATGTATGTGACCAAATGTGTGCATATAAAAGGAAATCATTCACAATCAACCACAAGACAGTTTATGAGAAAAATCCCCCACCAAGGAGGTACAAACCCTCGATGCACTCCAATTTTTATTTATACTTGAAAAGATATTTTGCACAAGGCAATAAGATACCTGTCACACAAGCTCTCTTGTGTATTTACCTATGGACCTTTCAAATTTCCTCCGTAGATGATGAAAATCCACATCGAGCTCCATGATGACAATAAGTAACTCCACTCTCTTACATGGAGTCAATTCTACAATCTAATTTCTTGAATAAACCAAAGTGCCTCCTTTTATATCTAGGAATTGGTGATCATCCCAATTCAAAGGTAGTGTTATGAATTGTAATAGGCTAGTAATGATATGATAAAACACTCTAAGTTTACTCATAAAACACTAGGATGAAACCATAGATCTAAGATTGAAAAGTTTCTGAAGAACAAGTGAGATTTAAATTAAAAAAGAAGAAAAAAGGGCTCTCAAGTTTGAAAATATGCTTAGAAAAGTTATTCAATTATGTGAAATACAGATCCTATTAAATGGGAGGTAAATTTTGCTCATTTATTGGAAATGTTCAAAATCTGACTCCGGCATGCGCACGATAGACCTTTTTCGTGCGCACAATTATTAGAAGTAAGGAACCCTAGCCAAGGCCATGTTCATGGGCACAAATTGATGATATGCGAACACAAGTTTACGCATGGGCACACAATAGTTCTATGTGAACGATTGAGGCTACTCACTATAAAAATCCTTAATTTTTTCATAAAAATAAGACCAACTCCAAAATTTCATTTTCTCAAATTTTTGAGATAATTTTAACACTTGTTCCATAAAATTTTTAAAAATCCTTACACATTTAAAAAAAACTTTGTGCGTGTGTGTGAGTTTAACAATAAAAAACTTACAATAACTGCAAAGAGGATATCATATTCAATCCAAGTGAACATTTAGCAACCAAAGTCTTCAATGAGGACCTTATAGGATCTTCAATCTTCAAAGGTCCATTTAATACAAATGATTGTGCCTCACTTTATCGTGTCAAGTGTATGTGACTTGAATGAAACAATGGCTCAAATATTTTAGTACGAAATATATCGAATTAATATATATATATATATAGACACACACACACACTAGGGTATGCCCATGCCTGAAGGCATGTTGATAATTTTGAAAAGCATAAAGTCGTGCCATGGTGCGAGGGCAAGTGCCCTCGCAAAAGCTATTGATCAGAGGTTAAAGACATGGTAGCAGTCTCTTCATATATGGGGGTAAGAAAGCCGACATCCGCCTATTCAAGATCCCCCAGTTATGCGTATTGCCCTTTGGCTAAAGGCACGAAGAATTTTTTTCAAAATATCAAGTCATGTATAATTTAAGTTTAATGTTTTCATATAAATAAATAAGTGTAAAAAATTTAAAAATTTTGAGCAAAGTTTCCTTTGTTTATAGGATTAACCACCCTATATAAGAAATAAAAAAATACACAATTAAAAAAACTAATAGTTTGTAATTCAAATAAAATATCATTGTCTATTTAGATATGTATAACAGATAGAGTACCCATTTGTAGTTGCTTTCACATCTTGCATGGGCCAAACAACATTGTATAGAATGCGTCCAACTAAAATAAATATTTTACAAAATAAATAAATAAGTTCTCAATATTACCAACATACATCATCTTGATTTATGAAAACACTTTTGAAGAAAAAAAAGGAAATAGCAGATGCTCGATCTGCTGGTTTCCTATCTTCCAGCCCACCGAAGATCTCATTTTCATCATCTTTTATATAATGGCGTCAATGTTCGTACAATGGGAGCTACTGCACAACGACACTTTTGGTCAGTCAATCAGCTCCTCAAGCACGAACTATAAACAAATAATAACAATAATTATTATTATAGTAGTTATTATAATAATGATTATTATCGTTATGTAAAATTCACATTAAGTACAAATGTCAAGGATTAATAAATAAGGCAAAGCAATGCAAGGATTTAGAGTAATAACATAAATAGGGTTTAAGCATAACCTATCTGATGCGTCCGGCCAACCACATATTTGGTACACTGCATTATCGTGCTTTCGTCAATCCGCATGCACTGAGACTACAATTTTACTCATTAGTATTAACTCTGAACAAATGCGCATGCCTACAATACTTCCGGTAACTTCAATGCTGTAATTTGGACTTATTGTATAGAAATTTTAAATACGCAAAAAGGGAAGCTCATCACATTAGACAAAAAGGGAAGCTCATCACATTAAAAAAATGAATAGACTAATAACCTTTGTGTAACTGGTAGAAAAAAGGCAGCATAAGAATTACAGTAATGCACAATTAAAGCTGAACAACAACGCCCAATATTCCGTGAAAAAGTTATGAAGGATAATCAACTTCACTCTACTTACCGTATCCTTTATTGTTATTTTCTTTTCGTGTCATACATCTCCCAGTTATGAAGGAATTAGTCAACTCCACTATACTTATGGTATCATAAACAGCTTATTAGTGTCAGTTTTAAGTTCCACAAATAGAGGTCAGTGGTCTGATCTAGATCTGTTAAGATGTTGGACAGTTGTGGAGGTGAAAAAAATTATGTCAATTGCCTCCTCATGACAACTTAGTGATTAAATAACTATGCATCATCAATAATAAAAGTAGAACAAAATGACAACATTTGACATAACAAATACCATTCCTAATAAATTCCACTTACAAAGTTCGGAGCAAATATCCTGGTTTGGGAGGACTAGAAAAAGGTGGCATTAATGTGATGGAGCCTTCTTCTTTTTGCCTACAACCTGACTATATCATCCACGTAAATATTCATCAAATTAACATATAATAAACTGATCTATAACTACTTTATTAACTTTAGTCAGATTATAGATTTATAATGAAAAGAAATTATTGAAACTTCAAAAAAGCATACCTTCAAAAATAGATAATAAACTAACTACCTACAAAATAAGGCTACCTACGAAACATAATAGGATACCTACAAAACAGGGACAATAGAAAGAGAAGCTCAAAGACACCTACAAAACAACAAATGCTAGTATTAATTTTAGAGCCCAAAACAACAAATGTTAATATTAATTTTAGATGATACCAAAACAACAAATGGTAGTATTACATAGGTTAAATGTTAGTATTACTTAACATTGAATGTTAGTATTACTTAGTTTAAAACAACAAATGTTAATATTGCTTAGTTTAAAAATAATCAAAAGGGTATTTATTAGTTTTGTGGGGATGAAGCCATAAAATCCAGGAACTCAAAATAACAGAATATAAAAACTCAGCTCAGATATATGGGCTAGTACTAATTAAAACATAGGGTATTTATCAGTTCAACGATGTGGGGATAAAGCCCGATCGAGAGGCAAAAGAGAAAAAAGAGTCAAGATTAACAAAATGAGCGAGAGGAAATTACCACTGCGTCATAACACTGGCCGGAGGCATATAAAAACTAAGCATGAGAGTTTAAAACAAATAAACACTAAATAGTGATGGTCCCAGGTGTGAAGGATACTACAGCTACAAGGCTTTAAGAACATATTTATATTTTTCTGAAATGACATGGGTTCGAAACATATCCCGAAGGAACTGAAGGATCTGCATAAGGATCCTCCTACTTCTTGTGGTGCTGGTCATGTGGCTGAAGATATGTTCCACTGGAAAGTGACTATCATAGGCCATGTTGATAGACAATACGCATGAGGTGTTTTTTAGTTACTATTTAAATAAAACATGAATACTTTCCTACATACTTTCTCAGCTACATACTTTATCATATCCTTGTTGATAGCCCTGTTTTGCTAACCTGTCTACTTTCTCAGCTCCTCAAATAAAACCTCATAAAAATAGTTAAAGTGCTCTTGGATTTTACGATGGTCGAGGGGTTGGACCTGAGGATCGAAGCCTGGAGTGATCATATCGGGGCATTGATACATGTTAGATAGGAGGAGAGTAGGGATAATGTTGGACTTGGTCGAGGGGCTTGCCCTCAGATATTTTGAAAGCAAAAAATAAAATATAAACTAAATTATTAACCTGAACAACTTCTTTTAAAGAATGATAAAATAAATAAACATATAGAGAGGGAGATATATACAAGCGGGAAGGAGAGCAATATCATTTCATCACCAGTGTCTCAATCATCGATCAACATCATTCTTGACTTTGTGATTGACCTAATTTGGTTCATTATTTGAGCTGTGGCACACGTATACTACAACAAACCAAACATATGAACACATACTACTTTAGTTGGAGAATGCTGCCAAAGATTCTTTATTGTGAACTTTGATGATAAAAAGGAGAGAATGAGAAATGTAAGTCATGTGACCATACCAACTTCTGTAATAGACCAAGATTCACGTTAATTCAATAGTGTATGTTAAGTCGTAATGTGGAAGAATGTTAGCAACCCAACTGGAAAAGTTATGCCTAAAAGTAACTCAACTATTATAGATATGACACAAAGCTACTCAACTATTACAGAAATCACGCATAGCTACTCAACACTTACAAAAATTAAAAAAAAAAACACAAAGTTATGCCTTATGGTAAAACACACAATACTGGAGAAGTCGCAACTTGTAAGTTATGCCTTGCGGGGGTGCCACATTCATATGGTTCACCAGGGACATCACAACTCTCATTTTAGAATTTTAACAAAAAAAATGTCCAAATGATACAGTAAAATGAGGCATAACTTCTGAGTATAGTTCAAGAGGTGTTCGTGTAGTTAACTACCGAAACACACCATTAGTTTACCATTTTCCTTAATTAGATGACTTTCAAACTATTATACATGAATGGTTCATTATATCCCATAATGTTCCAATGCAATAGCCTTAATTAGATGACTTTCAAACTATTAGTGATATGATGAGAGTTCTGATAAATTTTGAAGTTTAAAGAAAAGGGCAATTGCAACCCAATAGAACCTAGTCATTTCCAAACTAAGAAGAAACCTTTATGGATTAAATCTTCATGTCTCAATAGTGTATTTAACCTTAATCATGTTAATAACAAAAGCCATATAATTGCAACAACATTTACCTGTGGGTCGGGAGCTGCTATAGTAGCATAATCCATAATTCAACCCCTAGTCTTTCACATTAAATAACTGTCACGCTTTCAATTTTTTCCAAAATATCTCCACATCTGTAAGGCAAGAAACAAAAAACTAAACATATGACATAACTATGGACACAACATGATATCTTGCTCAACCATCTCTCAATGGCACTACACCAAATTGGCCAAATTATCACCATTCAGTCGGCCACCCTTGTCACGGTCATTGACTATGACAACAAACACAAGTTTTGTGTCACGGTCATTGACCGTGACAATACTTATAATATTGTCATGGTTAATGATTGTGATACGACCGTGAAAAGTTCTGCAGCAAAAAATCCCTACTCTTTTTTTTCCCCACCGATTTTGTTTTTTCCCTCTCTTTCTCTCTCTAAGCGATTTCGAGGTCTCTCTCTAAGGTATGTTTTTTCCTCTCTTTCTCTTTCATTTCTATATGTGTGTGTATGTGTGTGTATATATGTGTATATGTGTGTGGTGGGGGAGGGGGCAGGGGGTGGTTGGGGTGGGGTTGGTTGTGTGTGTACGTGTGTGTGTGCAGGTGTGGTGGTGGTGGGGTGAGGGGGGCAGGGGGAGGTGGAGGGGGAAGGGGATGGGTTGGGGTGGGGTGGGTGTGGTGGGGGGAGGGGGCAGGGGGTGGGGTAGTGGGTGGTGGTGTGTGTGCGTGTGTGTGTGATGGGGGGAGGGGTGTTGTGTGTGTGTGTGTGTGTGTGGTGGGGCTATCTTAACAATTGTATAGCTTTAATTAATAAACTGTATAGCTTTAATTGTAATTTTAATTGTATAGTTTTAGATGAAAGTAAATTAATAATTAGTGCCCATTTCATATGAAAGTAGGATTGCCCCTCATTGTAAATTAGTAAATTAATAATTGTATACTTTAATTGATGAAATGAATTAATTGAGTAGATGAATTAGAAGGAGTACGGGATACACATTTGTTGTTGACATCGATTTCAATTTCATTTTATTATTCATATTTATATTTATTGGCAACTAACATTGTATTCGTTGGACAGGAACAATTCGACTTGGATCCAAAGCTACGCGATTCTGTCTTGGAGCAGTTGAGGGAGCAACACAAGACGTGGAAGAAAAATATGCGGACACGATACTTTGGGAAAACACGAGAGTCCATTATCTAAAGGTGTGAATCCGTCCCGCCGAAGGAGCCGATCTCATTGGCATAACGCCAAAAGTTCATTGACAATGAGATCGGGTTAGAGACAATTGGCATCTCGCCAATCAGGGAGGGTAAATCGGGAAAAAAAGACGGACATGCACTACTCAGGCCGGATGTCTTATGACGAGGTGGAGCATAGGATGATGGTAAGATTTAATTTGTCAATAACTACAGAAATATATTATTCTGCATTATTTTACTTTGCAGGGACGATACTAATTTTACTTTATTTTATTTCAGGGGATAGGGAGTGGCCCTAGGGGTAAGCCACATAGGCCCGATACTTATGTGGCTCTTCGAATGAAGAAGGGGAAGGACAAGGAGATGTCCTTGAGCATCGCAACCACGATTGTAAGTAATCCGATAGTTTACTTTTTGTTAATTACGTTATAATTTTTTAGTTTACTTATTTTACTAATCATGTGCTTTTTGTCATTTCAGGCAAAGCTTAAGGAAGTGCATGAGTCTCAGTCTGATGCCGAAAAGGCATCTTTGTCCACAGACGCACTCATCCGAGTGTTTGGCTCTGATTGCAATGGGAGGACAAGGGGGGTAAGCTCGCGGGTGGCCAAATCTAGGATCATCGGTGGATTCACATGACACGAAGTTGTCCTGTTTGGAGGCGACGGTCCAAGATACGTACTCATTCATGAAGCGTACGTTGGGCGTAGACCGTAAGGGGAAAGGGAAGGAGAAGGCGGTGGATGAGGAGGTGCAGGATGACGAGGATGTGGACCTCGCTGCTTTATCACCGACACGTGCGTACTTCGATGATCCACTTCCCTATTTGTCTCCCTTCAACAGACTGATGTCGACACTTGGTTGGCCGAGCATCTTCATATTGGACGTATTTGACAGCCAGCGGATAGGGCGGGGGTTGAGGGACCCGAATATCATCCAGGGTGGAATAGTTCATGGACGTGAGCTTCAAGAGATCGAGTCCAAGGTGCTCGTCACGCATGTGATACCCGGGAAGGATAACTCCCTATTGTGGTTGCACGAACAATGAGGCACGATGTATATTAGTGGTTGTGTCAATTCGTATATCATGTGGCCTACTCACCTCCTCACATTTACCCCAGACATGTAGTGACATTATTTTTAAGTTGGTACATTTGAATTATATTTGTATTATATCGTCATGTATATTATTTCTATTTTGAATGTATATTTGCATTATCTTTAGTTTATTTGGATATATGATGTTTGAACAGGAACAACGTTGCTATAACAGGTACAAATATACTGCTGGGCAGTGGTAGTGGCCATATTGCCCAGCAGATTTTTTTTAAATTCTGCCCAAAATTGTCACAATCATTGACCGTGAAAAGTCCTTGACGAATAAGGTTGTCACGGGCTTGTCATGGCCATTGACGTGACAATGGTTTTAAAAAGGGCCAAGACTTTGTCACGGTTATTAACCGTGACTAAACTTGTCACGGTCAGGGACTGTGAGATGACGGTGACAATTCTAACGAACTTGTCACGGTCAATGACCGTGACAAGTCCATGACAAAAAAAGTTGTCTCGCCCCAAATTATCACGATCATTGACCTTGACAAGATGAACTTGTCAAGGTCAATGACTGTGACAATTCGACGGATTTGGTGTAGTGTGGTCCTTTTTTTAGCACACAATATATCTCACTCCCAACTAACTAAACTTATGGAAATGGTAAAAATTCTTTGAGATATGTATCTATATTCATAATATTTGAAGCAAACTATATTGAAAAAATAGAAATGGAAGAAACCAAATAAAGAAACAAAGATTTGGAGAAATAAATAAATACATATAAGTGATGGAACACTTATTTTCAAATGCACCTTAAAAAACAAAATCATCCTGACATCCCAAAAAACATTATTTGTAACTACATTTACTCATAAACCAAAGCATAAAACATAGACTTAAGCTTTTCTATGATGAGAAGTTGATTATATCTTTTTGAACATCTAAACTAAAAAATTTGAAAAAATGTTGTAAAATCGTACCAATTAATTACGTACACACTTCCAAAGTCATAATGGTTTTTCATCATTTAAGAAAGGATACCTTTATTAACATCTTCTTATAAGTTTGATGGGTTGTGATTGTGCAGAAGTCACACTTCGATTAAGATCAAAGGACGAAGTAGCCAAATCGAATTATGAGAATAAGGGTACCTGCAAGAATATGATATTACACATCAAGTTTTGTTAAAGCCATATAGTAAATTAATAGATATATAAGAAATATTAACAAATATAACTACACATTGGAACATACACAGAATTTGAGAAAAAAATGAATTGATGTACCCACTGTAGACTTTTACCATTAGAGATTTGTTTTCCCAAACATCTAATTTAATCAAATTAAACTTTACACTCACAAACATGAATATTGGTCAACCGAATTAAAATCATTCAAAATAATGTGGATAACATACCATATGGGTCTCTTCAACCTGGGGTTCTTTTCCAGTAGCAACAACACCATCAAAATTGATAATAGTAATAATAACGGCAGCAATAATCTTTCATCTTCAAGCTTGCGAATTCCTATTCCATTCACTAATATATCGGGCAATGATATCTCTACACGAACTCTAATTCACTATAATGTCAGATAGATGTATTTACGGAGAAAAAATCAACATGTGGAAAAATATAAATACACTAACTTAACTTAGCAAACAATAATGTATTTGTCTATGAACGATTATATAAAAATGAAAATCAACAAAGCACGCCAAAAAGTTCCGTTACAAAAAATTCGATTGAAACCTAAAGACAGTGTGCACATGTATATAAGAAGCAAAAATAAAAGAATAATCCGAAACACTTGAGACTATCAGGTTGCATCTGTAAAACGTACCTCAAGCAAGTGCATACATGTATATAAGAAGGAAAAAAATGATGCAAGCTGTAACATAATTATGAAATTAAACTTTGTATCATCCACATTCATACACTCATAAATTGACATAATATTTAATTTGGGGTAATGTTAATAATATATCTCATGTTTTACTTGTGAATTTTCTAGCAGAAAAAAACCATAAACACCTAAAATCATCTATTGAATGGAGCCCGCACAAAGCCTCCACATTGACAGTGTCATCTTGGGATAATCAACTAACAATATGGGTCCTATATTTAGAAACACATGAAAAAGAGGAGGTTGAGTTGAAGAGAAAATGATAGATGAAGTAAATTCCCCGATAAATTTACCACCATAGCTTCTCTTTGCTTATCAGGGATAAAAAGACATAGTAGAACTTCACTGGTATTAACAAAACCCAAGAATGCTCATATCTACTATTGCTGATGGATTTAATGTTCTAATGCCCTAAAATATTGAGACTTCCCTTCCTCCTGCTACTAAATCTTGAACCTATTATATATAAGCTAGTGTTATGAAATAGAGTCGAGTTGATGACATGAATTGGATTAAGCTATAAAGGAGACATTCCAAGTTGTCGTTCGATTTGATTTTGAAGCCTCAATGTTGGCTGGAAATCCGAGTAAATGAAACACCTTCTTCGGATCCATTTTCCATTGAACCATCTTTTGCTCTGAGATGTTGATCTGCGGGGATTACATTTAAGCTAATTAAGTAATGAAATATCAAATATTATTAAAAATGAATAATGGGCATACATCGGTTCAAATTTTATAAACCATGTCTTACTATTTAGAAAAATAAACTAGAGAAGAAAATAAACTTTAGGTGTTGTATGGTGTCGCAAAAATAATAAAAATAAATAGAACTTTTTCAAAAATAACTATAATATCTCACTTTGACATTTTGTCAAGCATCTAGGATGCTAATAAGAAAATGACTTCTTAGTATAATCACTTATTGAGGAAAAAAGCTCTTACAATTAGAATAACAAAACATTATGCCATCATTCAGATGCATACAAATTTAAAACCAAGGTAAATCTACAACAACGCACGGTGTACTACGACATGTTTGAAGAGCGAAAACAACGTAAAGTGTACGAACATTGTCTCTACTAATGCTTCGATTAAATAAACTTGACGTCAAGAATCAGTCCGTAGAGATGTACTTCATAAAAGAACATTTTTAGTTGTACAATTTAGGGTCTGCATATCAATTATCGGGATCCCATGGATTCAATTTATACCTGTAAGTAAATATACAAAAGTAATTATTGTGACTTGATAAAATAATTTTTTACACCTCAACACCCACCTCTCCATGGACCCAATGAAAAGGAAAATAAACATTACCCAATGTTTATTTTGTACGTATAATTGGAAATACTGACCTACAAATACCAACAGATTTCTAAAACCCGAATAACCTGAAACATGAAAAAAAAAGTAGAAATAAGGTGGTAATATCATATAGTAGAGGTGACCACACCATGGAGATTTCAGTCCCAGAGTAGAGATAAAATGATGTACCGTGTCATGGAGAATATTGCAGACCAATTCTGTACAAAAAATGTACAAATAAATTGTCATGGAACCGAATAAAAACACAAAAAATTAAATAAAAAACATAAATAAACCCAAAGTTAGTAAATTAACCTTGGAGGTTGTTCACAATTTCAAACTTCTACAATCGTATGATGTAAATGAAAAAGGGCGTTACCTGAGATCGCACACACGTGTAGAAATTCGGTATATAAGATCGCACCTAAAAATAGTGTACAATTTAAACACCAAAATCCAACCATGAATATTACACAACACGCTAATTTGAAACTTAAATCTGTAGAATAAACTAATTACAAATCTATACAATAATGAAATATAATAAAAGAAATTCCAAATCGAAGAAACTAAAACTGAACCGAGATAACCTAATTTCTGGAAAAAACTAAACCTATGATAAAATGAAATGAAACCAATACACCTAAAATCAAAAGAAATACACGTAATTTCTCATAGCAACTGAATTAATGCATCTACAATGAAACCAAAGATAACATTGAAACAAATTAAAACCTAGCATCGAAATCAGTTGAAAATACACCTAAAATCGAAAGCAATACGCCTAATTTATTATAGCAACTAAACTAATGCACCTACAATGAAACCAACGCTAACATTGAAACAAATCAAAACCTAACAACGAAATCAATTGAAACTTACGTCAGAAGAGTGGCGACGTAGAGAGGAGGGGGAGCGACTAAAGCAGTGGGATGTTTGAGGTAGTTTTTTTTGGGATTCTGAAGATAGAACGGGGGGATTACAGTAGATATATAGAGAAATGTCATGTTTATGTGAGAAATGATAGAGGGTATGAGCGGGAGAAAAGTAGAGAATAAAGGGGTTGTGACAAAAATACCCTAAGTTTTGAATTAAAGTGAAATTTTTGTAAGTTGAAAAGGAAAGGGAATTCAAAGAAGTGAGGGGCAAAAGAGGCATGACATGAAATAATCATCACATGACATCATCTTTTAATCTTATGACATACATAAGTTTCCTACTTTATTATATATATATATATATATATAATAAATGTGCATCCCCTATTGTAAATATTGGCCAATTGTTATTGATAGGAGGCAAGATTTACAAGGGCGAATTATCACCTTTTATCTCTTAGGTCATGTTCATCTATAATCACTTCACTATTAAGACCTTAGTCAATTAGAGAAGACTTCATTAATGGTAGACATGTTTCCAATGGAACGAAAACTTCCATTATATAAGCTAAGGCAAAAGGAATTTCCCCCGTCAATCTCCTAGGTGTAGTTTGCTATGCCCAAAGAATGCGGGGAAGTTGGTCCTCTCACGTGCCCTTTGCTTTCTTTAACCTCTTCATTATCCCGTCGAGCACTGTCTTAGTGGAAGTTTTTTCTTGACCATTACTCTGGGGTAGGCCACTAAATTATTGTACTGCCTAATATTGTATTCATCGCAGAATCTTTGAAAGAGGCCATTCTCAAACTATGTTCCGTTATCAATTATGATGATCCGAGGAATGCCAAAACGTGTTATGATTTTCCTCCAAATGAAACTGGTCATGTAAACATCTCGAATGTTTGCCTGTGGTTCCTCTTCAAACCTTTTAGAAAAGTAATTTGTGTTGACCAAGAGAAATTTCTTGTTGTCGAATGCAAGGGGTAGTGGACCAACAATGTCTAGTATCTATTACACAAAAGGCCAAGGACTTATGAGGGATTTGAGTTTGCTAGAGGACTGATGCACTAAAGGTGAGAAGAGCTTGAATTTTTTGCACTTTTTAACATATATAACCGCATCTTGTTACATATATATGGTCATTAAGATCCTTCTTTCATAGCCATTAATGCCACTGATTTGTCGCCCATGTGGATTCTATATATCCCCTCATGTAACTCGTAAAGGGGTTTGGATATATAATCTAGGTGAACACATTACAGATATGGTCCTAAAAAGGAGTATTGATAAAGCTTTTCCTCTAGCAATAAATGGAAGAGATCAACCATTACTCAGATCTCGGGTGCTTCCTTATCATGATCAGGAAAAAACATCCCCTTTTAAATAGTGCATTATTGGATCCATCCATCATAAGGCCCTATTAATGGCCATAAATTACTTGTCTAACTTACCCTTATTGATGTTGGGTTGAATAAGGTATGATGATGCTAAGATTCAGCACCACCAGATAAGTGATGATGAGCTCAAACAGTAATAACAATGGCAGCCATAGAGATGTATGTGTGTAAGTATAGAAGGGGATTAGTATAAGAGGAATAAGATAATGATGTATAGTGGTTCAGCCAATTAGGCCTACATCCACTGTGAGTGTGTGATCTACTAAGTATGGGCACTAATGGCCTTGGATACAATTCACATAAGCTCCCTCTCTCTCTACTGTGTGCAAGAAGAGTTTTAGCTAGGGTTACAATTATTGATACCTTTACCGGGTTGTAGGTGACAAGTATATATAGGTCTTGGGGGGAGTAGTACCCCCCCAAGCATGCATGGTGCATGTGAGAGATGATCTAGCCAATCCTCTGCTGACACCTGGGGGTGCCACCTGTGATTAATGATGACATAATATTCCCTCACATGCGGGGTTGATATTGTTATAACAGTCGTACATGTGACATATGAGTCCCACACGCACTGTTCCACGAGTCTCCCAAATCACGCGTTGTGATGATGTCACCCTTGGCCTATGATGCGAGGCCGAGGGTAAAGTTTATGCTGGCAGCGAATCAGACCTACTCTAGGCCTCATACTGTCGTAGCCTCATAGGGTCGTCTGAGATATGATGAGGGGTTGGCCCACTAAAGGGTCGTCTGGGCCTTATGAGGGGTCGGCCCCTTGTAGGGTCGTCCGAGACATGATGAGGGGTCGGCCCACTGAAGGGTCGTCTGGGCTTGATGAGGGGTCGACCCCTTGTAGGTTCATTCGAGACATGATGAGGGGTCATCCCACTAAAGGGTCATTTAGGCCTGATGAGGGGTCGGCCCCTTACAGGGTCGTCCGAGACATGATGATGGGTTAGCCCACTGAAGGGTCATCTAGGCCTGATGATGGGTCGGCCCATTGAAGGGTCGTCTGGGCCTGATAAGGGGTCAGCCCGCTGAAGGGTCATTTGGGCCTGATGAGGGGTCGGCCCTTTAAAGGGTTATCTGATATTGGATGAGAGATCATACTGGCATCATCCGGGTGGGGGACACCCTCAGCCAGGCCAAGAGTATATATGGGCATATCAATCACCCCCAGCCCATAGCCATCGATGTTGTTGAGATGGCTGAGGGATAGTGCTACTTTTGAGACAAGTGTATGATCAGTTTGACGAGTGACACTTGTTAAGATGATTTGACACCTCGGCAGACACCCATCATCATTCTAGTTTCCCAAATGTGGTGGTTTCACACTTAACCTGGGACTTTGTGCCCTAATGATACCGTCCTCGTGGGTCGTGTTTTGCATTGGTTAATGAACCCACTCATTAGAGATATATTTAAATGATTTGCTGAAGTCATTTTCTTTCTCTAGATTCTCAACAGCTTCCATAGCCATTTCTGCAACCTTTCTGTATCAAGCTTCATTCTGCCATTATTTTAGTCTTCAAGTAATTTTCTTTACCATAGATTCCATTTTTAATCTTCAATTTCATTTCTTGTATTGGGGTTGACGCCCCCTTGTGGTGTTTCTAGGGTTTACTTATGTTTTCCAATGTCTTCTTCGATGAGCTGAGTTCTTCCTTTTCTTGACTGTTCTTGATCAAAACCCTTTATTTCTTTGGTTTTAATCCAAAAGTCCAACGTAGTCAACTACAAACTTGTTTGTAGTTAGGTTAGCCAAATTCCCTCAAGTGTAAGGTCTTCCCCTTAATGCTTAGGAGTCTTTATGATTTAACCGAGGAATTCCCATCCCTTATAGAGAAGTTCTCCGTAGAGATTAGGCGAATAGAGAAAATGGATGAAAGGAGATGAGGGGCCGACCCTAATTGGGTACGACCCATTTTCCCAATTCCTTTAGCCACAATAATACCATCTAAGTCCTGTGGGTCATCTTGTCATCCAGCCAAGAGTCATTTATATGAAGGAGATATGGATGAGATAGCATCGGCACCAATAGGTGTTGGGCCCTCTGGGAGGAGAGAGACGCCTGATCTTAGCCCATGAAGACAGGCCGAGGAAGTGGTCCCTTCCAAGGCTGTTCTTGTGAAAACATTATCCCCTTATGACTTTCAGATGACCTTCCCAGGAGGGCCTCCTACGGTTGATGAGGGAGAGGCTTCTGAGGGAGAGGGGGCCGAGGGCGATGGCGAGGATTCTGAAGCTGATCCAGTTAACACTTCCCATGCCTCAGCTTACGTTTCCGCTGTTAGGGATCGTGGACTCTTGCTGCGGAGGCATACATTTAGTGTGCAGCCCAATGTAACTATGAGGGTCCCCAACTCAAACGAGAGGGTCTTCCACGGGGACGAGGGGAAATTACCGTTTATGAGCAGATGCTCAGGGTGGGTGTGAGGTTCCCTCTGCACCCTGCTATAGTCGACATATTGTCTTCCCTCGGCACTACCCCTCTCAACTTCCTCCCAATTCCAGGAGAACTATCCTTGGTTATGTATCTCTGTGGAAAAATACCTTTACCGATGAGCCCTCGGCCAATGTGTTCTTAGCCTGTTACAATATCACTTCCTCGTCCAAACAGCCTGGGTATTATCATTTGGGGACGAGGAAGTCCGATACAAAAATTCTCCACGTGGCACAAACCTCTAACCATGATTAGAAGAAGAGATTTTTCTTCATTTCCAGAGGTTGGGAATTCGCCGCTGGGGTTCAGCCTTTGGACGACGATCCGAGAGTCCCAAGGGGTTCAGCCTTCTACGAGGGCTAGGTCAAAGCCTAGACTTAGGATGGATGAAAAGGACATAGTTGATTATCTGAGGGAGCAAGGGAATGAGGGAGAGCTTGCCAAATTCGAAGATTAGATGACCCCTCGCTTCCTCAAAGAAGCTGGCGTGAGGGTCGACCCCTTGATAGAATTATGTGAGTAGATTTTCATTCAATTTTTAATTTTCTCCAAGTGCTTCCTCTTTACCATTGTATCTTTCTGATGTATCATCTCCCTTTCAGTTCGTCCTGCAAACATATCTGATCAGCTCTAGGAGATGATTGATCCAAGTTTATTGTCTGGTCTGGGCAAGAAAAAAGGCAAAGAGCCTCAATAAGCTTCGAGGAAGACAAAGGCAGTGGGACCGACACCTGTTGAACTAACCGCCGACAGCCATAAAAGAAAGGAGACAAAAGTTCCTATCGATCCTCGGCCAAATTCTAGGATGAGGGCAAGAGTGGAGGCGTCTGAGGGGACCGGATCCTCTTCCAGCATTGGGGCCTTTTGGTCCCAAAACTTGACATTTTTGAAGGCTAAACAGTCTTGTAAGGACACAAATTTCCAATTGAGTCCATATGTAGTTTTGGCTCAATTCTGGACAAAAACATTTATTCATAGGATAGTATGTAATTGTAATACTCTCAAGCCTATGAAGTGTTTGTTGACGACGTAGCGGCAAAGAATATAAAGCTTCATCAAATGTGCCGGTTTGCGTGCCTCGTTTCTACGTCATCAACTATAGTTACATGCTCCCAAGGTATGAATGCAATATTATATATATAGGAGCTTGGAACAAAGTTTATTGGGTGTTAGGTTTTATAAAAACTGCATTTTGTTTTAAGAAAGAATTAATTAAAACTTTAAATAAATGTTTATAAAGTTTTTTGGGCTAAAAAATGAATTTTTCAAACTTTCTGGTCGTTCGTTAGATATGTCGTTCGAACAAATTTTTTCGTTCGAACCAGATGTCGTTCGAACGAACCTGCCAACGAGTTCCCACTAAGGCATACTGGTCCGTCGTTAGAAATGTCGTTCGAACGAGATTTCCAACGAGCTTCTAACGAGTCCATACTGGAGCGTCGTTAGAAGACTCGTTCGAATGAAATGTCGTTCGAACGAGCTGTTAGGCGGGAACAGTTTTTGGCAATTTTTCACCCACTTCCCCACTTGGTTTTTAACCAACTTTTTCAGACTTTATTATGTGCGGGAATGATATTTTCCAATCTAACTTTTCCAACCTAGTTTATCTCTTAGAGAGAATTTGAGAGCAAAATTTTTTTAGAAAAATGTTCATGTTTTGAGTGAGATTTTTAGAGAAATATTTTCATCACTCTAGTGTTTACACCCAATTGAGTTTATTCCAAGTTCTATATACTTATCAATTTCTTGGAGTTTGGCACCGGTTTTCTCTATCGAATTCAAGAAGAGAAGTTTTGGGTTTTGCTTCTACCTCCCACGAAGAAAGAAGAAGTGTTCTTTTGTTGTGATTCTACCCACTTGGAGAAAGGCTCCATTCTCGGGTGACGGTGACCATATAAAGTCCTATCGTTGGATTCCGAGACCGCGGTGGTGTTCTAAGGTTATTCGCTAGGAAGAGGTTTCTACAAGAAGAAGCGTCGAGGCTTGAGAGGGATCGAGTCGTGCGTTGTAAGTCTATCTGTCTTGTAATTGTAATTCCGTATCTAGTGGATTTGTGGCTAGGGCCATCCGAGGTTGTTTCCCGTCTTGGTTTTTTCCTCGTACATCGCGGCGTAGTGTGATTGGTTTATTTTATCTTGCATAATAACGTAGAACGCATGCTTAGAATAATTCAAGATAAAATTCGGTTTAAATCATCACACTCATTTAATTTGGACTTAAATTAAATATTGGGTAATGTTTACTTAATTCAAGTCTTTTGCTAAAATTTGGTTTCGCCTAACTTGATAATATTGATAAATATGACTTAGGCAAATTCTAGAACTTGGATTAATTTAATTGGTTCAAGTGAATATATTAATTGATTAATTTTACTTCACTTGGTTTAATTCTAATTTGTTTAAGAAATTAAAATTTGTTGTTTTTATTTAGTTGAACCATCTTACGCTTCCGCATCGTGTATGTTTTACACATAATAGGAAATTACTAATTAGTTTGATTTTAATTGAGATAATCAAAATCCGGGGATCCACGTTCTCAAGTCTTCCCTCATAGCCAACCTGAGGGCAGCCAAGGCCTCGATGTTTTCCGCTCCCTCGGACACTGACTATGACTTCTTGTCAAAGATGCCCTCGGCTAAGGTGTATGATTACGGTCTGCATACTCTGGCCCAGGTGCTTATTTTTACTTCATTTCCTCAGTCAACTTTTCACTAACTGTTTCCTTGGCCCCTTAACATGTACCTTCTTTTATGCAGTCTATTTGCGCCTTTACGTCAGCTACCAAATGGATGGCCGAGAACCAATAAATTTTCAATGAGGTTGAGAGTGTTATTCAGCACGATGCTGATCTAAAGACCGAGCTTGATACTATAAAGGACGAGTTGGAGAGTGCAAGGACCGAACATCTAAGGGTCCTTAATGAGATGATGAAGTAGCACGATGTAGATCTGAAGGTGAGGGATGACCTCTTCAAGGAGAAGGAAGAAGCCTTGAATGCCCAGTTCAAGAGCGAGCTAGTTGAGGCAGTGAAGAAGGTCGAGACCGATGCTATGGAGGCCTACAAACTCTTGAATGAGTTTCAAGGCTTCGATCTCGAATACTTGGAGAGGGGGATCAAGACAGCCTATCGGTGGGTCGTCCTTAAGTTTGCTGATGATGTCTCTTTAGTCCGCCCCTCTCTTGAGGTGGTTAAGTTGGACGACCCCCTGATTGTTGAGTCCTTAGCCCATGTGGAGTCCCAAGTTCACACCAAAGGTACCGGCACATCTGAGGATCTTCCTATCTTGGTTATAGAAGAAACTCCTATTGATGTTGAAGTCTTTCACTCCGATGCCGCTCAATAGGGTGGTTGTCTGTAGCCTATAACCTCTCTTGATGTAACAAATATTCTTGTTTATTTTTGTTGGCCAAGGATTTGTAACAGTGTTTATAATATCATGTCTCTTTCTGTCTTCTATGCTTGTCTCTTGTATGATTTATCTTGTGACGTTGTTTATAACTCCCCCCTCATCTTTCTTGAGGGTAAATGAGGGGTCATCCCCACCATTTGCCCTGATTATAGTCGAGGGTGGTTTCCCACCAACTTAATGGTAAGTCCCCCATCGTCTTTCTTGAGGGTAAATGAGGGGTCATCCCCACCATTTTCCCTCGTCATAGCCGAGGGTGGTTTCCCACCAACTTAATGGTTTTATATTATAAGTCCCCCTCGTCTTTCTTGAGGGTAAATGAGGAGTCGTCCCCACCATTTGCCCTCATCATAGCCGAGGGTGGTTTCCCACCAACTTAATGGTTTTATATTTTAAGTCCCTCCTCATTTTTCTTGAGGTTAAATGAGGGGTCATCCCCACCATTTTCCCTCATCATAGCCGAGGGTGGTTTCCCACCAACTTAATTGTTTTATGTTTTAAGTCCCCCTCGTCTTTCTTGATGGTAAATGAGGGGTCTTCCCCACCATTTGCCCTCATCATAGCTGAGGGTGGTTTCACACCAACTTAATGGTTTTGTATTTTAAGTCCCCCTCATCTTTCTTGAGGGTAAATGAGGGGTCGTCCCCACCATTTTCCCTCATCATAGCCGAGGGTGGTTTCCCACCAACTTAATGGTTTTATATTTTAAGTCCCCCCTCGTTTTTAGTGAGGGTAAATGAGGGGTCGTCCCACCATTTTCCCTCATAATATCCGAGGGTGGTTTACCACCAACTTAATGGTTTTAGATTTTAAGTCCCCACTCGTCTTTCTTGAGGGTAAATGAGGGGTTGTCCCCACCATTTGCCCTCATCATAGTCGAGGGTGGTTTCGCGAAGATGATCCCAATCATACTAGAATTGACAAACACAAGATGAGGGGCCAATATGATATTCTCATTAACATTCCAAGTGTTCTATTGGAGCAACACCCATTACAATTGTGGTCCGACAGGACATTACAACACTACTGATAGTATTTCTTCAAAAGATCTGCGTTCCAAGGGTTGGAAAAGGGTTCCCCTCAAGGTTCTCTAGTATATACATTCTAGGGACAAATTCATCAATGACCCTATATGGGCTATGCCAATTTGGGTGGATTTTGTTAGGATTTTGCCAAGTCTTTTTGAGGACTAAGTCCCCCACTGCGATTGGCCTTTGCTTCACCCTCTGGTTGTAAAACCTGACAGTCCTCTGTTGGTAGGAAGATTGCCTTATCTCAGCGTCTTCCCTCCTTTCCTCGATCAGGTCTAAGTCAAGTCTCCTATCTTCCATATTTCTCTAGGGGTCATACATTTGGACCCTGTGAGTAGGAAACCCAATCTCAGTGGGGATGATGGCTTCTGAGCCATAAGACAACATGAACGGGGTTTCTCCGGTAGAGGTCTTTTCCATTGTCCTGTAGGCCCATAGTACAACATATAAATCCTCAACCCATCTTCCTTTTGCCTCCTCAAGTTTCTTCTTGATCCCGTATAGGATTTTCCTATTTATATCTTCCGTTTTCCCATTAGCCTGAGGTCGACCTGGGGTAGAGAAGAATTATTTGATACTCACCCTTTCACAGTACTTCTCCAGAGATGTATTCTGTAATTGAGTCCCGTAATACGAGATGAGGGTGTTGGGGAGACCATATTTGCATATAATTTTTTTCCATATAAACTGGAAGGTCTTCTTCTCTGTGATCGTTACCATCGGCTCCGCCTCCACCCATTTTGAGAAATAGTCAATTGCCACGATCAAGTATCGGTAGTTATTGACGGTCCTGGGCAAAGATCCTACTAGATCGATTCCCCATACTGCGAATGTCCATGGGGATGTGATGGAGGTAAGAGGCTGGTGAGGGATTGTGGTAAATCTTTGACATTTATCCCACTTTTTTACATATGTCGTGGCGTCTTTTTGCCCAGGGTCGGCCACCAGTATCCCTAGGTTACTATCCTTTTTACTAACGATCTGCCCCCAATGTGGCTTGAGCATGACCCCTCGTGCACATCTTGCAGAATGCGAGGGACCTCAGACGGGTGCACACATCTGAGCAAGGGGATCAAGAACCCCTTTTTGTACAAGGTGTCCCCAATGATAGTGAATTTCGCAGCTCTATATCTCAACTTCTTTCTTTCTTGTTTTGCCCCCGGCATCTCCCCCTCTTTATTGTATCTGATTAGAGGGTCCATCCAGGAAGCTTCTTTGTCGATGTTTAAGAAAAAGCCAAGTGTTCCCTCTTCTTCTTCGATCGTTGGTAGAAGAAAAATTTCTATTGGGACTGTCCTCCTGACTTGTTCCCTAGTTGCCAAGGCCAACCATACAAGTGCATCGGCTCGGCCATTGTCATGCCTAGGTATCCTCTACAACTTGACCTCTCTGAAGCTCTTTAATAGTGCCCTTACCCTTTCTAGATATTTGTCCATTCTCTCATCCTTAGCCTCGTAGGCTCCTAGGATCTGATTCACCACTAGTCTTGAATCACTATGGACCACAACATGGTCGACACTAAGGGTCTTAGCCAAGGAGAGGCCTTCTATCAGGGCCTCATATTCAGACTCGTTGTTGGAGGCTTTGAAGTTGAACCTTAGGGCGTACTCAATGTCTGTGCCATCAGGTGCAGTTACAATTAACCCAACCCCACTTCCACTTTCGTAGGAGGACCCGTCAACGAAGAGGTTCCACATGGTCTTTTCCTCTAAGAAATTTCCCTTGGTTAGGGACCCTTGTTTAAAGAGATATCTTTCCTCTTAGTTTTGTGATACCCCGCCTAATTAAATACCGGATGATCATTCCTTTATTAAATTATAATCAAGGTGAACGGTTTGTTCATTCTTAGCATCACTGTCGCAAAAATAACTTTTCCAATGAAACACCCTAAATAATTAAGCTAAGTGTCAAAACCATTTTTAGACATCAATTTCAAAATTTAATTTTAAAAACCAACATTTAAAACTTTACATAATTCATAGTTAAAGAATCACACAACAACTATAATGGAACATATAATCCAAACAATTAATCATCCAACTAATTAATTCCAACTTTAAAACTTAATGGAAAATATCCTGACAGTAATAAATCCCAAAGTATAAATACTAGAAATAAACGAATTACAATCTCCGATAAAACAACTGAATAATGGAAAAGGTTGACACATGCCCAACTGAATAAATAGTGCTAGAAGTGGAATCAACAATGAGGTCGTCTAAGCAAGAGGCTTACAACTCCCACCTAAGCTACAGCGCGTTCCTTCCAAAGGATCCTATGCAAGACGCCCCTGTGGCTGGGCACCTGAATATATACATATATATACAAGAGAGAAGAGAAAATAGAAAACGGTTCAGAGCCCGATTGTAAAACAGTTTCAAATTAGTTTAGCAAGTATTTAAAATGCTTACCGGCCAATGCAACCAACATATTAGTGCGGCACTCCCTCGAGACATGCTCACCTCTCTTCTAATGTGTACACCTATCGCACTAATATTGTCAACAGTTTAACTTATCTTATCCTAAGTTACTCGTAAGGTTTCAAGCCAACAATTTCCAATGTTAAGGAGGTTAATTTTATTTAACAACACAATTCTCACATAAGCCTTATTTGATAATAAAGTTTCTCAGTAATATATCATACTTTTCAAACACTTATTCCCAAGTTGAAATAATTATTCTTTTCTTACATACCATAGTCACAGCAGGTAGTTCCCAAATTCCAGATTTAAATATATATATATATATATATATATATATATATATATATATATATATATATATATTAAATACTCATATAATATATATATTCTAACAGCACCCCACATAAAATCTATGGTGCGGGCATACTTAGCTATCCAGTCCCTGTATCACTCGTACTAAGGGAAATACTAGTTCAGAATCACTCTCGAAATGTATTAACACAAAACACATACAAAATGAGGTGAAGTATAGTTCCAAGTCACTAAGAGGTCAGCACATACCCTCACGTCTCTTAGGACCATCTAACTATCGATCTGATAGCCTGTACCAAGGATTCCTATGTTCTAGGGTACTAGTCAATATCCCCCACAAAGGTCCCATCGAGATAAGACTGTCCCAGCGCGGTAACCTCAAGGATAACAAGTAGTGCGGGCATGATTTTTACATGTATATAATATATGCATAAACACAGTCATATATGTATAATACTATTCCCATATCAAATTTAGGTACACTCGCACGACCCATAATTATGATATTTATCCTTATTACTCATTATTTAGTTATCACGTATAACAGTTTGTCTCTTATTTTAATTTGTGGGATTATTCGAACTTATTAAGTGACACTCGTGGATTCCTATCTTCCCAAGTGTAATTTTAGTAGGTACTCATTTATTTTATAACGTAACATCTTTACGAGTCTCACCTTTTAACACATATTCCCATTGTCCCTTATATGTAAAACATCCCCATGAAATGTTAATCTCGTCTTACATTAAAGGTTCCATATTTTTAATAAATCCTACTGGTCTTCTTTATATCCCAAAATGTTCTAACATTAATATCCAATAATGTCTAATCATTTAAGTTGGAAAAACCTATAAAAAGGGGAATGTGAGGTATGCAGGAGGGGTCGATCGATCTATGGCAGATGTTCGATCGATCGAAGCATCGATCGATCGATCAAGCAGGTATGGCAAATCTGTAGAATTTCCAGTTACGGGTTTTCTCTTCCAACATCATCCAAAATGATATATTTGACTACCAAACTCCCAATAAAATATACTACAAGTATTATAACCTCAAATAAGTGATTTCCCACGTCAAGCATGCGGATTTCATCATGAATAAGGAATTAAAAGGGCATAATCCATAAAAACATCAAGAACCCTAATATTTATTTTGTTTGGTTTCTTCCCATCCTTTTACCATATTTCATACTCTTTAATTACTAAAATTTCGTGGTTCAACCTCTACATATGAATTGGGTTTCCAGAATACATCTATTACTCATACAACATGCGAATTCAAATCTCCAAAATAGGTTATTTTCTTTCACAAACACTAGCCCTAATCAATCCTAGGATAATAATATTGGAGCATTAACTGAAATAGAGCAAGATAGATACTTGCCTGAGAATTATTGGTTCATATTTGTGGAGAGACTTGTGTGGTTGTGATCCTCGTTGCACGATCTATCATTTGGCGACGACGGCGGTGCAAACGACGGAGTTCTTGGCCTATAACCCCTTGGAAAGTCTCTCCTCTTCCTATCCTATAGCCGTCTTTGGTTTATGGTGATTCTAACCCTAGAATATGACTCTTGCCATCTGATATACCCTTAGAATTTTCGTGGGTTTCATGCCCAAAAATGTAAAATGTCCAAAACGCCCTCCCGGGGTGTTAATTAGGCCTAAAAACGCCCTGAGACCCAAACTAAACCCACGGGTACATTATTTTGACTATCTCGACCCTTTCGGACACATTGGCGCACTCAAAATTACTATACGAGAAACTTATAATTTATTCACATGATATAATAATAATTTAGTCCTAATACGACACAGGCGCGCACCGACATAAATTTCCATAATTTCTATTTAATTCACTCGTGATAATTTTTAATAGAATGAATCTCATATATTACTTTACTCGTCTAGTAATATTCAACAACTTTCCCATAATTACTAACTCACATCACGTTAGTAAACATAAAAATAAATTTTCGAATTAATATTAAATTTATATCTCAATTTAAATTTAATAAATCCCCAATTTTAAAAGCCATAAAAATACAGGGTATTACACATTTTCTACCACTTTTCCTTTAGCGATGCCTGTCTCATCCTTTCCTGCGGATGGGTCAACATTTTGCCTTGCCTTGTATCTCTTTCTTCGAGGTTCTCATCTTGAGCCTCATCATCTTCCCAAGTAAATTCAGCAACGAAATCTGTTAATGCTTGCCCCTTAATGGCCACCCTAGGTTGGTATACAATGTCAAACTCCCCAAATTCTATGGCCCAGGACATTAGCCTCCCTAATTTTTTTGTCTTGTGTAAGACTTGTCTGAGAGGAGAGTCGGTGAGGATGACCATTGTATGGGACTAAAAGTACGGCTTCAACTTTCTTAATGCATAGATTAAGGCATATGCTAACTTATCCATCCTTAGTTACCTTTGCTCTAACCCCTAGAGCGCCTTACTATTGAAATATATGGGCTTTTGTACTCTATCCTCTTCTCTCACAATAGCTGCGCTGATGGCTGATTCTGAGATAGCTAGGTACACATGTAGTCATTCACCTTATACTAGCCGTGACAATAGCAAGGGAGACCATAAGTATGCCTTTAGCTCCTTGAAAGCCTGATCACACTCGTCGCTCCATTCAAAAGTCTTTCTGAGAACTTTGAAGAATGGTAAGCACCTGTCTGTGGCTCTAGACACGAACCTATTCAAAGCAGCCACTCGCCCTGTGAGCCTTTGAATATCTTTGATGGTCTTCGGGGTCTTCATTTCTATAAGGGCCTTTATCTTTTCAGGATTGACGTCAATGCCTCTTTGATTGACAATGAACCTCAAGAACTTCCCTGCTCTGACCCTGAAAACACATTTGGCCGCGTTGAGCTTCATTTGGTACTTGTCCATTATGCTAAAGGTCCTCTCAAGGTCGGCCACATGATCCTCAGCCTTTAAGCTTTTATTTAGCATGTCATCTACATAAACCTCCATAGACTTCCCAATTTGGTCTTTAAACATTTTATTCACAAGGCACTGATACGTTGCTCCCGTATTTTTTAGGCCAAAGGTCATGACCCTATAACAGTATGTCCCCTTATAGGTAATGAAGGTTGTTTTCTCTAAGTCTTCAGGGTTCATGAAGATCTGGTTGTACCCTGAATAGGAATCCATGAAGCTGATGAGCTCATGGCCTGCGGTAGCGTCTACCATATGATCAATGCAGGGGAGAGGGAAGTTGTCTTTGGGACAATGTTTGTTGAGGTCTGTGAAGTTTACACACATCCTCCACTTCCTGTTAGCTTTTGGGACAGTGACTGCATTGGACAACCATTCGGGATAGATGATATCCCTAATACACTCTGCATCCTCTAGCTTCTTGACCTCATCCCTAATGACCTCATACTTCTCTCGAGAATAAATTCTCCTCTTCTTCTTTACTGGCTTTTCACCCTCTACCACGTTGACCTTGTGGCTCATAATTTCGGGGTCGACCCCCGACATATCTGCATGACTCCATGCAAAGACACTCTGTCTTCTCCTTAGCAGCTTGATGAGGTCTTCTTTTATGTATATCTTGAGAGCTTTGCCAATTTGGATGGTTTTTTCGGCTCATCCTCATTAAGGATAATGGATTCTACCTCTTCCGTGGCTTCTCCTTTCTTGAGTTTTTTCTCATCCCTGAGGTCAAGGGTGTCAATATAATAAGTGGTTGTTACCTTCTTGTGCGCCTCTATTTCTTCGGCGGAGTTGAAGTAACATTCCTGTGCCATCGTCTGGTCTCCCTAAACTTCCCCTACCCCATAAGAGGTCGATAATTTGATCATCTGATGAACCGTAGATGGAATAACCTCAAATCCTTTAAGGTCTACTCTCCCCAGTATAATGTTATAGGCCGAGAAGACATATTCGTCCATCACAGAGAAACTGACCTTCTTGGTAAGCCATCTCGACCACTCATGCCCCATCCTGACATCGGCCTCATACACTCCTAGAGGATGAACTTTTTCCCCACTGAACCCAATCAATGGGTGATGGTATGGGATGAGTCTAGCACGGCTGAGGCCTAAGGCTTTGAATCACGGCTAAAACATCACATTTACCGAGCTACCCCTGTCTACCAAGATTCTCGGCACCTCACATCCATGCACCCTGGTAGTGATAACTAAAGGATCATCATGCGAGGATAAGAGGCCCTTGAAGTCTATTCTTGAGAATCCCACTATCAGAGTATCCATATCAACCTTCTTTCTCTTTTCTGACTTTGCCTCAACAGAGGTTGAGTGCACAGCCTTGGCCTCAGCTACATGGGCCTTCCTGTCTGCGACCTCTGACCCTCCTCCTTCTAATCCCCGGAGATCATCCCAATGCCGAGTGATATCATATTAAGTCTCTTTACAGGGTCGTGGTTATCTCTCGGTGGGAGGTCAGGGTCGTCCTCATCATCCGAAGGGTCGTCCCTTTGGTTTGGAGGATCTTCTTGGCATGCGTCACCTCTCTTATTTTTGGGTCATCCCCTCGGTCCCTCTTGAAGGCACCTTTGTCAACATACTTCCTAAGCTTCCCTTCTTTTAACATCTTCTTGATTTCATCTTTTAGAGAAAAACACTTGTCGGTGACATGGCCATGGCCGTGGTGAAATTCACACCACAGATTCTTGTTCCTCTTATGGGGGGCTGTCCTCAGCTTCTCAGGCCACTTCAAGCACCGATCACTTTTTATCTCATTTAGGCTATGCTCACAGCTGACCGTCAAAGGGGTGTAATCAGCGAATTTGTCATCTGTAGACCTCTTCTTCCCCTCTTTATTCTTTTTCTGGTACTTTCCCCCACTGGTGCCTCCTTTTTCATATTTGTATTTTGCTGCCATCACCTCTTCGGGATTCATCACCTTTCCTGATGTTGACATTAATTCAACCATCGTCCTAGGAGGGTCTTCAGCAAGCTTCCATAGCAGCCTCCCCTTATGGAGTCCTCCAATGAGAGTGGTCATGGCTATGCTCTCCTCATAGTCTTCAACCTCTAACTTTTCTTTATTGAATCTGGCTATGTAGTCTCTTTGGCTCTCATTCTTCCCCTGTTTAACATAGAGCAGGTGTGTGGTCTTCTTCTGTGGACTCACTCCAAAGCAAAAGTTATGGATAAATCGGTTTGCTAACTACTTAAAGTTTTCAATGGAGTTCTTTGGAAGAGACATATACCAGACATGTGCAGCCCCAATCAGAGTGACAAAAAAGGCACGAAACCTTATCTCATCTGAGATAGAGTATATATCTACTGCTGATTGGTATATCTCAATATGGTGGACAGGGTTGGTACTCCCGTCATACCGAGGGGTGACCGCTGGTGGCTTGAACTTGGATTGCATGGGGAAGTTGACTATCTTCGCCATAAAGGGTGAGCCTATGGAGTATCCTCTTTGAACAGGGTCCCGACACTTCAGAATATCTATAATCTTATCTTTTAATATTTGGATCGAGTCATTCCAGGTCCTCATAAGGTCGGCTTGGCCGATGTTATCCACTGCCGCCTCTTTGAGGTGAACGGAGGGTTCCGTTGCGGTAGGCCTGTGTTGGCTGTTTACTTCTCCCTAACCGTCGTCCCGTCTGTGGGTTCGTCACCCATCGGTTCGGCCATCTTCTGCCTCCCTTCTGAAACTCACAACACTTCTTGACTGGGACTATTTTTCCCGCAAGTCATTTACTGGGCCTAACCTCTCAAAGGCTGACCCTTTGCTTAAACGATCGAAAGCAGAGCCCCTCGGGCGATCGTCAGGATTTTTCCTTCCACACTTCCCTCTGCTCTCCTAGAGAGGTCTCACAGTATTGTTGGAGACCTCATATGGCCCCCAACACTCTATGGGGGCCTCCTCCCCCTCTAGATCATCATACATGTCTTCTGGATAAGGGTTTCCTTGCCTCCCCAGGCGCAGATGACGGGGGTCAGTAACATCCCTCCGCCACTGAGGAGGCGACAAGTCTTTGAGTGGTGCCTAGGGTAGTCCCCAGACCTCATGCTGCCCTTAATCTGCCGCTGGAGTAATCATCTCTGTTGAGACTCTCGGCGGTCTTAGTATGTTTTGACTAAGAGTTGTGAACTGCTCCTGCATAATCTGCTGGCTTGCTGCCAGAGACTTCAAGGTGGCCACCACATCATCCATCTTAGACTGAGGTGGTGGTTGACTAGAACTGGGTCCTACTCCACTATCCGGTGGAGGAAGAGGTGGTGGTGGCATCTCCGGAGCCATGTGTTTGAGATATACAGAGCTCAATGATCAAAAGACTGATGAGATTGAAAACCTTAATGGGTCTCTTTCAATGGTGAAACAACTCCACAAAAGGGGAGATATGGTTCACCACCAGAGTGCCCGGTGAAGTCAAGATGTATAAAGGAAGATATGTCTTCTCGTTCCCATAAACGGCGCCAGACTGATGATGCTAAGATTCTGCACCACTAGATAAGTGATCATGAGCTCAAACAGTAATAACAATGGAAGCCATAGAGATGTATGTGTGTAAGTATATAGAAGGGGATGAGTATAAGAGGAATAATAAAATGATGTATAGTGTTTTATGGCCTTAGATACATTGCACATAAGCTCCCTCTCTCTCTACTGTGTGCAAGCAGAGTTTTAGCTAGGGTTACAATTATCGATCCCTTTGTTGGGTTGTAGGTGACAAGTATATATAGGTCTTGGGGGGAGTAGTGCACCCCCTAAGCATGCATGGTGCATGTGAGATATGATCTATCCAATCCCCCGCTGACACCTGGGGGTGCCACCTGTGATTAATGATGACATAATATTTCCTCATGTAAGGGGTTGATATTATTATAACGCTCTTCCACGTGCCATATGAGTCCCACGTGCACTGTTCCATGCATCTCCCAAATCACGCGCTATGATGATGTCACCCTCGGCCTATGATGCGAGGCCGAGGGCAAAGTTCCTGTTGGGCCTCGTACTGTCGTACCCTCATAGGGTCATCCGAGATATGATGAGGGTTCGACCCACTAAAGGGTTATCTGTAATAACCCGTGTAATTTTTGGGCTATTTTAATTAATTTTTGGAAAATGGAGGGAAATAAAGTTTTTGATAAATTATTTTTATTGCTCAAACTTATTGGTTATTATTTTTAAAGGCGAGAATTTCAAACGGTTTCGAAATCGAAGTTAAAACGTATTTTAAAATTATTTTTAAATGTTTTTAACTCTTGGAGTTGTTTTGACTTCCAACTCTTCATTTATTTGCATTATTTAAAGGAGTCTTTTGGATTCCAACTTTTCATTTCTTTCCATTATAAAAGGAAGTTGTGGACAACCCTTTTAACATACTTTTGGCACAAATTTTAACATAAAATATATTTTATATTCCTCTTCTTTTTATATACACATTGGCCCTTGAGATTTGTGAGTTCCAACCTTAGATTAGAGGTGTTCTTGGGGCTATTTTGTTGGAGGTTCTTGGAGGATATTTTTTAGATCTTTTGTGTTGATCTTGAGGATGTGATCGTTGGTTTCTCATCATGGTTTGAGGTATGGGGTTTTACACAATATGCTCCTTAAATCTCACGAGTGTCATTCTCTTTGAATTCTTGTTAATTGAACTCATATTTGAATTGATAAATTTATTGAAATCTGGAAAATAATTGTTTAAATTATTTTGATTCATGCGGTATCATTATATTGTATTGAGCACGTTGTCATGAGATTTTAATATGGCACGGATGTTGGGCACCCGCCAAAATTCCTGTTTCCCGGGCTATGGCTGGATAAAGCATATACGGATGTGGTGAGTCCTGGTGACCCGGTTAGAGTGTTGTTCAGAAATTAAAATGATGAAATGCTATTGAGATTTGCATTTTGATTTTAATATTTGTACTCGTGTTGTTACGTTTTATTCATCGCTAACATATATTTGTTGAGCATCTTTCTTGTCGTATTGTGTACTTCCCCATATTTTCTTTTAGTGGCAGGTTAGCGCGAATTTTGGGGCGCTGTGGAGATTGATTTTAGCGAGGATTGTTTGGGAAAGATTTGTATTTATTTTTCGAGTTAAATGTTGTATTTATTCGAGAGATTTGTTGTATTTGAATTATTGAGATTAGTGGATTTATATTGTTGTGGGATTTATTTAGATGCTCTATACCTTGTCACTTATGGATTTGGATTTATATTATCGCATTAGCGCTCCTTTCGCTCTCCCCGGGCGGGCGGGGTGTTACAAATGGTATCAGAGATTAGGTATACGGCAACCCTTGGGGCTTGAGTTTGGGTTCATTGCGTGGTTAGCAATTTTTGAAGATAGAAAATTTTAGGTGATATTCGTGATAGGCATCTAGATTAGAGGTGACGAATTTATTTTTGGGAGACGTGATTTATTTTTGGAGTTAGTGTAGTGGCCTAATTTTGAGAGTTAGGCATTCGGCGAATTTTGAGAGCGAAATTCCATTGTTAGTGGGGAAGTGTAATAACCTGCGTAATTTTTGGGCTATTTTAATTAATTTCTGGAAAATGGAGGGAAATAAAGTTTTTGATAAAATTATTTTTATTGCTCAAACTTGTTGGTTATTATTTTTAAAGGCGAGAATTTCAAACGGTTTCAAAATCGGATTTAAAACGTATTTTAAAATGATTTTTAAATGTTTTTAACTGTTGGAGTTGTTTTGACTTCCAACTCTTCATTTATTTGCATTATTTAAAGGAGTCTTTTGGATTCCAACTTTTCATTTCTTTTCATTATAAAAGGAAGCCTTGGACAACCCTTTTAACATACTTTTGGCACAAATTTTGACAGCAAATATATTTTATATTCCTCTTCTTTTTATATACACATTGGCCCTTGAGATTTGTGAGTTCCAACCTTAGATTAGAGGTGTTCTTAGGGCTATTTTGTTGGAGGTTCTTGGAGGATATTTTTTAGATCTTTTGTGTTGATCTTGAGGATGTGATCGTTGGTTTCTCATCATGGTTTGAGGTATGGGGTTTTACTCAATATGCTCTTTAAATCTCGCGAGTGTCATTCTCTTTGAATTCTTGTTAATTGAACTCATATTTGAATTGATAAATTCATTAAAATCTGGAAAATAATTGTTGAAATTACTTTGATTCATGTGGTATCATTATATTGTATTGAGCACGTTGTCATGAGATTTTAATATGGCACGGATGTTGGGCACCCGCCAAAATTCCTGTTTCCCAGGCTATGGCTTGATAAAGCATATACAGATGTGGTGAGGCCTGGTGACCCGGTTAAAGTGTTGTTGAGAAATTAAAATGATGAAATGCTATTGAGATTTGCATTTTGATTTGAATATTTATACTCGTGTTGTTACGTTTTCTTCATTTCTAATATATATTTGTTGAGCATCTTTCTTGTCGTATTGTGTACTTCCCCATATTTTCTTTTAGTGGCAGGTTAGCGCGGATTTTGGGGCGCTGTGGAGATTGATTTTAGCGAGGATTGTTTGGGAAAGATTTGTATTATTTTGATGTATAGAGCTTTGGAGATTTATATTTATTTTTCGAGTTAGATGTTGTATTTATTCGAGAGACTTGTTGTATTTGAAGTATTGAGATTAGTGGATTTATATTGTTGTGGGATTTATTTAGATGCTCTATACCTTGTCACTTATGGATTTGGATTTATTTTATCGCATTAGCGCTCCGTTCTCTCTCCACGGGCGGGCGGGGTGTTACATTATCTTGTCCTGATGGGGGTCAGCCCCTTGCAGGGTCGTCCGAGACATGATGAGGGGTCGGCCCACTGAAGGGTCATCTGGGCCTGGTGAGGGGTCGGCCCCTTACAGGGTCGGCCAAGACGTGATGAGGGGTTGGCCCACTGAAGGGTTATTTGGGACTGATGAGGGGTCGACCCCTTGCAGTGTCGTCCGAGACATGATGAGACGTCAGCCCACTAAAGGGTCGTCTGGGCCTGATGATGGGTCGGCCGACTGAAGGGTCGTCAGGGCCTGATGAGGGGTCGGCCCGTTGAAGGGTCTTTTGGGCCTAATAAGGGGTCGACCCACTGAAGGGTCGTCTGATATTGGTTGAGAGATCATCTTGGCCTCGTCTGAGTGGAGGACCCCCTTGGCCTGGCCGAGAGTACATATGGGCATATCAAGGTACTTTAGTTGAATTGTTTGCTTAAGGTCTCCATTCATGGATGAACAAAGTATAGACAAGGAATCTACATGAACGTTGTTCCCTGTTGGGAACTATTGCACATGAACATGTTGGAACTGAACGACCATAGCTTGGTCCTCCTAAAAGTATCAAGCCATGCATTGATCCTTGGCATTTCAGTCTCTTGATATCTGATTCAATACCAACCTTGAATCCTAAAAGACATTAAGGTGACAGGCGCCTAAGGAGAGTTACTTCTTCAAACCAATGATAAATGCTTTATACTCTGCTTCAATGTTAAAGGATTTTAAAACCTAAGCGTATTCCCTGCTCGAGGATAATATTATTTGAGGATACTATCACGATCCCTACTCCCCCCTTGGAATTGGAGGCGCTATCCACATAATATGGTACATTCTTTCCCTTCATCGACCTCTTATTAAGCATTTTCTTCACTTTTGATGCTAACTTCCTTTGATGTCTTCTTGATGGAACAGAGTCATCAAGAATCTACCCCTTTATTGAAGTCCTGGGTTGATATCGGATATTAACAAAATTAAAATTTCCAATTAAATAATTAATTTATTAATCAATGAATTAAAAACTTCTAAAAATTAATCAATTAAAAATTTCCCAAAATTTGTATTTAATTATGTAGTAATTCAATCAAAATTATGGGGTATTACAATCTTCCCCTTAACAAAAAAGAATTATGTCCTCAGAATTTATAAATTAAAATATGTACCTGACTTAAGATAGATGTGGATACTATTGCCTCATCAAATCCTCACGCTCCTAAGTGAACTCCTCATTAATATGGTGTTTCCACTACACACGTGCTAATGGTATCTCCTTTAAAAGAAATTTCTGTCGGTTGCTCACTATAGGACTCCCCCAGTCGATATGCTTATAGGCATCCCTATGATGCAAGAATCTACATAGTAAAAAGACGGGAAACACGTTATGCACTTGATCAAGATGATCCGAAAGTGCTAAATCATATGAAACTTTCCACACGTTTTATGTGAGCATAAATGACCCAATGTAACATGGAGCTAAAATTCTTTTCTTCACAAATATCATCACCCATTTCATAGGGAATACCTGAAGTAGGACCTAGTCTCCTACCTAAGACTCCATAGGCTTCATATTCTTATTTGAATAACTCTTCTATCTATCTTGAGTGACTTTAATCCACTATTTAATTAACTTAATCTTCTCGATCATCTCATGAATGAACTCCAGCCCCAAATGTCTTCCATTACCTGGGTCTAACCATGAAACTGGTGATCGACAAGTTCTCCTATGCAGTGACTCATACGGTTCCATAAAAATGGACTTCTAATAAATTTTATTAGATCCAAACCCCACTAAATGAAAATGCTTCTCCTAATGTTCTTTGAAATCCATCACACATGCACATAACATGTCCTCTAGTGCCTAATTTATCCTATCCGTCCGTCCATCCATCAGTGGATGGTATGTCATACTATGGTGTAGCTGAGTCCCCATAGCCTGTTGAAAACTCTCAAAAAAGTGTTCCACAAATGTAGAGGACCAATTCAAAATGATCGATAATGGAACCTTAGGTAAATGAACAATCTGTAATATACAAGCGTGTGACCTACTCGATCAGGTAATCGGTACGTATGGTTAAAAACGTGCCACCTTCATGAGGTAGTCAACTATCAACCAAGTTAAATCATGCTGGAGAGGTATCAAAGATAACCCCATGATGAAATCTATTGAGATAATATCCCACTCCCACTCGAGAAAGTGTAGATATTGAAGTATGTCGAACAGCTTTAAATGGCCCGCCTTCAACATCTGACAAGTGATGCATCTAGATACAAACTCAAACATATATCTATTTATATCGGCCCGTCAATTTGGCCTATTCGTATCTTGGTACATTTTATCCCCTCCAGGATGTACTGTAAAATGTGAACAATGCATATCCTCAACAACGGCTCATCTCAACTCCTCATCTAAGGGTACAACCGATCTACCCTTATATTTTAATCTACTATCAGTAATCACTGAAAATAAAGGCACACTGAAAGTAAAACAACCAGTCACCTTTTCCTTGAACATTATATCCCGTGACTGCCTTTGATCACCTGCATCATAATATTTGAAGTCAATATAAGCATACCGATAAAGGCATTGTCCAACTACCAATCATCTTAATGGAACCCCACTCTTCCAGCTAAAAAGATGATAGGATACCACTAGGTTGTCGGCTTAACGCGTCTGCTACCACATTAGCTTTCCCTAGGTTATATTGGATCATGAACTTATTTTATTTGATGAATTAAAAACACCTAAGCCTCCTTATATTAAGATCATTCTATGTAAATAGATATTATAGACTCTTGTGATCTCTAAACATCATAAACTTCTCACCCCAAAGATAATCCCTCCATGCATGCAACACAAATATAATGTCCGCTAACTCCAAGTCATGAGTCAAATAGTGAACCTAATGTGGCTATAACTATTGAGACACAAAAAAAATTGGCCTATCCTCCTGAATTAATAGCCCGCCTATTCCTTGCAGAGAAGTGTCGTTGTAAACCAAGAACTCCACTCCACTCCTAGGTAGGGAAAGAATCAATGCATAAGTCAATTTATTCTTAAGAGTGTTGAAATCATGATGAAATTCTCAGTCCAAAATAATGACGCACCCTTCTTCATTAACTCAGTCATCGGCTCAGCTATTTTTGAGAAACCAATGATGAATCTCCTATAATAATTGACCACCCCTCAAAAAAAATGCGGACCTAGGTAGGTGTCATGGGTTGTACACACTTTAATAAGGATGAAACCTTACCTGGATCCACAGATAGTTCCTTCTCTGATACCACATGCCCCAAAAACGTCACCTCCCTCTTCCAAAATTTACATTTTGAAAACTTCATATAGAGTTTATTCTCTTATAAATTATGTAATGAAATCCTCAAGTGTCGACCTTGTCACTCATTTGTCTATAATTATGAAGACTATGATGAACTAGTCTAGATAAGGTAGGAACACTTGATTCATTAAGTCCACGAGTACTATTGGGACATTCATTAACCTAAACAGCATCATTCTAAACTAATAAGACCTATAGTTAGTTAATAAATATATCTTGGGCACATCCTCCTCTCGTACCCTTAACTAATGGTAGAAGGATCACAAATCAATCTTAAAAAATAATAAAGCTCCTTCAAACTAATCGATAAGATCATCAATCCTCTGCAGCGAGTACTTATTCCTTACTATCATCTTATAGAACTTTCATCAATCGATGCACAACCTCAACGACCCATCCTTCTTCTTTACAAACAACACTATTATACCCCAAGGTGAAGTACTACGAAGAATGAACCCTACTAAAGTAGTTATTTAATCTGATATATAAGCTTCTTATTCTCCATAGGGGTTATATGATAAGGTGATCTAGATATCGTCTTCATGTCTGATGATAAATCTATCACAAAGTTTATCTCGCAGCTAGGTGGTAAACCTGGAATCTCATTGCAAGCATCAGAGAACTTCTAAACTATTAGAATCATATTTAAAGACACTATGGTCTCCTCATGTGTCTCCTCATCAATAAAGTACAAGTGGGTAGTAACCCACCCTCCCATCTAGGCATGGTGGCCAAATATATCTCCTAACCCAATAAAGTAAACATAGTGGATCTAACTACACAATCTATATGATCCTAATATGTATACAACCAATCCATCTTCAATATAACATCATATGTATGGGAATTTATAGCAAACGAATTGGCTATAAATCATAGCCTACCAAATATAAATTCCTAACCCATTAAAAATCTCGATAATAAAAGAGGATACACCTAATAAGGGAGCTATAGATAAAACCCTAGTACACGGAGTCAGAATCATCCATGATATACCCAAAAAGTTTCATGAAATAAAAGAGTGTGTGCCCCCCATAAAAAACTCTGGTTAGAGTGCCATGAATAGAAAACGTACCATCAACCTCCTAAATAGGCTCTAAGTCATCCCTAGGTCCCACCTGATAGACCCAACCATGCATTAACTGAGGTTGATGCACTGCGATGAGGGTGGTGGTGGAAGTGTCATTAGATGCATCAAGGCTAGACGGATAGCTATCTGTTGCTGCCTTTGTTATGGTTGATAGTTAGACCTAAAACCCTATTACCTTAGGCCATGTTGGTCCTGCCTATACTGCCCCTAGCACTACTAGCCTTGATGGACCTATCTAAATTGTCCTTGTCCAAAATGGTTATGCCTTTAGCTCTACTGCTGGACTATATGCTAAAAGACCTTGTCACTAAAACACACATTGGCCCTATACACTATATGTCCATATCTGTAAAAAAATCCCCTGGTATAATCCCAAAGCAGTCCTTGTATGTCGTGACTGCTACTGCTGTCCCCAAATGTCTAAGGAATTCCCTGATATTTTCGGGGTCTATGATGATTGGCATGGAATCTCTTCCAAGATCCTTGGCCTGACTGGCCTTGCCCTCCCGTCCTGTCTCCACTTGATCCTGCATCAGTCTTTAGCCCATTATTTTAATCTACCTTATAATATTTCTTCTTGTGATTGGCACGGTGTTAGAAAAAATATAAGTGGCGCATCTACTATTTGTGTATAGGTAACATGCGCTAGGTTCTCCACTAGGAATAGATGAATTAGATAAATGAGACACTTTCACGAAATAAGTTACCCACTTCTTCTCAGCATTTACCTCGTTGTTGGGGTTTTATTATTAAAACCATATATGATGTTTACTCTTTAGTAAAGGTTTATGAGTTTATTTTAAAGTAATAATCATGGTTACAAGAGTGCCTTGCATTTTGTTTAAATATATAATAGACATGTAGATCAACAGATATCCGCAGGAATTTTGGTGAGTCAACTTTGGGTTGATTACTAAGAAATAGAGAATTCAGGTATAGCACTATTGAAATGTTCATAGCCTAGATAGGGATTTAAAATCCTATCAAAATATTAGTAATGAAATCCTAGTAGTTTATCTCAAACTATGGGAATTTGTTTGATGGTTTGAGAACTTGTTTGATAGTTCAATAGATGATTATGATGGATACATTCTAGGAATTTATTAAATAGGTCCACCTATGTGATTTGAGTCTAAGAGTTGCGTTAATTAGACTCAGGAAATGCCACAACATTTGCAAAGGGATAATATATTCTTAATACTGATAATTATAAAGATTAGAATGCTTGTGCAAATGTCACTTTGATTACTATGGGTGAGATTTTATTTTATATCCGATCAAATGATCCCCACATACTAGGTGACAACTGTGTGAGTAGGCTTGAGATTGTAATTCGAAGGAATCCACATCTAGGAGATATCGTGGATTGTGATACCCCCTTAACAGATTTATATGTCTTATTTCTGCTGTGTAAAACCCAAACGCTAGTTTATTTTATAATGTTGGTAGGAAAATAAGTTTAGTTTTGAGAATCTATGAATTGATTAGATGTTATTAAAGTCAATTAACAATACAGTGATTTGACTAGGCGGGTATCAAATACTTAACGTGGGGAATTATATTATTTATCGTAATCTACTTTACAAATAAAACCTCATTATATTCGAGTGATTTTTTAGATAATTAAATTAGAGTGAGATCATCATTATTTAGTGAACTTTATTATTATTAAATAAAGAAAGGAAATAGATTACGTTAATCGTAATTTATATTTTTGAGTATTTATTTTGTGATAATTGGTTAGGCTCAGACTCTCAAGAAACCCATTTTGGCCCAAGCCCACCTTTTATACTTATATATAAATGTGTGGGAAGGGTTTTTAATGGGGAATGAATCATTATTAGGGTTTGACCGGGGTGAGAGAAAATACTATTCATGTATTTGTCAAGAAGCCTAGAGAGATTGCCACGCTCACTCATAAGGAAGTGTTTTAATCTCAAAAGGTTCCCCCACATCTACCTAGCTTTATGGATGATCATACACTAGAATATCTAAGTTTCACATAATGTTAAACAAGGTTTCGGAGACCTAGGAAGGCAGCAAGAATTTCATCATTTTCCACCTTTGTCTCCTTATACGAATCACACACATGATGTGTTATGGTATTATATTCTTGAAACCTTAGGTTTAATCTTTAAACCTAATTTTGGATTTCTTTTCAATGCATGATTAATAAAAAAAATCTTTAGGGATGAAATTTTCCACATTTTGAATGTCAATCCCAAGTTATTTTCCCAACAGTCAGTAGTGAACAAGGATAGATTATAAACTCTTTCTGATATTCGGCGTAGTACATGTCCCCTGCTGGTGTTCCTAAAACTCCATCTTCTTCCGCATACGAATGGACTCGGGATAATTATAATCATTGAACATCATAATAAACTCATCACACATTATCTAATACCTCTAATCGACTTTGGTCACACTCGCCCACCACTAGAGGCCTATCCTATCAAACAGAATGTAACAAGAATTTGTTTGTGCATATCGGTGCACGATAAGATCCTCAGGTGGCGCTCGACATCTCTGTGCCACTTCAGTGCAAGCAACGAGTCCTTAGAACCAAAACCGTTTGACAAGATATTTTTCAGGAATGCCCCTCTAACCTTCTCCCACTCGACGATATTAGCTTGTACCACTGGATGTAGGCCCCCAACTAGCCTCTCATGTCTCCCTGTGGCTAGCCCTACCTAAACGGCTCCTGACATCAATTCCAAAAGATATTGAGCTCCGTAGTGATATTGTCTCTATGCATAAAAAGTTGGGATAGCTGGAATAGACTAAGAGAATGATATTAGTAGTGTGGGTGGCACTAGTGCTGAACGCTTGGGCTATGCAACATGCATAGAAAAATGGGTCTTCTTCTTTGGTTATATTTGAAATACAACATAAAATGTTAATTGGTATTTGGAATATTACGACATGAATGCAAAGAGAATAGAGTATCAAAGAATTCTACGTGAACAATTAGAATGGACCTATGGATCCTACGTTTCCTAAGATCATGCTTTGATACCAACTGTGACCCCATAATTTTTTATAACTAATGGATCAAGTCTACGTATTAAATACTAATGTTTTTGAAATCCATTTAAATATTAGCCTTAGCATGAGTGAAAACAAACGAAATACAAAATAAAATAAGAATACAATAAGAAAATCCTAAAAGATATAACCTGATAGGAAATCTATCGTTACCAGTTACTACATAAACATAAACCATAGTTCTGAAATATATAAAATCTCAGAAATGACTTCATAAATACCCTCCACATGCTCAAATAATAAATATGACTCAACAAGATAAAGAGAGTACATGCTAAACTAGAAATACAAATCCTCACATCTCTCAAAGTAAAATGGAAAAAAAGTAAATAATTGAAACCTACATCCTTAGGTAATGGTGATGAGATAAGACTCTCCACGGCAAGGAATGCGAAACTAAGCTCGATAGTCATGAGCACCTAAAAAGGGGGTTCAATAGTGATGGTCAGGCCACCACAAGAAAATATAGTTACGCCACCCGATGATAGTTATGCAAGTAAGTAATAAATCTACAATTTATAAATTATAACTCGCATTGTATAATGTGCCTCATATAAATAACCAATTTAATTTTCATATTTAAATAGATCATTATTAAAATTGTACACGTACTTAGAACCCCATGCCCCATGGAGGTAACTAGAGTCTTGCCACGCAAATACTACAAAATAAATAATGACATAAATAAATCCCCATCATAAACAATATCCAACCTCCACTATAGACACCCCAAAATATCACAAATAAAATCATTGTAATCGTGTCTACCCCATAGTCCCCTTTAGGCTTACCAAGCCCCATGATAAAAAAATTCCACCTCCACTCTAGACACTTAAATCATCTCCATCACAAATAGTATAAACTATCATGACCCCATGCATAGGGTCATACAAAGAATAATAATGTATCCCCACTTTTAATACAATCCAACCTATTTGCCTCTCATATCACCCATCATTTAATGTCTTTTATACCTTTTGGATTCCTTAATTATTTGGATCACTTCACAATATTTGTTCTTCTAAGGGAGTAGGGTGAGTCATGGATTCCACATACTAACGTTCGAAGGGGGAGTTTTTACTTTAATTGGGCATTATAATATTAATAAAAATCATATAATAATTTTATCATGGGGAAAATCATAAATTTCATCATAAATATTATTTTCATCAATAGAGTCCAATTCTCAAATCATAAGAGGGGTGATATCAATTCTATTATAATCTAAAAGTTTAATTGAACCATTTACATACGAATTCATGTGGAAGACTATTCATACTTGAAACACAAGTAAAGAACTAATAGAAATTTTTACTATACCTAAATGGCCATTACTTATTAATTAAAATTCCCAAGAATTTTATAAGAATGATACTAAAGTTCTCAAGTTTTATTATTCCAAATAGAAATTGTATTTAAAGATTTACATAATTGAAATTGAGATATGAATTGTACAATTTAGATTTTTACATACGAATTTATCAAATTCTTAATTATCAAACCCTAAATTATATAATTGAAATTGACATATGAATTTTACAAGTAAGATTTTACATAGAAATTTGTCAAATTATGAATTATCAAACCCTAATTTTAATTTATTAATTTTTTAATTATTTAACCATTAATAATATCATATTAAAATTATAAAATTTTATGGAAAATTTGCAAACCCTAATTATCTCTAATTAATTTTAATTCTTAAAAGTTAATCGAGGTATAAATTATTACTTAAAAGCATAAAAGGGGATGCGTAAAATGTTAACTTTCCTCTTGCAGAAATTTTACAAAAGAAATATATGAGAATTGTAGAGAAAGAATTGTAGAAGAATTCCTTTATAAAAAATTGTTGTTCGGAATTATAAGGTGTATATTTTTAGGATTGATATGATATAATTTGAGTGGAAAGTGAATTAGGTTCTTGGGTTGAGTTATGTACTAAAATGGGAATGCAATAAGGTTTTTCTT